>BSBK01003840.1:0-1200000 GCA_027943335.1 Chamaecyparis obtusa
TATGGACATAGTTAGCAATAGAATGTAGGGTTTAAGAGTTAGGGGTTAGTATCACAATTGATAATACAATACGGGTTAAGAGTACATTTTGAATTAGAGTTTAAGTTAACACTTATTAGGGTTATGATTAATATAATAGTTAGTGTTATGTTTAGGGTTACAACTGGGGTTAGTGGTTAGAGTTAAGGTTAGGGTTAATATTAGGGTGAGTGTTAGAGTAATATAAGGAATGTAAATAGCGATGGGATGTATGTTGTGACAAGTAAGAGTAGTTTCATAATTAGTAATACAGTTAGGGTTAGAGCAAGGGTTATAATTAAAATTTTAGTATACACCTAGTACAGTTAGGGTTGGGAACATGGTTTAGAGTTAGGTTTAGTATTATTATAATGGTTACGTGTAGAGTTAGGGGTTAGGCTTAGGGGTTATTTTAACTTCAAGTGAAGAGATAGGAAGTAAGGTTTATAGTTATATTTAAATAAGTCATAGTGTTATAGTTAAAGTTAATATTTCCTTGAGTATTAGAGTAAGATTAGGGATGTGGTTATCGATGGGATGTAGGTGCTAGAGTTGCCATTAAATATAATAGGTAGCGTGAGATTTAAGTCTATGATTGGAGTAATTGGTTAGGGGTAGGGGTTTGGCATAGTTTTTATAACATTGATTAGGGTTAGATGTAGGGTTAGGATCAAGGTGAAAATTAGGGTTTTAATAGGGATGTGATGAGAGATGGCATGCAGGGTTTTAGAGTTAGGATCAATTATCATATTTAGTATTTTATCTAGGATTAGAGTTAGTGATGTGATATAGGTATTAGAGTTAGAATTAGGATCATACATAGTAATATAGTTAGGGTTAGAATTAGAGTTTTAGATAACACTTATTATGGTTATCGTGAAGCATAGCATCTAGGGTTAGTTAATTTTAGTATTATGGTAGGTTTAATTAAAGTTTAGGATTTGTGTTAATGTTATTGGAATAATGGTTACACTTACGATGAATATTATCGTTAGGATTAGGATTATGGTTAGAATTAGCATATGGGTTTGAGAGAAAATTGAGTGCCTCACATATCTATGACATGTCCATTGTAATTAAAAAACATCCTTTTTATGGAACACAATTTTGAAAGCCATTAATATTACAAATAAAGAGTTCAACAAAAGATGTTGCAAAAACTTGCAAGTATAGTAGTTAGACATCACTTCAATATCTAAAACAATTTATTTTGCGCTTGTTGTTCATCAAAATTACATAGATGAAAGGGGAAATAGTCCCATTACAACTATTTAGATGAAGTAAGAAGTATCAAAGCCAAGATAAGAACTAACTATATATAAAATAGTTCTCTGTAATGATGTAAGTACATCACATAATCTACAATGATGAAGAGGGTATTGCAACCTTTATTTGAACAATGATCACGATAGACTTCTTTCATCATTTACAGAAATGCATCTACTTTTGTAGATGTATCACGACAACAAATTTTTCAACATATTCCATCTTCAATATTTCCAATTCTTTAACAAAGGTCAATTGATAATGTTGCATTCTCAACAATCTTTGATCATATTTGTGCATGACTCTACAATTATTCATGCACATTTTTCCACATCAGTTTCATAGAAATTGTTCAAGGCCACAAAAATAGTTGGGATCATAACAATGATTTATGAATCTCTATTAGAGGTATCCATAGCTTGAATGTTATTCTGCAAATTTTTAAACAAACATTATTATATAGAAATAATCAAAAAAAATGTATAGATGATTAGTGTAATTTTTTTTGAAATTAGTAATGTTTACTAATACGTGATAGGACACAATTAGCGAAGACCCATAAAATAAGATATGAGGTTGACTTATTATGATGAAATGTCAATAAAATCATTTTAACAACCATAATAAATAATAAATAATGAGGCAATCATGTTGCATTGATCATTTGGAACTTTACTTGTTACTTAGTGTGGAATAGTATGTATGAATGTGTGCAACTTGGGTATGTGCAAGATCATGAGGGGCCAAACTATGCCCTTAAGTGGCAATGACAAATCAGCAAATCAGGGTTAGTCAACTTGACGTGAAAATTTCAACTAGCTATGAACCTAATATCAAAAAGTTGTAAGAATAGAATCTGTAGAAAATTAAATGTAGTTTCTAAACTACTAGGCCTTTTTTGAGAAAAAGTTAGTATGATTGGTGAAAAGTATAGATTTCAATGTAGCAGTACAAAAATTTTAGGAAAAAAATAGAAGTAGGTGTATGTCTGACCACCTTAATCATAATCAAATGATAATATTTTATTATAAGATTTTATATATAAGTAGTAGACTCATGCTCGGATGTGACGCATATTTGTTTGTAATTTTATTCCAAAAAAAAATTAATTATGAATTTTTTTGCTACAACATTTTCAGAATAAAAAAACTCCCATGTCTGACCATCTTAACTCATTCAAAACTTTACAAAATTCAAAAATTATTTTTTTTCCTTATAGTAGGCGAAGCATAGAATGTGACGCATTTTTCAGATTTCAAAAATGTTATAGCATTTGAAAGTTATAGTCATTTTTCAATCAGTATATAAATCAACACTTTAGAGGTAGCTCAATTAGAAAATAACTAATAATTACTTATCGAATTCAAAATTTGACAGCAATTATATTGATAGAAAGCTGATAATCTCTTTAAGATACCCTTTTCATTTTATCAAATTTGGGTAAAAAAAAGTCGTCAACTACATTGTCAAAGTCTGGAACTCAGAGAAATAGGGGAAAAGCACGTATTTGAGACATTCCAATAGTTGACCATGTAGGTTTGGTGCACAAAGCAATACCAAGCCTAATCGGGTATCCGATATTTACCCGAATATGACGGAGAATTTTGAATTTTCACTTTGCCTCCACTTTCTCCCTCCCATTTCTCCATCCTTCATAAACTATATATTAGTTATATATTAGATATATTAAATATTATATAATATCAATTATATAATAAATGTTTATATAATATATATTTTACATTAAATATTATTTAATATATATTAATATTTAAAAACTATATATTAGATTATATATTATATATATTAAATATTATATAATATACATGTTACATTAAATATTATTTAATTATATATTAATATCAAAAAACTATATATTAGATTATATATTATATATTATATATTAAATATTATATAATATACATTTTACATTTTAAATATCATTTAATATGATTTTGAGCATGAGCATGAGTCCCTACAGGGGCATAGTTGTGCCTTTTACAGGCGCCGAAAACCCTAGCTATGCAGAAATGGAGGCTTTGAAAGAATAGTTCACTGGAGGTGGATTATAGAAGCAAAGGGCAAGAGAATCACTCTGTTTCCATCGCCTGTGGCTGTGAAATGGTATCTTTCCCTACTTTTTCAACCAGAACACCTAAATTGCAAACGTTCTTGAAATAGATTCTGGTCACCAGACAATTGTAACCACACCTGTTGATAATTCGGCAGCTCAATAGAGTCATTGGGAGGTTAAACAAGAACAACCGGACAGACCTTTGAACCGACCGCAAGATTATGGAGAGTGTGGAAGGGTTTGGTAAAATGAGCAGTTGTACTGGAAATTATGCAGGTGCCGTAGAATTGACCGCATTAATAAATTTAAAGAAGAGATCAGTTGGTGGCGCGACATTATGAGGAAAGCCTTGTCGTTTCGATGGTGCTGCCCCGATATTATGAAGAATGTCTTGCCACTTCAATGCCAGCGCTGCCTCTATCTCAGACTTTTGCCATTGCTTCTCATCAGTACTCTGAGATATGGCAAGGATTGCGGGCTTTTGCACAGCATAGTCCATCATAAATTCTCTATAAATCATCATGCGCTACAGTATTCTATGCATTTTTTGAACGACTTACTTGAAGAATTTAATTTTTACCATAATTTTGGATCCATGGATTGTCATTTTGCACTCGGGAGAGAAGCTACAGATTGCAAGAATTTGATAAATTTGGTTTATCTCATTTTCTTTCTCTGCCATTTTTGAGTAATACGATTTTGTTTTTGTCTGTCTTAAATGATTTTTCCTGAAGTTAATGAATTTTTTTTAGATGATTTTGTCTGAAGTTTTAATGAAATTTCTTCCATGGATGCTAATGAAATCTCTTCCATGAATGCTGATAAGATGTTTAAATTCAGAGTTAATAAATTCTATAGCTTGAATGTTCTTTGTTGTAGAAGGTTATTTTCATGGTTTGTGATTCATGCAATTCCTTAATAGTTTCATTCTTAATAGAATTCATAACTAGATTTTCCATAGCCAATTTTTCTTCTTGATTGTTACAATATTTTTCTGCTCAACTGAACATGTTGTAATTAGTTGATATACAATCACATTTTTCTCTTGGCCAATTTTGTGGGCTCGCGATTGAGCCTGTAGATCCACAAAAGGGTTGAAATCTAGATCTGGTGGAAGAGTAGTATTAGCAAGAAGTCATTCACTAACATCTCGTTTGGGTCATGGGGACTCCCTAGGGGTCCTAGTATGCCTTATCATGCATTAGGACCTCTAGGGAGTCCCCCCAACCCCTTTTGACACATTTGAATGCTCAAGTGTGTCTTAAGGGGTCTTAGGACCCCTTAAGACACACTTGAGAGTTCCAATGTGTCAAAAGGGGTCACAGGGACTCCCTAGGGGTCCTAGTACACCTTATCATGTGTTAGGACCCCTAGGGAGTCCCCATGACCCCTTTTGACACATTGGAACGCTCAAGTGTGTTGTAAGGGGTCTTTACAACACACTTGAGCATTCCAATGTGTCAAAAGGGGTCATGGGGACTCCCTAGGGGTCCTAACGCGTGATAAGGCATACTAGGACCCCTATGGAGTCCTTGTGACCCCTTTTGACACATTGGAATGCTCAAGTGTGTGTTAAGGGGTCCTAAGACCCCTTAAGACACACTTGAGAATTCCAATGTCTCAAAAGGGGTCAGGGGGACTCCCTAGAGGTCCTAACACATGATAAGGCGTACTAGGACCCCTAGGGAGTCCCCATGACCCCTTTTGACACATTGGAATGCTCAAGTCTGTCGTAAGGGGTCTTAGGACCCCTTAAGACACACTTGAGTGTTCCAATGTGTCAAAAGGGGTCATCGAGACTCACTAGGGGTCCTAATGCGTGATAAGGTATACTAGGAACCCTACGGAGTCCCCATGACCCCTTTTCACACATTGGAACACTCAAGTGTGTGTTAAGGGGTCCTAGGACCCCTTAACACACACTTGAGCATTCCAATGTGTCAAAAGGGGTTAGGGGGACTTCCTAGGGGTCCTAATGCATGATAAGGTGTACTAGGATCCCTAGGGAGTCCCCATGACCCCGTTTGACACATTGGAACACTCAAGTGTGTCTTAAGGGGTCTTAGGACCCCTTCAGACACACTTGAGTGTTCCAAAGTGTCTAAAGGGGTCATGGGGACTCCCTAGGGGTCCTAGTATGCCTTATCACATGTTAGGACCCCTAGGAAGTCCCCATGACTCCTTTTGACACATTGAAATGATTAAGTGTGTCTTAAGGGGTCCTAGGACCCCCTCAGACACACTTGAGCATTCCAATGTGTCGAAAGGGGTCATGGGGACTCCCTAGGGGTCCTAACATGTGATAAGGCATACTAGGACCCCTAGGGAGTCCCCATGACCCTGTTTGACACATTAGAACACTCAAGTGTCTCTTAAGGGGTCTTAGGACCCCTTCGGACACACTTGAGCATTCCAAAGTGTCAAAAGGGGTCATGGGGACTCTCTAGGGGTGATAGTATGTCTTATCATGCGTTAGGACCCATAGGAAGTCCCCAAGACCCCTTTTGACACATTGGAATGCTCAAGTGTGTCTTAAGGGGTCCTAAGATCCCTTCGAACACACTTGAGCATTCCAATGTGTCAAAAGGGGTCATGGGGACTCCCTAGGGGTCCTAACATGTGATAAGGTGTACTAGGACCCCTAGGGAGTCCCTGTGACCCCGTTTGACACATTGGAACGCTCAAGTGTGTCTTAAGGGGTCTTAGGACCCCTTCAGACACACTTGAGTGTTCCAAAGTGTAAAAAGGGGTCATGGGGACTCCCTAGGGGTCCTAGTATGCCTTATCATGCATTAGGACCCCTAGGAAGTCCCCATGACCCCTTTTGACACATTAGAATGCTCAAGTGTGTCTTAAGGGGTCCTAACGCATGATAAGGCATACTAGGACCCCTAGGGAGTCCCCATGACCCCTTTTGACACATTGGAATGCTCAAGTGTGTCTTAAGGGGTCCGTTCTAATGTGTCAGAATGGGTCATGGGGACTCCCTAGGGGTCCTAGTACACTTTATCATGCGTTAGGACCCCTAGGGAGTCCCCATGACCCCTTTTGGCACATTGGAATGCTCAAGTGTGTCTGAAGGGGTCCTAGGACCCCTTAAGACACACTTGAGCATTCCAATGTGTCAAAAGGGGTCATGGGGACTCTCTAGGGGTCCTAACGCATGATAAGGCATACTAGGACCCCTAGGGAGTCCCCATGACCCCTTTTGAAACATTGGAACAGTCAAGTGTGTCTTAAGGACCCCTTAAGACACACTTGAGCATTCCAATGTGTCAAAAGGGGTCATGGGGACTCCCTAAGGGTTCTAACTCATTATAAGGCATACTAGAACCCCTATGGAGTCTCTGTGACCCATTTTGACACATTGGAATGCTCAAGTGTGTCTTAAGGGGTCCTAAGACCCCTTAAGACACACTTGAGCATTCCAATGTGTCAAAAGGGGTCGGGGGGACTCCCTAGAGGTCCTAACATGTGATAAGGCATACTAGGACCCCTAGGGAGTCCCGATGACCCATTTTGACACATTGGAACTCTCAAGTGTGTCTTAAGGGGTCTTAGGACCCCTTAAGACACACTTGAGTGTTCCAATGTGTCAAAATGGGTCATCGGGATGCCCTAGGGGTCATAACATGTGATAAGGTGTACTAGGACCCCTAGGGAGTCCTCGTGACCCCTTTTGACACATTGGAACACTCAAGTGTGTCTTAGGACCCCTTAAGACACACTTGAGCATTCCAATGTGTCAAAAGGGGTCACAGGGACTCCCTAGGGGTCCTAGTACACCTTATCACATGTTAGGACCCCTTAAGACACACTTGAGCATTCCAATGTGTCAAAAGGTGTCATGGGGACTTCCTAGTGTGTCAAAAGGGGTCCTCATGACCCCTTTTGACACATTGGAATGCTGAAGTGTGTCTTAAGGGGTCCTAGGACCCCTTCAGACACACTTGAGCATTCCAATGTGTCAAAAGAGGTCACGGGGACTCCCTAGGGGTCCTAACGCATGATAAGGAGTACTAGGACCCCTAGGGAGTCCTCGTGACCCTGTTTGACACATTGGAATGCTCAAGTGTGTCTTAAGGGGTCTTAGGACCCCTTTTGACACACTTGAGCATTCCAAAGTGTCAAAAGGGGTCATGGGGACTCCCTAGGGGTCCTAGTATGCCTTATCACATGTTAGGACCCCTAGGAAGTCCCCATGACCCCTTTTGACACATTGGAATGCTCAATTGTGTCTTAAGGGGTCCTAGGACCCCTTTGGACACACTTGAGCATTCCAATGTGTCAAAAGGGGTCATGGGGACTCCCTAGGGGTATTAACATGTGATAAGGCATACTAGGACCCCTAGG
Organism: Chamaecyparis obtusa; assembly: GCA_027943335.1. Lineage (NCBI taxonomy): Eukaryota > Viridiplantae > Streptophyta > Pinopsida > Cupressales > Cupressaceae > Chamaecyparis > Chamaecyparis obtusa. Next base: position 7,712 of record BSBK01003840.1, read on the forward strand.
GAGTCCCTGTGACCCCGTTTGACACATTGGAATGCTCAAGTGTGTCTTAAGAGGTCTTAGGACCCCTTCGGACACACTTGAGTGTTCCAAAGTGTCAAAAGGGGTCATGGGGACTCCCTAGGGGTCCTAGTATGCCTTATCACGTGTTAGGATGCCGAGGGAGTCCCCATGACCCCTTTTGACACATTGGAACGCTCAAGTGTGTCCGAAGGGGTCCTAGGACCCCTTCGGACACACTTGAGCGTTCTAATGTGTCAAAAGGGGTCATGGGGACTCCCTCGGCATCCTAACGCATGATAAGGCATACTAGGACCCCTAGGGAGTCCCCATGACCCTTTTTGACACATTGGAATGCTCAAGTGTGTCTTAAGGGGTCCATTCCAATGTGTCAGAAGGGGTCATGGGGACTCCTTAGGGGTCCTAATATGCTTTATCACATGTTAGGACTCATAGGGAGTCCCCATGACCCCTTTTGACACATTGGAATGCTCAAGTGTGTCTTAAGGGGTCGTAGGACCCCTTAAGACACACTTGAGTGTTCCAATGTGTGAAAAGGGATCATGGGGACTCCCTAGGGGTCTTGGTATGCTTTATGATGCATTAGGACCCCTAGGGAGTCCCCATGACCCCTTTTGACACATTGGAATGCTCAAGTGTGTCTTAAGGGGTCTTAGGACCCCTTAAGACACACTTGAGTATTCCAGTGTGTCAAAATGGGGTCACGTGGACTCCCTAGAGGTCCTAGTATGCCTTATCATTGGTTAGGACCCCTAGGGAGTCCCCATGACCCCTTTTGACACATTGGAATTCTCAAGTGTGTCTTAAGGGGTCCATTCCAATGTGTCAGAAGGGGTCATGGGGACTCCCTAGGGGTCCTAGTCTGCCTTATCACGCGTACGGACCCCTAGGGAGTCCCCATGACCTGTTTTGACACATTGGAATGCTCAAGTGTGTCTTAAGGGGTCGTAGGACCCCTTAAGACACACTTGAGCATTCCAATGTGTCAAAAGGGGTCATGGGGACTCCCTAGGGGTCCTAGTACGCCTTATCACGCGTTAGGACCCCTAGGGAGTCCCCATGACCCCTTTTGACACATTGGAATGGTCAAGTGTGTCTTAAGGGGTCCTAAGGCCCCTTAAGACACACTTGAGTGTTCCAATGTGTCAAAAGGGGTCATGGGGACTCCTGAGGGGTCCTAACATGTGATAAGGCATACTAGGACCTCTAGGGAGTCCCTGTGACCCTGTTTGACACATTGGAATGCTCAAGTGTGTCTTAAGGGGTCTTAGGACCCCTTCGGACACACTTGAGTTTTCCAAAGTGTGAAAAGGGGTCATGGGGACTCCCTAGGGGTCCTAGTATGCCTTATCATGCGTTAGGACCCCTAGGGAGGCCTCATGGCCCCTTTTGACACATTGGAATACTCAAGTGTGTCTTAAGGGGTCCTATGACCCCTTCGGACACACTTGAGCATTCCAATGTGTCAAAAGGGGTCATGGGGACTCCCTAGGGGTCCTAATACATGATAAGGCATACTAGGACCCCTAGGGAGTCCCCGTGACCCTGTTTGACACATTGGAACACTCAAGTATGTCTTAAGGGGTCTTAGGACCCCTTCGAACACACTTGAGCATTCCAAAGTGTCAAAAGGGGTCATGGGGACTCCTTAGGGATCTTAGTATGCCTTATCACATGTTAGGACCCCTAGGGAGTCCCCATGACCCCTTTTGATACATTGGAATGCTCAAGTGTGTCTTAAGGGGTCGTAGGACCCCTTAAGACACACTTGAGCATTCCAATGTGTGAAACGGGGTCACGAGGACTCCCTAGGAGTTGTAGTATGCCTTATCACATGTTAGGACCCCTAGGGAGTCCCCATGACCCATTTTGACACATTGGAATGCTCAAGTGTTTCTTAAGGGTTCTTAGGACCCCTTAAGACACACTTGAGCATTCCAATGTGTCAGAAAGGGTCACAGGGACTCCCTAGGGGTCGTAGTACACCATATCACACGTTAGGACCCCTAAGGAGTCCCCGTGACCCATTTTGACACATTGGAACACTCAAGTGTGTCTTAAGGGGTCCATACTAAGATCCCTAGCGAGTCCCCATGACCCGTAGGAAGTCTCTTTCTCTGCCTCCAGTGAACTATTCTTCAAAGCCTCCATTTCTGCATAGCTAGGGTTTACGACGCCTGTAAAAGGAACATTTAATACAAAGATTTAGCCAACCACCTTTAAAGACCTAAAAGAAATGAGAAAAAAATTTAGGCCAAAAATACATACCACATTTCTATATGTAGTACTGTAAGCTTTAACAATCCAGCTAGCTTCCTCTGCTAAGGCACGAAGAACTTTATTAATGTATGCTCTAGGAGGAAGATTATAATTTCCATATTTCTGCAAGAGATTCTCCAAAATTTGTAATATTATATATAATATATTAGTATATGTATTATATATATATATATTATATACATGTTAGTATATATAATACATTAGTATATATATAATATATTATATATATTAGTATATTTAATACATTAGTACATATAATACATTAGTCTATTATAATACAATAGTATATATATAATATACATTATATATATCATATGCCTCTTTTCTATATATATATTATATACATCAATATATGTAAAAGTTCAATTTTTTTCATTTCCTCCCACCCTTTTTTCATTAGCCTGGGAATATCGGGTACCCGATATGGAATCAGATACCCAATTTTTGCCAGGTAATATTTGACCAAAATATTCCCTATCTCCTCAGACCAGACAATCATGAGATTTTATACTTTTTTCACGCGTTGCAAAACAAAAAATGTGATTTGTGGCCCATTGTTTGATTTTTGTCGACTTGTGGTCTTGCCATGGGAAGCAGTAGTCATCGAAAGGCTAAACGCAAGAGGAAGCTAACAGATGATGAAATTCAAGCATATAGGGAAAAAGATAAGGAAAATCACCGAAGAAGGAGAGAAGGTATGTTAAACATTAATCAAGGTGACCCTGTAAATGTAGTTGTAAGTGAAGAGGATGTTCAATTTGAAAATGCACAGATGGAGATTGAAAATTTAGACTCTAGGAACGAAAATGTTGCACAAGAACCACATGAATGTTATACATCTCCAAATTATATGCGAAATGAAGTCCCTTGCAATAAAGATAATCAATCTTCAAATTTGGGACTTTCAAAAACACCTAAATGGTTAATTGAAATTGAGGAGAACATTATGAATAATTGGGAAGGAAAGAGGTCACATAGAACCATTAGGTTGTGGGCTTCAAGACTTTATGATCAATTTTTTCAAAACAAGACGTTGGTTGATAAATGTCAAATTTTTGTGCAGTTGTTAAAGATGCAAAAGATGAGACCTGTGCTTGTAAAATTGAAGATTCGTGTGAACAAGAAAATGGAGAGAAATGCCATTGTTGTGAAGAATCTTTTCAATGCTCTCAATAGCATTGGGAAGACTACCAGAGAAAAAGACAATAGAGTTGCTCGCAGGGTTATTACAACCTCCTTAGTAAGTCATCAGTTGAGAAAGGCTCGTTTGATGAGACAAACTTGTGTTGAATTCAATATAGACCATAAAAATTTGGGTAGAGCACTTGCAAGAAGAGAAAGACTTGATGATCCGCTTCAAATTGATACATGGGCTTATGGTGGGAGACTTCCACGTTTTGATAAGAAGCTAACAGATGTTGTCAAGGATGAAATTCAACAATTTTGGGATGCTAACTCAAGAGTGTCACCAACTGTGAAGGATGTCTTGAAGTTGAGAGTTGGCAATCGAGACCGCACTCCACATCCTAAACATTATGTGGAGGTAAGTCAAACAATGTTGTATAAATTTTTTTGTGATACACATCCAACATTGAAAATATCACAAAGGTCTTTTGAATCCGTGAAGCCATTTTATTGTGTACCCCTTAAGATTCGAAATACATGTTGTTGCAAATATCATGTTGAGTTTTCAATGCATCATGAATTATTACGGTCCATTCATTCTACTTTGCATACTAATGAAATGCTAGAGGATTGTGGTGCAAGTGGTCTTCCCAAATCATCAAGAGACTTGCTAGATCAATTTTTATGTCATAGAGATGATGGTTGTTTATTTTATAAAAAAGATTGCTTAAATGCCAAGTGCTCAGAATGTGGTGGCTTGTCCAAGTTTAGAACATGTTTTCATGAGGGTTTGGAACACAATTTTGGAAAAACACTCATCCAAAAAAAGGTATATGAAACAGTGAAATATACATTGAAGAGTGGAGGTGAAGGCTCTACATGTGAGTTAGTTGCAAAAGAATACAATGTTGCTGATTTTATCTCAGATTTCAAGACAAATCTTTTTTACAAGTATGCAAGGCATAGTCATAGGTCTCAATGGTTGGATCAACAATTTAGGACATGTAAGGACACTTTCCCCATTGGAACTATTATATTCGTTGTAAACTTTGCGGAGAAATATACATTGCAGCCCCAAAATGAGACTCAAGCTTAATATTACAATTCCATTCAGGTTGCTATTTTTGTACACATGACATATAGACATTCCCTTGATAGAAAAAAAGATGAATGAAATATAATCAAAGAGTACCATTTTTATATGAGCGACGATAGGTCTCACTCTCATGAGTTTGTTCAACATTGTTTCCAGAACTATTTTGACTTCTTGCAGGAAACTGGTATTGCTATGGATAGGCATCTCATTTGGTCGGATAATTGCACCGGTCAATTTAAGAATGCCAGAATGTTTTATTGGTTGTTTATAATGCATGTGGAGAGAGGTGTACCTCATATTTGGAGTTTTTTTTAGTCAGGGCATGGGAAAGGGGAGCATGATGGAGCAGGTGCATGTGTGAAGAGAGCTCTAGTTAAGGAGAAATTGAGGATTTCAGGTGCTCTACTTCTTGATGCTCATTCCATTGTTGATTGGTGTACTTTAGCATTGTCACAAGGGGGGACTCTTGATTCTACAGTGCGTAGATTCTTTTGGTTGGTTGAGGAGGGAACTATAGGAGATAGATTGGATTGTCAAATAGTGAAAGACTTAAAAAATGCATTCATTCTGAAGCTCCAATAGTAGTACATGGACCATTTGGACATGAGATTTGGCTTGTTTTTGCCCCATGTGTTTTCAGTATGATTGGGATCATTGCGAGTCAAGTGAGTGGGTGGATACATGGGTTCCACAGTATCTGACTCCTTTATCTTTGACACTCTCTATAAGAAATGATGACAGGGACACTTCAGTTGACTATGACCATCTTTCAGATCTTCTGAAGCCAGGAGATGTTTTTGCATTGGTTGCACCGTAGGGGAATGATGAGAGGTCAGATTATTGGTTAGCACATTATGTACAAGGTAAACAAAATCTTGTACAACCGATGACAGATGGTGATGGGTTCACATACCCTATTGGTTTAGTTGTTGTTGTGGGAACATGGCTGCAAACATACATGATTAGAAAAAATGGAGTTCCTGCATTTGAAGACTATGAGAAGCACAAAACTATTCTCATGTATTCACACCTTGTTATAGCAACAAATGTCAAGTTGTCAAAGCATCAATGAAGACCAAAGACAAAAGAACTTTGGACTATTACTACTGTTGATCATGAAGCACTATTGGAGACCTTGAAGCAAAGAGATGACCCTTTAGGAACACTTGACTAGGTAATAAGTTAACTTAGTGCATTGTTTTCTAAGTTCGTTAAGCTCAATTTCAATACATTAATTTGACCTTTCTTAGATTGTATTTTGAGTCAATAAACTTGGTTTTGTATGTGGATTGTAACTTGTGCAGGAGCACCTATGAAGATGCCTACGGTCACCATGGATCCAATCAGAGATAGAAGGACAAAAGGATCCTTAATGGTTAATTGAGATCTTTTGAAGCCTATAATGGCAATTTGTAACAATCAATTTGATTTAAAAGTTAAATGTCCTAAAAATCTTCATAAGGACTTATGACCAAAATCATGTATGAGTGGCCAATAGTGCCAAGAAGGGATCTTACATGTCATATACTTATGTCATTTGCATGGTTTGAATTCTTACATGTTTGATTGTTGTTTCTAATGCTTAAAGGATATTATTTTTTATCATTTCAAACAATCTATAAAAGTTAAACCTCAAACATAATAAGCTCCACAGTTCAAATTTCATAAGCTTAATCATGATTAATTTCACAGTTCAAATTTCAAACATACCACTAACAGTCAATTGAAAGCGGCTCAGCAACGTATCTTTCAAACCGGCAGCGATCTTTCATGGCTCATATCTCAGACCTCATGATAGGTATCGAAAAACCATTAGGTGCTATGAGATCATGTTTCTAAGGTCTACAATACCCTCTCTCAGTTTTGGGTGATTCAACTTTGTTTGCATTTGGCAAGGTGATCTCAGTCGATGCCAAAACTTGTAGTGAGGGTCAGTTGAAAGTGGCTCAGTAGTGTATCTTTCAAACCGTTCGACCTGGCATTGAACCATCTGCTCCATTAGCTTTGGTTGGCTAGGTAAATTCTAGTGACAACCCTATTCTGCCCACAGAGTCATCGGAACGCTCGTGACCACGCTCGACCCAAGTGACCCCAAGGTGCACTAAGCATGATTGGGAAGTGATCTTTCAAGGCTCGTATCTCAGACCTCGTGAGAGGTATCAACAAACTATCAAGTGCTATGGGATCATGTTTTTGAGGTCTACAATAACCTCTCTCGGTTTTGGGCGATTGACTTCATTTGCATTTGGCAAGGCGATCTTAGTTGATGCCAAAACTTGTAGTGAGGGTTAGTTGAAAGTGGCTCAGTAGTGTATCTTTCAAACCATCTGACCTGGCATCAAACGGTCTACTCCATCAGCTCTAGTTGGCCAGGTAAACACTAGTGACAACCCCGTTCTACCCACAGAGTCATCGGAACGCTTGTGACCACGCTCGACCCAAGTGACCCCAAGGTGCACTAAGCATGATTGGGCAGCGATCTTCCATGGCTCGTATCTTGGACCTCGTGATAGGTATCGACAAACCATTAGGTGCTACAGGATCTTGTTTTTGAGGTCTACACTAACCTCTCTCAGTTTTGGGTGATTTGACTTCATTTGCATTTGGCAAGGCGATCTCAGTCGATGCCAAAACTTGCAATGAGGGTCAGTTGAAAGTGGCTCAGTAGCGTATCTTTCAAACTGTTTGACCTGGCATTGAACCATTTGCTCCATTAGCTCCAGTTAGCTAGGTAAATGATAGTGAAAACCCCATTCTACCCACAGAGTCAACGGAATGCTCGCGACCACGCTCGACCCAAGTGACCCCAAGGTGCACTAAGCATGATTGGGAAGCGATCTTGTGGGGCTCATATCTTGGACCTCGTGAGAGGTATCGAAAAACCATTATGTGCTATGAGATTTTGTTTTTGAGGTCTACAATAAACTCTCTCAGTTTTGGGTGATTCGACTTCGTTTGCATTTGGCAAGGCAATCTCAGTCGATGCCAAAACTTGTAGTGAGGGTCAGTTGAAAGTGGCTCAGCAGCATATCTTTCAAACCGTCTGACCTAGCATCGAACCGTCTACTCCATTAGCTTTGGTTGGTTGGGTAAATGCTAGTGACAACTCGGTTTTTCCCAGAGTCACTGGAATGCTCGCAACCACGCTCGACCCAAGTGACCCCAAGGTGCACTAAGCACGATTGGGCATCGATCTTGCGGGGCTAGTATCTCGGACCTCATGAGTGGTGTAGGCCACCCTCCACTAGTAGGAATTTGAATTGCTTTGTGTTTTTAATAAATAGGATGGATCTAAATAGATCATCCTAATTTTGGTTTGAAAACCCTGATGTATGATCAAGGATCTTTTGGCAATGTTATAAGCCTAAGATACCTTAGGTCATAGGGTTTACCTAGTTGGTGATAATTTTCTAGGTTAGGCTTATGGAGTTTTAAAGGTTAATTTTAGATTATATTTACTTTAAAAATCATGTTGATAGGTTTTGATCTCAAAGAGAAATCATAAACTCTATCGAGTTCAAAAAAATTGCAAAAATGCAATAAAAGTTGCTGTTGCAACTTTCTAAAAGTTGCTCGAGAGATTGGAATTGGAAACCCAAGAGTCAAATAGGTTCTCCAATTGATATAACTTCATTTTGAAGGTTATATATGCTTTTCACTTTGAACCATAATGGTAAGAAGTTGATTTTTGTAAACTGGTGCCATAAATGAGGAATACAAACCATTTTTGAGCCATTTCTCAAAATTGTACGGGCGTGTACGGGCTTACAGAGCCAAAATTTGCATGTGACAATATTTCATTGCATGTTATTTCACCTTACTATTGATTTGGTAGAGATTTAGATTCATTGGTTAAAGTTATCTCAGTTTTTCTCAAAACAGTTCAGGAAACAAACTTTTCTAGGGCCCTGAACACTAATGGCGGCCTAACTTGCATTCTAACCGTAGGTTTTACCTAGGTATTTTGAAAATTAAAGTTAGGTCTATATGCCAATGGATTCCAAAGGCTCATGCATTGTCTCGAAGGGCAAGGCCCTCATGCATCAGGCCCTAGATTGAATTTTTGTGAGGATTCAATCTAGAAAGTAGGAGAAAATTGTAAAGAAGTGTATAGAGTAGATAAGTAAGTGAAGAAATGGTGGTTTTGAGTCATTTGGAATCAGAGAAGAGTATTTGAAGCCTTGTATCAGTTCCATGAACCCTATATGTCATACTTGCTTTGCAAACCAAACCTAACTAGGCCAATTAGGTTTGTGTCCAAGGTGGGTGTTAGGTGGTGCTAGAGTGGAGTTGGAAGGCAAGGCTTTGGGATCTTAAATAACTTCCAAATGGGTGTCTAAAAATGCCTTGATTGTGTCAAGATACTCAGTTGTGAAAAAGTTAGAAAAGAAAACCTATGTTGAGAAGGCTATAAGGAAATTGGCGTACAGGTCTAGTTTGCTATGGTACGGTTGTGATGGGAGTAAACCAAGGGTTATTTTAGAGGCCTTAGGTCATATGAGGACCATCTAAATGCTTGGGAGTGGTCAGGAAGTCCATTGGTGAAGAGTTCTAACAATAAGTTAGTTTTAGGAAAAAGGCATTGAAGTTTGATTGAGTGTATAACTTTGCAAAGGGAGTTTATTGGGATAGAAGTCCATTTAATTGGTTGTGTTACACCATCATAAGAGTTTGGGAATACCCTTAAGCCTTTGTAGTTGGTTGGTGAGTTGTGGGAGCTAAGATAAGGGCACTCCACTTTCTTGCTGCTACCTTTGCATTAGTGAGAGGTATCGACAAACCATCAAGTGCTACGAGATCATGTTTTCAAGGTCTACAATAACCTCTCTTAATTTTGGGATTTGACTTCATTTGCACTTGGCAAGGCAATCTCAGTCGATGCCAAAACTTGCAGTGAGGGTTAGTTGAAAGTGGCTCAGCAATGTATCTTTCAAATCATCTGACCTGACATCGAACCATTTTCTCCATCAGATCTAGTTGGCTGGGTAAATGCCAGTGAAAACCCCATTTTTCCCACAGAGTCAACGGAATGTTCGCGACCACGCTCGACCCAAGTGACCCCAAGGTGCACTAAGCATGATTGGGAAGCGATCTTGTGGGGCTCATATCTTAGACCTCGTGAGAGGTATTAACAAACCATCAGGTGCTACGAGATTTTGTTTTTGAGGTCTACAATAACCTCTTTCAGTTTTTGGTGATTTGACTTCATTTGCATTTGGCAAGGCAATCTCAGTTGACGCCAAAACTTGCAGTGAGGGTCAGTTGAAAGTGGCTCAGCAGCATATCTTTCAAACCGTCTGACCTGGCATTGAACCTTCTACTCCATTAGCTCCAATTGGCTGGGTAAATGTTAGTGACAACCCTATTCTACCCACAGAGTCACTGGAACGCTCGCGACCACGCTCAACCCAAGTGACCCCAAGGTGCACTAAGCATGATTGGGCAGCGATCTTGTGGGGCTCGTATCTCAAACCTCGTGAGAGGTATTGACAAACCATTAGGTGCTACAAGATTGTGTTTTCGATGTCTACAATAACCTCTCTTAGTTTTGGGCTATTCGACTTCATTTGCATTTGGCAAGGTGATCTCAGTCGATGCCAAAACTTGCAGTGAGGGTCAGTTGAAAGTGGATCAGTAGCGTATCTTTCAAACCATCTGACCTGGCATCGAACCATCTACTCCATTAGCTCCGATTGGTAGGGTAAATGCCAATGACAACCCTATTCTACCCACAGAGTCATCGGAACGCTTGCGACCATGCTTGACCCAAGTGACCCCAAGGTGCACTAAGCATGATTGGGTAGTGATCTTGCGGGGCTCATATCTCAGACCTCATGAGAGGTAATGAAAAACCATTAGGTGCTACAAGATCATGTTTTCGAGGTCTACAATAACCTCTCTCAGTTTTGGGTGATTCGACTTTGTTTGCATTTGGCAAGGCGATCTCAGTTGATGCCAAAACTTGCAGTGAGGGTCAGTTGAAAGTGGCTCAGTAGTGTATCTTTCAAACTATCCAACCTGGAATCAAACCATCTGCTCTGTGAGCTTTGGTTGGCTAGATAAATGCTAGTGACAATCCTGTTCTACCCACAGAGTCATCGGAATGCTCACGACCATGCTTGACCCAAGTGACCCCAAGGTGCACTAAGCATGATTGGGCAGTGATCTTGCGAGGCTCATATCTCAGACCTCATGAGAGGTATCAACAAACCTTTAGGTGCTACGGGATCATGTTTTCAAGGTCTATAATAACCTCTCTCAGTTTTGGGTGATTCGACTTCATTTGCATTTGGCAAGGTGATCTCAGTTGATGCCAAAACTTGCAGTGAGGGTCAGTTGAAAGTGGCTCAATAGCGTATCTTTCAAACCGTCTGACCTAGCATCGAACCGTCTACTCCATCAGCTTTGGTTGGCCAGGTAAACACTAGTGACAACCCTGTTCCACCCACAGAGTCATCGGAACGCTCGCGACCACGCTCCACCCAAGTGACCCCAAGGTGCACTAAGCACTATTGGGCAGCGATCTTGTGAGGCTCGTATCTTAGACCTCATGAGAGGTATTGACAAACCATCAGGTGCTACAGGATCATGTTTTCGAGGTCTACAATAACCTCTCTTGATTTTGGGTGATTTGACTTCATTTGCATTTGGAAAGGCAATCTCAGTCAATGCCAAAACTTGTAGTGAGGGTCAGTTGAAAGTGGCTCAGTAGCATATCTTTCAAACCATCTGACCTGGCATCGAACCGTTTGCTCCATCGGCTTCAGTTGGCTGGGTAAATGCTAGTGACAACCTTGTTTCGCCTGATGGAGCCTTAATTTTTTACAAAAATTAGGGCCTCCATTTGAGAAATAATGTTGGAGATTTGATAAGGTTGCCATTGATGTCATTGAAGGTTTTTTGGTTGCTCACAAGATATACAAACACATACTATTAAGTGGAGATAAAAACTAGGACATATAGCAAAGACTATTGAATAAATAGCATCGACAACTATGCAACTTGGCAACGTTGGAACATTAAGCATCATATCAGCATTTGAATGGAGTGAAGTATACACACCAGCAATTAATGATCAAAGTCAACCCAAATAAATTTCATTTCCTCATAGATGTTAATAGCTGTAGCATATTACAAAGATGACAAACATATTATTTGGAAGAATATTACAAGAGGCGGTAAAGTAAAACTCATCATGAATGTCTAGTCAGCAATAATCAACCCATGAAGCAACAAATTCATCAAATGAAGTGAACACAACATGAGTTAAAGATTGATTAAACATATGCATATGAAGAAATTCAAAGGAGCCATGCAGTAATAAAAAATAAATATACACAGTGCTGAGCATAGTTCGAAGGCAGTATTAAAATCGTTCAATGAACATTTGAGAGACGATATATTCAAGAGATGTGTTTTTGTAAGTCTAAGGGATATCATGTTGTGCAAGCAATCATATATTATACACAATGAAAAATTCAATAGTCACATGTCATATCTATCAATGGTAATATCGAAGATTGGAAATGAAGACCATAAGCTTATACGATAATGGAGATTTTTTATAGCATGAACTGAAGGCTCCTGCATACATGATGATATTGAAACATTATTGCTGGCAGTTAAAATTATTATAAGTGTGAACAAAAAGAATTGAAAATGATAATATATGAAATTAGCAATGCAAGTATGAGACTAAATGCGCACACAATGAAAAATAGTGACATAATTGATGGTATAGAATTTGTATACAAAAATTCATAGAAGTGGTAAACGAAACTCTCATATTAGCAACGATTGAAGTTTTAATTTAGTGATGAAGAGAAGATGGCATGGTTTTTGTTTTGCAGAGAAATGATCTTCAGTATCGGTACTGATGGCCTCATCATCGTCTCAGGCACAGGGAAAGTTAAGCACCAGAAATCTAGGAAATCTATAGAAGTTAAACCTCAAACATAATAGGCTCCATGAATAGGGTATTCCAGAGTAAAGAAAAACAAATGTAACTTCAACAAGATATAATTTAAATCATAATGATAATCATAGTCAAGATATAACTTCACCATTCAATTCCATAAACATGAATAATAAATATGTATATACAAAAGATGACGCAAATATAACATATAAATGAACATGTTCTATATATGTATCAAAAGTATGTTCATATACAAATATGGCACATGCCATTTCAAAATGTCTACAAAATCAATGTTTTAAGGTGTACAATGTGGCATATATGCCATCTCAAAATGTGCCAAGTGTCATCTGTAAATGACCACAAAACTAAAACTGCATCCTATGCTGTAGGGGGATCATCAAAATGTAGCCTCTTTGAAGAAGTGTTGGGCTCTGATTGATCTTGCATAAAAAATGAGTTCAAACCAAAGTTAGATTGCTTATTTTATATGATTTGTATATATATATATATATATATATATGTGTGTGTGTGTATATAAAATTCATAATTCAAACACTAATTTAATTAAAATTATAACTGAATACAAATATTTGTACCTAGTCTCTTGATCACCTACCATGATCAGGTGTCCTAGCATAAGTCCTGGGTAGCGAAGGGACCATGCGAGCAATACCAACTCTGACCTATAAATATATATTTGCAATAATGAGATTAGTAGAGTGGTGCAACATAGAGTAATAAATATACAAAATAGGATGATAGCATAATAAAATTACAAATTGATTGAACTAAACTTAAAACTTACATCTGGTGATCCCTCCTCTGGAATAGTGGGCTGGGTCAACAAAGAAATGAAAGATTCTCGTGGGCCCTCCCTCACAGTTGGAGTAACCTATGAGAGTAAAAAGATTGTCAATTATATATTAATGTACTTCATCATAGCAACCCTGGTTACAAAATACAAATAACAATACGTAAAAGTCTACGTACAATTGGGCTATCACTCCGAATCGAGACACCTGTAACCCTACGCTGCCGAATCGGCGTCAGGACATCATCAATAGCCACACCCTATACAATAAAGTGCAAGTAAAATATTTATTACTACACACAAGTGGCATACATATGCATGCATAATTAATCTTAAACAATTAACTACCTTTCCTTTGTCGAGACTTGATGAAGGAACCCCCTCATGCCCCCCACAGACATCGGCTGTAGCCTGCAAGAACACAATAAGATGACAATATATATTAGTAAATGTATGAATTTTATTGCTCTAATTGATAGAGATTTAAGAATGTACACCAAATGATATAAAAAAAAACTAATGGGTACATAATTTATAATATATCGTATAGTCATCAAGGCCAAATGAAGTGGCCAAAAGTGTGGACTCATCCACCTATCTCACCTCCTCCTGTGTCATCATCTGAACATAAATGGAAAAAATATAGATACATAAGTGCATGCAATCATTAAAATGAATCTAAATAAATAAATTATTTTTAAATTAAATAAGTCATGTGACAAATTTATTTATAATGTTTACTCTTACCGTATCAACAGGAGTCAATGGCTCTGCATGCACCTCCTGAGCACTCTCATGAGATGTAGATGCTCCATGAGGTGTTACAACCTCTGTAGCTACGTCTCCTGTATCCTCCTCATCAATATCATGAAACTGATATGTATCAGAATCAGTAAGCAGTCTGAGGCACATATGCCTACACATAATGCACATATGGGGCTCACATACATGTGAACTCTGATGAGATGTTGATGCACCAACAAAATCCACAGGAGGCAACATTGACCTGGTCTGTGTGATCAACTGATCACTCAGTAAATGAATGGCCCTAATAGTCTATGAGGCAACCTCTGCAATGATATCAGGATGCTGCACTGGAGGAGGGGGTGCGACATCAGTGGGGGGGACAAAGGTAGTGGCCTTTCGGCGCTGGGAAGATGGCCTAGTCTGAGGAGATCCTCTACCTACGCTCATGTTGGGCCTCATACTCCAATAATCAACATGGTGACCAAGCACAAACTCAGCATACAATTTTTTAATGAAATAAAATGGGACCTCCAAATTGCTATGGGGTGGTTTATCAAAAACCATCCACCAGCGATCCCAAAAGTTTGTGCGCATTGCGTCATTTGTGCACCATTTTATTGATAATTTAGGTTTTTTGGGGTCAACTGGTATTCCGGTTTTAGGATCGACAAAAAGGGAAGCTATATCTTCCTTAGTTATATTAAGGGCCGCAATGCCATCATGGTCAAGCCCGTCATCAAATTGGGGGTGCATATCATCACGCCAATGAAGAGTAGCATTATGTTGCTGCGTGAGTGTGTCAATGTTTCCAACAATTGTATTTAGTGTGGCAAGCATGAGACCTAATGCAGGTATATTTTGATACGTGTTTTGGAAACCTTGTATCGTGTTCAAATTTTCTTGTATCAAATCTTGTAAAGATTTAGGGTTTAGATATGGGGGATTGTTTATGGGATCATTATTTGGTGTGGGAGGGTTATTTTCTTCATTGTTGTCAGCCATGCCTAATTAAATAAAAAACAAATCTAAATTTCAATCTAATTTCATATATTATTACAAATATAAATACAAACCCTATTTAAAAAAAAAACCCTACATTTAGCATGAAAATGAAATAAATTAATAAAAATTATACAAATAACTACTTACTGAATATGCTCGGAGTTGAATTTGTTGTTTCCAATATTAGGTACTCGAAAATATATCAGGTATATGAAAATCGCGGAAAGAAACTTGAAGAAAATCGTGCAAGGAAATGAAGAAAAGGGCTCATGGGTTTCGGATTTATGCCACAGTTATCGGGTACCTGATAAGGTCTGTGCTTTGGTGGTAGGCTTGCCTAGGTGTACTGACACCCAGGCCTACTAAAAAGTCAACAAGCACTTTCATGCACTTTTGGACGAGTGAAAAGTGAATATTTTTCATATTGCCACTTTTTGGCCCCTCATGATCTTGCACATACCCACTTATTTTTATTTAAATTAATGAAAATATGAGTATCACAATACGATATGATTTTGATTATTAATACACATTGAACCAAAAGTGAACATAATTTCCAAATATAATTTACTAATTTATTGCTTTAGAATAATTAAGGATAATTTTCACATAATGTTGGAGAATAATTAATAGTATATTTCTTAATAGCAAGTTGAAAATACATCATTAATTTTCAAGACATCTGAGTTTGATTTCTTCTGGTTTTCTCTTGGAAAGTTGTTTCCCACTTTTCATTTTTTCATAGTGGTCATATGTGAATGGTAGCATTATTCTCAAGCCTTCTAGAGACTTTACACGAGATACAACCACAAATGTCAATCCTTCTCTTTCTCTTGGGCCTATATCAATTGTGGCTTTTGAAAGAGTTAGTCCTTGAGATTTATGAATTGTCAATGCACATGCCAACCTTAATGGTAATTTAGGTTCTACCCCTCTGTACTGGTTCTAGAATGGTGGTCATCATATGGCATTCTAGAATAATTATCAAATTCAATTGTGACATATGTTGGTGGTTCAGGTGGAACAGTTCCTGGTTTGTACACAATATTCTGGATATATCCCAATGCTCCATTGACAAGATTGAATTTTATCCATAGATTTTTAGTCAACATCACCCTTGAATCCTTACTGAACAATAACTCTAGATCAAATTCTTTAGTTGACCAATCTTCAATTGTATTACCATTCCTTGACTTAGTTGCAAGACTACGTGCAACATGATGCCTCAAAGAATACAACATCCTCATGTTATGGTTATGAGCATTATCATTTGTTGAGAACAAATGCACTGTCTTGTCAAAATCATCATTGCCTGCAACATCTAACCTTACAAGGGTTCTCATCATAAGAAAGTTTCAGTCATCTATTTTTGGATTTGCATCTCTCAGATTTGTTAGAAGCTGGCAAAATCTTTGTTGCTAGATGTCTTCTCCATCTTGCCTAAATATTTTATTCAATACAATGACATAGCCCTCCATATTTTAAATCTTTTTTCAAACATTACTACATGCATTATATTAAAATAATTTTTTAAAAATATTTTAAAATAATATATTAAAAAAGTGAATATTTTAATAATAAATCTAATATGGCGACATTGTCATCCATATAAATATATTATTAAACTAATTATAAAATTTAATAAATTAAATAATTAATTAATATAGCGGCATAGCCCTCCATATTTTAAATTTTTGTTTCAAATATTTCTACATGCATTATATTAAAATAAAAAAAATTAAATAATTTAAAATAACATATAGAATTTTTTTGAATATTTTAACAATAAATCTAATATTTAAATCTAAGTATTAAAAGACAAACTAATTTAAAAATACATTCAAAACCAAATAAAATACTACAAATTAAATCCAAATATTAAAACTAACCACTAAATATATATATTAAAACTTATAAACTAAAATCTTATATTTAAAACTATAAATCAAATTCTAAGTATTAAAACTATAAACTAAATCTTAAGATGAAAATCAAATCTAAATATTTAAACTAAATGTAAATAGTAAAAATATTAAAAAAACTAATTATGAAACCAAAAAATGCAAAATAAATGGCTCACCTTGATATGTCTTGGGTTGCTCTTGAAATGGGCTTGCTTGCCAAATTTCCTCCAAAGCTCTTAGATGCTCCTCTCTGCAAAACAACAAATGAAATGGGGAGGATCTCTTTTATAATTTGAGAGTGTCTCCTCATGTTCTCCAAAGGGTGCCTCTTGGTATTCTTTGTCTCTCCAAATTCTTCTCTAAATTAAAAAAAAATAAAAATAAATGATCATTAAGATAAAAAAAATCCATAAGTGGGCACACACATAAATATTTAAAAAAAAAATAAAAATTTATGGCCATATGGCCATTTTGCATGTATTAAAAAAAATTAAAAAATTTTAAATTTTGATTGGGGGGCGAGACCACTGCCCCCCGTCCCCCCTTTGCATTTAATGTGGGTGACAGGTGCATTGTCTACCGACAACGTATACTACACGACAACAGGCCTTGCCCCACCGTGTGGGCCATCCCTATTGGCAGGGGCCCTCACAAGCTACCTCATCGGCGTGGAGAACTCTCTAGCCGCGGGGTTCCTTTGGCGGGTCCCACTGCAGGTCCCCATGCCCCAAGTGGAGGTTATTAGAATTTATTTTTTAATTTTCAATTTTTAAATAAGGCTGAACAACCCCATAATAGGTAATAATAATCATGCCTTGGCTTCTCCTAGGAATAATATATTCAAACTAAGTATCATTTTCCCTATCATGAAATGCATTTAAAATGTCAACCCAGGGATGTATACTTGAAATGGGACAACACGGTTTGTGCACTAAGTCTCTCATGGAGTCATTTTGCTTGAGTTGTAGGAAAGAAAATACAAGAAAGAAACTTAATACATGAAAGAAACTTACACTATTACTGTAGGAAAGTAAACAAACACATATACTAATGAAAATGGTGTTGACAACTATAACTTCAATCTTAATCTATTCTGTCAACCCAAAGCATTCACAATGATTATTTTTGCAAGTGTTGCAGGAACATACACAATGTATAGCATTATAGGAAATATCAATGAACTCTACTTGATGAACTGTTGTAAATGCTCAAACAACATAATCTACTCTACTCTAATCCACCTTCTAAGTGGGTCCCCTTGGTCGACTTCTACTAGCTACCAACACAAAATGGAACTCAAAATCAATTTTTTATTGTATTTCCATAAAACTGATTACAATATCATGAAACAACACATAGTATTGGAAAAGTAATTTTTCTTTAGATTATATCAATAATACAACCATCTGACTAACTTCCTATATAACCATCATCTCCCTTTATATAGAGGATCGACACTTATTTGAACACAAAAGATAATCTCTAACTAATTTGCGCCATAAAGGAAGGAAAGTACAATAGTCGATGATTGAATAACATAAAGGTTGCATAACCACTTTAACAGAACATTTATCATAGAGAATATATAGCATAAGCATGTTCCTATATTTCCTGGAATGATTCTTCCTTCAATTTATCAAGCATGTCTTGTGGTACAATAATGACTTTCCATCATCATGACTAAGTCTTCTTCACTCTTCATCAATGCTCGTTGCTCCATTCTTCAGTCCTTCCTCTTTCCCTGGCAGGTTAGTAGCATATACATATCTTCAAGTATTTAACCATTCAACCAATCCAAATATTAGAACACACACTCAAACAATTATATGAAATACTGCAATATATGTATAATATTTGGCAAAAAGGTATTTAGAGTGTATCAACTATTATCTACCCATGGATTTTGTTGGTCTGACTGTACTTATAGAATGTTCATAAGTTCAAATACTGAAAAGGCATAACAATTGTTTTAGAAATTTTTGAGACAGAGCATAAAAAGTATCATAAAATAAAGACAAATTATTGACCCATCAAAGGCCACATGACAGGCCATTTTTTCGGCCTTTTATGGCCTTAAACATTGCTTTTTTCGAGGATCACAATTAATTTAGGATTTTTAATTTTTAGCAATGCCATTTGGAATTTTTTGTTGGAAATTTTTAGGTAGGGTACTAAGAGGGGGGGGGGGGGGTGAATCAATACCACAGAGATCTCATAGTTATTCAACTTTTTGAACATAAATAGATAGCTAGTAAATTACTTATACCGATAACTATTTTGTCATTTATCGATAGTTGTTATAATGTTTAACTGATAATATGTAAATTAAACATACAACACAAACATTCAAACACTTAATACAATATTTTGGTGTCGCAAAAAACCCTTGGTTAGAGGGAAAACTGTGGTGGGGATGGTACCCACAACTCATCAATATAGTAATAAGGTGCCCTGTTAGAATCTTACATAAATATCATCTTTTGAATGACTTCACCCTGTTAGGAGTGTCTAATACCCTATTAGGAGTATTGAAAGTCCTGTTAAAGACTACTCTGTTAAGATATTTTATCCAACTTATACAATGTTCACCCTATTAAAAGATTTACAATAATTTCCTAAATAGAACTTCTAAGTCTAGTTAGAGACTACCCGATTAAGGGATTTCACAATCTTGCTACTAAACTATTAGGAATAAATCAACAACAAATTTGACCTGTAGATACTTTCTCCAAAAGCTTGTAAGATCCTATTTTGCTCTTCTTCTACTCTGATCTTGTTTTGATCTCTGGTCCTTTGATATTTATCGATAACATCAGTCTACACTACTCTTCACACTACAACATTTGGGGTCGAATTTTGATGCCAATTTGTGACGCCACTACAATTTGTGTATGTTTTTTGTGTTTTTTTTTGCAAGTGCCCCCAACGGTGTCGTAATAGCGATGCTATTGTTGTAATTGCAACACCTATTTGGTTATAAACAAAAAAAAGAAAAAGGAAGTATCATTTGTAATTTGTGAATTCGAAGAGTTGCCGCAAAGATGACACTGCATTTCTGCGTGGCGTAAAGAGGGCATCCGAGTTTAGCGTGCGTGAGAGAAGAGGCCAACACCGTTTGGGAAGAGAGCACTGGCACTTGAGGTAGGCATTCAAGCTTTGTCTTCTCATTAACTCAATTTCAGTGGCATTGTTCATTTGATAGCATTGTTAATAGTGGCATTGTTTACATCTTAATTAGCATTTGGAATGCTCGATGACCCATGAGCTCTGAGAGCTAGGGCATCATTGCTATTACCTTCAAGGCATTGTGTGAAGTGTTTGATCTCTCTTTATTTGTTTTGCTTTTGATATTCACTATGTGGTACTCCCCTATTTGTGATCATTTCATGAGGAAATGTCTTGATGGCTCGCGGGCTGCAAACAAGGGCATCATACATTGTTTATGAGCTCACTGTTTAATACATGCATTGTTTACATCTTATCCTTTGGAATGCTTGATGACCCGCGAGCTTTGAGAGCTAGGGCATCGCTTCTATTTCCTTCAAGGCATTGTGTGAAGTGTTTGATCTTTCTTTATTTGTTTTGCTGTTGATATTCACTATGTGGTACTCCCTGCTTATGATCATGTCACAAGGAAATGTCTTGATGGCTTGCGGGCTACAAGCTAGGGCATCATACATTGTTCATGAGCTCACTGTTTAATACTGGCATTGTTTACATCTTTTCATTTGGAATGCTTGATGACCTACGAGCTTTGAGAGCTAGGGCATCATTTCTATTACCTTCAAGGCATTGTGTGAAGTGTTTGATCTCTCTTTATTTATTTTTCTGTTGATATTCACTATGTGGTACTCTCCGTTTATGATCATTTCATGAGGAAATGTCTTGATGGCTCACGGGTTGCAAGCTAGGGCATCATACATTGTTCATGAGCTCAGTTTTTAATATTGACATTGTTCATGAGCTCACTGTTTAATATCTGGCATTATGCAAACATACATTAATACACTTACTGTTTTGAATTTGAGCTCGAGCATCATGCAATGTTATTGTTGTCATTGCATGCCTGCTACTGTTGTGTACCATATATTGTTTTATACACTGTTTATTTCATTGAGACCGTGAGCTTGGCATTTGTAATGTATTTTCTATTATTCGATCAATGCTACCATGTTGTTGAGTCTATGTATGGCTTGACTATGCACATGCATAATTGTAGATGAGGATCAATAATATGGTGTTAGGCATTGCTTAGATCCTTTGGATCTAACCCCATCTTTTCCTTCCTTGCAGGTTTTGGATCATACAAGAGCATACTGGATTGAACCTCGGGTCAAAACTTCATTACTTCAGGCAATGTTTGGTACCTTCATTATTTATGTTCATCCACTTATGTATGTTTGCATTCATTCATATTCTTCTAAAAGTTGGCTATTAGTGACCATATAGGACCATTCTTGATATTTTTGGGTCATTTGATGAAAAGATGTAAATAGGGACATCAATAATAAAATAGGGATATATTAAGATTAATATCGTAAGTAAAAACATTACATAGTGGCATTCAGACTAAGTACAATATGAATTCACATGCCTTTAATTATGATACACTTTTGAAATTATCACTCATTGGTCATTTGACAATTCAAGATATAAGTATCAGAATATAAATTGTTGCAAAAGGAAGAAACCCATATGTATCTATCATCATTTAATACAAAATATAAAAGTATCCCACAGACACACAGTTGCTATTATAACAACCATCCTCTAATCCCATGGTGTACTAGTCTCAAGGTAAGAACAATTTACTTAAGCCATCATATAAGTATCATCCTAAAGTTTAAATAGACATTGACTATGGATATACAACATTGAGCCATAATAAATTACAGAGTTTCACTACAATTTCTATGTCCACTTACAATCATCCTACTACTTACACTACAATTTCTATGTCCACTTACAATAATAAATTACAGAGTTTCACTGCAATTTCTATGTCCACTACCATTAAAATATATCATTCCTCCTGTTATATAGGCATCCTTCTCATTAAGTGTTTCCATTAAAATATATCACTCTTGTTATATAATGTCTATGCATACTTGTTTAAAATGCCATACTTGTTGCTCTTAAATATTATTACCATTTCACTCAAATTTACATGACATTCAAACCAAGCCCAAAATGTATACATACGTGTAAGTATAGGAGAAGCTAGATTCTGCAACTATTGAAAAAAAAAAAACCTATACCAATAGCAACTTACGAGAAACTATACGTGTGCTTACCACACCATACCTCAACATCATAATGCTTATCATTTTCACGCTTGAGCGAAGCTTCGTACCATGCACCGTTCATAGATTTGTACGCAACGCTGATTTAGACTGGAGGTAAACTACATGTGTCATGTAAACAACATGGTTGAATGCAATCTCTTTTGCGCATTTTCAAGAGTTTTCCCACCAATACAAGCGTAAATAATGCATTGAATGTAATCTACAAATAGTGCGTGGTATAAAGTCTCACTGAAGCTTGAAATATATCCACTCCTCATGTTATTGTCAAAATTAAATTCAAATATTTCTCAAAACATTTATTCTTGTATAATTAAGATATCCTTATCTCAATAATAAAACAATCTTCCATAATAGCTTTTGAATCACATTAACACACACCCATGTTCTGTAGCATAGTTCATTTTAGAAGTGTATGGCTGATGTGAAGTGTGAAGTGTTTGATCTCTCTTTATTTGTTTTGCTGTTGATATTCACTATGTGGTACTCCATGTTTATGATCATTTCATGAGGAAATATCTTGATGGCTTGCGAGCTGCAAGCTAGGGCATCATGCATTATTTATGAGCTCACTGTTTGAGCAACTCATGTCCCTATTTGATTGGCCGGTGCTCTATTTGTTATATTGAGTTTACATCATATATTTAGTCTTAATAAATATCTTATAAAACAACATAAAACTAACCCAAAATACTTTGTCTTAATAAAATCTTAATAAAACAATATATTTAATCTCAATAAAATCTTATAAAACAACATATATTGTGTGAAGTGTTTGATCTCTCTTTATTTGTTTTTCTGTTGATATTCACTAGCTATGTGGTACTCCCCATTTATGATCATTTCATGAGGAAATGTCTTGATGGCTTGTGGGCTGCAAGCTAGGGCATCATACATTGTTCATGAGCTCATTGTTTAATCCTGGCATTGTTTACATCTTTTCATTTGGAATGCTTGATGACCCATGAGTTTTGAGAGCTAGGGCATTGTTGCTATTACCTTCAAGGCATTGTGTGAAGTGTTTGATATCTCTTTATTTGTTTTGCTATTGATATTCACTATGTGGTACTCCCCGTTTATGATCATTTCATGAGGAAATGTCTTGATGGTTCACGGACTGCAAGCTAGGGCATCATGCATTATTTATGAGCTCACTGTTTGAGCACCAGCTAATCAAATAGGGACATGAGGTGCTCAAATAGTGAGCTCATAATGACATAAACAATGCATGATGCCCTAGCAAAACAAATAAAGAGAGATCAAACACTTCACACAATATATGTTGTTCTATAAGATTTTATTAAGATTAAATATATTATTTTATTAAGATTTTATTAAGACAAAGTATTTTGGGTTAGTTTTATGTTGTTTTATAAGATTTTATTAAGACTAAATGTATGATGTAAACTCATAATTATACTTGATATATATATATATATTTCAAAGGAAGAATTATGAAATATAGTTGTAGGTAGTTATCTCTTCTATAATGATGGAGGAGTGAACGGTAATGATCAATGAGGTTGTTGCTATTAGATCATACATTAATACACTTACTGTTTTGAATTTGATCTCGGGCATCATGCAACATTATTGTTGTCATTGCATGCTTGCTGCTGTTGTGCACCATATATTGTTTTATACACTGTTTATTTCATTGAGATTGTGATCTTGGCATTTGTAATGTATTTTTTGTTATTGGATCGATGTCGCCATGTTGTTGAGGCTGTAGATGCATTGAATCACCATTGTCATTCTATTTTGATAGCAGCAATATAACAAATAGAGCATCATCCAATCAAATAGGGACATCATTATAGATGATGCAGATTTGTGTACCTCTTTGTTTTGATGTAGCTTACTCACTGCATGCAATGGGGCCTCCTTGGGGCTGCCAACCATGTTGTGATGTTATGATCTTTACTTTAAATCACAATAGTGACTCACCAGGTGTTCATGCAGACATAAATGCAACAATTTAATCTTTGTAACATTCTTCTAAGTGCACATGTCCTGTAGCATGGTTTTTCTTTCAGAAGTGTATGGCTTGACTATGTACATGCATAATTGTAGATGAGGATCAATAATAGGATTCCATTCATTGCTTAGATATTTTTTATCTAACCCCCATCTCTCTTTTCTTTGTAGGTTCTAGATCACACAGGGGCACACTAGATTCATACTCGGGTCCAAAATTCATCACTTCAGGCAATGTCTGGCACCCTTATTATTTATGTTCATCCTCCTATGTATGCTTGTACTCTTGCATTTTCTTTTGAAAGTTATTTTCCTTGTATAGTATATAGAAGTTATTTTTCATATATATACATGTAATCTTTAGATGAAAATTTTTCTTTCCTTTACATGTATCTTTGTATGAAATGAACACAAATTTAACAAGATCATCTAATAATGCAAACTAGGGTACTTGATGTTACATAGACCTTGCTATAACTTTGTCCTAGGCCCTCCTAGAATCAAAGAGGCTAATCTCCTAGCCTTAAAGGTGCTATCCTAGTCCCCTTCTAAGAAGTTTCAAACTCCTCCTTTCTCCATTTACTCTATGACACCAAGAATATGATAAAGTTCACTGTTCTAGGAACCTCTCTATCCCTTCTAAAAATTTTTGTTTGATGTCTGGCCTAAAAAGGCTACTAGGTTTAGTAGGCCTAATTGACCTTTTTTGGTAATAACTCCAAACTTCTCTGAGAAAAGCATGCAACTAATTATGGATTCAAATACTCTTTTGGGAGGGCTTTAAGATTCTATCAATCTCCTTTTCCCATTCTATCCATATAGGGCATGCTGAAAATGGGGCTATAAATGAGGGTTTGGTAACTCACTGTCTATAACAGTGAGGGTTTAGTATTTTCCCTTGTATCCACAATCCCTTGAGCTCTCTCTACATTGGAGATGCTTTATCATGCATCTAAACTCCCCTCCATATCATTTGAACTAGGCTTTGAGTGCCCTCAATCACTCCATCTACTCTGCAACAACACACTGACCCCTAACCAAACACTGATAGCTTGCCTAGGGCATCAGCTTATAGATACATCCTGAACTTTCTAGGGCCCCTCCTTTGCACAACATATATTACAGGGAGTCTAGACACAAATCCCATAGACTTGTATAAATTGTACAGTGGGAGAGTGCTTAGCACTCCATTATTCAAAGCTCTATCAATAGTAACCCGAGACATGACAAAATAAAGAAAACTATGAAGACTAACTCAAAACTGAAATGAAATGCTAAATAACTATCCTAGGAATTCAAAAACATTAACAATCATCACATGCAAACATTACAGTCAGATATTCAATCCATTTCTTATCTCTGTCAACACAAAAATGTATATCTCTGTCAAAGGAAAAATAGTTACACAGTCTAACTGCAACCAAAAGTTTTCTCTCCATACTACACTCTTCCCTACACCTCAAATTATGGTTTTCAAAGCTTAAATAGTTCCCTCCTTAGTGTTAGGGCCCATGGATCAGGCTAGCTAGCTCTTGAGCCGGTTACATGCTTTTGCAAGAAAAATTGTCATGACAACTTTCAAAGTTGTCAAGCAACTTTTGGTGGATAGACAAACCACCTACACACACCTCAAAAGCACTCAATCCTTGATTGAGTAAGGGTCATAAAGGCCATTTTCAAACCTCTAAAACATTAAAGAGGCCATTTGTTCAACTTTAGAACACTGTCCTATGACAGGCAACCTAGCAAAGTTGGGTAAGACTGCTGAAACCAGGCTCCAAAAGACACACCAAGGACTCAAAAGAACAAAGAAGAACAAACACTAGCTAGCACACCTAGAGAGACCCAATAGGCTTCTCCCTAACCTAGTGGCTTGGCTAAGGCCACTACAAGCCAAAATTTAGGAACACTAGGTACCAAATAGCCCTACCTAGGTGCCCTCACCAGTATTACATTCCTTTTGAATCTTAGGATGACATCTCAATTGGGAAAGGCAAACCAAAACCTTTCATAGACCAATAACAACCAAGGCATGTGGGTGCTCTTCTTTTGTACAGTTATACTCATAAAATATATGTACGATTATAAAATTTCATGCCTTGAAATTTTATAACATAGTTCATCTTCATCAAAATAGAATGGAAGTGGTGATTCAATGCATCTACCCACATTCTATGTCCCTATTTGATTGCTCGGTGCTCTATTTTTTATATTGCTGTTATCAAAATAGAATGCCAATGGTGATTCAATGCATCTACAGCCTCAACAACATGGTAGCATTGATCCAATAATAGAAAATACATTACAAATGCCAAGCTCACGGTCTCAATGAAATAAACAGTGTATAAAATAATATATGGTGCACAACAACAACAAGCATGCAATGATAGCAATAACATTGCATGATGCCCGAGCTCAAATTCAAAATAGTAAGTGTATTAATTTATGTTTGCATGATGCCAGATATTAAACAGTGAGCTCATGAACAATGCTAGTATTAAATAGTGAGCTCATGAACAATGTATGATGCCCTAGCTTGCAGCCCGCAAGCCATCACTAATACATTTGGGGTGAAATTGCGACGGCAGGCAAATGTCATGCGGTTTTGGCCTTTTTTTTTCAAATATAGCCCGACACCGTCGCAATTTGCAATGACAATACATTTGGCACTATCGCAATTGCGACGTTGTCGGGATATAAGCGCAAAATTAAAAAGGAACGTTGTCATGTGTGTTTTCAATAGCGCCGTAACCCTCCGCGAAATCACATCAGGATATAAGGGCAAAAAAAATAAGAACGTTGTCATTTGTGTTTTCAACAGCGCCGTAACCCTCCGCGAAATCACATCGGGATATAAGGGCAAAAAAAACAAGAACGTTGTCATTTGTGTTTTCAACAGCGCCGTAACCCTCCGCGAAATCATAGCTACAATTTCTGAGTACGTTGGGTTTATTTTTCTTTTGTCATTATTATGTAATCTGGTATTCAGCTGTTAGAGAGCTAAAATAACCAGAAATGAGGACATATCTATGTTGAATTTATTGTTAGCGGCTTTGGTTATTTAGAAGTTTAATTTTATTTGTTCATCTTTCAAGCACAAACATTTTGTGGACCGTAACGTCTTCATTGTTTCGGGTATGCAGTGAAACAGCCCTAACTTGCAATTGCGATGTTGTCGGGATATAAGGGAAAAAAAAAAGGAACATTGTCATTTGTGTTTTCAACAACACCGTAACCCTCCGTGAAATCACATCGGGATATAAGGGCAAAAAAAACAAGAACGTTGTCATTTGTGTTTTCAACAGCGCCGAGAGAGATTCCCTCCGTGAAATCATAGCTACAATTTCTGAGTACGTTGGGTTTATTTTTCTTTTGTCATTATTATGTAATCTGGTATTCACCTGTTAGAGAGCTAAAATACCCAGAAAAGAGGACATATCTGTGT
This sequence comes from Chamaecyparis obtusa, assembly GCA_027943335.1. Classification (NCBI taxonomy): domain Eukaryota; kingdom Viridiplantae; phylum Streptophyta; class Pinopsida; order Cupressales; family Cupressaceae; genus Chamaecyparis; species Chamaecyparis obtusa. The sequence goes on from BSBK01003840.1 coordinate 35,341, forward strand.
TGAATTTATTGTTAGCGGCTTTGGTTATTTAGAAGTTTAATTTTATTTGTTCATCTTTCAAGCACAAACATTTTGTGGACTGTAATGTCTTCATTGTTTCGGGTATGCAATGAAACAGCCCTAACTTGCGACTACCTTCACGGTACTTGTGTACATTATCATGTTGTCTTTACAGTGACTGTCCTCATTCAAGTGGCAATTACACAAGGGACAGTCACTGTGAGATGTCCTCATTTGTGACAAGGACAGTCACACTTAGGACATCTCATAGTGATATTCCCTTGTGTAATTTCCACTTGAATGTATTGCTATTGAACCACATTAATGCTTTTCTTCTTCAACAAATGAGGACAGTCACTGTAAAGACAACATGATAATGTACACAATTACCAAAAAATGATCTTGTTAATTGATGTAACACTTTGTCTTGCTCACTCCCTATCCTTCACTAGGGTCTCTTTAGGCCAATGTTTTGACTTGATAGGGTACTTAACTATCCCTACACTCTTTAGGTATCTCTACCCAAGATCCCACTCCTTCAACTAGTGCACACCAACAAGAAATACAACGAACTCTGCTCAATACCAATCTAGCTACTAGGACACTCCTAGTCTTGTCTTCACAAATTGAAACACATTCAACTAGAACTTTACTCCATGGAGAGGCTGGCCACTAGGACCTCTATTGGTTTCAATATTACTCCTTCACCTATACTTTTCATCAGTACTTCAATCCGGTTCATCAAACCATGCCAATTGCACCCAAAAATAGGCTGCTAGCAATTAGGCCTTTGTCAAGCCTTTTTGTTTATATTAAGCCACCTAAAGGGCTTAGGATTCAGATGCCCTTTATTGAGAACTCCAAGATATCTAAAGTCTTCTCCTCCTAGATTTTTTGTACACCAACTGCTACAGCCATGCCTGAAAACAAGTATTTTGACACAACTTGGACAGTCTGACTAAGAGTTTGTTTTCTTAGCAGCCAAAGAAACTCACCCAATCTTCTAATTTGACTTGGGGCTTCTTTAGATGTGTGTCTACCTCTCCATGAGATTTTAGTTGAAGCAACCAATGCATTCAACTTGTTGTAATCTTCTTGTAATGATTTGTCATCCCTAACTGTGCTCAACTGACTCACCTAGGACATCATTGCAAACATAGAAAATGAGCTTCCCAGGGCCCCTCCTTCCAAACATATAGTACATGGAGTCTCCTCACCCATTCCAAGAGCCCGTACAAAATTGACAATGGAATGATGAGCTAAGACTCCATTTGTTCAACCTGCCTGGTTCAAACCAATGATAGGGTACTTAACAAAAGAATTAACAAACTAGTTGGAATGCTTCAAAACTCAAAAAAAACACAACACAGAATAAAAAAACTTGTACTAACTTTTCCAATAGACACTGCGAGCTATCTAATCCATTAATCAACTGAAAACAAAGAAACAAAAAAACTCAAGAATTCACTAAAACCGTGTTACTCTACAAATCTTCTTAATTCCAAATGTTTTTCCCCCCAACCTTTTGCACAGATCGATGGAGGTCTCTTATAGTTGATCTGATGCCTAATTCAATGGTTTCATATAGTTACATAACCATCTTACTCGAAAATGCTCCCTTGCACAAATGTTGTCAATGTTGTGAATGACAACATTGACAACTTGTTACAACCTTTGGGATTTTGGTTCAAAACTTATTGTTCAAACACCATAAGACCCTAACCATGACTTAGTTAGGCTATTTAGACCTCACATAGGCCACTTCTACACTTCTTTTCCCAATTTGACCCCTAAATGCTTCATTCCCACTTTTGCCACAATATTGGTAACTTGGGTACAAATTGGCACTTGCCTTCACAAAGGTCACACATGAGGACATCTCACAGTGATCGATTGTCCCTTGTGTAATTTCCACTTGAATGTATTGCTATTGAACCACATTAATGCTTTTCTTCTTCAACAAATGAGGACAGTCACTCTAAAGACAACATGATAATGTACACTCACTGTAAGGACAGTCACAAATGAGGACATCTCACAGTGACTGTCCCTTGTGTAATTGCCACTTGAATGTATTGCTATTGAACCACATTAATGCTTTTCTTCTTCAACAAATGAGGACAGTCACTCTAAAGACAACATGATAATGTACACTCACTATAAGGATAGTCACAAATGAGGACATCTCACAGTGACTGTCCCTTGTGTAATTGCTGCTTGAATTACACAAGGGACAGTCATTGTGAGATGTCCTCATTTGTGACAAGGACAGTCACACATGAGGACATCTCACAGTGATTGTCCCTTGTGTAATTGCCACTTGAATGTATTGCTATTGAACCACATTAATGCTTTTCTTCTTCAACAAATGAGGACAGTCACTCTAAAGACAACATGATAATGTACACTCACTGTAAGGACAGTCATAAATGAGGACATCTCACAGTGACTGTCCCTTGTGTAATTTCTACTTGAATTACATAAGGGACAGTCATTGTGAGATGTCCTCATTTGTGACAAGGATAGTCACACATGAGGACATCTCACAGTGATTGTCCCTTGTGTAATTGTCACTTGAATGTATTGCTATTGAACCACATTAATGCTTTTCTTCTTCAACAAATGAGGAAAGTCACTCTAAAGACAACATGATAATGTACACTCACTGTAAGGACAGTCACAAATGAGGACATCTCACAGTGACTGTCCCTTGTGTAATTGCCGCTTGAATTACACAAGGGACAGTCATTGTGAGATGTCCTCATTTGTGACAAGGACAGTCACACATGAGGACATCTCACAGTGATTGTCTGTAATGTCCCCTTTTTGGCTAACTTGGAAAACAGGAACAATTACTCCACTTCTCAGACTTACTCTATCAGATACTTACAATTAAACTAAGTAATGGAGGTTACTTAAGATATCAACCACTATTTCAGATTCAATCACAATATGTGTGCAAGATGATATTGATACCAATATGTTTAATAGCACTGTCGGATATAATGATATGAAATATGCTATGAATATGATGTTTCCTATCACTTATAGTGATAGTATAATGATGCTATGTCTGATATAAACAATATCGATATACAATCAATAAGTATTGCTTACAGCAATGTATTTGCTGTGTCTGATATGATGATGTAGTTATGCAAATGTGTAATATCGCTATGAGTGATATGTTGCTATTTCAGATTCTGAATTATATGCTTGCAACTTCAAATATTGATGCTGTTTCTGACTATCCTTTCTATCTGTGCAATCATGGTGTTGTCTCTGATCTGCAATGATAAACTTGAAACCAAACTGCCAAAGGCAGATGCTCTATTGAGTATATCCAAATATGGATAAGTAAATAAAGTTCTAATGATGCCTTGAGTGACTGACGAGAATGCATTCTTATATTGTCTTTAACAAATGAAGAGATGCTATGAATGAGACGTGTCTTGTTTCTTCCTCCATGTCCCTTTGTTAATCACACCTTTCCATAATCCGACAGTTCACATAATATTATTTCATTATTTTCTGATCATAGATAACTCCCAGATTGACTCAATATCAAATCTTTTTATGAAGGTAATCTTCCCTAATTGGTAGTGCAACCAGTAGTTAACATCCATTGTGTTTGTATTAGTTTGGTCTAACTATCATTAGTATTTAGTCAATCGATATTAACTCTTGCCTTATCCCATATTGTTATGATGATATCCAATCTTTCTACTCTGATATAAGTTGATATCATTTTTTGATAATTGTCCATTTATTGGTTGATTGCTGGTAATGGAGTTTGATCTTCAAATTGACTTCCATTCCTGTTAATACTTAAGGATACATTGTACTTATTATCCATGACTGATGCCTCATTCATCAATAGCTTGTGATATAATCACTGATGCTTTTGTGTTTCTACAAGATGTGGTTTATCTCAGACAATCGATAATCTTTCAATCCTTTAGTCGATATCCTCCTATGTGGTGTCTATTGATATAGATAGTAGAATTCAATCTAGTTTATGTTATTGTCATGATAACATAGGAAGTGATGGTGCATATTTGCTAGCGGGTCTTCATGTTTGATATTGCTTTATCGGATATGTCATTGTCTAAACTTGTGCAATTAATGATTATTTATAATATATGAATGGTTATCCTTCTTGCTTATCAATACATCTTCTGAAACACATAGCGACCTATCCCTTATTCATATCATGTTGATCTTGACTTCATAGTATTTGGTTCATTAATCATCCTCTCATGGTATTGATGTGTAATGACTAGTGATTGTTGTATCACTTCTTCATTCCTCATCGTGATAGATAATGCAGATGTTTAATGTAGATGTATATCGATTACAGATATTCGATATTGCTTTAAACGTTATTATTATTATTAATGTTATTGTTATTATTAAATATTATAATTAATGATGTTAGTAATATTAATAATATTATAATAAATATTATTATAGTGATAACATATTGTTTTATATTGAGAGGTTTATTAATATTATTTATATATTAAAATTATTATATCAATAATTGATTTAATATTATTACTTAATATATTATTATAATATAATATATATAATTTATTAATAATTATTTATTATTAATTTATATTATAATTATAATCATAATTATATTATTTATTAATATTTTAATATTATTTAATTAACATATTACTTATTATGCTAACTATATATTATTATTATCTTTTGATAATAATTATATATTATTGTTATATACCGTTAATAATAGATTATTATATATCATCTAATCATTTTATTATTATACTAAGTTCAATATGTCATGGCTCATGACATTGTCCCTTGTGTAATTGCCACTTGAATGTATTGCTATTGAACCACATTAATGCTTTTCTTCTTCAACAAATGAGGATAGTCACTCTAAAGACAACATGATAATGTACACTCATTGTAAGGACAGTCACAAATGAGGACATCTCACAGTGACTGTCCCTTGTGTAATTGCCACTTGAATTACACAAGGGACAGTCATTGTGAGATGTCCTCATTTGTGACAAGGACATCTCACAGTGATTGTCCCTTGTGTAATTGCCACTTGAATGTATTGCTATTGAACCACATTAATGCTTTTCTTCTTCAACAAATGAGGACAGTCACTCTAAAGACACCATGATAATGTACACTCACTGTAAGGACAGTCACAAATGAGGACATCTCATAGTGACTGTCCCTTGTGTAATTGCCACTTGAATGTATTGCTATTCAGCCACATTAATGCTTTTCTTCTTCAACAAATGAGGATAGTCACTCTAAGGACAACATGATAATGTACACTCACTGTAAGTGTACATTATCATGTTGTATTACAAATGGACCTTATGTTGGTCGGGATATAAGTGCACGAGTTATAGCCGCACGCTCAGGTTTGAAAATTGTATATATTTTAATCTAATGTATATTTTAATCCTTTTGCCATGTCATGTAATATGTCTTGCCTTGTAGCTTATATGTTTTGAAATTGCTGTTAGGCCTTGTAGCTTATATGTTTTGATTGCTAGAGAGCTTCTAGAGCTAAGCAAGAAGACCATTGCACTAGTCGTAGCCGCGCGCTCAGGCATGAAAATTGTATATTTTTTAATCTAATGTATATTTTAACTAGACTTTTAAAATATTAAAGGATTTAACTAGGTCTAAGAAGATTTGTGTACTTTTGACAATTTTGCTTAGTCACTGAAAGTTGTAGACCGAAGTTTTCATAGCCCAATTTTTGCTTCCTACGAAGAATGATCATGTCAGATAATATAAGTGAAGAACAAAATAGGGAGACAATCGCTAGATTGTGGTCTAACTTGAAAAGAAAAGGTGATGGAAAATGTTATTGTCCCTGCAAAATTTGTAAGGGCTTAAACCGTAGAAGATTGCTAATCAAAACAGTTAAGAGACATTGTAGGGAGAATGGTCACATTGAAGGGGGGCATGACTATCATCCACTGGTAAGTTGTTCATTATATCATTTTAACAATTTATATACATATGAAATCACTTGATGATGAGTTGAAGATCATGGTTTATTTATGTTAATCAATTTTATATAGGTTGATCTCCCCAGGGAAGTACATGATATGGAGGAACATGGGGGTGCGAATATCCAAGGTGAAGATAATGATCCCATGGAAGATGACGATCATGTGCTAGAAAACACAATTGAAGATGATGGTATAAATACATTGATCCATGACACATTTAGTCCAAGCAGATCTGATCATGATGATGATGATAGCCTTGATGTACAAATGAAAATACAAATGACAACGTTTCTCTACATTATCATGTTGCCTTTACAGTGACTGTCCCTTGTGTAATTGCCACTTGAAGGAGGACAGTCACTGTAAAGAAAACATGATAATGTACACTTACAGCCCGTGTACATTATCATGTTGTCTTTAGAGTGACTATCCTCATTTGTTGAAGAAGAAAAGCATTAATGTGGCTGAATAGCAATACATTCAAGTGGCAATCACACAAGGGACAGTCACTGTGAGATGTCCTCATTTGTGACTGTCCTTACAGTGAGTGTACATTATCATGTTGTCTTTAGAGTGACTGTCCTCATTTGTTGAAGAAGAAAAGCATTAATGTGGTTCAATAGAAATACATTCAAGTGGCAATTACACAAGGGACAATCGATCATTGTGAGATGTCCTCATGTGTGACTATCCTAGTCACAAATGAGGACATCTCACAATGACTGTCCCTTGTGTAATTCAAGTGGCAATTACACAAGGGACAGTCACTGTGAGATGTCCTCATTTGTGACTGTCCTTACAATGAGTGTACATTATCATGTTGTCTTTAGAGTGACTGTCCTCATTTGTTGAAGAAGAAAAGCATTAATGTGGTTCAATAGCAATACATTCAAGTGGCAATTACACAAGGGACAATCGATCACTGTGAGATGTCCTCATGTGTGACTATCCTTGTCACAAATGAGGACATCTCACAATGACTGTCCCTTCTGTAATTGCCACTTGAATGAGGACAGTCACTGTAAAGACAACATGATAATGTACACATACAATGAGTGTACATTATCATGTTGTCTTTACAGTGGCTGCCCTCATGTTGTATATTCTTCTCTGTAGATGCTACTATGTGCTAGGGAACTTCTTAGAACTGTTGGTATATTCTTACAACTTGTTACACCTGGGATATTCTTCTCTGTAGATGCTACTGTGTGCTGTGGTCCAAACGGGCCCATAAATGTGGTTGAATAGCAATACATTCAAGTGGCAATTACACAAGGGACAGTCACTGTGAGATGTCCTCATGTGTGACTGTCCTTGTCACAAATGAGGACATCTCACAGTGACTGTCCCTTGTGTAATTGCCACTTGAATGAGGATAGTCACTGTAAAGACAACATGATAATGTACACAAGTACCGTGAAGGTAGTTGCAAGTTAGGGCTGTTTCATTGCATACCCGAAACAATGAAGATGTTACGGTCCACAAAATGTTTGTGCTTGAAAGATGAACATATAAAATTAAACTTCTAAATAACCAAAGCCGCTAACAATAAATTCAACACAGATATGTCCTCATTTCTGGGTATTTTAGCTCTGTAACAGCTGAATACCAGATTACATAATAATGACAAAAGAAAAATAAACCCAACGTACTTAGAAATTGTAGCTGTGATTTCGCGGAGGGAATCTCTCTCGGCACTGTTGAAAATACAAATGACAACGTTTCTCTACATTATCATGTTGCCTTTACAGTGACTGTCCCTTGTGTAATTGCCACTTGAAGGAGGACAGTCACTGTAAAGACAACATGATAATGTACACTTACAGCCCGTGTACATTATCATGTTGTCTTTAGAGTGACTATCCTCATTTGTTGAAGAAGAAAAGCATTAATGTGGCTGAATAGCAATACATTCAAGTGGCAATTACACAAGGGACAGTCACTGTGAGATGTCCTCATTTGTGACTATCCTTACAGTGAGTGTACATTATCATGTTGTCTTTAAAGTGACTGTCCTCATTTGTTGAAGGAAAAAAGCATTAATGTGGTTCATTAGCAATGTATTCCCAGCATCTGTACCTGCATCTCTCTTATATACTACAAGTTGCTTGCCATCAGAAATTGTAGTTCCCTCACGTGACATTGATGGTGAAGTGTTCTTTTCAAAACCATCATCTGTGGTTACCAATGCTCCTGTTTTAGGCAATAAGTTTGTTGCATTCCATGAGCCATTGGTCAAGTTTCTTCTACGAGCTTCTGATGCCTCAAAATCTAAGCAGCGCCTACGCATGCCTCATTGTGGTTGATTATCATTCTGTACATGAATTATAATGAGTAATCAGTTTTGGGCCTTGGAATCTTGTATGTAACATGCACAGGCATTTCATGGCTAAATGAATCTATTTCATCTTTTCTTACATGATGCTGGATACATAAGTAGAACAAGCATATATCAAATTGGAAGCAATCAGAACTCCACAATGACATATTATTTAGAGTACTCTTCAGTTTAAGTAATAATGCATATATTGACACTGTAAAGACAACATGATAATGTACACTCACTGTAAGGATAGTCACAAATGAGGACATCTCACAATGACTGTCCCTAGTGTAATTGCCACTTGAATGTATTGCTATTCAGCCACATTAATGCTTTTCTTCTTCAACAAATGAGGATAGTCACTGTAAAGACAACATGATAATGTACACTCACTGTGAGTGTACATTATCATGTTGTCTTTAGAGTGACTATCCTCATTTGTTGAAGAATAAAAGCATTAATGTGGCTGAATAGCAATACATTCAAGTGGCAATTACACTAGGGACAGTCACTGTGAGATGTCCTCATTTGTGACTGTCCTTACAGTGAGTGTACATTATCATGTTGTCTTTATTGTGGCTGTCCTCATTTGTTGAAAGAAAAAAGCATTAATGTGGTTCATTAGCAATGTATTAAATAATTTTTTTTTTTAATCCACCCACGGGCGTCACAATTGCGACGGCAACCCGTCGCAATGCGATGCAGGCGCCCGTCGCAATTGCTTGGGAGGTCCGTCGCGATTGTGACGGTCCTCCGAAGCCATGCGACGGGGGGGCAACACCCATGCCGCTAACAAATCTTAGTCACATTGTGATGGGATATGTGTCGCAATTGCGACGGCTACCCATAGACATCGTAATTTGTGACTAAAAAATGGCGACGTCTATGGGTGTTGCTATTGCGACACATAGCTGTCGCAATTGCGACACATAGCCGTCGCAAAATGCCCCCAAATGTATTAGTGCATCAAGACATTTCCTCATGAAAAGATCATAAATGGGGAGTACCACATAGTGAATATCAACAATAAAACAAATAAAGAGAGATCAAACACTTCACACAATGCCTTGAAGGTAATAGCAATGATTCCCTAGCTCTCAAAGCTCGCGGGTCATCAAGCATTCCAAATGAAAAGATGTAAACAAATGCCAAGCTCACAGTCTCAATGAAATAAATAGTGTATAAAACAATATATGGTGCACAACAGCAGCAAACATGCAATGACAGCAATAACATTGCATGATGTTCGAGCTCAAATTCAAAATAGTAAGTGTATTAATGTATGACCATATATTTAGTCTTAATAAAATCTTATAAAACAACATAAAACTAACCCAAAATACTTTGTCTTAATAAAATCTTAATAAAACAATATATTTAGTCTTAATAAAATCTTGTAGAACAACATATATTGTGTGAAGTGTTTGATCTCTCTTTATTTGTTTTGTTGTTTTGCTAGGGCATCATGCATTGTTTATGTCATTATGAGCTCACTATTTGAGCACCTCATGTCCTTATTTGATAGGTCAGTGCTCAAACAGTGAGCTCATAAACAATGCATGAGGCTCTAGCTTGCAGCCTGTGAATCATCAAGACATTTCCTCATGAAATGATCATAAACGGGGAGTACCACATAGTGAATATCAATAGAAAAACAAATAAAGAGATATCAAACACTTCACACAATGCCTTGAAGGTAATAGAAATGATGTCCTAGCTCTCAAAGCTCGTAGGTCATCAAGCACTCCAAATGAAAAGATGTAAACAATGCCAGTATTAAACAGTGAGCTAATGAACAATGTATGATGCCCTAGCTTGTAGCCCGCGAGTCATCAAGACATTTCCTCATGAAATGATCATAAGTAGGGAGTACCACATAGTGAATATCAACAACAAAACAAATAAAGAGAGATCAAACACTTCACACAATAAATGTTATTTTATAAGATTTTATTAAGACTAAATATATTTTTTTATTAAGATTTTATTAAGACAATGTATTTTGGGTTAGTTTTATGTTGTTTTATAAGATATTTATTAAGACTAAATATATGATGTAAACTCAATATAACAAATAGAGCACCGGCCAATCAAATAGGGACATGAGGTGCTCAAATAGTGAGCTCATAAACAATGCATAATGCCCTAGCTTGTAGCCCATGATCCAAACTCGAATGCCCTCTTCGCGCCACGCAAAAGTGCAGTGCCGTCTTCGCGGAAGCTCTTCGAATTCATAAAAATTACAAATGACACTTTCTTTTTTCTTTTTTTTTGTTTATAACCAAGCTGGTGTCACAATTAAATCAACAAATGCCATCGAAATGAAATTGAGTTAATGAGAAGACAAAGATTGAATGCCTACCTCAAGTCATGTTCTGTAGCATAGTTCCTTTTAGAAGTGTATGGCTTAACTATGCACATGCATAGTTGTAGATGAGGATCAATAATAGGGTGTTAGGCATTGCTTAGATCCTTTGGATCTAACCCCATCCTTTTTTTCCTTGTAGTTTCTAGATCATACATGAGCATACTAGATTGAACCCAGGTTCAACACTTCATTACTTCAGGCAATATCAGGTACCTTAATTATTTATGTTCATCCACTTATGTATGTTTGCATTCATTCATATTCTTCTAAAAATTGGCTATACTCATATTCTTCTTGTGTCTGAGTCTTCTAACTATGATCAATTTAATGCTTTAAATCTTGACATAGAATTTGATATCAACTGATCATATATCCATTCCAAATGATATAACTCCATTTGAATAAACATACATGCCAACCATTTGAAAAAATGTCCATATGAAATCTAGAGCAATACATTAATTTTATAGAGAATTCATGATTTATAATGCCTCTTGATTTATAGTGAATTAATTTTATAGTGAATTCATGATTTATAATTCAGTTGTAGCAGCTCAATGTGTTTGAACTCAAGAATACCCCTTAGGAAGGAAGTGTATAAATGAAAGATGAAACACAGAGGAAGCTATGAGAAGTTATGAGAAGGTGACATGAAGCTAATTGTAGGATTTGAGCAATACAAATCCACAAAATCTGAAGATCACCTGCATACAAAAACCTGTTACAAGGAAGTAGATACAAGAAGAGGGCAAGGGTTTGACTCAAAATTATGAAGAAGAAAATATCCTCAAATAATGAATAAATTGAATGTACAATGGATCATCCTTATAAAGGAGATTGAAAGTCTTGAAAGGAAAACCTAAAAAGCAGAAGTGCATGTAATAATTAGTTAAATTATTACAAGACTAATGCATGCAAGTTTATATTTAAAACAACTAGTGCATAAGTTTAAATCAACTAGTGCATATGTGTTTAAATATAAACAACTAAAAATAAAAGTGTTGACATCTTAAGAAAGGAGTAAAGTTAATTAATACAATTAATACTTTACTCTAACACCCCCCTTAAGATGAGCAACAATGCAGCTACAAACAATGCAAGAAGAAAGCAAAGGAAACTACAATGCTGAAAACATAAAAATGGGTCCCGGCAACATGGCCTGATGAGGTACCCAACACAACCAAATCTCTGTAAAATGGAGAAATAGAGAAAAACCAGTGGGAAAAAACCCTACTCCAAAAAGAGATTGAAAAAATGCAAAAAAAAAATGGCTTAAGAGACTCTCTCAAAACCATAAGTACGGCCAGCCCCCCCATGAGAGAGGGATGAGACACCAAAGCCCCCCTAGAATGAAAGAACCCTTGGATCAATGACCAAACCACTGTGACTCCAATGTAGAGGAGTGAAAGTCTATGGACACTAAAGAGGTAACCTCAAAAGATGAGGTGTTACTGGAAGGCCGAGTTGATGCTCAAAGGAGAAAACACCAGGATCCTGAAAGGGAATCCCTAATGTAGGTGGTTTGAAAAGTGTGCTAACACTATCATGAAAGAGGAGATGAACGTCCTCTGTAGAGTCCTCAACAAGTGCACTTGGTGGCTCAATGAATGGAGCTAGAGGGTTAGGCAGTGCTAAAGAAGAATCCTGCTGAAGAAAAAAGACCTCAATAGGATGTGGTGTGACAGTCATAGCAGTGATCTCAGGAACAATACAAAAGTTCAAGCAACCTGATTGCACCACATGATGCTCTTGCGAAAGAGGAGAGTTGTGCTCTGACAATGGAGATGGTGGACCAAAATGTGAGAAGGTGTAGAGATGGGTGGAATGATCAACTATCCCTTTAGCAACAATGCCTCCTGTCGCACTATCCCGAATGAAGACTGAATCTGCAGTGAACTCAACTATCTTCCCTGATCCACTATGTGTAATCTAATAAATCGAGAGAAGGTTTATAGATAGAGATGGAACATACAATACATCATTGAATGTGCCATCCTAAATGCCTACTAAACCTTTTCCGCAAACTGTCAGGACAATGTTATTCCCCATGAGAATATGAGGAATGGGAGAAGCCTCAACAATAGAGAAGACCCCTTGAGAAGATGCCATATGGTGAGAAGCACTTGAATCCAATATCCAAGGGACCTATGAAGGGGATACAATGGATTCCCATAATGCATGACCCTGTCCAAAATCATGTCCAGATGTCAAAGATGTGGAAGTTATTTTTTCTAGTTTTATTTTTCTGATGGTGTTTTTCTTTGTCAAAGCCAGATCTTCAGTTCTACACTCTGCGAACTCTATCTTGCACATCCGGTCTCCATTTTTGGAAAATGATATATTGTTGGGAAGCTTGTTCAGAGAGATTTTTAGTCCTGTGAGTCATTTTTCCAGATTTTGCTCTAGGTTCATTTTATTCAGATTCTTTCTTTTTTGCAGTCTGGTGGATATCTTGGTTGTTTCAGGTCCTGGGATCTCTTCCCTTTGAGGGATGGCTTGTCTTAGGTTGTTCTTTTGTTTCAGCAACCTTTGATCTTCTTTGAGTAGTGTATACTTCATTTTTGTAGTATTCTTTTATGCACACACACTGAGATAAAGTGCCATTCTATTGCTTTGATGGGATCTTGCTCATGTTCGTGCTATTTGTACTCGCACTCCATTATAAAGTGCTGGGGGGGGTTTGATGTTTGCCTTTTTTTGCCATCTTCTTTTGTCATGTGAGCATTCCTCCAATGACATTAGCCTCAGTTATCTTTATTTGTGTTTTTACTCTCTCTGCACATTTGATGTTTCAGATTCATCTTCATCATGCAATTCATATTGGACGATCTTTTTAGTGTACCTATCATTACTCCCTTGTTAGTAGTATGGGGGGTTTCTACTGTTGGTTCTACTACTTCCTTGGTTCGATTGTGTGAGCCATGTATTTAGTATTTGATCCTATGTACTAGGTGGTTGCAGTGGCTAGGTACCTATGTATTTTGGTGAGATGGATCATTTACCATATGGACACTCTTTTCTTTCCTTCTTTTGGATGCACTCTTCCAACTTTGATTGATTAGCTCTTTAGGCTTTTGGTGTTTATGCCATCTGTATCTTTGAGTTCAGCTATTTGCCTTTGTTTGCCTCCTGATTTGAGTAGTGTCATTTGAGGGCACTCATGCATATTACAGTCTTCTCTACCTGGTCATATTTATGTGGAGGATCTTCAGATCATCAGTTTCTTGTTGACAGAGTTTGTAGTTTCATGCTTCAGTGATGTTGTACATGTTCATCTTTGTTCCTATTTTCTGGAACATTCTTGGTTTTGGAGGCTTCTTCAGTTCTTTAGACTAGTCTTTGTCTCATTTTGGAGTAGAGTTTTTCCCATGTGGTTTTCTCTATTTCTCCGCTTTGTAGAGACTCTCTTTTGTACTTGGGTACCTGATCAAGCCTTTGTTGCTGGGACCCATTTGCTTTCAGTTGTTCTTTCTAGGTTTTTAGCTTCTCCCAAAGTTTATCTTAAGGGGGGGTGTTAGAGTAATAAAGTGTTTACTGATTAATTGAATCATATTGATTTAATTATTTAGTCACTTATTACCTCTTTCTACTTAAGCTAAACTTTAGGCATATAATAATTAATTATCTTTATTAATTATTATTACACAACCTAGGGTTTTACCTTTTTAGGGTTTCTGATCTCCTTTCATAAGGATTGAGCTCCTCTTGTTTTGTAACCTTTTCTGACATTTCATTATTGATTGCAACTTTTGTTTTTGCACATCAAGGATTTCTCCTCTCTCATGGATCAATGCATTCAGGCCTCTATAGCTGTTTGCTTCTCTCTCTTTCTATGACAGGTGTTTGCGTGCAGGTGTTCTTGGGAGTTGTGGGTTATTTTTCATCAACTCCAACATGGCAGGAGGTTTGAAATGCCATGATCATAGAGAACATATGACTTTGATAGAAAAAAAGAGCATCAAAATAGAAAAATATAAAAACCATACCAAAAAATTTAGATTGGGCTCAGAACCAGCTTTTCGACAATATATCACATGCCCAATTATGATCCCAGATGCCCGAGATATTCGCAAAAAAGTCCAGGTACCCTTAAAAAACCAAAAAATGGTGCAAAGACTGTTGACATTAGCGAATTCCTTGCTTAAAAATGACGGCCGAGGGTTGAAAGGGTTTGGCCCTGGTCATGAGGGTGACCATGGGGTTGGTGGCAGAGTGCGACAGAGTTGGGTGGCGCAGGCGGCGCGGGTGGCGGTGGCGGCGCAGACGCAGGGGCGGAGGCTGCGGGGTGGCGCTTGGGTGGCCACTAGGCGGCGCCTGGCCAAAATTTTTTTAATTATTTTTTTTTTGAAAAATCACCATACTTGTAGCCTCGGGCTGCATGCTAGGGTCGTATGGCCTTGGTATGACAAAATTTTTTTTTGCCTCAGATGGCAACTTGTCCAAAAATGACAAGCTTCATATAGATTTTGACTATCTCGGGCCTTTCGGACACAACCGTGAGGTCTGTTTGGGCCAGAAGTGCTCCAAAAATTAGTGATTGCCTTGGGATCCATGCCAGGATCGATTGCAAAATTTTTTTTCTCATAGATTCCAACTGTGTCCTAATTGGACAAATTTTATATGGATCTTGGGGTTCTTGGACACTTTGAACACAACCATGAGGTCCATTTGAAGCCAAGATGACCAGAAAAATAGGTCCCCCCAGATCTGACAGGAAACCCTCTCTGAAAACACAAATTTGACAAACACGGCTGAATCTCTCAGAAGGAGGACAGGGGCAAGCAGATCTAAAGCTCTAATACCATATAGGATTTGAGCAATACAAATCCACCAAACCCGAAGATCACCTGCATACAAAAACCTGTTACAAGGAAGTAGATACAAGAAGAGGGCAAGGGTTTGACTCAAAATTACGAAGAAGAAAATATCCTCAAATAATGAATGAATTGAATGTACAATGGATCATCCTTATAAAGGAGATCGTAAGTCTTGAAAAGCAAACCTAAAAAGTAGAAGTGCATGTAATAATTAGTTAAATTATTACAAGACTAATGCATGCAAGTTTATATTTAAAACAACTAGTGCATAAGTTTAAATCAACTAGTGCATGTGTGTTTAAATATAAACAACTAAAAATAAAAGTGTTGACATCTTAAGAAAGGAGTAAAGTTAATTAATACAATTAATACTTTACTCTAACACTAATGAAAGGAGGCATCTCAATGATGTTAAATCACAGGGGATTCTCTTTGTTCCCTACAATGGAGTGAGATAATTCTGAAAGCATAAATAGATAATTTTAACAATGTATAAAGTCCTTCACAAGATGTAATAAAAACACTGGTGGCAAGGCACGAGAACTATTTGACAAAATGCCACAATAGTGGTGTCTCATGCAATGCTGAGATGTTTAGTTATATGCAATGCTGAGATATTCAAAATAGTGTTGGATAAATAGATAATTTTAACAATGAATAATGTCCTTCACAAGATATAATGAAAACCATGGAGTGAACTATGTTTTTCTGATTATATAACTATTATCTTATGTTAGGTATCCCACATAGTCTCATGTATTATTAGGTACAAGTGCATGAGGTGTAGGTACTAGCAAAAAGGTATTTGTCAAAATTGTCTTCCTCGAGCGAGGAAAATCTAGGAATGGAACAAAGTGAGACATTTAGTACGTGTAATTCAATGAGATCGACTCAAGGTCAAAAGATCAGAAAGAAATTCAATAAATGCATGAAATTTTTCCTTGCTCAAGGGGGGTCGTGTTCTTATGACGATGAGAGAAAAGATGACTCTGAGCTACCATTTAGGTACAAACATCTATAGAAACAAGGGGTCCCCGATGAACTTCCTCCAATAAGCACTGATTTTTGTGTTAAAGAGAGGATATATCGCATAGCACCGTCTTCATTACATGGTTTGGGCCTATTTTCCATGGATGGCATAAAGGTCTCTTACAACAAAGTTGTCAAATTGATGGAGTATGTTGGACCTTGTTATGATTACAGTAGTTGGATGCAAATTGTTAAATATAAAAAAAGTATGTGTAGGTATGCACTCGCGGTAAATTATATACAACAAAAAGTCAGTGAACAAAGTAAAAAAGTAGCTATATACGTTGATGGAAGACCAAAAGCATCAGGGAATATTGTAGGTTTTATAAACAGTACACGACCTGCGTCAACTAAGAAGCAACCCAATTACATATTTGAGGTGCGTGAGGGAAATCGCGTATTTGTATGTGCGATAAAATTAATATGTGGAGGTGAGGAGTTGCTTATCGATTACAATTTGAATCGCATAGATACAAAAAACCCCATCACTATCATGGACAAGGTGGTACACATTTTGATAATTGTCTATTATTCAACGTAACTTAGAATAAGAACACATGTTTTAACATGTCTGAATGATTTTTTTTGAAATATAGAGCTATAGTATGGATCAACAACCATAGGATACGCATGACGGTGATAGTTCTCATGGGACTTCTTCCCGACAGGTAAAACTCATTGTTGTTTTACAAATGCACATACAAGAAAAATGTTAATGTGTATTTTTGTTATGTTAATGTGTATATTTTGTTGTTCTACTATTTTGGATTAGTTTTAAATAAAGGGCTAATAATATTGTTCTCACAAATGAGTACTGATCAGAGAAAGGAAAAGGAACAAGTAGTCCATGAGGAGCCATAGAATGAGCATGATCCTTTCGATGTTGATTTTTTATCAGAGGTTGATCTTGTGGTTGCACTGGAAAGGGTCCTTCCTGCAATATCAAAAGAGTTAGCTTGAATGGAAAATATTCAACCTCACACTCCTGAAACACAGAGGGTAGCAGATATGTTGATTGGCCGTGTTCAGAACTATAGAGTAAGTATTAATGTAGTTTTTGATTATAACAAAAGTTCAATAATGATTTTTATAGTATACTATTTTATTTATGTCATTAACTAAAATATATACATGTTCTCTTTACATGGGATGCTAAATAGATTAAAGGGAATTACCTTAGATGCAAATACTTCAGATGCTACATCGCATGTTTTATCCTCCATCTTGTCCATGGTTATCCATATTTTTTTATGCTCTAACAATATTTTTGTTCAGCACCTACTATTGAACCTATGTTGAGTACGATGCCTGGTACGAGGATCAGATCCACAGAGGTAGTTCCACCTAAAATGTTGGCAAGTACACCTACTATAGGTAAGTAGACTCCTCTTTTTCTCTCTTATTTATCATGTGTTTATTTCACTTGAACTATATATTCTTTCTTAGGGGGCATTTTGTAATATTGGATTCATTTTATGTAGCAGGCGATGATGCAATTCCTGGATGTACTCATGTTAAATGTACGGGAACAATACAATGTGATCAATTGCTTGTGAGCAATGAAGATGGACTTCCCTTGAGAGTAGCCCAGCTTCCAGGTACTTTAAAGACCAATCCTTTCTTTTACTATACAATATAATACTCATAACGTAATGCACTAACCCCCTGTGTTGTCCCTTGCAATAACTAATTATAATAATCTTGTAATTATCTTGTAGGGAATAATCTATTTTATGAAAAACTTAATGATGAATGTTTGTGCATTTTCGGGCCGACCATACACACATGGTATCATATTTTGATTTCATTGCAAGATTAGATTTCATTTCATCCCTTTCTTCAAGTATATTAAAAGGTAGCTTCACTTCATTTATGAATCTAATAGTTTTTTTTGTTAAAAGGTGGTTAGCACGAGATAAATGGTTAAAGAATAAGCTCATTGACTCTATGACAACATTTTTTGGACCTGAAGTCTTTCATAGACTTAGACTCCTTGACAAAGCGGTCACTATTTTGAAGTATATTAGGGACAACTATAGGAGCCAAATAGAACACAACCCTTATTACGAGCAGCCTCCCTATATTCTTTATTAATGAGTGGGAGGATCTTAAAAAGGATGCACTTGAGAGAAGTGCAAGACATAGTGGATGAGTAGTATCACCCGAGGAAAGAAGGTACGCGATAATGTTAGTAATGAAATTATGTACTATTTACTCTTTGTACCTATGTGATCTAACATACTTCAAACATCACATAGGTTGCCTGGCACAACAAAGGAAACAACAACAAGAAAACAAAAGTACGAGCAACACAGGCTTGGCTCAGGTGGATATTCAAAACTTGCTGCATGAGTTGTAAGTATTAGTAAATGAAAAATCATATGCAAATATTTATAATTAAATTGCAATGAATTTAGTTTTGATGAAATTCACTACAATAAAAATTCATGATACCAATAAAAAATGCAGGCCTTGGAGTTCAAAAAACCGATTACAGAAGAGGACAAAAAAATAGGCTTCAAACAAGGCTATAAAGTCATGGTTGAACGATACCGAGCAATGAGTGCACAAGGTTTTTCTGCTGGATCTGTTGATCAAGTAAATAAGCCAATTGATTTTTATTTCAAGTTGAAAACTTTACCAATTACCGTATTTGATGTTAAGTTCCAACATAAAGTGAATATATTTGTTTTAAGTAAGGAAACACTGATTATATATTTGTTTAAAACTTTAAAGTGAATATATTTATATGTAGTAAACTGAATGATTAACATTTCTCAGTATTTGTCTTGTATTTATATGTATATATTGTCGATAAATACACTAATTATTTACATTGGAATACAGCCTGCCAATATTGATACTGCACCGATCGAGCACGATGGAGGCATCGATTCTAATGTGAATTGTAGTACTCAAGGTATACGTTTTCTATTCGAATTTTGATTAATGAATATTTAATACAAGCAAACATGTTAAATTGAATTTGGTGTAGTAATAAAAATTTAATTATAATGTGTTGGGATTAATAAAACATTTTGTATTGCAGTTTTAGGGGATGTAGAGGACGTTGTTCTCGATGAGCGTGTTGAGGTTCAAGTCATCGAGCAAGATGATGTGGTTGGACAAGGTAAAGAGTGTGACGTTTATGTTTTTTAATGTTTTGAAATGCTTGTCACAATAATGAATATATTTTAAATTAACCCCAATTATGATAATATGTTTTTAATTAAAGGCTTTTATTTGTTATTGTAGAGGACCCACCTTTGCAAAGGATAGTGAGATCACATGCATGGCTGAGAAGAAATGATGCTCTGGACATGGATACGCCTTTGCAACAATATAAGGAAGTAGAAAAAAAGAGAAAGCCAAAAAAAAAATGATTCTCATTTATGAAACTTATTTGATAATGATTGATGTTTATTTGATAATGACTGATGTTTATTCACATGTGTTTGAGCTTAGTTCCATGTTTAGACACTAAATTTCCTTTTATACATTGTTGTAATGTTGGAGGGGTTTTTGCTAAATTTTAGTGGATTTCATATTTTGGGAGAAATTAGTATTAGAATGTTCAATGGGTTCTTTTCTAAAACACAATACTTAAATCATCATCTTGTCTAGAATGGTTAATCAATTATTTAAGGTGGATTAGTTGTGATGATGAGACTCACCATTTAGATGTTAACTATGACAGTCTCTTGGTTTCAAGAAATGCAGAAGGAGACGCCTAGTTCAATATGCAATCTCAATTTATATACATAGGATATCAGGTGGAGTTGAAAAATACAACAGGGTTGCATTTTTTATAGAGGTCTTTAATTGCGTATTTTAAGTTATAGAACATCGTGAACATTGTAATTTTGACCTATTAAAAAAATGTAAATGTGTTGTGTTTTTTCAACTCCACCTGCTATCTGTGCATATTCTTCTTGTGTTGCACGCGCATTCTCGATTCAGAGTGGGAAAAATCTTATTTTTGATGTGAGGGAGAGAAGCCATACACATAAGTGATGGAGTTGAGGGGAGATGAAGGAATACCAAACATTGAATTTGGCATTTTTCATCAAAGAAATTGCAGTGGAGGTCTGATCAATAGAGAAGATAGTAATGACCACAGGAGAATGAATAGTGGTTACAGTTGTAGTGGGGAAGATAGTGGAGGCCATCCATGAAGAAACTTGCTGATAGAGATGGTGTACAAGAAATAAAGGAGAAAAAAATGTAAATGTGCTTGGTCTTCTCAGCTCCACCTGCTATCCATGCATATTTTGCTTGTGTTGCACGCACATTCTCCATTCAGAGTGGGAAAATCTTATTTTTGATGCGAGGGAGAGAAGCCAAACACAAAGAACATGCAAATAAACACGACAACTACAAAACATAAATGTAGGTATCACAACAGCTGAGAAACATAAATATAGGCATCATGGTCCCAATTGTTTGGAGACACAACATAATTGAATGCTATACCCAAAAAATGCAACACAACCACTACTCTTGTAGTTCTAAGTTAACATTGTGGGATCCAAAAACTATATATAGATTCTTTATCTTTGGTTTTTGGATCCCACAATGTCAACTTGGAACTACAGGAGTAGTGGTTGTGTTGCATTGTCTGGGTATAGCATTCAATTATGTTGTGTCTCCAAACAATTTTGATCATGATGCCTACATTTATGGTTCTCAGCTGTTGTGTCCTAGGACCCCTTATGACCCTTTATGACACTTTAAGACCTCTAAGATGTGTCTTAGAGGTCTTAAAGTGTCATAAAGGGTCATAAGAGGATCCTAGGAGGAGCCAAATGAGCTTCCACCTTCACGCGGTTGGCCCTGTTAAGTAGAGAATGTTAAACTATTATCGAAACAAAGAGAAGCTCAATAATTTAAGATCTCAATCAACGTATGACAAATATATATTTCTTTTTAAAATATAGTGAACACCAATCGCAATTATGATGGAAACCAAAGAATAATCGATGACAAAACTAAAAGTGATGACTATCTGTCGGAAACATCAATCACTTCAAGGAGAAATGATTAGTTCAGCTCACCTCAATAAGTCTTGACCCAAGATCAAGTCATATCAATTCATCTCAATGGCTACCAAGAACCAAGTTGCAAAGAAACACCACAGACTGCACTGCGAACCCGTTGTGAAGAGGAATCCAATGTCTCATAAGTCACATCAAATGACCCACTTTCTATAATCCAAGTCTCTCAGCTTGATTCACCTAGAAGAAGACTTCTCCCAAGTCATCACGGACACCATAGCGATCTACAAATCCAAGTCTCTAGACTTGACTCAATAATGTATGAGCTGCTACCAAATCTACTGTAAAGTCATCTCTGAATGACAACCAAATCTGAAAGAACACCAATCAAGTCAAACTAGATCGATAAATTTATATATATTTTTAAAAAAATTCTAATGTCCATCGCAATTACGATGACATCAGAGAAATGACAAAAATCTGTTAGAAATTCCTGACAGATAACCATTGCACCAATAGCATTTCCATCGGTATATAATCTTCCAACAACAGATAGGCATCAGAAGCTTATGATGGTTACCCGTCATAGGTACAACATTTCTGTCGGTAACTAACTACATTCGATGGAGATCCGTCAAATGTGGGACGACCACAAGTAGACCCGACGGGTGTAGTCGCTATGTTGAAAACCCCTTTTGCGATGACTACAGACGTCGCATGTATGATGCCTATCATAACCATCGGTGTTTCTGACTGCAAAATTGTGATGCCAGATGGTGTCGCTTAATCGATGGTATATTGTCTGAATTTAGACAATCAGCCGTTGGAAAAAGGTCTCAAATGTACTAGTGTCACTTATATCCATTTTCTCTCATCTATCTCTTGCTTACCTTTGCCTTTGATCTCCTCTTATAGTTGCTTTCCTTGATTAGGGTTTCTCAAACTTCCATAAACCATTTTTCTAATTGGATGTCATCCTTGTTCGTAACCTTTTCTTTTATTTTCATTGCTAACACTTTCTAATTAACTTTGTTGATAACCCTTCCTTTATGCCGATAACACTTTCTGATAGTGTCTTTGCCAATATGTCTTTCCTTTATTCATCTCTATACTTAATGTTATTTTCCAACAATGACAATCTTAGCAAAATCATCATTGATTGCTTGTTAATTGCCTATAGAGGATTTTGTCAAGTAGCAATCTCCCCCTTTAGAATTCATGGAAAAACCTTTCTATTTATTCTTCATTTCTCCTTCTTTGTTCTGCATCATTATGTATCTATCCCCCTTAGATATTTCTCCCTTTTGACTGTACTTCTCTCCCTTTGACTGTACTTCTCTCCCCCTTTGAAAGAAATACCAAAGGCAAAAAAAATTGTGTCCTTTAGGTGTCAACTAGTTTCTACCTATGCTAGAATAGTTCTACGCTTGTTCTAACTACGTATTCAATTCATACATTTTACCAAATTTTGATTCTTGCTCTTCTGGCATTTCTATGTTAAAGATTATTTTCAACATTTTCAATCTTTCTTCTTCTACTTCTTCCTATAATCCTACCAGTATCTTAGCTATTCTGTTCTTTTTAGAAAATCTAATTTCATTTTTCTTCAGTATTTGATCAATTTCTTCAATATTTGTTCTTGGTTTTGCAAGTATTAGGGTTCTTTCTGTGATTTGTCTATCCTGTTCGACAACTTCATCCCATCTTATGTTGATTTTCTCAAGTAGTTCCTTAGGAATAATCTATCTTAATCTTCTCATAAATCTTATGAACTCATGAAAGTGAAACACTATTGCATCTTCTACAATTTTCTTATCTTCTTCTGACCATGTCTTGTATTTGATTTCATGTATCTGTCTGATAGTTCCATACTTTCTTATTCCATTTTCTATATCCGTAGTTGTTCTTGGAATGCTTACTCTTGATGGTTCTGTCTTGAATTTAGGTTCATTTTTCTTTGTTTTTTTCCTCGTGCTTCCTCTATTATTGATTAACTTCTTGTATTTCTCCTTGGTGTAGTTTGCATTGTTCTAGATCTTGTTCTCTTTGTTGGTGGCAACTCTTCTTCAACTTCTTTTTTGGTAGATTGTCTCTGTTTAGCTAATTTGTTCTTGATTTTGGCATATGTTTTTGGTACTGTGTTTGGTTTCTATCTTTTCATTGTACTACTTCTGTCTTCCTTTGATTTCTTCTCATTTGATATTATCCTTTTGTACACTTCTCCATAGGTTCCAAACCAATTAGCTTCCATATCCTTAGGTTAACTCTACAGTTGCTCAATACTTGTTATTAGTCCATTCTATATTGTTTCATACCCAAATGGTTGTAACTAAGATATATGTGGCTCCACTTCTTTGATTATACATGAATGTGTGCTAACTAGAAAACATATATCTTTCTTATATTCTTCAACAATATGAGGTGGTATCTGATATCTATCATACATTCTTCCTTGAAATTATTTGAAATAACTCCACATTACTGTATTGTAATTACTTCCCAATTGTTCAATGTACTTATTAATCTGATGTATAATTGGTTCACCTAATATCCAATTTACTCTACTGATGTCTGGAAAATAGTTTTGTATATAAAAAATATACATACTGATAGTGCTCCAAAATTTAATCCTTGTTTCTTGATTTTCCTTAAATTCACCATCAATTGATTCTGCATCATTTCTGCTAAATCATATATATTTCCTTCAGTAACAATCTCATATGCAACTTGCAGTTCTCCTCCCGATATATTGTCTAACTGATTTTCTTGATAGATCTTGTAGCCAATAATCATTGATGCAAAATTTATTTCTTTATCCAAGATGTTTCTCACAACAAAAGTTTTATGATCTTGCTTGTACCTGACTAAACCTTCAATTTTTGTTTTAGGATCTAACTCCTTTACACATTTTCTCCCATTAGTCAATAATCATGTGACTGCACTAATGATTTCCTTTGTGATTTTGATTTGTCTATCTCCTTCCATCCAAATATATTCTCCATGTATTCAACTCAATACACACTTGTTCTATTCAGCTTCAAAATTATTTGGCATGTGCACGATGTGTGTTCATCCTTTTGTTTCCAGATGCCCATACTCATCATTCAACATTCATTCCTCTTTGTATAGTTCCTTGTAGGTTGTCCTTATATCTTCATCACCAATTTCAATCTATTTGTATTGAATAAATGATCTTACATCTTCTGTCAACATGACTATGAATGGTATTTGAGATAATGCTCTAGGTCTAGTTACATTTGACGTGATTTTTAGAGTACTTAACTGATATTTTAGTTCATCCTCTTCTGATGTGTCAACTAATACCATTCTCTCTGTCATTGTGATTTTAGTATGTTCATTTGTTTATCTGATATTTTGAGTGTCTAGGGTTTGTAGTTCAATCAATCCGTCTGAATCCTTTCTGTAGAATGAATTAGCGCAATACACAGTAGTATTTCCTTAGGCTTTGTTCTTCACAATGACTTTTTAGAATGTGACTATTTCATGATAAGTGTTGTTATATATAATGACAAGGTGTCCAATGGATATTGTACTAAAACATTTATTGTAGGCCGAAAGTAGCTTTTATACTGATAATGATCTTAGTTCACCGATAGTAATCTTATACTTAATACTTTTCATGAAAATTTCTATTCTCCTAATTGTCATTGCATCTATTTTATGCTCTTGAATATTTTAGCTTAGAATTTTATTTAAGGGACTTCTCAAATATTTCAATGAAATTTTGTGTCCTTGAGAATTTAATTAATTTCTTAGTTGGTAGATGACTTCCCTACGTCATCCGATATAGGTTCTTTCATTGATGGTGTGTCATCTTCCTTCTTTCTCCATATCTTCTTCATTTCCTCTCTGGTTTGTTCTTTATTTATAATTCTTTCTCCTTTGATGTCATTGGTGGTAGTGTACCGATATCTGCAGTTGTGGGTGACATGACCAAAATTTGAGAAAATATAGTGTATGGTAGTGCAAATGGTCTCCAAGGTTTAGTTCTTACTTCCTTATTTTATTTTCTGCATTTTGATGCTATATGTCCAAGTTTTCCACAATTAAAACATGTAACAAATTTTTTTATTTCTCTTCTTTGATAATAAACTGATCTCCTTGTTGTCAGTTCCTTAGTTCTGCATTCTTCATCTTTGTTTCCACAGTGATTACATTTGTAGCAATATCCATAGAAGTTTTTCTCAGATGTTCTACTAATAGTTTCAGATCTACACTCAACGACTTTATGACCAAACTTGTTGCAATTATAACAGTAACCATTGTAGAATGTTCTTTTAGGAATATTTACTTGTTTTCTTCTACAAATATTTATAGTATGATCATATTTTCCACAATTGTAGCAGGTAGGCTTTTAGGGTTTCTTACCTTGTGTATCACTGGATTCTTTAGAAGTTTTCTATATAGATTTTTAGGATTCTCCAATCTCCATTGTGTTGTTGTCGATATACCCCAGTTCGATAATGTCACCTGGTCTTCTCTAATTTTTCAGTTGTTCATCAATTTTTTGCATGCTTTGTTCAAACTTTGTGAGTCTAACATTGATTTCTTTTTCAACTTTAAGGTTGTTTTTCAAATCTTCATTTTCTTCTTCAGGTTCTAATTTTCTACTTGAAGTTGTAGGTTCCTATCATCCATACCTTATATCATTTCATTTCTTTCCCAAACTTCTTCTATTTGTATTTGCAGGAGTGAGTCTTTGTTTCTGATTGTTTCTTCAACATTTATCTTTTCGGTTTCAAGAATTTCTTTGGCACTTTCAATAGTCCTCATTCTTTCTAGTACTCCTATCATTCTCAAGGCTTGAATTTCATGTTACTTTTTCATTTGACTAATTTATTCAAGTAATTCATTTTTATTTTTCAATAGATCTTGTATAGCTTCATCATCTTGCTTAGAATTGATATTGTCTTTCGATAGTCTGTCAAGGCCATCAAGGCTCATTTGTAGTCTTTCTATTAGTTCCTTTATTTTTGCAAATGATGTCTTTAGCTTACTCTTTAGATCATGGATTTGTTCATTAGAATCTTCTAGGGCTTCCTCCAAATCTTTGTGATACCTATAACTTCCCATCATTCCAGAATCTACTCTTAAGTTGTTAAACTTTCCTATGGAGAACCAACGCTTTGATACCAATTGTTGGAAAGTTTTAGGTAGGGTACTAAGAGGGGGGGGGGGGGGGGGGGGCATGAATTAGTACCATAGATTTCACAATTATTCAACTTTCTGAACTTAAATCGATAGCTTGTAAATTACTTATACTGATAACTATTTTATCTTTTACTGATAGCTACTATAATGTTTAACCGATAACTGATAATATGTAAATTAAACATACAACACATAAACATTCAAACACTTAATATAATATTTTGATGTCGTAGAAAACCCTTGGCTAGAGGGAAAAACTGTGGTGTGGATGGTACCCATAACTCATCACTATAGTAATAAGGTGCCCGGTTAGGAGCTTACATAAATGTTATCTTTTGAATGACTTCACCCTGTTAGGATTGTCTAATACCTTGTTAGGAGTATTCAAATTCCTGTTAAAGACTACTTTGTTAAGAGATTTTATCCCACTTATACAGTGTTCAACCTGTTAAAGGATTTACAATAAGTTCCTAAATAGAACTTCTATGTCTAGTTAGAGACTATCAGGTTAAGGGATTTCACAATCTTGCTGCTAAACTATTAGGAATAAATCAACAAGAAATTTGACCTGTGATGCTTTCTCCAAAAGCTTGTCGGATCATGTTTTTCTCTTCTTCTTCTCTGATCTTCTTTTGATCTATGGTCCTTTGATAATTTTTGATAACATCAGTCTACACTACTCTTCACTTCTATTTTCATCCTCTCATCTATCTCTTGCTTACCTTTTCCTTTGATCTCCTCTTATAGTTGCTTTCCTTGATTAGGATTTCTTGAACTTCCATAAACCATTTTTCTAATTGGATGTTGTCCTTGTTCGTAACCTTTTCTTTTCTTTTCATCGCTAATGCTTTCCGATTAAATTTTCTGATAACCCTTCTTTTATGCTGATAACACTTTCCAATAGTGTCTATGTCGATATGTCTTTCCTTTCTTCATCTCTATACTTAATGTTATTTGCTAGCAATGAAAATCTTAGCAAAATCATCATTGATTGCCTGTAGAGGATTTTGTCAAGTAACATTTTTAATTTCATTTTATTTTTTAAATTAACTTTAGACGTAATAGACCCCAAATCTTTTTTATTGACACGACATATTCTTGGAATACGCCTGTGTTGATATCCTGGCTCGTGCTATGATTGTATAGATGCCTCTTGATGTAATTAGGTTCAAGTTTAATTATACTTTTTATTCAATTAATTTTTTAAATTTAAGTATAATATAATAATATAAAATAATTTTTTTAAAGTTTTATTATAATATTAAATGTATTATATACTAAAGTATTTTCTTTTAAATGAAGTATATTTTTTAATTAATTATTTAAAATAAAATATTATATAATAGATTTATTATAATATTACGTATATTTTTTGAAAATGCGTAACAGAAATAGAGACACAACAACAATTTACAAGAATGGAGCGGGCAAGGAGCGGGAAAGCATAGTAGGAATGGAGCAGCGCAGGCCAAGGGTGGCATCCGTACCCAAAGTGACAACCTCTGCAATCATAGAGTCAGAAATTTAAGCAGTTCTTTTTAGACTCAAGTCATGGCAAAGGGCAAAATTGTTTTGTGTCAGGAGGAGGGCCAATGTTAGGGTGTAGCCATCTGAACAGGGTGGATTAGTTGGGTAACTCTTCTCATCTGTAGGCACTAGACTCGTCATCCTAGGTGGATTTTGGAAAGATTTTTCATGGTATTCCGACTGTACAGCCAACCAAACTTCATTCTACCAATCATCCAACCAAAATCTTCCAACGATGCCCTTTTTTGGAGAAGAATGTAACCAATAATATGCAGGGAAAGGCTGGTTCCTCCATTTTTAGTGGGAAAGCAACTATCCAGCTAGCCAAGCCATTTTTCATTAACCCAAGATTTCAAATCAAGTCTTAGCCACATCACAACATGTGAGATCAAAACATATTTCAAGGTTTGTCGAGTTTCAAGCTTGGGGAATCTTCTAAGCAGGCAGGTCTCAAACCAAGGGTTTTACAGGGTCAGAATCATCCAGCTACAAACTCTCTTCAAATGAATCCTACCCATCTAAGGGACAACTTTTCTATGCCCAGGTTAAAGCAATGAAATAGATTTCATCATTTTAGAAAGGCCAAACCCTCCAAAGAACAACTGATATTTGATATATGTGAAGGGACACCGCTAGGGTCACTAGTACAAATCAGGTATTCCCATCTCTAGGGAAGTCAAAATGAGCACACAGTGAAAGATCCTCAAGCTAGAGAGCCCTTCAATCCAAATCGGGCTTTTAAAATTTGGAAACCAGTCCACCATCAGAATGTCTTGGATCATCAACGCCCACAGGATTAGGTTCAGCCTCCAGTCTTAGACAAACAAACAACGGGCATGGTAGCAGGTGCCAAAGAGAACTAGGCCTCGATCAAGCTCACTCTACCTCATCACCTTCTACAGAATCACATTGGATCACTGCATTGCACAACTCTTATTGGTAAGTTTTCAATCCAATCACTTGCATTTTTAGATATTAAGGAATGGGCTTTTGAATGCTGGGAGGGCCTTTTAGATGTTATATTATTGGAGCCAGATCAATGAGTCTTTGTAGCTCTTTTTGAATCAAAAAAATGTAGAGATGCCATCCACAATTATAAAGGTTGGTTCTGCAAAGGTTCTGGATTATTTACTAGAGTTTGGATGCCAAAATTTAAACCAGACAAGCAGAAATGTTGTTTCTTTCCTTACTGGATTTCACTCCCATTGCTTCCATTAGAATACAGAGAGCCGAAAATCATTGAAATCATTGCCAATTAGATAGGTATCTTTGTCAGACATGACCTCATTCCTTTTGAATACCCTCATCGGGATTCTAGATTTTGTGTACTACTCTTCCCTTCAAAGATGCTACCAAAGATGATCAAGATCAAATCTAAGTGGGGCGTATTGGAACAACCCATTAATTTGGAGGATGTGAATACTTGCCAAAAATATCAAAAATTCTTAGGCCATTTTACTTCGTAATGTAAAAAGATTGTACATTTGAAGACATTGGTATGTGAGGCCCACTGTTCAAACCCATTAAATTTCTCTGTCCAAGTGCCCACCTTGCTTAAAAAACTGAGCAATATTCAAGCTTCCCATGGCCCTAGCTCGCAATTGGTAATATGTAGCAATCAACCCAAGGCACCAAAAGCATCTTCTGTCATTATTATAGATCAAAGGCTGAAATCATTATTGCAAAGAATTGATCAAGGGTTGTTCTTTCAGATTACCAATACGATCAATTTCTATAGCCCTGATAGCAAATTGCCACAACTGACATGTCAGGCTAAGTCTAGACCACCTCCTGCAGCATTAGAGTTTTCTATTATGGATCAACATGAGTTGTCACATCGCAATATGGATATTGTTGTTAATCGGTTGATATTCCAAATCACTCCGATGAATATACCCAATATGCAGGATTCACTTAGTAAGCAAGTAGTGTCTGATTTTAAAGCATGGGAGTTATCAGACCAGATGATCACAAAATTGGCCACCAAATTGATTTTTGAAATAGCGAAAGAAGAAGGGCTGTTCTCTGAAATAGGGGATATCAATAAACCCACCATCGCCTCTAGATGTTGATCAATTGGCATTATCTACAATAATAGCCCTACGTTCAGATGAACAGGTAGAGATAGCAGGTACTCTTAATGAGTTTCAGACTCATCAAAATTTACTCAATGATTTCATCCTAGCAGAGACCTCAGATGGTGTAGACTTTGACAATCTGGACAAGGTAGTTACCAACAAAATTAGAGACTAGATTCGGTCTAACAGCTTTGTGGACCTAAAGCAGGATACACCCTAGGTGGTTGGAGTCAATGTTGAAAACTTGTTAGCATCAAACATGACTCACGATGGTTTGGATAAGCTTGAATCACACGAGAGAGAAGAATATATCTCAGAGAGGGAAGTTATAAATTCTATTCAAATGTCATCACAAATGGGATTTGATCATACAACTATTCTCTCAATTCATCAAACACCTTCACAAAGTATCCAGGATAAGCCCACTCCGATCATTCACACCCTCAAAAAGATTGATGAGGAGAACTAAGTGTTCTCCTTGTCAGCCATGAAGATTATATCATGGAATGTCAGAGGCTTAAATGCCTCTGAAAAAAGATATAGAATCAAGAAAGAGCTTGATTCTCTGAGAGCAGAAGTCATTCTGTTGCGAGAAACAAAAATTTCACAAGGTAATTTTGATAAAACAATTGGGAAGTGGACAAGTAGGAAATTAGTTCATAGACCAGGGATTGGTGCCTCAGGAGGGCTAGCTGTCCTCTAGGATCCTAAATCAGTCCAATGCCAACTTATAAAATAGGAAGATAATTGGCAAGAAACAATGTTGAGTTGGCATGGGGAAAATATCCTTTTAATCAATGTATATGGACCTATAGCTACATTAGACAAGAAAAGGGTATGGCTGTAGCTGACTCATCTGATCCAATCTCACCATGAGCAACATTTAATAATAGGGGGAGATTTTAATGCTATCTTAAGACTCTCATAAAAGTGTGGAGGTATCAGTTCGCCATTGAAATCCAGCCAAGATTTCTCTAATTTTGTAGAAGACAACAACCTCATGGACATAGAGCCAAGCAATGGTTCTTTTACTTGGACCAATAAGAGAATAATTTTTTCCTAGATAGCTGTCAGACTTGATCATTTTCTGATCTCTCAAAACTAGAAGTTAACAAATTTCACTTTTTAGTCGGATATTATGCCAAAACCAGGTTTAGATCACTTCCCTGTAAGCCTCCAAGTCAGCTCCAATTTAGCATATCAATCATCCCAGCATAAGCCATCTTTCAAGTTTGAGAGTATGTGGCTGCGACATCCATCCTTTTTGCCTGCAATCAAACATTGGTGGTCCACTACCCCCTTCACTGATGGAACCAAAATGTATCATTTGGCAACCAAACTGAAATTTATAAAAGGTAAAATCAAAAAGTGGAACGAAGAGACATTTAAAAACATTTTCAAAGAGAAAGAGGCCGTCAATCAACAGTTAGAAAATGTTCTAGAAATGATCACCATTTAGGGTATGGATAATGAATCTTTTGTCAAGCAGAAAAAATTCTCAAATGAATGGGAATAATTGTGTAGCAGAGAAGAGGTATATTGGAGACAAAAATCATGGGAACTTTGGTTGAAGGAGGGGGATAAAAATACTAAGTACTTTCATGCTTCAGCCAAGCATAAAACTGCTGCCCATCTAATCTTCTCCATTAATAATGCAGATTCAGGTATTACTCTTATAGATCCTCAAAGCATTCAGGAGGAAGGAGTAAACTTCTTTAAAAAATTTCTAGCCCCTCCAATTCGTCCTATCCCAGCGGACACACATGAGGATGAGCTTCTTGAGTCTATCCAATTGATTGTTTCAGAGTCGAACAACTTGAAGCTAATGGCGCCATTCACAATCTAGGAACTTAAAAAGGTAGTCTTCTCACTTCCACTAGACAAGGCACCGGGACCAGATGGATTTACTGCTCTTTTCTATCAAGCTTGCTGGGATTTGGTTGGATGGGAGCTTCTTGGTGTTATTGAAGAATCTAGATCTAGTAAGTCCATGCTGAAATACTTCAACACTACCAACATTGCTATCATTCCCAAAGTCAAAACACCTAAGACCTTTGCAGAATTTAGGCCCATCTCCTTGTGCAACACATTCTAAAAAATCATCACTAAGGCCATATATTTAAGAATGCAATACTTGATTCTAAGCCTTGTGTCTCATCCACAAGGTGGGTTTGTGCCAGGTCAGGAAATAATGGAAGGTGCATTGGTGGCTCACGAAACACTTCATTCCATAAATTCTAGCAAGGCTTCACATTTTGTCATCAAACTAGATATGATGAAGGTTTACGACATAGTTAGATGGGATTTCTTATTTAAAGTTCTACACAAATTTGGGTTTGGAAAAAAATGGTGCAAATGGGTGAGGTCTTGTATCTCGAGTGCTTGTTTCTCAGTGTTGATTAATGGAGTGCCTGCAGGATTTTTTGCATCCACTCAAGGGGTCCGTCAAGGAGATCCACTATCTCCAGTATTGTTCATACTAATGGAAGAATCTTTTAGCAGACATATTCAACAACAACAGGCTTCAGGTGAGTGGAAGGGTGTCCAAATTAATGAGACTAGCATTTCAATAACACACACCTTATTTGCAGATGAAACACTATTATTTGGAACTTCCACGATTTCAGAAGCAAGATAGATTAAAAAATCTTTGGAGTTGTACACATCAATCTCAAATCAAAGAGTTAATCCTCAAAAATCAAAGATATATTTGTTCAATACTAATCAGATAGTTTCAAACAAGATTGTCAATATATTAGGATTCACAATTGATCTCCTTTTGTTTGTCTATTTGGGAATTCCTTTTTTTGTTGGAGCAAACATAATAAGTTATTGGACGCCAATAATTGAGAGAATTAAATCAAGAATAGTTGCATGGAAAGCAAGATGGCTTTCACTTTTAGGTAGAATTCTCCTTAAATTAAATCAGTGGTTTTAGCAATACCAAACTACTACTTATAAGTCTTAAAAGTACCCTCTACAATGATCCAAGCCATTCAAAAAATTCTGAAAGAATTCTTATGGACAGGAAATATGAATGGGGATAAGAAAATCCCACTGGTGTCAATAGACAACATGGCACAAGCAAAACAGCTAGGTGGAGCAGCGATTCATGATTTGCAAAAATGTGATAAAGCATTTGGCAGTAAGTTAGTATGGAAAATGTATATGCACCCCTAACACATATGGTGCCAAATTATGAAACATAAGTATCTAGATAATGCTAACCCATCTAGAATTCTTTCTATCCTTGATCCCCCAAAAGGATCAACAATATGGAACTTCATGATGGACTCAAGGGAGCTAGTCACCAATTATATCTCTTTGCAAGTCAATAGTGGATCCCAAGTCAAATTTTGGCATGACTCTTGGAATGGGGCTCCTCCTCTCAACACACTTGAAGGAATTGATGATATTGTTTCAGCTTTGGAAAATGCTTGGGGAAATCACTTAATAAACTTTGTTTCTGCTGTATGTATTTTCTCAAGGAAGGTGATATGGAAAGACCCTATAGATTTTCCCCTTCCACCCCTAGATTGTAAGCGCTTTGAATCAATTCTTTCAAAAAAAGTGGTCTACCTATCTACCTTGGAAGATAAGGTGATTTGGGTGCCCAGTAAATCATGTAATTTTAATATCAAAGATGGATACAATATTTTACAACAATAGGAGATTATCAAACCACCCTTTCGAGCCTTTACCTTTTGTTGGAGTCAATTCACACTTCCCAAAGCTGGATGCTTTTCATGGTTAGCCTTAAAAAATAGGGCGCTAACTAGTGACCAACTTCATAAATTAAAGATAGCACAACCTTTCAATTGTACATTATGTGATCAGGAATTAGAAAGTGTGGATCATCTTTTTCTGAATTGTCCTTTTGCCCAACAATGCTAGTCATTTGTATTGGGGAAACTTCAGTATTCTACACCGCTACCAAATAAATTATGGGATTTTTTTTAGTCATGGCCAAAGTTATATTCAAATTCCATCTTCTCTTCTCTATGGATAAGTACTCCGGCCTTGGTTGTTTGGGTGATTTGGTGGGAGCGCAACAAAAGAATCTTTCGCAAGGAAATCACCCCAATCCAAGTAGTCCTCCCAAATCTAGAAAAATCAATCTCTGAGGTGGTAAATTCTAGCCATGCAAAGCTTAAATGTAATATTTGATAACATGGTGGGAAAGTGTTGTAATAAGGGAATGAAAGTACATTCATGTCCCAACCGGCTGGTGTCACCAAACATCCACTTCAAATACTATGGACCGACATTTAGTTCACTAGATTCCTCCTGCTCAGGGATTTGTAAAATTTAATTTCGATGGATCTTTGAGAGGTAACCCAGGGGATTCAAGGGTGGGTGTGTGCATTCAAGATCATCAGGGATTTGTCTTGGTAATCAAATCTTGCCCATTACCCCGAGGCACAAACAACATGGCCGAGGCTCACGGATTACTCACAGGGCTTGCTCTGGCAAGAGAAGGAGGTTTTCATCAAGTCCAAATAGAAGGTGAATAATTGGTAATTATCAATGATTGCATTAAAAGGGACATTCATAATTGGCAACTCACATACATTCTTCAGCAAGTATGGCTCCTCCTTGATTCATTTCATGAAGTATATATCTCTCATACTCTCCGTGAAGGTAATGTGGTAGCAGATCATCTTGCAAATATTGGTTGTGATGGTCATGAAATGACATCACTCTCCCTTGAAGAAGCTATTAGGATGGATCCAAAACCCCACCAGTTGATTTTAGAAGATGTCAAGGGTCAGGGTTGCTGAATCATTAAACCATTCATCCAACTCTTTGCCACTATGGTCACATGTGCGCTTTGTGTATGCATGTCAAATATTTAGTCACTCGTATAGATGGAGATTGGATTGATTGTGCTTCTTATGTCATAGTACTTGACATGTGTGGTATGCAGTGTACTCATACTCCTCATTATATTACCAACAATACTATGCGTAGCTTGTGTGCCACCATTTTCTATTATCCTACCCTCAAGGTTCACGTCACACATGCGAGTGATGTCTTTGATGATTCAAATCTGTACATCCAGGGTCACTTCTTGTAGAATCTCAATTTCCAATGCTATGATTGATATCTTTGCAGCACTAAGCACATAGTTGGGTGATTTTGAATTTATTATGGGTGTACCTATGATGTCATAGCTGCTACAAATATCTGGTCCCTTATAACCTCATACCACTCTTTGGTAGTTCAATGTTATTAGCTATGGAGTCACAGGCTTTGCAAAGTATGAAATGCAGGCAATGTGGTAGACACCATTATGAAATCATGCCACGTAACTTTAGAATCAGGCTATGAATTGGTCATTTGGAGGAAGCTCTATTGGCACACATTGATGAGGCCTCGTTTTCCTCCATGTTCATATGTCATTCACAAGCGATCAGGGCAGCAGTTCAAATGGTCATTGGGGAAGAAATATTTGCTTCACACTCGCGGCATATCATTTTCCCTTCGTAGGTTGTCTCTATTTTTTTGTCTAACACGATGGACCTTTCCCAATCAGTGTCTCTAGTGTCGTCCTTGGCCAACAAAGTGGTTAACCCCAATTTTCTACAAGACAACGCATTATTACGGGCTATGCAATAGTATGATCTCTGGAAGGGTCTGGTGCTGGTTGGTAGTTTATTTTCTCACCATGATTTGCTCACAAACCATGACTGCTTCCTTACTTATGAGAGCATCAAACGCTCGCTAAGAGTGCAAGATGCTAGATTTGCTGAAAATGCCCTTCGCATTTCAGGCCATAGGCTGGGGTTTCATATGGTGGATCAAGTTAAATCTCATGTAAACACACTACTGGATATCTTTGAGTTTCCAAACTCTCCTCTCCCTCATTCCTACAATCTGCTTCAGCCTTCTACCAGTGGCCAAGTTTTGAGAATTGCATCATGTGTTCCCGACCTTAATGTTCATCCTGCAGGTTTGGTGGTGGGCGAACATCCTCACTTGATTCAGGGTTTCAAAGAAATCCGTGATGGCTATGACATGCGCCTGATGGAGGTTGACTTGGCCTTTGGGAAGCCACTTCCATCTCCTGTTCGACTCCTGTCTCCTCCAATAGATCTCCCTGTTCTTGGTAGCGTACCAGATGACATGGACATCTAGTGTATGGGTGCTTTGAGTAGTACTCATTTTTTTGGAAAGTTTTTTGGGTCGTTATTAATGCCAAAGCTATGTTGTATTAAAAATTTTGACTTTTGCATCTATACTTTTCTTGTAAATATTGCTTGAGATAGATGTGGGTCATGATTTTGTATGTCATTTTCCATTAACTGTCAGAGAGGGGATATCGGTTGAATAGTTCTCAAGGATGTAGGCGGTTTTCAATGGAAAATCATATGTATAAAAACATCATAATCTTATTGCATGTATATGACAATGACTTCGGGGTTTCTTCCTGATTCTTCCACGGAGGAGTCTTTTGAATCAGTTAATAAATATAATTATGGTGGCTAGTCCACTTTGGCTTAAATATATATATATATATATTATGTATATTTATATTTAACTACGTATTCTATGTTTTTGATTAAGGTAAAAATAGGTTTTACATGGATCCGAAACCAGAGTACAAAACAACATAAAGATAGAACATTAAAGTTCACAAAATGAAACACTTGCTAGAAAACAACAGCAGGGACCAATAGCCGAACAGTTCAAAAGTGGAAACTAAAGAAAAAACCAACATCAAAACAACTACCAGCAAGAACAAGCTAATTAAATATTATCATCTCCTCAGCCTTCTTCTAGAGGTCTTCCATCTTCTGGATAGTTTCTTGCAGCTCTTTCATCTCTTTAGGTTTTTCAGGGACCTTTCTGTGGGTGCACCCTCTAGTTCTCATCCCTGGCCCAGTGTTGCCAGCATCCTCATCGATGGTGATAGTGGTTCTTTCTAGCATGTTCCTTTCCAAGTAGTTATGCAATATTTTCAAATTCATAATGGTCACCTTCAGACCCTCGTTGCTGTGGTTCAGAACACCTTTTATCATACTATCATGGTTGCTGATTTTGGTTTATAATTCTTTCATCTTGTTATTGACCTTCTCACTCATCTCAACAGTTCCATCCTCATTAGTATTTTTATTTTTAACCTTATCAAAAACCTTACTTTCCATTTTTCCCAGCTTCGTATTCATGTTTTTCATAGTTTTTTCCATATCTTGGATGTGGATTTTCATTTCCTGCATTTCCTTTTTCCAGTCCCTATTCTTGTCCTGAATCTCCATATTGTTCTTCTCCTTCTACACAGAATCTTCCCTCTGAAGACTAATAGGTTCCTCTTTGTTGTTGATGATCTCCAGCATAGTTGTCTTGTCCTTACCATCCTTCCCTCTTTTCGAGTTGTCCTCACCAGTATCACTAGCAGAAGGAGCATTACCAGCCTCCTTACCATAATTCTCTTGTCCACCCATAATTCCCTCAGAAAAACCTTCTTTCATCTTTATTTTCCTCCTCTCTGGTTTTACCATCCCCCATATCTGGCATAACATTGATCATTTTTTCTTCCATAGGGGTATTCTAAGAAGAAATATTAGCCTCCATGGACTGAGTGCCTTCATCCTTTTTCTCAACACCCTCATTATAATCAGGGGAATCTTTCATAACTTCATCAGAAGAGTAAACCTGGGTTCCTTCCTCTTCCTCTTCCACTTCCTCCTTTTCTTCTCCATCTTCATGGCTAATCTCCTCTTTATCATCATTCCCCTCATCCAGCCAATCATTCATTTCCTCTTCCTGATCTTTTCCATGCTCTTCCTCTTTCTCATTTAATAATAGATTCTAATAATACAACTTTCAATTAATCATTATAATATAGAATATATTATTTAACTGCACATTCCATTATACATCAAAATAAATATTATATTTTAAATTAACTATTAATTATAGCTTTTTAGTAAATAGTTTTTTTTAAATGAGGTATTAGATTTTTAAATAAAATTTCTTCAATGAAATATTAAATAGCTTTCTATTGAATGCAAAATATTAAATTTTAAATAAATATAAAACAATAAATATAATGTAAAAGAATGATAATTTTAGAGAATTATTAGTAAAAATAGAAAGGAGTAAATTATTGTAAAAAGTAAAAAATAAGAATGATATGATAAATATTTAAAAAGAAACTACTCACATTGACAAAGATCATAATTTTTTAAATCAAATTTTTTACTTATTTTTATTAATCAGAATAAAAAATTATTATTTTTATAATAATTTAAAATAAAAGTTAAATTTAGACTATTGACTTTAAAAAAATTGTGCCATCATTGGTTAAATTAATGAGAGCAATCATTAACAACCCTGGCCATTAATATATAATTATAAATCAAATTTAAATTATAAAAAATAGAAGATATAATACTATCTTTTTGAAAGTACGATTTTAAATAACATGTAATTTTGTTTGAAAGATAATAACTAATAAATTGTAATTTCATTTTAAAGATGATCTCTCAATTCACATGGCACGAAGGGGCGACCATCCTTTCTCCCTCTTGGTAACTATCATTTGAAAAGGTGAATATCAAATATCTTGGTACAACATGAGTAGTAACTAGTAATTGCACCCCAAGAAGGTGTTAGATATAGAAGGCACTGAGAGGGGGGAGGGGGTGAATTAGTGTATATAGGTAATAAACCAATTCAAACACTAAACTGATTATGCTTCTAAACAACTTACAAATGATAAAACATGCAAGTGAAACTATCACATAGAAGTAAAACACTTCAAGCATCCACAAAGCATAACACATAACACCACACTTTTTATCGTGGAAACCCTCACTAATACATTTGGGGTGAAATTGCGACGGCAGGCAAATGTCATGCGGTTTTGGCTTTTTTTTTTCAAATATAGCCCGACACCGTCGCAATTTGCGACGACAATACATTTGGCACTGTCGCAATTGCGACGTTGTCGGGATATAAGCGCAAAATTAAAAAGGAACGTTGTCATTTGTGTTTTCAACAGCGCCGTAACCCTCCGCGAAATCACATCAGGATATAAGGGCAAAAAAAATAAGAACATTGTCATTTGTGTTTTCAACAGCGCCGTAACCCTCCGCGAAATCACATCGGGACATAAGGGAAAAAAAAACAAGAACGTTGTCATTTGTGTTTTCAACAGCGCCGTAACCCTTCACGAAATCACAGCTACAATTTTTGAGTACGTTGGGTTTATTTTTCTTTTGTCATTATTATGTAATCTGGTATTCAGCTGTTAGAGAGCTAAAATACCCAGAAATGAGGACATATCTATGTTGAATTTATTGTTAGCGGCTTTGGTTATTTAGAAGTTTAATTTTATTTGTTCATCTTTCAAGCACAAACATTTTGTGGACCGTAACGTCTTCATTGTTTCGGGTATGCAGTGAAATAGCCCTAACTTGCAATTGCGATGTTGTCAGGATATAAGGGCAAAAAAAAAAAAGGAACGTTGTCATTTGTGTTTTCAACAGCATCGTAACCCTCCGCGAAATCACATCGGGATATAAGGGCAAAAAAAACAAGAACGTTGTCATTTGTGTTTTCAACAGCGCCGAGAGAGATTCCCTCCACGAAATCACAGCTACAATTTCTGAGTACGTTGGGTTTATTTTTCTTTTGTCATTATTATGTAATTTGGTATTCAGCTGTTAGAGAGCTAAAATACCCAGAAATGAGGACATATCTGTGTTGAATTTATTGTTAGCGGCTTTGGTTATTTAGAAGTTTAATTTTATTTGTTCATCTTTCAAGCACAAACATTTTGTGGACTATAATGTCTTCATTGTTTCGGGTATGCAATGAAACAGCCCTAACTTGCGACTACCTTCACGGTACTTGTGTACATTATCATGTTGTCTTTACAGTGACTATCCTCATTCAAGTGGCAATTACACAAGGGACAGTCACTGTGAGATGTCCTCATTTGTGACAAGGACAGTCACACTTAGGACATCTCATAGTGATATTCCCTTGTGTAATTTCCACTTGAATGTATTGCTATTGAACCACATTAATGCTTTTCTTCTTCAACAAATGAGGACAGTCACTGTAAAGACAACATGATAATGTACACAATTACCAAAAAATGATCTTGTTAATTGATGTAACACTTTGTCTTGCTCACTCCCTATTCTTCACTAGGGTCTCTTTAGGCCAATGTTTTGACTTGATAGGGTACTTAACTATCCCTACACTCTTTAGGTATCTCTACCCAAGATCCCACTCCTTCAACTAGTGCACACCAACAAGAAATACAACGAACTCTGCTCAATACCAATCTAGCTACTAGGACACTCCTAGTCTTGTCTTCACAAATTGAAACACATTCAACTAGAACTTTACTCCATGGAGAGGCTGGCCACTAGGACCTCTATTGGTTTCAATATTACTCCTTCACCTATACTTTTCATCAGTACTTCAATCCGGTTCATCAAACCATGCCAATTGCACCCAAAAATAGGCTGCTAGCAATTAGGCCTTTGTCAAGCCTTTTTGTTTATATTAAGCCACCTAAAGGGCTTAGGATTCAGATGCCCTTTATTGAGAACTCCAAGATATATAAGGTCTTCTCCTCCTAGATTTTTTTACACCAACTGCTACAGCCATGCCTGAAAACAAGTATTTTGACACAACTTGGACAGTCTGACTAAGAGTTTGTTTTCTTAGCAGCCAAAGAAACTCACCCAATCTTCTAATTTGACTTGGGGCTTCTTTAGATGTGTGTCTACCTCTCCATGAGATTTTAGTTGAAGCAACCAATGCATTCAACTTGTTGTAATCTTCTTGTAATGATTTGTCATCCCTAACTGTGCTCAACTGACTCACCTAGGACATCATTGCAAACATAGAAAATGAGCTTCCCAGGGCCCCTCCTTCCAAACATATAGTACATGGAGTCTCCTCACCCATTCCAAGAGCCTGTACAAAATTGACAATGGAATGATGAGCTAAGACTCCATTTGTTCAACCTGCCTGGTTCAAACCAATGATAGGGTACTTAACAAAAGAATTAACAAACTAGTTGGAATGCTTCAAAACTCAAAAAAAACACAACACAGAATAAAAAAACAACTTGTACTAACTTTTCCAATAGACACTGCGAGCTATCTAATCCATTAATCAACTGAAAACAAAGAAACAAAAAAACTCAAGAATTCACTAAAACCGTGTTACTCTACAAATCTTCTTAATTCCAAATGTTTTTCCCCCCAACCTTTTGCACAAATCAATGGAGGCCTCTTATAGTTGATCTGATGCCTAATTCAATGGTTTCATATAGTTACATAACCATCTTACTCGAAAATGCTCCCTTGCACAAATGTTGTCAATGTTGTGAATGACAACATTGACAACTTGTTACAACCTTTGGGATTTTGGTTCAAAACTTATTGTTCAAACACCATAAGACCCTAACCATGACTTAGTTAGGCTATTTAGACCTCACATAGGCCACTTCTACACTTCTTTGCCCAATTTGACACCTAAATGCTTCATTCCCACTTTTGCCACAATATTGGTAACTTGGGTACAAATTGGCACTTGCCTTCACAAAGGTCACACATGAGGACATCTCACAGTGATCGATTGTCCCTTGTGTAATTTCCACTTGAATGTATTGCTATTGAACCACATTAATGCTTTTCTTCTTCAACAAATGAGGACAGTCACTCTAAAGACAACATGATAATGTACACTCACTGTAAGGACAGTCACAAATGAGGACATCTCACAGTGACTGTCCCTTGTGTAATTGCCGCTTGAATGTATTGCTATTGAACCACATTAATGCTTTTCTTCTTCAACAAATGAGGACAGTCACTCTAAAGACAACATGATAATGTACACTCACTGTAAGGATAGTCACAAATGAGGACATCTCAGAGTGACTGTCCCTTGTGTAATTGCTGCTTGAATTACACAAGGGACAGTCATTGTGAGATGTCCTCATTTGTGACAAGGACAGTCACACATGAGGACATCTCACAGTGATTGTCCCTTGTGTAATTGCCACTTGAATGTATTTCTATTGAACCACATTAATGCTTTTCTTCTTCAACAAATGAGGACAGTCACTCTAAAGACAACATGATAATGTACACTCACTGTAAGGACAGTCACAAATGAGGACATCTCACAGTGGCTGTCCCTTGTGTAATTTCCACTTGAATTACATAAGGGACAGTCATTGTGAAATGTCCTCATTTGTGACAAGGATAGTCACACATGAGGACATCTCACAGTGATTGTCCCTTGTGTAATTGTCACTTGAATGTATTGCTATTGAACCACATTAATGCTTTTCTTCTTCAACAAATGAGGACAGTCACTCTAAAGACAACATGATAATGTACACTCACTGTAAGGACAGTCACAAATGAGGACATC
Organism: Chamaecyparis obtusa; assembly: GCA_027943335.1. Taxonomy (NCBI): domain Eukaryota; kingdom Viridiplantae; phylum Streptophyta; class Pinopsida; order Cupressales; family Cupressaceae; genus Chamaecyparis; species Chamaecyparis obtusa. Next base: position 78,074 of record BSBK01003840.1, read on the forward strand.
TCATAGTGACTGTCCCTTGTGTAATTGCCGCTTGAATTACACAAGGGACAGTCATTGTGAGATGTCCTCATTTGTGACAAGGACAGTCACACATGAGGACATCTCACAGTGATTGTCTGTAATGTCCCCTTTTTGGCTAACTTGGAAAACAGGAACAATTACTCCACTTCTCAGACTTACTCTATCAGATACTTACAATTAAACTAAGTAATGGAGGTTACTTAAGATATCAACTGCTATTTCAGATTCAATCACAATATGTGTGCAAGATGATATTGATACCAATATGTTTAATAGCACTGTCAGATATAATGATATGAAATATGCTATGAATATGATGTTTCCTATCACTTATAGTGATAGTATAATGATGCTATGTCTGATATAAACAATATCGATATACAATCAATAAGTATTGCTTACAGAAATGTATTTGCTATGTCTGATATGATGATGTAATTATGCAAATGTGTAATATCCCTATGAGTGATATGTTGCTATTTCAAATTCTGAATTATATGCTTGCAACTTCAAATATTGATGCTGTTTCTGACTATCCTTTCTATCTGTGCAATCATGGTGTTGTCTCTGATCTGCAATGATAAACTTGAAACCAAACTGCCAAAGGCAGATGCTCTATTGAGTATATCCAAATATGGATAAGTAAATAAAGTTCTAATGATGCCTTGAGTGACTGACGAGAATGCATTCTTATATTGTCTTTAACAAATGAAGAGATGCTATGAATGAGACGTGTCTTGTTTCTTCCTCCATGTCCCTTTGTTAATCACACCTTTCCATAATCCGACAGTTCACATAATATTATTTCATTATTTTCTGATCATAGATAACTCCCAGATTGACTCAATATCAAATCTTTTTATGAAGGTAATCTTCCCTAATTGGTAGTGCAACCAGTAGTTAACATGCATTGTGTTTGTATTAGTTTGGTCTAACTATCATTAGTATTTAGTCAATCGATATTAACTCTTGCCTTATCCCATATTGTTATGATTATATCCAATCTTTCTACTCTGATATAAGTCGATATCATTTTCTGATAATTGTCCATTTATTGGTTGATTGCTGGTAATGGAGTTTGATCTTCAAATTGACTTCCATTCCTATTAATACTTAAGGATACATTGTACTTATTATCCATGACTGATGCCTCATTCATCAATAGCTTGTGATATAATCACTGATGCTTTTGTGTTTCTACAAGATGTGGTTTATCTCAGACAATCGATAATCTTTCAATCCTTTAGTCGATATCCTCCTATGTGGTGTCTATTGATATAGATAGTAGAATTCAATCTAGTTTATGTTATTGTCATGATAACATAGGAAGTGATGGTGCATATTTGCTAGCGGGTCTTCATGTTTGATATTGCTTTATCGGATATGTCATTGTCTAAACTTGTGCAATTAATGATTATTTATAATATATGAATGGTTATCCTTCTTGCTTATCAATACATCTTCTGAAACACATAGCGACCTATCCCTTATTCATATCATGTTGATCTTGACTTCATAGTATTTGGTTCATTAATGTACACTCACAGTGAGTGTACATAATAATGTACACTCACAGTGAGTGTACATTATCATGTTGTCTTTACAGTGACTATCCTCATTTGTTGAAGAAGAAAAGCATTAATGTGGCTGAATAGCAATACATTCAAGTGGCAATTACACTAGGGACAGTCACTGTGAGATGTCCTCATTTGTGACTGTCCTTACAGTGAGTGTACATTATCATGTTGTCTTTACAGTGAGTGTACATTATCATGTTGTCTTTACAGTGTCAATATATGCATTATTACTTAAACTGAAGAGTACTCTAAATAATATGTCATTGTGGAGTTCTGATTGCTTCCAATTTGATATACGCTTGTTCTACTTATGTATCCAGCATCATGTAAGAAAAGTTGATGCTTTTAAAATAGATTCATTTAGCCATGAAATGCCTATGCATGTTACATACAAGATTCCAAGGCCCAAAACTGATTACTCATTATAATTCATGTACAGAATGATAATCAACCACAATGAGGCATGCGTAGGCGCTGCTTAGATTTTGAGGCATCAGAAGCTCGTAGAAGAAACTTGACCAATGGCTCATGGAATGCAACAAACTTATTGCCTAAAATAGGAGCATTGGTAACCACAGATGATGGTTTTGAAAAGAACACTTCACCATCAATGTCACGTGAGGGAACTGCAATTTCTGATGGCAAGCAACTTGTAGTATATAAGAGAGATGCAGGTACAGATGCTGGGAATACATTGCTAATGAACCACATTAATGCTTTTTTCCTTCAACAAATGAGGACAGTCACTTTAAAGACAACATGATAATGTACACTCACTGTAAGGATAGTCACAAATGAGGACATCTCACAGTGACTGTCCCTTGTGTAATTGCCACTTGAATGTATTGCTATTCAGCCACATTAATGCTTTTCTTCTTCAACAAATGAGGATAGTCACTCTAAAGACAACATGATAATGTACACGGGCTGTAAGTGTACATTATCATGTTGTCTTTACAGTGACTGTCCTCCTTCAAGTGGCAATTACACAAGGGACAGTCACTGTAAAGGCAACATGATAATGTAGAGAAACGTTGTCATTTGTATTTTCAACAGTGCCGAGAGAGATTCCCTCCGCGAAATCACAGCTACAATTTCTGAGTACGTTGGGTTTATTTTTCTTTTGTCATTATTATGTAATCTGGTATTCAGCTGTTACAGAGCTAAAATACCCAGAAATGAGGACATATCTGTGTTGAATTTATTGTTAGCGGCTTTGGTTATTTAGAAGTTTAATTTTATTTGTTCATCTTTCAAGCACAAATGTTTTGTGGACCGTAACATCTTCATTGTTTCGGGTATGCAATGAAACAGCCCTAACTTGCAACTACCTTCACGGTACTTGTGTACATTATCATGTTGTCTTTACAGTGACTGTCCTCATTCAAGTGGCAATTACACAAGGGACAGTCACTGTGAGATGTCCTCATTTGTGACAAGGACAGTCACACATGAGGACATCTCACAGTGATTGTCCCTTGTGTAATTGCCACTTGAATGTATTGCTATTCAACCACATTTATGGGCTCATTTGGACCACAGCACACAGTAGCATCTACAGAGAAGAATATCCTAGGTGTAACAAGTTGTAAGAATATACCAACAGTTCTAAGAAGTTCCCTAGCACATAGTAGCATCTACAGAGAAGAATATACAACATGAGGGGAGCCACTGTAAAGACAACATGATAATGTACACTCATTGTATGTGTACATTATCATGTTGTCTTTACAGTGACTGTCCTCATTCAAGTGGAAATTACACAAGGGACAGTCACTGTGAGATGTCCTCATTTGTGACAAGGACAGTCACACATGAGGACATCTCACAGTGACTGTCCCTTGTGTAATTTCCACTTGAATGTATTTCTATTCAACCACATTTATGGGCCCATTTGGACCGTGGCACATAGTAGCATCTACAGAGAAGAATATCCCAGGTGTAACAAGTTGTAAGAATATACCAACAGTTCTAAGAAGTTCCCTAGCATGTAGTAGCATCTACAGAGAAGAATATACAACATGAGGGCAGCCACTGTAAAGACAACATGATAATGTACACTCATTGTATGTGTACATTATCATGTTGTCTTTACAGTGACTGACCTCATTCAAGTGGCAATTACACAAGGGACAGTCACTGTGAGATGTCCTCATTTGTGACAAGGACAGTCACACATGAGGATATCTCAGAGTGACTGTCCCTTGTGTAATTGCCACTTGAATGTATTGCTATTCAACCACATTTATGGGCCCGTTTGGACCACGGAACACAGAAGAATCTACAGAGAAGAATATCCCAAGTGTAACAAGTTGTAAGAATATACCAACAGTTCTAAGAAGTTCCCTAGCACATAGTAGCATCTTCTAATTGTCTATACCACTTCACAAGGTATTGTTTGCACACATTGTTTTTGGTTCTTTTGATGACCCTTGTTTTGAAATTGCTATTAGGCCTTGTAGCTTATATGTTTTGATTGCTGGAGAGCTTCTAAAGCTAAGCAAGAAGACCATTGCACGAGTTATAGCCACGCGCTAAGGTTTGAAAATTGTATATTTTTTAATCTAATGTATATTTTAACTAGACTTTTAGCTTATTTTTGCTATATATTTTAATCTAAAGGGAATCATGGATGTGAACTTGAAAGAATTTTGTACTTAGTTCTTATGGAGAGAATAGTAGTAGTTTACGGTCTAATATCAAATAGAGTTTTCCAATTACAGAAAGTTAATGAATTCTAATAGCTTATATGTTTTGATTGCTGGAGAGCTTCTAGAGCTAAGCAAGAAGACCATTACACGAGTTATAGCCGCACGCTCAGGTTTGAAAATTGTATATATTTTAATCTAATGTATATTTTAATCCTTTTGCCATGTCATGTAATATGTCTTGCCTTGTAGCTTATATGTTTTGAAATTGCTGTTAGGCCTTGTAGCTTATATGTTTTGATTGCTAGAGAGCTTCTAGAGCTAAGCAAGAAGACCATTGCACTAGTCGTAGCCGCGCGCTCAGGCATGAAAATTGTATATTTTTTAATCTAATGTATATTTTAACTAGACTTTTAAAATATTAAAGGATTTAACTAGGTCTAAGAAGATTTGTGTACTTTTGACAATTTTGCTTAGTCACTGAAAGTTGTAGACCGAAGTTTTCATAGCCCAATTTTTGCTTCCTGCGAAGAATGATCATGTCAGATAATATAAGTGAAGAACAAAATAGGGAGACAATCGCTAGATTGTGGTCTAACTTGAAAAGAAAAGGTGATGGAAAATGTTATTGTCCCTGCAAAATTTGTAAGGGCTTAAATCGTAGAAGACTGCTAATCAAAACAGTTAAGAGACATTGTAGGGAGAATGGTCACATTGAAGGGGGGCATGACCATCATCCACTGGTAAGTTGTTCATTATATCATTTTAACAATTTATATACATATGAAATCACTTGATGATGAGTTGAAGATCATGGTTTATTTATGTTAATCAATTTTATATAGGTTGATCTCCCCAGGGAAGTACATGATATGGAGGAACATGGGGGTGTGAATATCCAAGGTGAAGATAATGATCCCATGGAAGATGACGATCATGCACCAGAAAACACAATTGAAGATGATGGTATAAATACATTGATCCATGACACATTTAGTCCAAGCGGATCTGATCATGATGATGATGATAGCCTTGATGTACCTCTACTTGAGAAGGCATACGAGCCCCTATACAAAGACTCCCAAACAACTCTTCTCTCTGCTGTATTGTTGTTGTTGAAATTGAAGGTTATGAATGGTTTATCCAACATAACAATGTCACGTATGTTAAGGTATGTCATATATGTCTTTATAGTTAACAAAGGGTGAATAATGTACCTCTAATATTGTTTATATTAACAACTTATATTTTTTGCTGTAGATTGATAGGCGAGTTTTTGTTACCACCATCAAATATTCTACCTCGCTCATATCGAGAATTATCTGCTATTATGAAAGATATTGGAATGGAGTATCAAGCAATACATGCTTGTCCCAATGATCATATTATATATTATAAAGAACATGAATTTGCAACACAATGCCCTGTATGTCATACGAGTAGATATCGAACAGATCGAATAACAAAAAAGGTGCCTCACAAGGTTCTTCGTTACATCCCCATTATTCCACGGATGCGACAATTATTCAGGTGTACTAGCTTGGCACAATTTATGGATTACCATGCACGCAATAGAAATCAAGATGACATTATTCGAATCCCTGCGGATGGTTTGGCATTTATGCACATAGAGGAAAAGTGCCAAAACTTCAAAGAAGAACCTCGTAATCTCAGGCTTTCATTGGCAGCGGATGGTGTCAATCCATTTGGAGAGATGAGATCTGTTTGCTCGGTGTGGCCTGTTTTTGTTATCAACAATAACATTCCTCCATGGATGTCAATAAAGAGGGAGCACATTATGTTGGCAATGATTGTTCCAGGTATTTTATCATTTGATAGTTATTAATTTACATGTACTTACAAATCTTACAGTAAAATGGTCACAATAATTATGTAATGTTACTGTTCATTCAAGTAGGTAAATATCAAGTTAAAGATATGAATGTATATATTGAGCCTCTTATTGACGAGTTGGTGGAGTTATGGAACAGTGTCACTATGTATGACGTGTCTAGACCAATAAGACAAAGACAATTTCAATTCCATGCAATACTTGTATGGACAATACATGATGCCCCAGGGCTAACACATTTTTGTGGTATGTTATAGTGAATTCAAGTTGCGCATGATAATTCTAATTATAAAAATCAACATATTTAATAATCCAATTATATCATTATCTTGTAGGTCTTCAAACAAAGGGAAAATTTGCATGTCCAGTTTGTGGTCCAAAGATGAAATCTCGTCATTCAAAAAGTTTAGGAAAGCATGTGTTTGATGAGTACAGACACTTCCTCCACAGGAATCATAAGTATCGAAGTATGGAAAAATATCTTTTCAATGGGAAAGAAGAGACTACATCAAAGCCACAAAGAATGACACCTCGCCTATGGAAGTTGGAATATAATAGAATTAATTGTCGAGGTAATGTCGTTCCACTTAATGGTTTATGTCTGTAATTTATATATTTCTATTGTGATTTTTGTTTACTAATTATGTAATTGATGATCGTGAAGGTCGTCAAGGCACTACTGACAACCTTCCAAAGGGACTAAAAAGATATCCCAAACAATTTAGTAGGTTGCCCTACTATGAGGACCTACAAATTGTGCATTTGTTTGATCTTATGCATGTTGGAAAGAATATAACAGAGACATTGTAGAAAATACTGGATGGAAGGCGTGACAAAGAAAAAATTGTCAAAATTTGTAATGACATTCATGAATCCAATCATGCACTGAAGAATTTCATTCACTCAAATAGCAATAGAGATCAGATTAATATAAGTGCCCTTCCTTGGTTATTAACGGAGTAGCAAAGTGATGCCATAAAAGAAGTCATACGAAAAATTCAATTTCCCACAGGATTTGTTGGGAACATAAGCAATCTCATATCAAAGAAAAGTGAATTTGGGTCAGGGCTCAAAACGCATGATTGGCATACTTTCATCAAGGTAAGTTATGTTCTTCTGTATTTACAATATATTCATAAACTACGTGTACTATTCATTATGTTATGTTAGAAAATAATGAAATGATTGGTTTATAATTACTGCAGTACGTGCTACCTCTATCTCTCCCAGAGCACTTCAACAATAACATCAAACAAGTGATATATGATCTTGGAAAATACATGAGGTAAGCAGTAATATCTGTTCAATTTGTTGTATATATTTATTATATTCGCGATTTGTTTTTCTTGCTATGTAATCTATTGTATATTATTTTGTAAAGTCTCATATTTATATATTTTTTGTGACTTGAATCTCTTAATGTAGGTGGTTGTCATCTAAAGAAATCCATAAAGAAGATATAAACTATTGGAAGAGAAGAATTCCTCATTTACTGTGTGAAATGCAAAAGTGTCTACCTCCAACTTTTTTCAATGCACAAGAACACTACCTCATACACCAAGTTGGGGAGATTGAATTGTGTGGACCTGCACACACTAGGTCAATGTGGATGGTTGAGAGGCACTTGAAATCTTTGAAGGCTTTGGTTTGACAAAGAGCACATCCTGAGGGTTCTATGGTAGAGGGATACATGGTATACCAGACTATGGTGTACATTACTGAATATCTTCCTAAGTTTGCTTCAAATATCCATGTAGATCGCATTTGGGATCTCGACCCTTTTAAAAAATTCAAAGGGGAGTACTTGATGGGGAAAGGTAGATTGAGGAAAGTGACAGGTAATAAATTATAAGATGTTATTGTAATAAATTATTTCTTAATCTTCAAAATAAATCGATTGTAAGTCGTTTATTTTTTTTTTGTACAGTTGCTCGAGAGTGGGATGCACTACATTTGTATATTGCAAACAATCTTGATTGGATAACGGTATGGATTGAACGATGTCAACATTCTGGTCACACATTAACATGGGAAGGTGTATCTTCATTGGTTAAAGAAGCTCATCGTAATGGAGATTCTAATGTTACGCAAAGGGAAATAGATTTAGCATATGGTTTAAGAGATTTCCAGGTACGTACAAAATTATTAATCACCCGTATGTTTATCAACTCACGATATAATAATTTTGACATGTTTCACATATTATTGCAGGTTAAACACCACAAGGGTATGTTCTGTAATGGTCAAAAATTTCGTGTCAAAGTGTTGGATGACATGAAGAAAACTTGTGATTCTGGAATAACTGCAGTCTTTCAAGTGACTAATATTTCATCTAGAAATGACTTAGATCCTCAAGAGTCTAAAAATCAATACTATGGCATTTTGGATGATATACTTGAGTGCGACTTTAGTTCCTTCAAATTAGTACTCTTCGTTGTCAAATGGTACAGGCTACAACTTAATCCAAATGATCCTAATAGAACTATTATTGAACATGATAATGGATTTACAATGGTTAATACAAGGTCGTTTGAGCCAGTTGGGGATGAGCCCTATGTTCTTCCAAGCCAATGTGAGCAGGTATTTTACTCAGAGGTTTCACATAAACCGGGTTGGTCATTTGTTGTTAGACATGAACTGAGAGGAAGGCCGATAAAGTATAATGCGATGGAAGAAGAAGATACCGAAGAAGTAGAAGATGATGTAGATGATGATCACGATCGACAATTATTGGATGATGTTCCTGAGACAAATTTTAATGAAGAAGAAGAAGAAGATGATGACGATGATGGTGCTACTAATGATGATGATGAAGATGATGTTGATGTTGATGATGATGATGTTGATGATGATGACAACGACGACAACGACGACGACAACGATGATGACGACGACGACGATGATGATGATGATGATGATGATGATGATGATGAGGATGATGATGATGAAATTTAAAGGTATGCCATCAATCCTTAATGTATTTAATATTCATTTCTTGATAGAAATATATTTGTCTTAAATGGTTACATAGTTTATTCATTATCTATTTAAAAGCTACAATTTTCAACTACAAACGAGGCTACTATCATGGGGGTGGTACATACTATTAAACCAACTTCTAATCAATGACTCCAACATACCATTTAGTTATTAAATTTTTGGCTAACATTTTTATACTTGATCTTTGACACAGGGGCATAATATGGAGCAACCGCCCGAAGGTGATGGTGACGATATTCCTAGCTCATCTACACATGAGCAGGTAAAACTCATTGTAATTGTGCAAACTAGATAGAAGCAAAATGTTATTTTTTTTAATGTTATTTTCTTCATTGTTTTGGAGTAATTTTGATAATACTAATACTATTGTTGTCACAGAGGGCTGGTGGTCGGAGAGAGGGAAAGCAACCTGCAGTCCCTCAGGAGTCCCCCCTTGTGGACCCTTTTTTTATTGATTTAGCAGTGACCGATGACCCGATCGGTTCCATTAAAAAGCTGCTAAAGAAAATTGGGAAAGAACTTCTACGTTTGGTATCCATACATCCTCAGACTCAGGAAATAAAAGACAGGGCAGCTGAGTTGTTGCGCACTTCTGAAAACTTTAAAGTAAGTATTAATGAAATTTTTAATTATTACAAGAGTTCAATAATGGTTTTTATGTTATGCTCTTTTATGACATTAATTAAAATATGGATGCATTGTCTTTACAGAGTTATTTGCGTATTTTTGAACCCCATTCCCATGATGAGGCCGGTACTGCAAGTGGTTTAGGTAGATCACATGTTCCATTCCCCACTTGTGTTTTCCACTGAATATATATAGGAATGATCATAATCATTGACAATACATGCTCGAACAATATTTTTTTTTAATGCTCTAACAATCTTGTCCATGCTAGTCCACGCGTTCTATATTTATGCATGCTCTAACAATTTTATTCTTCAGCTCCTTTCCATGATGATATGACAACGCCGCCTCCATCCAGGACAGCCACAAATGTCTTGCCGACTGCCATGTCAACAACACACAGCCTAAATGCACCAACTGTTGCACCATCTACTGGTACACAAATCCCTCTTTTTCTCTCTTTTGTTATGTGTTTAAGTGTTATGTGTTTACGATGTAGATCCCTTGATTGTGTTTGTGCCATGGGTGCTCTGCACCAATTTATTTCCCTTGAAGTATTATTTCTTGGAGGCATTTGATAATGGTTTTCATTTTTTGCAATAGGAGATGCAACAACTCCCGATGCAACATCATTTCCTGGATGTTCCCGTGTTCCTAGTACGGGAACGGTGAAGGATTGCGTATTGATCATCAGCGACGATGAAGGCATTCCCTTAAAAGTAGCCAAAGTTCCAGGTACTTTAAAGTTATTATTATTCTATAGTGATATAATAGTAATTTAGTTTTTGATCACTCTTCATCGACTAATGATCCCATGATTATTTTGTAGGGAATGATATTTTTTGGCGAAAACTTGGTGACGAGTGTTTGCAGATATTTGGGCCCACCCTATGTACATGGTGGAACATCATATCCTAACTAAAACCCCAAACCACTATTTTGATTTCATATCATTGCTAGAATAGTTTTCCTTTTCATCAATTTCTTGAACTATATTAAAGGTAGCTTCTCTTCATTTATGAGTCTAACATGTTTTTTTTTACTTAAAAGGTGGAATAACCAAGATAAAAATTTGAAGGATGATCTTGTACATAGTATGACCCAGCTTTTTGGACCTTGTGCATTCGAGAGAAACAAGCTCCTTGAAAAAGCTGGTTTATGTTTGAAGTATATTAGGGACCAGTACAGGAAATATTTAGAGGTTAACCCAAGGCACGAGCGTCCATCCTGTGTTCTTGAGGCTGAGTGGCAGGCTTTGATTTTGGATGGAAAGTATAAAGCTGACATGAAAAAAGGAATTACGCCAGTAGAGAGTAGAGCAAGGTATGTGATACTTTTGAGAATGTAATTATGTACTAATTAACCTCTAAATTTTTCCTGTATTGGTCTCTAACATATTTTAAACTTTTCATAGATTGCCTGACACATCAAAGGCAACAAAGGCAAGATTAGAAAAGCACGGGACACACAAGCTCGGCTCTGGTGGTTTTTCCAAACTTCAAGCACGAGTTGTAAGTATTAGTAAATCAAAACTTGTATCAATTTTTTTATATATTGCAAGGAAATTTTTTTTCATCAAACAATGCAAGTAAAATTCACCATACCAAGCAAAAATGTAGGGGTCAGAGTTCAATAGATGCCTCACAGAAGAGGACAAGAGAATTGGCTTCCAACAAGGCTATAGAGCCGTGGCTGAACGGCTACGAGCTGAAATCAGTGTGCAAGGTTCAAATAATGATGCATTTGAGCCACAGGTAAATAAGCTAAATGAAATTTATTTCAAATTGAATACTTTACCAATTAGTCTATTTGATGTTAAGTTCTAATATAAAGTGAGTATATCTATTTTAAGAAAGCAATGATAACAATGTGTAGGATATTGGAATGCAGCCTGACAATCCTTCTACACAATCTATGCATAATGAAGGTTCACATGATGTGCATCCTAGTGGTGGAGGTATACATTTGCTATTAAAATTTTTATATGTAATTACAATTGGTGTTTGGATTAATGTAACATTTTGTATAGCAACTGTAGAGGATCAAGGGGTCGGTGCTCATGAGCATGTTGAGGTTGAGTCTAGACAAAATGATGTGGACAGATCAGGTAATTAAAGAGCGCCACAGTTATGTTCTTTAAAATAATTAAATACTTGTAACAATTATAATTAAATATTTTAAATTTAACTCTTTTATTTGTTATTGTAGAGGACCCCCCTTTGCAGCAGCATAGGAATTTGAGATCATCAAGAACAGAGAACAAAACAACTGATGAGGGGGGTATTGATGATAACACTGATGCTCCTCTTAGAGCTTACATAGAAAAAAAAATTAGAAAGAGAAAAAAGAAATGATTGTCATCTAAATACCTTAATTGATAATGACTGAATTTTATGTCTCAATGAATTTAATTATGTGCTAATGAATGTTCATGAATTATGTGTTTATTTTCATATTGATGAATGTTGCGTGTTAACGAATCTAATGTGTTAATGAATGTTATCATGTGATATTGATTGAATGTTACATTTTATTAATAATTGAAAGAATGAATGAATGTTAGATGTTAACGGGGAATGTAGAGTGATGTTAGGGGGAGGGGGGTGCGGCCAAATGAGCTTCCACCTTCACGTGGTTGGCCCTGTTTAGTAGAGAATATTAAACTATATTCTCGAAACAAAGTGAAGCTCAATAAGATACTAAATGAGTCAAAATGGTTATCAAGGTCCTCTATCCATAAGATACTTGTAGTCAAAATGGTTATTAATAAGATACTTGTAGTCAAAATGGTTATCTAGGTCCTCTATCCATTCCATAAGTTCTTCACCATTCAAACTTCCTCCATAACAAGGAATGTGCTCTAGGTTAGTCATGAAGCCTAGTATGGACTCTCTGTCAGATAGAGCCACTATTTCAGAGCCTTTTCTGTGCATTTCCTTCAAGCACTGTACGTATAGTGTACGGATGTGAAAGGGAGGGCAGACCAGTGTGGACGTTAGAGTATTTATATCTTATGCTTTGAGAGTTTATTTGGTAGATTCAAGACACCTTATATCAAAGTTATTCCTTTTTCTTATCTGTTGTTCTGTCAAACCCTCATTTTTTGGGTTATTGCATTCAAATGGCCTTAACTTGCAAATAAACCATAGGATATCCTCTGTTCTTTGTAAAATGCAAGTTAAGGGGGTTTATTTTCATATTTTAAAAGCTTTGGAACAGGATACTAAGCCAGAGAATTTCGAGAGCAAGCCCTAGGTCAAGAATCTCAATGTTCTTGACTAGGAGTTGATGGATTATGCAAGATCAGAGGGTAGCGGCAAGTAAAGGACCTCAAACCTTGTTGAATCTAGATCTTTAGAGCATGGTGGACATCTTCAAACTCTAATCTTGGTTTCATGCACCCATTTTCAATGCCTTGTTTTGGAACCCACACCCAAAGGCATGCATTAGGTCTGCGGACTCAATAAGGACATTGATATGCTGGAGTGGAGTCAGGGTCTGGGAGTTGGAGGATTGTTAGAACGTCAAAAAGGGTACTCAAAAAACATATAAGTTCATAAGGTCCTTTGTCAAATTGAAGAGTTATTGCTGCAGAACAGGTTTTGGAGACCTACTAGAGTCACTAGGCCTATTTGGACCCGTTTGGACCACGACACATAGTAGCATCTACAGAGAAGAAGTTTGGTATGCAATGGTCTTGAAACCTCCTGAGAAATTCTTGGTATGCATTTGTGTGGTGCAAAAGCTTCGTTGAAAGAGAAAAAGAAGTAAAGAATAGAAATGATTTTTTTTCTTTTTATGTCATATACTGTAACCAGCTACTTATAACTTGCAAAAATTATTATAACCATTTGAAATTGAAACTTAGTTTAATGTGAAACTGAGAAATGCTTTATTAGAGCTTTTTGTGATTTAGATTCAGACATCAAGAACATTGTTTGCCTAATATTGTGATTAATGTTTATTTATTAATATCTCATACTGACAAACAATTGATAATTGTAGGGAAAACGTCATTGGGGGTCTTTGAGGATCCACCAGAAGCCAAGGAGAAAATGTATTCAAATGCTAAAGATGGTGTAACAGTCCTTACAGCTATTGAACCTTGCTGTGTAGATCATCTCCGATTCTCCAAGTTCAACAGTACTGTGGTATTCCTTTGGATACTTCTAATGGTAAATTTCAGACATCAAGTTCTTTTCGTATGAAACTACTACATTTGTAATCTGTAGTTTTAAACTTTTAGTTTATAAATGTTCATCAGCTTTAGTTCGTATGCTGCCATTTCAAGTATGATTAATGAAGTTACCTTTATCACAGGATGAAAGTGAGCAGTCAGCATACTGGTACGGAGCTGGCAGCATTGATACGGTGACTAGGGCATCGTTTAATGGTGGTATTGTGTTTTCCCGTATTTAGGGCATCGGCCTTTTGAAGCATTGCCTTCATCTTTCTTAAGTCTGAGTTTTAAGTTTGTTTATCTCTCTCGACGCTGTTGAAAATACAAATGACAACGTTCTTGTTTGTTTTGCCCTTATATCCCGCTGTGATTTCACGGAGGGTTACGGCGCTGTTGAAAACACAAATGAAAACACAAATCCCTTGTGTAATTGCCACTTGAAGGAGGACAGTCACTATAAAGACAACATGATAATGTACACTTACAGTGAGTGTACATTATCATGTTGTCTTTAGAGTGACTATCCTCATTTTTTGAAGAAGAAAAGCATTAATGTGGCTGAATAGCAATACATTCAAGTGGCAATCACACAAGGGACAGTCACTGTGAGATGTCCTCATTTGTGACTGTCCTTATAGTGAGTGTACATTATCATGTTGTCTTTAGAGTGATTGTCCTCATTTGTTGAAGAAGAAAAGCATTAATGTGGTTCAATAGCAATACATTCAAGTGGCAATTACACAAGGGACAATCGATCACTGTGAGATGTCCTCATGTGTGACTATCCTTGTCACAAATGAGGACATCTCACAATGACTGTCCCTTCTGTAATTGCCACTTGAATGAGGATAGTCACTGTAAAGACAACATGATAATGTACACATACAATGAGTGTACATTATCATGTTGTCTTTACAGTGGCTGCCCTCATGTTGTATATTCTTCTCTGTAGATGCTACTATGTGCTAGGGAACTTCTTAGAACTATTGGTATATTCTTACAACTTGTTACACCTGGGATATTCTTCTCTGTAGATGCTACTGTGTGCTGTGGTCCAAACGGGCCCATAAATGTGGTTGAATAGCAATACATTCAAGTGGCAATTACACAAGGGACAATCACTGTGAGATGTCCTCATGTGTGACTATCCTTGTCACAAATGAGGACATCTCATAGTGACTGTCCCATTGTGTAATTGCCACTTGAATGAAGACAGTCACTGTAAAGACAACATGATAATGTACACAAGTACCGTGAAGGTAGTTGCAAGTTAGGGTTGTTTCATTGCATACCCGAAACAATGAAGATGTTACGGTCCACAAAATGTTTGTGCTTGAAAGATGAACAAATAAAATTAAACTTCTAAATAACCAAAGCCGCTAACAATAAATTCAACACAGATATGTCCTCATTTCTGGGTATTTTAGCTCTGTAACAGCTGAATACCAAATTACATAATAATGACAAAAGAAAAATAAACCCAAGGTACTCAGAAATTGTAGCTGTGATTTCACGAAGGGAATCTCTCTCGGCACTGTTGAAAATACAAATGACAACGTTTCTCTACATTATCATGTTGCCTTTACAGTGACTGTCCCTTGTGTAATTGCCACTTGAAGGAGGACAGTCACTGTAAAGACAACATGATAATGTACACTTACAGTGAGTGTACATTATCATGTTGTCTTTAGAGTGACTATCCTCATTTGTTGAAGAAGAAAAGCATTAATGTGGCTGAATAGCAATACATTCAAGTGGCAATCACACAAGGGACAGTCACTGTGAGATGTCCTCATTTGTGACTATCCTTACAGTGAGTGTACATTATCATGTTGTCTTTAGAGTGACTGTCCTCATTTGTTGAAGAAGAAAAGCATTAATGTGGTCAATAGCAATACATTCAAGTGGCAATTACACAAGGGACAATCGATCATTGTGAGATGTCCTCATGTGTGACTATCCTTGTCACAAATGAGGACATCTCACAATGACTGTCCCTTCTGTAATTGCCACTTGAATGAGGACAGTCACTGTAAAGACAACATGATAATGTACACATACAATGAGTGTACATTATCATGTTGTCTTTACAGTGGCTGCCCTCATGTTGTATATTCTTCTCTGTAGATGCTACTATGTGCTAGGGAACTTCTTAGAACTGTTGGTATATTCTTACAACTTGTTACACCTGGGATATTCTTCTCTGTAGATGCTATTGTGTGCCGTGGTCCAAACAGGCCCATAAATGTGGTTGAATAGCAATACATTCAAGTGGAAATTACACAAGGGACAATCACTGTGAGATGTCCTCATGTGTGACTGTCCTTGTCACAAATGAGGACATCTCACAGTGACTGTCCCTTGTGTAATTGCCACTTGAAGGAAAAAAGAATTAATGTGGTTCAATAGCAATGTATTCAAGCGGCAATTACACAAGGGATAATCACTCTGAGATTTCCTCATTTGTGACTATCCTTACAGTGAGTGTACATTATCACGTTGTCTTTACAGTGACTGTCCTCATTTGTTGAAGGAAAAAAGCATTAATGTGGTTCAATAGTGATGCAGAGTAGGTAGGGCTTTTAGAATATACAAATATACATCCTTAACTCTCATTCCACCAAGGAAGAAGGAATTCCAATGGTTGAAACGTGAGTTAAGGTCTTTACATCAGTCAAACCCTGAAAATGAGGGTTTGTAAACAATGCACAGAAAATTTGAAATAACTTAGATATAAAACAAAGAGAATCAATCAAACCAACTTCCAAAGCATCAGATGTCACTATTACAACTTCCAGGCAAATTTTATCATCCAACCACCATCCGTACAGCCGTACAGAGTTCATTTTTCACCAGAAATGCACTAAAACAGGGTTATTTTTATTTTTTATGAAAGCAAAATGATTACAATACTGGTTCTCTGTCTGTCTTCGACCATTTGAAGCCTAAAATAGGCTCTCCAAATGTTGGTTCAACCATCTAGGTGGTTAGAACAGTTTATCCAACAAATGTCAACTTTGTTAAGCAACTTTTAAAGTTGCATTACAACTTTGCAAACAACTTTGCCGAGAAGGTTAAAAATGTGTTGTGAAACTTTAGGAACCTTATTAAAGTTATTTTGGACCTTCAAACTTCTTAACAACATCTAAAAGACACCTAATAAACACTTACTATGCTCATTTCATCCAAGGACTCAAAAGATGCCCAAGGTTTATAAGTCACCAAGGGGTCTTGTGTCCAACAAGTGGATGTTTATAAGGAGATAAAATCAATCCTTAATATTTATTACAAACCAAGAAAACATCTAAAACTCCTATTCTAATTTATTGTCATTCAAAAAGACTCTGATTTGTCATTCAAAAAGACTCTGATTTGTCAATCAAAAGGACCTTTCACCAGTCAATCCTTCAAAGCTCCAAGGTGAAAATCTTATGTTCCAATTGATAGGATTTGACTCCTTGGCTTCATGGCAACTTCCTTCAATCATGGTGTCTTTGGCTTGCATTAGGGATGCCCCTGCATCAAATAGCAATGCATTCAAGTGGCAATTACACAAGGGACAGTACATGCCCATTAAAGTTGGTGTTTTGTTATCCAGCATGACAATGGAGACAACATACTCTGTGTCAATTTTACTGATCAAATTTCCCTCCACCAGGCAAAGCAACAATCTAGGTATGATAAGGTGAAATTTTGTAGTCCTTTTGGGTATGATAATAGTTCCAGTTTCCAATAAGATGGTTCATTTTTATAATCTAGCTTCAATTTCTCTTGTGAAAATCTTTTTTTCATTTTATGGGTGGTAAAATATAATTATTATGCTAGAGGTGTGTACTTATGGATGATAATGAAACAAAATGATAAGATTTAAGACTCTTGTTTTTTTTTTAAATAGCAATTTAAGTTTCCTTCTATTATAAATTACTGTTTTTCTATTTTTTAATGTATCAATTTTATTTATGAAATATAAATATATTAATAATGTTTTAGTGTTTTTAGGATTAGTTTATATCAATTCTATGTATCATCATTCGTCATTCAATTGTCAGTATTATTAATTTAGACTGTGCAATTGTAGAACTACTCGAATATGGGTTGGATGGATACTCAAGCAGGGGAACCCTCCTCAAATATCTCAAGTAGTGAACTTGGAAAAATGTGTCCTGAAGGAACCCTTTCCATCAGAGAGATAAAAGTACAAACAAGTAAAAGAAGCAGGCTTTGCAAATATGTTTTTGAGAAGAAAAATGATAGATTATTCGAGTATGGTTCATGAGGTATATCTAAAAAGACATTTTTTTTCTTATTATAATAAAAGAGGAAGTTGTGAATGTCAAAGTTGAGTGAAACAAAAATTATTTTCATCAAATTTTGTTAGGCTTGCTTTTGGGAATAGTTTCTTACAATATTGCTATTAAGATTTTTATTGTGTAGTTTTTAGATTAGGTTTATAAAATTATATTTCATGAGTAGTGATTCATATTAATCAATTAACGATACTTTTGGAAGGTATTTTCAATGTGTCAAATTTTGATATTTTTACAAGAATTAGATTGTGTAATTTTTTTAATTAAAGTCATTGACTCATATTTCATAAATAATAGTTCTCATGAATCCATCTCTTATAAGATTGAATAGTCTATTTAGGAAGTATTTCTGATAGTATGTCAAATTATGATATTACTATTACCATTAGATTGCATGGCTTTGAAGTCAACCTCGTTGACCCATATTCTTCTCTGTAGATGCTACTATGTGCTAGGGAACTTCTTAGAACTGTTGGTATATTCTTACAACTTGTTACACCTGGGATATTCTTCTCTGTAGATGCTACTATGTGCCGCGGTCCAAACGGGCCTATAAATGTGGTTGAATAGCAATACATTCAAGTGGCAATTACACAAGGGACAGTCACTGTGAGATGTCCTCATGTGTGACTATCCTTGTCACAAATGAGGACATCTCACAGTGACTGTCCCTTGTGTAATTTCCACTTGAATGAGGACAGTCACTGTAAAGACAACATGATAATGTACACATACAATGAGTGTACATTATCATGTTGTCTTTACAGTGGCTGCCCTCATGTTGTATATTCTTCTCTGTAGATGCTACTGTGTGCTGTGGTCCAAATGGGCCCATAAATGTGGTTGAATAGCAATACATTCAAGTGGCAATTACACAAGGGACAGTCATTGTGAGATGTCCTCATGTGTGACTGTCCTTGTCACAAATGAGGACATCTCATAGTGACTGTCCCATTGTGTAATTGCCACTTGAATGAGGACAGTCACTGTAAAGACAACATGATAATGTACACAAGTACCGTGAAGGTAGTTGCAAGTTAGGGCTGTTTCATTGCATACCCGAAACAATGAAGATGTTACGGTCCACAAAATGTTTGTGCTTGAAAGATGAACAAATAAAATTAAACTTCTAAATAACCAAAGCCGCTAACAATAAATTCAACACAGATATGTCCTCATTTCTGGGTATTTTAGCTCTGTAACAGCTGAATACCAGATTACATAATAATGACAAAAGAAAAATAAACCCAACGTACTCAGAAATTGTAGCTGTGATTTCGCAGAGGGAATCTCTCTCGGCACTGTTGAAAATACAAATGACAACGTTTCTCTACATTATCATGTTGCCTTTACAGTGACTGTCCCTTGTGTAATTGCCACTTGAAGGAGGACAGTCACTGTAAAGACAACATGATAATGTACACTTACAGCCCGTGTACATTATCATGTTGTCTTTAGAGTGACTATCCTCATTTGTTGAAGAAGAAAAGCATTAATGTGGCTGAATAGCAATACATTCAAGTGGCAATTACACAAGGGACAGTCACTGTGAGATGTCCTCATTTGTGACTATCCTTACAGTGAGTGTACATTATCATGTTGTCTTTATAGTGACTGTCCTCATTTGTTGAAGGAAAAAAGCATTAATGTGGTTCATTAGCAATGTATTCCCAGCATCTGTACCTGCATCTCTCTTATATACTACAAGTTGCTTGCCATCAAAAATTGCAGTTCCCTCACGTGACATTGATGGTGAAGTGTTCTTTTCAAAACCATCATCTGTGGTTACCAATGCTCCTGTTTTAGGCAATAAGTTTGTTGCATTCCATGAGCCATTGGTCAAGTTTCTTCTACGAGCTTCTGATGCCTCAAAATCTAAGCAGCGCCTACGCATGCCTCGTTGTGGTTGATTATCATTCTGTACATGAATTATAATGAGTAATCAGTTTTGGGCCTTGGAATCTTGTATGTAACATGCACAGGCATTTCATGGCTAAATGAATCTATTTTAAAAGCATCAACTTTTCTTACATGATGCTGGATACATAAGTAGAACAAGCGTATATCAAATTGGAAGCAATCAGAACTCCACAATGACATATTATTTAGAGTACTCTTCAGTTTAAGTAATAATGCATATATTGACACTGTAAAGACAACATGATAATGTACACTCACTGTAAAGACAACATGATAATGTACACTCACTGTAAGGACAGTCACAAATGAGGACATCTCACAGTGACTTTCCCTAGTGTAATTGCCACTTGAATGTATTGCTATTCAGCCACATTAATGCTTTTCTTCTTCAACAAATGAGGATAGTCACTGTAAAGACAACATGATAATGTACATTATCATGTTGTCTTTACAGTGACTATCCTCATTTGTTGAAGAAGAAAAGCATTAATGTGGCTGAATAGCAATACATTCAAGTGGCAATTACACTAGGGACAGTCACTGTGAGATGTCCTCATTTGTGACTGTCCTTACAGTGAGTGTACATTATCATGTTGTCTTTACAGTGGCTGTCCTCATTTGTTGAAAGAAAAAAGCATTAATGTGGTTCATTAGCAATGTATTAAATAATTTTTTTTTTTTTAATCCACCCACGGGCGTCGCAATTGCGACGGGAACCCATCGTAATGCGATGCAGGCGCCCGTCACAGTTGCTTGGGAGGCCCGTCGCAATTGCGACGGCCCTCCGAAGCCATGCGACGGGGGGGCGACGCCCATGCCGCTAACAAATCTTAGCCACATTGCGACGGGCTATGTGTCGCAATTGCGACGGCTACCCATAGACGTCGCAATTTGCGACTAAAAAATAGCGACGTCTATGGGTGTTGCTATTGCGACACATAGCCGTCGCAATTGCGACACATAGCTGTCGCAAAATGCCCCCAAATGTATTAGTGCCTTGTCAGAGGGTGAAAACCACTGTGAGGATGACACCCACGAATCTCTTCACTGCAACAAAAGAGTTTCCCAGTTAGGAGCTTACAATACTTTGTTAAGGGTTCACTTGGTTAGAAGTGACTAGTAGCTTGTTATAAGTACCAAAAGATCGAATAGGATCTACCTAGAAAGATGATTTAAAACTCTAGTTAAGAAGTCACCTGGTTAAAGGATTTATATAAAAGCCATGTTAAAGTCCACCTTGTTAAAGGATTTAACTTGCTAACCTATCGAGCTATCCTTTATTATTGAACTCAAATAGCTAATTTGTGAATGGCAATGCTTGCCTATCAAATCCAATGTAATCTTGCCTATCAGAACCAATGTAATTTCTGAACTCTGGCACACTGTCCTGCCTCTACCTTTGATCGCAACACCTAGACTCACAATCACAACCCTAAATCATGTGATTTAGTTTACCTTTATACTATAGTTCTTAAGTCGACTAAGACTTGAAAAATATTTTACAAGTTGGTCCACCAAATTGACCTAACTTATGGAAAACCATGCCAATCATACCTAACATGTTGGCCCAAAATGTTTTACCAAAAATATATTGACATTTTGGCCCAAAAATCCACCGCCTTGATCATCTAATCAACATGAACCAATCGGTAACACAACCGGTTCACACATATTATACCACCAGAATACTAACTCACCCAAAACATAATTATTGGTTGTGGTTGTAGAATTGTAGTTATCTAACCTTGGTAATCCACCTGGAACAATCACACTTCACCAAGTGTCGTCTAACTCAATCACCACACAAAAAATTCCATATTAATGTCTTCTTGTTCACCGGTTAGAAAACTTAGCTTATACTGCCTTTAACTATCCATCAAGTCAATCAGTATCTGCAACCTATTCATCAATTCTTATAGTTGTCGAGTTGTCATTAATGACAAACTCATAAACATCAATACTCTTCATCTCAACCCAAAATCCATCATGATTCCAACAATCTCCCCCTTTGGAATTCATGGAAAAAACATAGTGATATTGTACACTACTCCATAATTTTCATTGTACCAATCAATCACCCTTTGGAAACTATGAAAAAGGTACAAAAATAATTGAACTTCAAAAATTAAAATAATCTTACCTATCACAATCTTTCAAAAACCTCTTTGAAGTTTTCTTTGGTTGTCTCCAAAGAACTCTCCCATGATTTCATCAATCGATCCATATCTCTATTCCGCTCAATTAGAATAGAACCTAACTCTTCCATAGCTTTAAGAATGCTCATACCAGGTAACCCAAGAGTCACCTTAGGTTCTCTCACTTTTTGTTGCATAACATCTACTATAGGTATCAAATAGGTCTGCAACTCCAACAAAGTAGTTATCCTTTTATCTTGTTCTGCTTGAAAAGTCTTCAACTTGTGATTAATCATTTTCACTTGTGATCCATAGGTAATTGTTGAATGTGAAATAAGATCAAAATTATCTATCAATGAATTAAGCTCCTATTGAGCTTCATTCCTTTTCAACTTTAAATCTTTAGTAAACAAATAAAAATAAGAAACTTTGGTAAATAAATACCAAATTCCTTCAACTTGTCCTTCACCTTGTTTACTTGAATAATAAGTTTCCATTTATTTGATGCAATATTCTCCATTAAATTATCAATCATCTTCTTTTCATAATCTATCTTTTCCCTATACTCAACAACTTCCTCCAAACTAGTAACTTCATTAGATATTACATTGGTTAAAGTATCCAACTGCTCAATCAATGTAGCATTAAGATCATAATCCGCTTTAGATACAAGATCTACTAGAATATCCCTTGATGCATGGAGTACTTGATCTTGTTTCTTCTCTTCCCTAAGCTTGTCCCTTTTAGCTTTCAACTTTAGTATTTATGACATTCTCACCAGTTCACTGGGACTCATCTTGGTAACATCAATAGGTCCTTGTATGACCTCAACATCCTCATTATTAAGATCATCTTCAATTTATTCCTTAGGAATATCCATGGTCTTTCTCTTTGTCTTGTAACTTGTACTTCCACCAAGATCCAATTTCCTCTTTACTAAATGTGCAACAACATCTTCTTCATGAATTTCACATTTCTTTGCATGTTAACCAGTTGTAATCTCTGTAGCAATTTCATCTTTCTTCTGTTCAACTATAACAATTACAATAAGTACTGTATGTAATGAAAATCCATGTAGTTGCACCACAAATCAAAGCATGAAAACACAAGAAATGTGAAGAATTTAGGTTAGATTAAGCATGCTAAATAACTTGTAATGCAACCAAATTTCCAATACAACCTTTGATGAGCTAAAAGAAGGGCACCCAAATTTTTTTTTGATTTTCTCTTAGATATTTTATGGGTGTTCTCTCCCAACACAATATAATAAAATCCCACAATGATTGATGAGTGAAGGATTGAGAAAAAGTATGAGGAACTTGCCCCAATCTTCATAAAATGGTGATGCAAATGAGAAAGATTAATCTAAGATGAATGCAAGATTAAGATAAGAATGGGATGAAATATTGAAGTAAACTAGATTTATTCCATTACCTAACATGTGATATCTAGATTATCTATGCAAATTCTGAAATAAATCTAAGCTATTAAGTGCTCAAGAATGCTCTAGCTTATAATAGATGTAAGAAGATACAATAGAATGACTAAGTTCAAAGAATTCTAAGTCTCAAATGAAGAGTGAGGCCTCCTTTTTATAGAAATTGAATAGGATTGGATGGGGGAGATTAAGAGGCAAAACATGCAAAAGTCAATCTTCACTTTTAGAGGGAAAGAGGAATTCAAAATGATTGGAGGAGAAAAATATGATGGAGAGGTGGCTACCTTGGAAAAGGTGATTGTGAACATGATTAGACGTAACCCATCTTTTAATCAAGATTAGAGGAATATTAGAAAAAAACAAGATTAGGAAAACAAGAAAAGGGATTAAATTAAAACAAATTTAATTTAATCAAGGTTTAGAAGAACTCTAGGCGAGTGGAGAAATAAAATAAATGAAATTTTTTTGATATTAAGAGATATTTTAATATATTATAGGATTTAAATAAAATGCAAATACCAAGGGAAAATGAATTATTTAATTAAATTAAATTTAATTAAATAAATAGAGGAATATAAAAATATAGTTAATTAATAAAATCAACTATAATGTTAAAGACAAATATTAATACAAATTAATATTAGAGTGAAAAAGACAATTTTAGGTGTCTACACCCACAAACTTACTATCCCAGTCATAAACAATAGTCTTTGGCAGCCCATGCAATCTCAAAATTTCTCTAAAGAATAGATCAACTATATGAACAACATATGATGTTTTCCTACAAGGAATGAAATGTGACATCTTTGGAAATCTGTCTACCAAAACAAATATAGAATCATTACCTCTTTGTGTCTTTGGTAAGCGAAGAACAAAATCCACGCTAGTGTCTTCCTGAGTCTACTAGGAATAGATAAAGGTATGTATAACCCTGTATTTTGTCTCAATCCCTTAGAAACTTGACAAATTTTGCAACTTATAAAAAATTATTGGACATCCTTATACAACGAAGCCAAAAGTGTTTCTCCTTAATCAGGCTCACTGTTTTATCAATACTAAAATATCCTGCAAGTCTTCCACTACGTTTCTCCTTGATTATATTTTCCCTTGTTGATCCTCTTAGTATACATAAATGAATGCCTTTGAACAACATACCTTCTTCAATGAAGTAATCAACCCACTTACTCTGATTATCTGTGATTGGTTCCTTACATGCTTTCCAAGGATCTGCAAAATCAGGGTCAGTTTCATACAAAATTTTCAAATCATCAAAACCAAGTACCTCAACTCTCATCTCCTTCAATAAACTTCTTCTTCTTCTCAATGCATCTGCAACCCTATTTGACAATCCAATACTATGCTTCAACACAAAAGTAAAATTCTGAAAGTATTCAACTCACTTCAAATGTCTCTGATTCAACTTATTATGACTACCCAAATACTACAATGCTTTATGATTGGTGAACAACACAAATTCATTAGGTTTCAAATAATGTCTTCACTTCTTAATAGCTTTAACAATAGCATAAAACTCTTAATCATAGGCTGAATACTTCCTCTTAGCATCATTCAATTTCTTATTGAAAAAAGCAATAGGTTTACCTTCTTGACTCAACACTGCTCCTATTGCACTTCCACTTGCATCAAAATCAACTTGAAATACTTTAGAGAAATCAGGTAAGGATAGTACCGATAATTCAGCTACCTTTTGTTTCAAGGTCTCAAAACTTCTATCAGGTCCATGTGTCCACTTGAAATCTTTCTTGTCTCTTCTCATTGTCTCTACCATAGCGTTACAAATAGAACTAAAATTCCTTATGAAATTTTAGTAGAAACTTGCCAATATATGAAAATATCCGACTTCACTAGAATTCATAGGTGTTGGCCATTTCGAAATTGCTTCGAATTTCCTAGGATCCATCTTCAAACCTTCAGCTGAAATCACAAAAACCAAGTACACTATCTCTTCCTTCATGAAAGAACATTTCTTCAAGTTAATCAAAAAAATTTCCTCTTTCAATCGCCGTAATACTTTTCTCAAATGCAACAAATGATCTTCCTTACTCTTACTAAATATCAGAATGTCATCCAAGTAAATAATCACAAACTTACCCAAGATTTTTTTTCAAGACCTCATTCATCAATCTCATAAAAGTACTAGGTACATTAGTCAAACCAAAAGGCATAACCAACCACTCATATAAACCTTCTCTTATCTTAAAAGTAGTCATCCATTCATCTCCTTCTCCAATTCTAATATGATGATAGCCACTCTTCAAATCAACTTGGTAAAGTACTTTTCTCCACTCAAACAATTAATGATATCATCCATCCTAGGCAATGGAAATGATCAGTATCTCATTGTGATCCTATTTATATCTCTTGAAATGGTACACATTATCCATTCTCCATTATTCTTAGGTTCCAACACATTTGGTACTACACATGGACTCAAAAATCCTCTGATCAAACCCTTCTGCAATAATTCTTGAACTTGCCTATTCAATTCCTCATTCTCTGCAGGTGTCAATCAGTGAAATGCCTTATTAGGTAAAATAGCTCCTGGTATCAAATCCATGCAATGACTAATGCTTATAACAAGAGGTAACCCATAAGATACATTATTTGAAATGATATCTTGAAATTCTGTCAACAACTCTTTAACCTCAATCAGTGAATCATCTTTCGTCTTCACAATCAGTCTATTAAGAACCAAGGCATAACACACATCATTCTTCTTCAAGCACTTTGTAAACTATTTTACTTAAAGAAAACAAACTCTAACATTAGTGCAATTCTCATTCTTAAATTCTTCTATTAGAGGTAAAAAAAACCTTGTTTCTTCCCATTTTCTACAATAGTATACGTATTCAATCTACCATCATGTATAGCTTGTCTATCATACTTGCATGGTCTATCCAACAAGATGTGACAAAAACCCATTGGCATAATATCACAAAGAACTTCATCATGATAGTTTCTAATCTTAAATTTAACAAGGTGTTATTCACTTACCAAAATTTTATGATCATCCTTAATCCAAGCAATATGATATGGATTAGGGTTCTTCATCCTCAATAACTACAACTTCGTAACCAACTCTTCTGATGCAAAATTATCTGAACTTCCACTATCAATGATCACCTTGCAACACTTTCCAATAGCTTTACATCTAGTTTTGAATAAGCCTCTCCTTAGAGGGTCCTCTTTAGTTCCTTCATTCCACAAAGCTCTCCTAATCATCAAATTTTCACCACCTTTCAGTTGGTTCAATGAATCAGGTGAATCTTCCTACAAAAGTGCATTTATGCTACTACTACCAACCTTCTTAGATTTAAATTCTCTATGTCCTTCTTCACCACACATGAAAAAAGTTCCCTTAAACCAGGTTCTATCTTCTCTCTTATGATCATTGTACCTCTAGGGTAACTACCTCTTGTATAACCTCCTCTTCCTCGGTATGAACTTTCTCCTTTCCACTCCAATTTTCCTTTATCTTGATTTGTCTTATCCTGATCAGATCTTCTACTTTCTCCATAAGATCTTCCTCTTCCTTTAGAAAATATACCACCTCTGCCTCTTTTCCTTTGATCATTCTTCTTGTTTATCTTCTACTCTTCCTTTAATGAAAATTTATAGGATTATTCAATGATATTCATCTTCACCAGACTGATTTCATCTTGTATAGAAGTTCTCAATCCATTAAGGTATCTTGCAACCCTTTCAACTTCATCATCCATATGTCCAAATCTGATATCCAATCTTTAGAATTCCTTAGTATATTACCTCATAGTAGTATCCTTTTTTTTCAAATTTTTCATTCTTGTCAACAAACTGACTTGATAATCACCCAGTAAGAATTTACCCTTCAATTTTTTTATCATCTTATCCCATATCTTGATCTTTTCTTTTCCTCTTCTCTATCGATCAAGCTGCAAATATTCCCACCAAAAGGATACATGTCCTTTCAATTTTGTACCAGAAAACTTCACATTCTTATCCACCAGTGTACCTTCCTATTCAAAATACTTTCCATTTTAGAGATTCAGTCTAACAATTCATCTGAGTCCAACTTTCCTTTATATTCAAGAGGAATGAAGTGCGATTTTGCATTCACACTTGTCAAAGCTCTCAAGAATATTTCCTTTCCTTGTTCAAGAACATGAGCTTTTTTTGCTTCTTCTTCTACCTCGTCACCTTTATCTTCAATAACATATTCAATAGGTCTTCCTCTTCTTTGGGTTGTCTCAACAACTTCAAGGCTAGTAGAAATTTGTTTCAACATATCCAACACAGTAAGATCAACATCTCTCCTTCCTTGAACTATCTTGACAACCCTATGCAATTATAGGCCAAATCACAATTTACCACCCTATAACCAATTTAACTAGAGATTTCTACAAACAAAAATTTCCTCTAATACCACTTGATGTAGTCAAGACCGGTGGTACTTACAAAGGAGGTGCCTATCTGGAGAAAGCAAATCTCAAATGATGTTTTTAAAATCTTCATACTGTTACCAATGTTTTCCTTTTCTATGGTTAATAAACTTCTTTACTTCAGAAATCAAAATAACATAACAGGTACGCACTACCCATACACTAAAGAAAAGGTAAGATTGTGCCTACCTGCTCAACTCTGGTCTCTTTGCTACTGGCCTCTCTTATCTTTTCGTAGCAGACTTTTAGACAGGGAAAAGATTAATGCCTAATTCGGTATGCTGCTCATCAGAGTTATCTCCTTGCAGTGTCTCTCTTCACTTGTTTCTAATTGAGAGAGTTCTGAATAATGTAAACTTGGATGTTACATGCCTATGTCAGAATATCTTGATTAACCTCTTGAAGCTTTTCAGAAGATTTTTCTTCTTCTTCCATAATCGGTCCCTATTCTTGTTGGTTTGATTCTTCTTATTGAATCGAACTATCTTCCTATTGCTTCTTTGTTTCCCGGCACAAGCATGTTCCAGACAGACATATTCAAAATAGGATCATTACTTGAAAAGGTTGTTTTGTCATGCCCCCGGTCAGGAGTGGAAAAAAATAGCAAAGAGCAGCGAATAAAATGATTGTCATAGAGGCAGTGATCAGTCAAAGGCATATAAACATCGATCAAGAAAAGAATAATCTATCGGCGGTCTAGACATTGACTAATTGAAGTGGCAATCAAGATAACCAATTATGAAGTTGTTAACAAATAATGAAGAGGTGCGATGATGAAAGGAGAAGCAAATAATTAATTTGCAAGGAAGTATGTTTCTCAAGGGACTCCACTCTTCCAAGAAATAAATAGGATATATAATGAGGAGGGCTACAGTGTAAAGTACATTATCCAAGAAAATACAACACAAACAGCAGTCTTATCATTCAGCAAACAGAGACGTACAGCACTAGATAATAGCAGCGTCGGACATCATTAAGAAGACTCAAGACATTCAACAGATTGTAAAGTCAATCAAACCTTATATCTGCAGAAATTCAGAGACCCGACCACCCAGCAAGGTCTGAAGCAATTCACAGTAACTATATGCAAGAATATATCTACAGATTGGTTGACTAAGTTTACCTCCAATCTGCGTGCGTGCGCGCCCACACACACATGGCCTGTTTGGTGCATGGAATATGAGCTCTAATTCTGGAATTAGATTTCCGGATAATGTAATTCTATGTTTGTGTCCATTCAAAAAATTGGAATTGGAATTTTGAAATTCCAATTTTGCCCCCAAAATGGGAATTTCATCTTCCACTCAAATAGGTGGAATTGGAAATTCCAATTTCTAATTCCAATTTTTATAAAACCAAATTTAATATTTCTTGGGATCCGTGACTATAAGGATGTATATTATATTTCTATTAGGATGTATATATAGACATGTGTGTATATATACATGTGTGTATACACACACATGTGTGTATATATACACAAATGTGTGTATATGTATATACACACATGTGTGTATTTCTGTATATATAAGGATGTATATATATACATGTGTGTGTATATATTTGTGCGTATATACATATGTGTATATATACACACACGTGTGTATATATACACAAATGTGTGTATATGTATATACACACACATGTGTGTATATATATATACACATGTGTGTATATACACATACAAGTATGTGTGTATATATACACGTATGTATATGTATATACACACGTGTGTATTTGTGTATATATATACATGTGTGTGTATATATACACGTGTATATATAAATGCACGTGTGTGTATATATAAACGCACATGTATATATGTGTATGTGTGTGTATACACACACATGTGTGTATGTGTGTTTATATACACATGTGTGTATGTGTGTATATATACACATGTGTGCATGTGTATATATACATATGTATACACATACACACGTGTGTATGTGTATATATATACATGTGTGCATATATATACACACACACACACACACATGTATGTGTATATATATAGACGTATACACATGAATTCAAAGAAATTAAAATACTGAATTAAAATTCCTTATGCATCTTCTTAGTCATCTTCCGAGTGAACCAAACAGGTCATCCCATATTCCGAAAATCATTTTCAGGATTTGTATCTTCCAGAATTGCAGCATCTTCCAGAATTGACTATATCTAGCATTTGGTATTCCATGCACCAAACGGGCCCATATATAATTGCCGTAATGATTTGCAATCCACCTTGTAGGCAGGGTTTGAGGTGTGAGAGGAGGATAAGGATCATGTAAAGACACTTGTACATGTAAGGAGGCTGGAAGAAGCCCTTGCATTGTGTAAGGAGGCCAAATAAGGGCACTTGAATCATGTAAGGAGGTTGGAAGCACTTGCACCCTGTAAGGAGGCCGGAAGCACTTACACCTTGTAAGGAGGCCAAGAAGGCACCCACATCATGTAAGAAGGCCGGAAGAAGCACTTACATCATGTAAGAGAGGCCAAGAGACCAAGTACATGGGATCGAGAAACCTCCTTTACTACTTCAATCCAAATTCCACAAGGTGACATGTGTCTCTTAAGGGGAAGAGACATTGGATAGGGAAAGCAAGTACACGCAAACCACTAAGCAAGCAAAAGGAGAGCCGTATACATCCCCTCAAACTTAGTGTAGAAACGGCTTTAGGTGGACCTATCTTGTCACTAGTCCAATCTTTAATATGCTTAGATAATGTTTATGATTATAACATGATCTAACCCAAATCATTGAATGAATATATAGATGTATATTTGTATATGTTGTTTATATCATGGTTGTAGGATTTAAATTTAGGATATTTTAAGGAATATCTGTATGGTAAGATGTAACCCGAACCCTAATTTGTGCAATTGTGATTTAAGGGCAAATTAGGAAGGGGACTTCACATGTTTTAACAAATTACCTATCTTTTGTGAAGGAAAAAATTAAAAACACTACCCTTCTTTAAGAAAGGCACATCGAAGCTTGATTGGGTTGAAAAATCATGTTTGTGTCTTGCTTTTGGCTTACACATAAAAATGGTGTGAGACATTTTAGATCTAGGAAAACTGTTTCAACAAAGTCAAGGATAGTAATCATTTGCTCATATCTAATTTGATAAAGAACCTTTCATAATTCAGGTTTAGCATGTAAATTCTGATGCATAATGTGAACAAAAATGACCTAAAGTGTCCCATTTTTTCTCAAGACTAGCTCCTGCTTGAATTGTATAGGAAGTTAGGGTTGTGGATGGAGAATCCTCAGAGACTAAAACTAACAGTTCACTTATTGGCTAAGTTCTGTTTTGTCCATCGTTGAAAAATCAGTCTACTTCTTCCATGCTGAAGCCTGAAAATCTTCACAGCTAAACCTTTGTTAAGTTTTTTATTTCTCAAGATCCATGCTCTGATGGTTACGTTTGTTAAGCCATTACCCAAGAAATGACATATTATGGCTTTTCATTTACACACTTGAAATATTGTTGTAAAAGTCTCTTGAAGTTAAGAAGAAACCATAGAATCAACTTTGGAAAATCCTAATGTGAAATAGTGGGGCTTCTTGTCTATAGTGCAAATAATGAATGTTCAAATCCTATGGGGAGCAATTGAGGGGCCCTATGTGGAGTGGGGCATTTGCATTCCTCTTAGGGTGTACATGTAGAGGAAGTTGAAGCAGATGAGGAGGTTGGAAGGAGTGTGAGAGTGGAGTTAGGTGTAAGAAAGTGACTTCTTTCTCTGTACAGAGCTTGAGCAAGGATGGATATGGAAATGAGGATAGAGATGTAGCAAGTTTCTTTAAGTCTTTGGAGGACAAGGTAGACATCCCTTTCATGGCTTTGTGGCAGAATGCCCTCCTAGGTTTTTTTTGTTCAATTTTGACAATGAAGAGGAGCTGCTCATGGATTTGTGGCCAAATGTGCAGACAAGGATACCTCAAGTGTATGAGTCCTCAAATAGACCTGTTTTTCTTTTTTCTATTGCATATCATAGGATCAAAAATGAGTTTTACATCAGAGTATCAAGAGTTTTAACTCCATCATAATATGAAAATTTTACATACAAAAGTTCTACTCAAAATGACATGTTCCAACATAGTACTGCATAAACAAAACCATAACATCCAAAAGATCAACTAGAAGCATCTTCGTGTTCAGCATCAGACTCATTGGAGTCCGGGGAAACCGAGTTATATCCTATGATTTCATAGGCTCTGAGTGGAGGAGGAGTCTCTGAGCTAGCCGCCCTTCCCGCTGTAGGGATATCTTGGTTTTTCTTCTTAACTTGATCAATGAGTTCAGCAAGTTTCTCATCAAATATAGCCTCGGGTTTCATGGATGTGTACCCATGAGCAATCTCTTTCTTCTTAATGGTGGCTACGCCTTCTCTCAGGATCTGAAGAAATTTTCTCTCCTTCAACTTGATGAACGCTATGACCTACAATGAAACATCATGATAAATGAGTCTCCTTAGAGACTCAGTAAGATTCCTGCTCTTTCCAGACAAAACATCATTATTACGAGCCTTCCATACAGTCCACAGAATAATAGAAGAAAGGATAGACCAAAAGATATTGCAAGATTTCCTGTTGTTGATGCTTCTAGAGATAATATTCCAATTACCAAAGTGACTGTTATATGAGAGACCAAAGAGATTCCAGACTTCAACAACAAAGAGACACTCAAAGAAAACATGGAAAACTGATTCAGGGAGCTTGCACACACTACAAAGATTCGGATACCCCCCGGTTTCTTAAAAGGCCTATTTTTCTTGGGTTTGGGTCATGTGATTTATGTATTTCCCTTAGGAGAGGGTTTCTGATTCCTCCCAAAAATATTATGGTGCTGGGTGAGAATGCTTTCCTTATTGCTATTCTGACCTCTTGTGCTGTTCTTGTTTACACTTCTAGGGTTTCTGAGAATCATGCTTGGAATGTTTTGAGCTCTCAAATAAGCTATATGAGCTTTTGGTGATCCCCAAGTAGTTGTTCTTGTCTTGGTCAAAATGAGGAGGGTTTTGAGTCCTCTCTTTGTTATAGGGTTGGCTTGGATATGGGGTCCCTTACATAGACATCTTGTCATGTCCCATTTTCAAATAATTAAAAATAATAACTTTTGCTAAGGCTGGCAGGCTCAAAAAGTGAAGTTTCAGGAAAAGGGGCTAATCTTTGGAAACCGATGGATTAATAAATAAAAATTATTATTAAAATATGTATTATTGAACCCTCTTGGTCGTGAGTTAGGGTTATGCCCTCTTTTAAAGGGGTTTGGAGGCATTTCAGGCTCATTCTAGAACTTAATTTTTGCTCATTGCTTTGTTGTTCTTCAGAGGCTGCCAAACCTATGGAGAAGGAGACCCAAAGATGGGAGTTTGCAGGTTTCTAGGAAGGCTAAGGATGGGAGTTTGAGGCCATTCCATGTTCAAGCTCATGCGGAGTTTTCCCTTGTGTTGAACAGTGCATATTTGTGAGTTCTCGGGTGTGTTTTTGTAAGATTTTGATGTTTCCGGTTGAGTTTTTCATATCAGTTTGGGTTGCTGCTGTATTGCAGACATTTTGATGTTAAAATAGAGATGAATACATGTATTGGTTCGTGGTTATACTTCTTTGATAGATTATTAGTGTTTTGTGGTGTTTCCGGGCTATTTTATGTTATTTTCGGGAGTCCGATGAGCATTGTTTTTGTCCTCCATTTGGGAGCTGTTGTGTAAACTCTATACAGATCTAGAAATGTCATTTTGTAGGCCGTTATGTTGGCAAAATTTTTGGAAAAATGTCTACTTTCAAATTTATCAATAATATGTGAAGCTGTGAAGTTTTTGGCACTATTTCGGGCATACTCGATTTGGGTTTTATTGAGAAATTGGTTGATCTTTTGAAATATTGGTTGTTTGATTTTAAAATCTGATTAGAGGTTTTAAATATCATATAAAATTAGAAAGGGGACATTTCAATGGTATTAGAGCTATGATCTTGCCAGCTTGAGGGTTAGTAGAAGTTTGTATGCAACTAAGTGAAAGAGAAAAGAGATATTTGCAGCGAGAAAAGAATAAAGAAATTTTGATCAAACCTCCAGTTGAAAATAAAAGTACAAAATCCAAGGAAGGAAAAAGTATGGTTGACCCAGATGAGATGGCAAAGAAATTCTTCCAAGACATCCAGAATACTCAGAAGCAAACAATGGATAGTTTGGCATAAACTAGAGAGGCTTTGCAGATATTGACAGAAAAACTGTAAGGAGTTGTATCTACTAATGAGAAAGGGAGCACTTCAGAGGAGCCAAAAAATCTGAAACCCACACCCTCTAAATCAACAAAAACTATTTTCTTGCCTGCAGATGAGCCACCAGTACCAAATCCAGCCCTTAGTCCTATGGAAGAGGTTACAGGTAACTTGATTGCATTAAGAGCTACTTACAATGGCTTAGATGATGACTTTTGTAGTTCGGTTCCTTTTAGAGAATATGTGGATATGATGAACACTTTGATGCCCAAGAAAGAGTATAGGAGGGAGCATGACATAAGTGGAAGAGAGCTCAAAAATAAAATAAGCAAGTTTACAACACCTACTTTTGATGGAACAAATAAAATTTCAGCTAGAGCATGGCTACAAAAATTACAGACCTTCTTCACACTTAACCCCATGAAGGAGAGTGATGTCGTTCAATTTGCAAGTCTACACTTGGAAGATGCAGCCTATGATTGGTGGTATCATGGAATGACTACTCAAGGTCATGATCAGGTAACTACATTTGATGATTTTAGTCAAAGAGTGATAGATAGATTTGATCTCAAGGATGATGAGGAGTATTTTAAAGAATTGTCAAAGTTGAAGCAAACCAAATCAGTCAATGAGTATATAGAAGAGTTTCAAAAAGTGACTGTTATGGTACCTGATATGAGTGAAAAGAAGATTGTTTATCTTTTTCTTGATGGTTTGGAAGATTATGTTAAGGGTTTGGTTAAGGCTTTCTCACCCTCAACCTTACAGGAAGCTATCAAAAGAAGCTTGCAACTTGAAACTTGTGTGCCTATGAAACCAGTCACTAATCAAAAACCCCCAAATTTTTGGCAACATAAGGGGAATTTTCAGAAAAAGACTTTTCCAGCACCACCACCAAAGAATGTGATAAATGTAGCAAAAAATAAGGTAGATGAAGAGACTAGGAGTGAATTACGAAGGAAAAAGATTTGTTTCACTTGTAGAGAACCATGGGTTCTAGGACACCGATGTTTGGGGAAAGGTCAAGTGCACTATATTGAAGTTGCTTCATATTCTGA
Organism: Chamaecyparis obtusa; assembly: GCA_027943335.1. Lineage (NCBI taxonomy): Eukaryota > Viridiplantae > Streptophyta > Pinopsida > Cupressales > Cupressaceae > Chamaecyparis > Chamaecyparis obtusa. The sequence continues at coordinate 113,508 of BSBK01003840.1, forward strand.
TTCAAATGAGCATGAGGAATTTCATGACACTAAGGAGGAGGAAGAAGAAGAGAAAGAAAAAAAAATCAGCAACGATGGCACTTTAGCAGCATTATCAGGAGTCCCAAGATACCATCCCTTTCGAATTCGAGGGGTACTAGCAGGGAAAAGGTTGACAGTTCTTCTTGATAGTGGGGCAACTCACAATTTTATTGATGAGGGATTTGTCATGAAAAGAGGGCTTAAAGCAGAAGATTTTGAGGGATTCAATGTTACTGTAGCTGATGGATTCACTATGCCTTGCACACGGGTGGTGAAACAACTCAAGATGACCTTAGGAGATTATGAGTTATGTGATGACTTCTATGTTGTTGGCATTGGGGAGATAGATCTTGTATTAGGTGTTCAATGGTTGTACTCTATTGGAGGCTATTAAATGAACCATCAAACTATGGAGTTTAAATTTCATTCCAAAGGGAAAGAAGTCTTATTGAGAGGCTTATTGAATGGAGCACCTAAGGTGGTCACTGCAAAGAGGATGGAGAGGACTTTTCGAAGAGGACAAGTAGCATGGGCAGCAGGAGTCATAATCCATCCAACAAGCTCTCCAAAGAATCAAGGTAATTTTCATTTTGAAATTCAAAATATTCTTGATAAGCATAATATAGTTTTCAATGATTTGCCTTCGGGATTACCACCAGATAGAGGTTTTGAGCATGTTATAGAGTTAGAAGAGGGTGCCAAACCAGTTATAACAACTCCATACCGCCATCCAAGAGGTTATAAGGAAGAAATAGAAAAAACTATTAAGGAACTCCTGGACATGGGATTCATAAGGCCTAGCTCTAGTCCATTTGCATCATTTGTGGTACTTGTCAAGAAAAAGGATGGTACAATGAGAATGTGTATAGACTACAGGGCTCTAAACAAGAAGACCATAAAAAATAGGTATCCCATACCACGCATAGATGAACTCATTGATGAGTTACATGGTGTTGTATACTTCTCAAAAATTGACTTAAGATCAGGGTATCATCAAATCTGCATGAGGAGGGAAGATGTGGAAAAGACTGCTTTTAGATGTCACTATGGGAACTTTGAATTTCTTGTTATGCCATTTGGCCTCACTAATGCACCAACAACATTCCAATCTTGTATGAATAAGGTATTCAGCAAGCATCTTCGAAAATTTGTTTTGGTATTTTTTTATGATATCTTGATTTACAGTAAAACATGAGAAGAGCATCTAAAGCACATAGACACTATTTTGGGAATCTTGGAGCAGCAATCCTTCTATGCTAAGCTATCTAAATGTGAGTTTGGTTTGACAGAGATCCTATATTTGAGACATATTATAAGTTCTAAAGGAGTACAGGTTGATCAACAAAAAATCCAGGCAATTTTGGATTGGCCTCCACCCACTAATCTTACATAGTTGAGAAGTTTCTTCGCGTTGTGTAGCTACTATAGGAGATTTGTCAAGGGATTTTCTCAGCTTTCTACCCCCTTGACTGATTTGACAAAGAAAGGAGCTTTTATTTGGACAGAAGAGGCACAAAAAACATTTGATAAGCTTAAGGAGGTAATGAGTTCATGCCCCGTGGTTACAATTCTAGATTTCTCTTTACCTTTTGTTGTTGAATGTGATGCTTCTGGAGAAGGTATAGGGGCTGTCCTAACTCAAAGGGGACATCCAATAGCATTTGAGAGTAGAAAATTAAATCAATCAGAGAAAGGTTACTCCATCTATGATAAGGAAATGTTGGCAATCATGCATGCACTTCATAAGTTTAGACAATCTTTGGTATGTGGGAGATTCATTGTAAAGACAGACCATAATAGCCTCAAGTTCTTCTTGAACCAAAGGGACTTGAATGATCGTCAACAAAAATGGGTAAGCAAATTGCAAGCTTATGATTTTGATATTGAATACATGAAAGGAAAGAATAATGTGGTTGCTAATGCTCTCTCAAGAAAGCCCACTTTGTGTTCCTTAAAATCTATCTCTGCTGATTGGAAAGTCTCCATAATTTCAGAGTATGCTAAAGATTCCTTTGCCACCAAGATTTTGGATAAGTTAGTGGATGATAGCAGGTACAAGGTTGTTGATGAATTGATTTATTACAAGAATAGGATCTTCTTAGTGCCAGGATCAAAAACTAAAGAGAGGATATTGAGGGCCTTTCATGACACACCTTTGGCTGATCATCAAGGATACTTCAAGACATACAGGCAACTTCGAGAGCAGTTTGCATGGAAGGGTATGAAGGAGGATGTCCTTAAACACATTAAGGAATGTATGGTATGCCAACAAAACAAGAGTGAGAAAATTTTTCTTGCAGGGTTGTTGTAGCCACTTCCTATACCTGAACAAAAATGGGAAAGTATTTCCATGGACTTCATCACTGGGTTGCCCAAGGTTCAAGAATTGTTCTTCAAGGAAATTTTCAGGTTACACGGTTTGCCTAGAAACATTGTTAGTGACCGGGACAATAGATTCCTTGGCTCTTTTTGGAAGGAGCTCTTTCATTTGGCAGGAACTGAACTCACTCCCAGTACTAGCTATCACCCTCAAACAGATGGACAAACAGAGATAGTTAATAAATAGATAGAGGGATATTTGAGGAACTATGTTTCAAATCAACAACATGCTTGGGTGAAATGGTTGCACCTAGGGGAGTATTGTTACAATACATCTCATCATATGTCTATTGGTATGCCTCCTTTTCATGCTCTTTATGGTTATGATGTCTTTTCCTTTGTTGATCTAGTACTTTCAGATAGCAAAGTACCTATAGCAAGTGATTTCGTTAAGCAAAGCCAAGAAATAATAAGATCCCTCAAAGATAATCTACAATATGCACAGAACCAACAGAAGTTGTATGCTGATAGGAAATGGACTGAAAGATCTTTTGAGGTGGGAGATTTGGTATTTTTTAGGTTGCAGCCATATAAGAAAAGCACCTTCAAGAGGAGTGGGGCAGAGAAGCTCAAGCCAAGGTTCTATGGGCCTTATAAGATCATCAGGAAGGTAGGAGAGGTAGCTTATGAATTGGAGCTCCCACCAAACAACAAAATACATAATGTTTTCCATGTCTCTTGCCTGAAGAGGGTTCTAGGCCAGCAAACCATAGTATCTATAGAATTACCACCTCTTGATGATGAAGGGAAATTAGTTTTGATACTAGAAGAGGTTTTGGATACAAGAGAGAAAAGATTGAGAAATAGGAGTATCACAGAGCATTTGGTCAAATGGAAAAGATTACCATTGGAGGATGCAACTTGGGAAGGAGCACATATTCTTGACCATCCCAACCTTCATTGCTTGAGGACAAGCAATATTTGGGAGGTAGGACTTGTCATGTCCCATTTTCAAATAATTAAAAATAATAACTTTTGCTAAGGCTGGCAGGCTCAAAAAGTGAAGTTTCAGGAAAATGGGCTAATCTTTGGAAACCAATAGATTAATAAATGAAAATTATTATTAAAATATGTATTATTGAACCCTCTTGGTCATGAGTTAGGGTTATGCCCTCTTTTAAAGGGGTTTGGAGGCATTTTGGGCTCATTCTAGAACTTAATTTTTGCTCATTGCTTTGTTGTTCTTCAGAGGCTGCCAAACCTATGGAGAAGGAGACCCAAAGATAAAAGTTTGTAGGTTTCCAGGAAGGTTAAAGATGGGAGTTTGAGGCCATTCCATGTGCAAGCTTATGCGGAGTTTGCCCTTGTGCTGAACAGTGCAGATTTTTGAGTTCTTGGGTGTGTTTTTGTAAGATTTTGATGTTTCCGGTTGAGTTTTTCATACCAGTTTGGGTTGCTGCTATATTGCAAACATTTTGATGTTAAAATAGAGCTGAATACATGTATTGGGTCGTGGTTATACTTCTGTGATAGATTATTAGTGTTTTGTGGCATTTCTGGGCTATTTTGTGTTATTTTTGGGACCCTGATGAGCATTGTTTTTGTCTTCCATTTGGGAGCTGTTGTGTAAACTCTATACAGATCTGGAAATGTCATTTTGTAGGCTGTTATGCTAGTGAAATTTTTGTAAAAATGTCTACTTTTAGATTTATCAATAATATGTGAAGCTGTGAAGTTTTTGGCACTATTTCGAGCACACCCGATTTGGGTTTTATTGAGAAATTGGTTGATCTTTTGAAATATTGGTTGTTTGATTTTAAAATTTGATTAGAGGTTTTAAATATCATATAAAATCAGAAAGGGGACATTTCACATCTCTCTAGTGCACAGGGTAGGTGTGATCTTATGATGTTAGATGTTTTGGAGCCTCACACTACCTCATCGTATGTGGGGTTTCCTTTAGTTTGGTATTGTGTTGGTTTAGTTCATATCCCGACCTTTGGTGTGGTTGGGTCTCCTAATCCCCGTTCTTTCCAAGTTTGTGTTGTTTGAGATGACATCAATATTGTGGTGTCTCATGCTCCCCATTCTATTTCTTAGTATTCCTAATGTGTGGGTGGATAGTTTCTATCAGTTTGCAGTTTTGCTCTTAATGGGAGATTCTTTGGTTATAGACCGAAAGTTGATTGCACTCTCAGCTGGGCATCTAATTGTTGGATGGCTCCAAGTCTTCATGTTGTAGCCTTGATTAACAAATTCTTATTGTTTTCCTTTCGTTCTATCAAGGGCTGCACATGTTTGTCAGGGAGGTCCCTAATTTCTTTAAAATTCTTGATAAGGCATTTCTTCATTTAAAAAAGTTGGTTTGCTGGTTTTGATGCTAGCAAGGTTACAATGCTTTCTATTGAAGTTCATCTCCCAGAGCTCCCTTCGGAAATTTGGGATGAAAGTATCATTCATGTAATCACTGATGCTATTGGTCTATTTATTACTAGTGACAATGTACCAAATCTAAAATCACTTTTCTTTTTGCTAGATTTTGTGTCTTGGTTGAATTTGGTCCGAAGTTACCTAAAAGTGTTAAATTGTGCTCCAAGCTTGGGGGTTGGGAGCAAGAACTTCATTATGAGACCTCTTGGTTGTACCACCTCCAGAGAGTGTTGGGTGCTACTGCTTGATTTGACAACATCTAAATGATATTGTGAAGTCCAATGAGGTCATGTCTGCCGCGGGATGTCCTAGGCCTCATTATAATTGGATGGTGTTGGATACTACAATGTGTGACCACATTGGTAAGCTTCCAGATTTCTCATTTAAGGAACATGTTATTGAAAGCCCTTCATTTGAGAACCACATTAATGAGGGTAAAGGATCCCCGTGCATGGTTAAAAGGAAACTCGTTGCAGTGCTTGGGAAGCCTTTGATTGAGTTTTCTCCTTCGAAGAATAGAAGGTTTTTCGAAGTTTGCATTTGCTGAAGTTTTGTTTCAAGCCACCTTGATCTTGGTTTTGTTGTTGGTTTTAGGTTCTTTCCAAAACCAGCTTTCAATTCCATGCTCCAGTCAAAAGTATTCGCGAGTCTTTGCTTTCCCTTTTTTAAGGATTTTGGCTCTCTTCTTGTGAGACACGTTTTGTTCACCTTTTTGGCTGATGTGTATTTGGGATCATAGATCGAGTCAAAAGCGTTTACTTTTGTCAAAACTTTGGAAAATCCTATCACCAACTGATGACAGTGCTACTTTTTCATTGTATTTTTTCTCAAGAGGAAACTCCAAATCTTAAAGAAGTGTGAAAATCAGCCATACTCTTCATACTCTTCCAATCAACGCCGACACAAATTTAATCAGTTTTTTTTATCATCCAAATTAAAATGCACTAATGTCTTGGAGAGATTAAAAGCCATTTAAGCTAATTATCTACAAAACTATACAATATTATAGACAGAATGGCCATACACTAATACTCACCCTAGAGTAAACTACCAAACACTTTCAGGCATAAATGGACCATACGACTACATAAGAGTGAGGTCGAAGTGCATAACATGTGGGCTTGGTAGCAGCCAACACAAAGAATAACAGGACACAGTTTTATCTATCTTTCATACGCGTAGGCTAGGATACCAAAGCCATGGTAACATAAGTTACATGTTTCAGTTTTTGTGGCAGTTGTCAGTATTAGTGACATTAATCGCTAGGAAATAAGTTAGCAGTCTCTTAGCAAGCATTTCCTCTCCCAGGATATAAGATAGGGAGTTCAAACAAATTTGGATCTCATATATATTGAATTCAAGTAGAATTGCACTAGAAAATTCTTAGCTTTCAAGTTTCATGTGCCTACCAGGCATAGACAAAGAGGTAGTGAACTGTGGTGCCACCATACAAGGCATACATATTCTGCACCTTTCTTAATTCAAATCTTTGACTTCCTTGGACTATACAAACCGACAATATCGAGTCCAATCTCACTATACATGTTGGGACCAAACCTCTTACATGTTTTTCTTCTTTATATTCCTTGTGTACTGTCAGAAAATGTATTGTTGAGTTTGGTTTGGATTCTGCTATATTAGCATAGCTTTTAACAAGTAAATTTTCCTTTCTTTTTTGGCAGATACTTCAAAGATTCTAGTGATGAGGAACGTGACCACGCAGTAAAGCTAATGCAGTACCAGGTAGAAAATTTTCTTAATGTCTCTAGGCTAAAACATGATTGCTTTATTTTGTTTGTGGTTTTAATCATTTATATTGGCTTATGTCCTTAAATAACCGGATTTGAGGATTCATTGGAGACCAGAATATACGTGGTGGTAATGTAAAACTTCAATCCATATTGATGCCTGTGATGGAATTTGATCATCCAGAGAAAGGGGACGCTTTGTATGGTGAGTTGTCTTCTTGAAGAAGTTATAATAAATTATTATTTTGTATTATGCTAACAATTATTTGGTTTACAGCCTGTGAGTTAGGTATTATATTCATTACAGAATCACTCTAACCTTTGTACGATTGCATATCATTACCCACGTTTCCTATTCCTTCATCTCAAACTTTTTTTTAGTGATAGCTATGCTCGATTGCATTTCATTACCTACATTTCGTAATAAGTTTTTCTTGTGTTGATAGCCATGGAGCTTGCATTGTCTTTGGAAAAGCTCAATAATGAAAGACTTCTCAGATTACATAGTTTAAGAGGAATTATAGGATCACGTTGGCTTGGTTTCTTGGTGTCATATTCTAATTTTTTATTTATCTACTGTTTTCTACATTGAATTGGATGGTTTGTGTTGCAGGTTGCTGCACAGTGTAACGATGCACAAATGACAGATTTCATAGAGGGTAACTTCCTTGCCAAGCGGGTAATCTAATCTGTTGTGAAGATGGTTTTCTAATTTGTATCAGTGGTTGTGTGTCTTGTTTTATAAGGTATTTAATGTATCTGTCAATCTGTTTGCTTCATAGGTGGAGGATATTAAAACGGTTTCTGAATATGTTGCTCAATTGAGAAGAATTGGAAAGGGACACGGTAAGGGAGTCTCTCACTATGTCTGAGCGCATTACTATTTTGATTCAATTCCTGACTTATGATTTATCCATTTTGTATATCATCTGATAAATTTAATTCCTTAATATTAAGCTGCTAAAGAGGTTTCTTGAAAATTTGTTTGGGAGAGCCTTACAAAAACACACTTTACTAACAATGAGAATAGGATGACTGCCCCAGAAAGAATCTGCAAACAGTCTAAACACGTCTTTGGTTCTTTTTTCAGTCAATATGGCATCCTAGTACAAACTATGAAATGAATTTTTTTTTAATGATTTAGAATGTGAATGCTAAAATTGCATTGTTTTCTCAGCAGCTGTATGGCACTTCGACAAAATGCTTCTCAATGGAGCAGATGCTGGTGAAGGTGGTGTTGCAGCTGCGTAAGAAGGATAATCTTTGATTTGAGATACCTGAATTTTCTATACCTTACCTTTTCATGCAGAGCGATTAGTAGTAGTGAGAATTATGTCTTGTAATTTTCACTACTTATCCTTTGTTTACATATCTGCATAATTTTGACATGAACCATTCCAGAAATTATATTATTCAAGCCGATTTGTTAATTTGATTTTGGTTTTAAATGACATGGGAAGCATCCCCCATGGTTGGAAAATGAAAAAGCAAATGCTTTTTTAAAAAGGTCTTTTGATTTATATGCCACAATGCCCAACTCAAATGACTTACAAAAGTATTATAAGTAGGCTTCTAAGCTTCTTTCCAAATCACTCCCAAGTTTCAAAATAGTAAGGATTTGGCTTGAAAAAAACTAAATGATAATATTTTGAAAAATGACATGAAGATTTGTGTACTCCCTCGTTAGTTTTTAGGTCTTGTTTACACATTTTTAATAATGGAATGTATTACTAATGACTATCTTTGCCCTAAGAAAAATTTTTTATAGCACATATTTGGTTGTCATTTTGTACCATTCTTGATTGGATAAGTTTTTTAATATTTAAACTATTTAAGTTTTTTTTTTGTGTATGCATTATTCTTGCAAATAAATAAAAAATAAATAGGGATTTGTAGAAGAGTAGTGTGATATGTTTGTTTGGTTAGTGATATGTAGGTATGTACAAAGTGCGGTTGAAAAGGTGTGGGAGTATAAGTTACAAGTCATTAATATATTGATTATCTAATAACTCTATTAAATATTGATATTTGAATATTTAATTGTTAATAGTAAATTTACACTTCCTCACCACCAAAACTAAATAGATATTCTATTTTTTTTTCCATCCAATGGAACTATTCATGTGTTTGATGTTGGATGATCTCTTTTGACAACTTTTGGGTTTCCAGAGATCAATGTTCTTGTCATCTTTTCTTTCATTGTGGTGGTTGTGCCTTTGTCACTATTGACTATTGAGTTAGGTGTTTATTATTATTTGGTGCACTACCCTATTAAAATAGGTTTTCATTTTCAATTCATTCTTCTCCCCTTTCCCTATAGGGTGAATCTTAAGTGCTCATTAAAAGTCCAATGAAGTGTTTGCATCTCAATCTTGAAGATGGGCCTACAATTCATATCTTATGTTTGTAAGTGTCTCATGCTCGATGGCCTTATGAGTGTAAGTCTATAGTAAGTGTGAACTCGGGAATTAAATTACTCTACTATTGATTTAAGCTCAAACTTAGGCATAACCTTGTCATGTGCAACTTTAGAAATCTAGATCTTTTTTTTAAGGTATTAAAAAACATAAGATTTAAATGTCTAGATAAGGTAGGGCTTATGTAAATTTACATTAGTACTGAGATAGAAAATTGATCTATAATGGATTTACAAAGGGAACATATGATGGAGGTTAAGTAGGGTATGCAAAGGATCACAAGAAATACATAAAAGTACAAAATGGAACATGTCTTGTTGATAGAATCTAGTGCAATGATGTAAACAATGCTCCAAAGGAAAAATGTGCCAACTTCATAGAATTTATGTATTATGAACTCTTATTGGTTTTTATCATTGAAATACACCATATTTCATAATATGTTATTACAACAAAATATGTTACATATTATCCAAAAACTATGAACAAATATGAAACCCAAAATATACTTTAAGCTCACAAACTTTCAAGAAAACTTCCCAAACTTACAATAAGGGTTTCTTAAGATATTCAATGATTTCATAATCTATTATAAATAACAAACAAATTGCAAAACTAAAGATCCTAACTATTCAACACAATGATAATGTTTGAATGAGATTATATTCTAGTAATCACACAAGGAAACTAAGGTAGCAAACCAGATTTTTACACTAACCTTAACAACTACAAAAACTTATAGAATACATCACAATACATAGCCATAAAGTTGCCATCTCGGATAAACAAAATGCACAAAATAGAGTTTCCATTTTGGATAAACAAAATGCACAAAATATCAACAATAACCTTTTATTAGCAAAACCTCATATTTCTAACATATCAACCTCTGAAGAAACAAGCATAAACTCAACATAATTTGCAACAAGAATGATGAAAATTGAAGCCAAAATCAAGCATACATGAAATCAATTTTAAAAATCAAATTGGGTGCCAAAATCTCACAACTCAAAATGGAATAAACTTGCTTGAAATGAATAATTGTTTTATGGCAACTATCATAAAGCCACCATACATCAAAGATGCCCAAAGTTGCTAAGGAAACTTTCCAAAAACTGATCCACTATTAGGAAACTTGTCAAAACCAACAAGATGCTGCCCAAAAGAAGTTACTAATTTCACATTATTTGTTGTGAGAAATTTGAATTGTCCACAATAAATATTAAATTAATATTATTTTTCAAATTGTCATGTAATCTTGATTTATGATTTTGGCATAATCAAGTTTACTATTAATAATTAAAAAAATTGAAAAAAAAGGAGAAGCCAATTAAATAAGATCCATGATGGAAGGATGATAATTATGCTCCCCATACTTGGTAGCTTCAAATTTGAAATATTTTTCTCCTTCACTCTTTTATAGTGTTTCCTTCAATTTTATTTTTTCATTGAGATGACAAAATGTGATCAAATGTAATATAATGTGTGTTTAGAGGGAAAAATATTATTTTATACATGAACAACTATTAGAAATCCAACAAATTAGGCACAAAAGGGAGGGAATCTTATATTTTTGCAAATTTAAATTTTACATATGAAAATTGCATTCTTCATAATTTTCACATTACATTTTTCACTCACTTTGGTATCTCCTAACCTAGTTTATTGTAGGGAACACTAAGCTTATGACCAAGTAGTCTTTACAATATTGTTAATCTACGTCACATTCAGTATCAAGATCCTTTAGCCTACTTTCTCGAAACAAATCTTGAACTTCTTCTTTTTTTTTCTTATAGTAACCTTGGTTCTTGTTAGATTCTCTTACAACTCTAAAAATATTCTACAACTCTCTACAATATTCTATCAATTCTAACAATTACACACACACACACACAATTGTCCTATTCTTATTAGTGATAAATATAAAACTTTATCATTTGAAAAATTTGTAATATCTTGTCAAGTGCAAACAAGTCAATAACCTATTGATTATATATTTATTTATGATATGAATTGTATACCTATTTATAACAATATAAATATTATGAAATACTATTAGAATTTCATTGAAGAGGATGAGGAGAACAACAAACAAGAAGCATAGGCAGTTGCTGTGACAGATGAGCAGAGGATGAGCAAGAAGACACACAAGGGATGACCACTAATCAGGGCGAGGATATAGATGAAAAACTGAAGATTAACAGATAAAGTTCCCATACTCTATTTTTTGCAAACTTGATCTTTAATAGGGATTAGCGAAGTTTCATCTGTAGGTCAAGATCAAGTTTCTATTTTTGTAGAGACTTTGTTGAGCAGTCTATCTGCTATTACGTATCGAGTCATACACTTCTTCTTAGTTTGGTTTTCTACAATTAATATTTGTAGTTTTAACTTATTATTAATATAAATCTTTAGGCCTTAACCCCTTATTTCAAAAATAAAATTAAAAAACTAAAAAACTATTAAAATTTCCAAGAGAAAACAAAAATTCCAACGAAAAATTTGTTTCTATAAATTTTTATAATATCTTGTCACGATCATAAATAATTTAAATGATATTAAAAAAATAAAATAGAAAGTGACATGGTTAAAAAAAAACATTTCTCGTTAAAGTTTGGGTGACAGAAGAAAAGATAAGGCAGATGTTGAGAAAGACCCTTTGGAGCAGGGTAATGTTTCATAGCTTAACACAACATCCCCCACATTGTATTTTCTACTTGGTTGCCATCTGCAATCTCTAACCCCATGTCCCCATGCTACTGCTTAAGTGCAATTTGTGCTTAAATTTAAGCAGTTGGAGTGTTCCCATGTCATTTTTTAATTACGAGAAAGGGATAATTTGGAATCTATCCCTATTTTTGTGGAGCAGCCACTGCTTAACATTTAAAAATAAGCTTTGAAAAAAGGGAGGGGCTGGAATAAGCAGCCGCTGCTTATTGAGAAAAATGACATATGGCTCCACAAGATATTTTCCCTCTCTTTTATTGTCTCCTAATTTTTCTCAAAACATCACTCTACAATTTTTTTTTCTTCAGAATTTCATTTAAACATTCTATTTTAGATGTCTGCTAAGAAATAAGCAGTGAAAATCAGTGATCATGGGGCCACCAGCTCCACGAATTTCTGCTAAAAATGTTGAGCAGCAGCTGCTAACCAAAATAAGCTTAGCAGCCGCATGGGGACCTGCCCTTAGTAAATATATGAGCGGAGTTTAAATATTTTTACGCTTGAGTTCAAGCCCTGAAATTTTCTATTTTCTTTCTATCCATAACAATTATTCCCCAAACATTCAGTTTGATGAGTGGAAGCGTGCAATTCACCAAATTTGTTCTTCCTCAGGCTGGTCATTTAACTCAAGGGTAAGTAATTAACCTCACTTTTGATTTGCTTCTCTATGTTTTTAGTTTTTTATATCTTTTTAATGGCTGCGGCTAGATCATGGTATGTTGTTAGGTAGGAATAGTGTTTGAGGGAAGGGCTTGCCCTATGGTTTTAGTTTGAATTGGAAAAATTTGTTACCAAATTTGTATCTAAAAGTTCAGAGATATCATTACAAGAAATTATTGAATAATTAGAAAATAAAAAATAAAAAAAATTAAGTGGAAGTATAAATTGTAAAGAAAAATTAAGGGTTGTGTAAGATAATAGGAAGAGCATTGAAGGTCTCCTTTAAAAATTTATTTTATCTATTTTTTTGTTTGTGTTGGAGGTTCAAAGAATCTCTTCGGTTGAGAGCCAAGGACTAAGGTGCATGATCTCAACCACTCAACAAAACTTGATCCTTGGTGGGCTCATTTAGAACTATTCAACTTCACTAGTAGACCTAGGACCTATTGACATTTTATCTATTCTTTTAGTAAAATATAAGTCAATAGTTTGAATCACATTTATTTTAAGTTATTGAAGGTGCGTAAGAGATAGTTACATTTGTTTATGTTATTTAAGGTCTGTAAGAGATAGTTACATATAAAAGTAGAGATGCATATAATTTTCCTTTCATAGACAATTATTATAATATGATTATTCTTAGACTTTTTCCCAATATTGTGGGAATAAGTCTTCGAAACCCTCCATGTGATTATGGAGAGGATTGGGAACCTTAACCCTAATTTCAATTGAACTCTAAGGCAGGGGTCCCATGAGGGGGGCTTTGGCTCTATTTTTTTAGGAAAGGGAGGTCCCACATGAGAAATTTTTAGGGGGGTTAAAGGATTATTTGGAATCTTTTCCTCAAAATAGGAGCCCCTACTTTTTAGGACTCTAAATTTGAGCGGTGAAAATCAGGTGGGGCTTGAAATAGCTCCACCAGCTTAGGAAACATCTGCCACATGTCAATAATCTACTCATTTGTTTCCCACCAATAAATAAAATTTAGAAGGAATATAAAATTTTTACTTTTTTAAGAAAATATTTTTTAATTAAAAATCTCTCCAACTTCCTTAAACTTAGCATCTAAAATTTAAAAATGAAACATTTTATAAAATTCATGAGACTGCTCACTTTTAAACATTCCTAAAAAATCTCAGTGCCCACAACTCTAGTTTTAAGGAAGCCCCCCTCCATGGGACCCTGACCTAACTCTAAGCCTAATTGAACCTTAAAACTAATCCTTACAATAATCTTAAGCGAATCCTAATTGAAACTTAACACCTAATATTAGAATGATGCAATAACACTTATCATTAACTCTAACCCTAACTCCAATTGAATCCCAACCCTAATTGAAATGTTAGTTTAAACTATAATTTTAATTAATTTATTAATTCAATAACAATAGCCTACATCATAATGACTATTCATTAGATTTTTTACGTTTATTTTTAGATTATTATGTTTTTATTTATTTTTCATAAATTCTTACTTTATATTGTAGCTTATATAAATATTAATATAACATATTATATTATTTTCTATTAAGGATAAAACAAGTTTTGAAGGGACACCGAAACCCTATACAAGATGGTCAAAAAAGATATTCAATACGCCCACTAAACAAACTGGAGCAAGACCAAAGAGAGTCGGGCTTTACCGCAGACACCCACAACCTGGATGGAACAAAGCATGAGATCAACAACAATAAGAAAGAGAGCTATCCATTCGTCCCCCTATTATGGGACCGAAGGGTCATGTCAAACGAAGAGGAGGATCTTTTAGAATTTTTACTTTTGATAGTGACCCAACCATCCTCAACCTTAGCAGTCTTATCCTGCCAACAAAAAAGATCCAAAGCTGAAGACCCAACACCCAGCAAAGAAACATCCAGTGAATCATCCAGCACCAGGCTAGCAAAAGCCACAACCAAAGGTCTATCAGCAGGAGGAACCATCGAACTAGGGCAGGTAGGGCCCGAACCAGCCATACCAGAGTCCCATGAGCAACAATAGTAAAAAAAGGTTCAACACCAATAGGCCTAGACCCCTAGCAGGACCATCATCAACAGAAACCAATAGAGAAAGAGCATAGTTAATTCCAATAGTATCAGAAATATTCCCAGAAGCCACAGAAGAAGGGACAACTGGAGGGATAACAAAATCATCTTTCTCAGTAGCCCAAGAAGATTTTTTCAGAATAGTTTAGTTTTGTGTAGAAGCTCCCTTCCACCAAGAGGGAGAAGATTTCTTTTTCTTAATCTCCAAGCCACATTGGGAGGAGACATGGCTAGTTTTAAAGCATTTACGACATATGAAGGGAATACCCTTGTAGTCAAGCTGTTGGATCCAAGATCCTAATGTAGATTCTATTTTTATTTCAGCTAGGAGGCCCTTCAAAATGTCAAGTTCTACTAAAATAGGAGCGAAGGTGGAATGATAAATATTGTAAGAATCATGATCCAACATCAAAAAATCCCCCAAAGCCTCCCCCACCTCCTCAAGGATGGAATCCTGCCAAAGGTGAAGAGGGAGGTTTGAGACTCTGACCCATATAGGGACTTTATTGAAAACTTTGGGTAAGGGATTAAAATCTGGATGCCAGGGTTTGATCATAAGTATAAATTTATCATCCTCCTAGTTGAAAAAATTATCACATAGAATCTTCATTCTATCCAGGTTAGCCAGTTCAAACTTAGAGATGAAAAAGCCCTTAGCCATAGGGAAGATGTGAACCAAATCTACAAGCAGAGGTTCCCATTTACATGTAATCCACTCATGCAGAAGGGGGAGGCTAGGCCAGAAACCCCTAAAATGATAGATTGGACCATGATCTTTAAAGTTTTATGAGTTGTTCTCCATATCCACTTTATCCGCATAAGAGAGCCTAATTGAAAGGGAGCCACACACAGGAACCAGAGAAGGGACCCTAGGTCACTTCTCCACTACTGAAGGCTTGGAGACAATATTAGCAAAAGACTTCTCCAGAGAACCAGAAACCACATGATCAGGATCTTGAACAAGAGGAGAATCTTTCACCAAAACCCTAGCCTGCAGCACATCATGGAAACCCATCCCCACCAAGCTAGGCAACACCACAAAAGAGGGCACTGGTTGAAGAGAAGAAAAATCCACCGAAGGAAAAGCAGAGTGGGCACCTTCAGTTGAAATGGGAACAAGAACTTTCCTACTTGCAGAGAAAGCAACAACCCTTTCCAGAGAAATGAGAACCTCCCAAGAAGAGGAAGAGTCCTCATGTAGGGCATGGGAAGCCAGAAAATGGAACTGGGCAGCAGAGGGAACCAAAAGATGAGATAGGACATCAAAATAAGTTGTCCGAGCAGTAGGAGGTGGTCTCGCAGAGGTATCTGTGCTCCAAACAAAGTCATAAATAGAAGGACCTCCTAGATTGGCTTTTAAGTATCATTACAAGAGCCACTTTGTTTTGTATTCTTCACCATTTGGAGTCACAAAAGTGAATTCATTCTTAGGAGTACCACTATGCTTGGGAATGAGCTTCTTCTGCCAACCAGGCGGAGCTGCGGGCTCACTATGAGCACTTTCATTAGGGTTAGAAACCCCCACACAGACCATCGTTGCGGGCTCACTATTAGGGTAATAATACACAAATGTTTGTAACATATTATATTATTTTGATTACGTAAAATCATGTTTTGAAAGGACCCGAAACCTTGTACAAGAGCATAAGAAAGATATGGCAATAAAAGAACAATACAACTGTGGTGCCCCACCAAACAAACCAAAGGAACTAACCGTAGTTCTAACCAAGTGAAACAACAAAATAAAACAAAGGGAAATCAAGATTAATGTTTTTTCCCATCCTTATGAGAACATAAATTCATATCAAAAGAAGTCATGGAAGATTTAAATTTCTTTCCCTTAGTTGTTGTCCATCCATCCTCCACCTTTTCAGCAGCCTTCTGCCAAGCCAAAGAAGAAGTTCCCGTCAAAGGGCAAGTCAAATCAGAAACTACAGGAGGGACATGAGTAGTATCACAACCAGAGACAACACTCTGGTTAGGGATAACAGTAACATCACCAGAAGGGGCAGCAATAGAAGACTGAACTAAAGCCGCATCAGAGACAACATCTGTAGCACCCAAGACAGCTTCAAAAGCAATAGAGGAAACCACAAAACCACCAGCCAAAGCATGATCAATCTAAGGAGAGCAAGCAACCGAACCCCCTTCCTTAGAAACTTTTCCAACCGTATAATGGTGATCAAAAACCCCCAACCACCAAGTAGGCTTTTTCTTCAATTTGACCTTATCAGATAAGCACCGCACAACAAGATGGCCAGTCATGTGCCACTTCCTACTCCTGAATGGAATTCCCTCATAATCTAGATTTTGAGTCCAAGAACCCAAGGGAGAAGCCAAAGTTATCTTCTCAGGAAGACCCTTGGACACATCAACCTCCACAAGAATACGAGTATATGTTGTCTTAAAAATTTCAGAGGAGTCTGAATCCACCATTTAGAAATCCCCAATAGCCTCACCCACAGATTCCAAAACCGAATCCAACCAAAGATGAAGAGAGAGATTCGGTAATCTTACCCATATGGGTATTTTATTGAAGGATTCAGAAAGAGGATCAAATCCCTGATACCAGGGTTTGGCCATCAGGGGAAAACACTCCTCCCAAGTAAAATAACTATTGCATAAAATAGTTTTCCAATATTCAACATTTTCAAATTTTACAATAAAAACCCCCCTTGCTACAGGGTATATTTGAACAACATCAATTAAAATGGGTTCCCAATGCTTGGAAATCCAAGCATGCAAATCAGAAAGAGAGGGCCAAAAACCCCTAAAACGGAAAACAATAGCATTGGAGGAGAAATCATCCACAACATGTAACATATTATATTGTTGAAAATGTATGTAAGAATAATTGATTTATACATTCTAAAATAAAGAAATGATATTAAAATAGTTATTTTATTATTTTAAAAACAAAATAATAAGGTGAAATTAGTGTCCCACCCAAATGGTAGGCATCATATGACCAAAGATTCTTATTTGATTATCATCAACTATTTACAAATGAGGCACCAAATATAATATTCCTTTCACAATAAGTGCCATTATATTAATTTAGAATTTTTTAAAAATAAAACATATTAACTTAGAAACTTGCTTAGTTAATTTAAAATCATTTTTATAAAAGGTAAAATGAAACGCATTAAAAATAATAATTCCGGCCCACACTTGGTGATTTAATACTCATTATTTTTTACAATATTCCACTAATAATGAAGTGTATCCTTTAGTTTTAAAAAAAACAACAAATCATGCGATGATACTTAAGTGCATCAATAAAACATGATTTATTGCACACATACGAGCCTTGCTTTTTTTTGTTTGGTTGTTTTGGACACCTTGACAAAAATATGCTGATGTGGCATCATGAAACCTTAGTTATAAGTAGGGGACTTGCCAAATAAGTTGTTCTAAAAGATTGAGAGTGATCTGAAATTTTCATATAAAATTTTGAGAAGTGTGAAATTCGAGTGTTCAACTATTGAATCCTCTCCTTCACCTTACTCTCAATTCAAATCCACCATGTTTAATGAAAGATACTATTAATATCTAAATTTATTTGAAAATCACAACATTAAAAAAAGACTTTATATTGCTAAGTGGAAAACAAAGATCATTAAAGTCAGCTTACAATTATAAGGCCCAAAAGAAAGAGCGAAAAGAGGAGAAAATGTTTTCTCAACTAGTGATGAAATACGACTTCATCGAGTAATTGTAGATCGAACTCCTCATTATAAAATGTGTCTTAATGAAATTATTAATTCTCTACATTAATATATATTTTAGATTAATTAAACCTAATCTTAATCGTTCTGATTTATTGATTCAAATTTTGTTTACATTTTAATTTAGCTGATAGGCTATTTGTGGAAGTTTTTCTCCTTGAAAAAATATATTCTTGCCAGAAATTTGTCAACCCCTCTGACTGTCTTTTTTCGGATAACTTATAATTGAAGAAAATGGTATAATTAATAGATATATTATCTAAGATATTTTTGTTGAGTGTAGTTAACATATTAAATTATAAGAAACATCTATAATTTTTTTGGTAACTTTCTATGCCATTTGATTTCATGAGCTATTTGTATGCCATTCTTTAATGCCCATTGCAAGAATGCTAGAGATTCCAAATAAAGGTTTTCACTAATTTGGGAAAAAAAATGCACGAGGAATGCTTATATGTTAAATTTGTTCTTCAGGTGCGGGCTTATAATGAGGAGTTGAATTGTCTGAAACAACAATTGGTGCAAATGCAGGCTCTTCTCGTGCATACCCATGCACAACTATAATGAAAAAATGAAATGATGTCAGGTTTGATTTTCATGACTGAGTGTTTGTTTCTGTAGATTTATGATTTGAAAGAAATTAAATTCTATGAAAAGTAGCTTCTTTTCTATGAAATCTTTGGGAAAGACGTCGTTCATTGAGTCCTCTCATCTTTGTAATATAAAATTTTGAGGACTTTTCACAATGGAAAGACTTAGATTCTGATTTGGGCATGAACAAATGGAAAATCTTGCAGGCCGAGTAAAAAATTTTCTCACCCGCCTTGGTTTATTCCATGCTTTGTAAAATTAGTTACATTTTTACACGGCGAGAAGTCCAGGGGATGTGATTTATTACCAGCTTCTATTTTAACACCGTTCATACTTTTTCTTCACCTCATTTGGGAGTTGAACATCGTAGCTTCTTAGAAGATCTACCATTAAACTCTAATTTTGATTTACAAATTCTTTGCATGTTGTATTAATGTTTGCACACTCTTTAATATTTTCTGGTTCTAGCAATTGGTGCTTGCAAAGTGTTTTCCCCTAGATTGTTGAATGACATTTGAGCTCTTATGATTACTTTAAATTCCCTTCCAACTATATAGAAATCAAGAGATTGCTATCAATAAATGTGAATCTAAAGGAATGATTATATTATCATCCATGGAAGGAGAACATATGGTTTGTCATCATAAATATTTTCTTTCTGGTTCGCCTAATTTCACGACCTATGTGTTATTCTGGTTGTATGGTTTGGTAGATTATTTATTTATTTTGTCAACTTGTTAAACTTCTCTTATTATTACATTCGTTACATTAATGACACAAAAATTAGGTGGTGTAAAATCAAAATATTTCAGTTGATGAATATTTTTTAAAAATATATTTTTAATAATATATTCATAATGTCTTTTTATAAGAAAATTTATAAGAGAAAGATTAAAAAGGGAAAAAAGTGGTTGGTATATATGAAATCATGCTTCAATAGTTCAAGGGGGAGGCTCGGGTTTACATTTAAAAAATATATATTTTAATGTAATTTTTTAATATTTTTTTACAAGTTACCAATGGTATGAGTAATCACAAGTTGAGTGATGCAACTATGATGCAACTGTGACACGTTACCAATAGTTTATGTATATGTATTTGCATATGATGTATTAGTCATCCCATTAGAAAAAAATAAGACATGTTTATGTAATTAAAAAATATTTGGCAGTATAAAATGATAATTTATGTAATTAAATATATAATGATTTTATTTCATGCTAGATTTGAAAAGAATTGTAAATACTTATGAAAATTTTATTATAATCAATGATTTGATATGGTTAATAGAATTTATGAGATATTTTATATCTAAACATCATTAGAAGATGTTTCTTATTGAGTGTAATTAACATATTAAATTATAGGAAACATCTATAATATTGTGGTAACTTTCCATGCGATTTGGTTGCATGAGCTTTTTCGGTGATTAAAACTTTCAGTGTAAGTAAGGTTGTTCCAATGAAATTTAGGTTCCAAACATTAATACCTATAAATGTAGGTTCACAACAATCAAAATGAAATTATTTGTCCTTTCCTCATCACAATTCGTTCTTCATGTGGCATAGAATTTTATAGGAGAGAATCAAATCTCCTATCAACTAACTGTTGCATGCAATTGCTAGTTATTATGTAGTGCTAACTAATTAGACAAATGTTGTAGTGCCAACTAATCAGACAAATGCTCTTGTAATACATATTAAAAACAATATTGTGTGAAAGTTATTTTCTACAACTTTTCTTACTACTTTGGGATAGAAGAACTAGGATAACAAATAACACTTCAACCATTTTGACTCACTAACTCTATCTATTGTAGCTTTGATGATCTGTTGGTAAAGATAGTGCTGAATGACCTAATTAACACATTTGATAGAGTGCCACTATAAGTTGCAAAAGAGACTATAGCCATGCTTCCTCCAAGTTCAACATGGTTAAGTTTATAAGATTGTCCCTGTCCAACAAGAATGAGTAGAGAACTAAAGAATATCCTCACAACATTAAGGAAGATAAACATAGCACTATGCATTGAGAAATTGAAGATTATGCAATTGAAAGGAAATAATACCCTTCTTATCTCCTCCCTATTTTTATATCCTAATATGAGGGGGTTGCACTATTGGATATTTCTAATGCATTGGGGAGATTGTTGATACATTTAATATGTTTAATCACTACATTGAGTGATGTTGGAGTTGCTACTATTGTCATTCGTGTTTTGTCACTGATGTCAACATATATATCTGTGAAGAGCATGGGCTAGTTATTACAGTGTATGGTCACTTTACAAATGTTTTAGAATGTGCGAAGTCAGTTGAGTGTACTAGAAGGTGTCGTGATCTTATATCTAAGATCACATGATGTAATATTGCATATTGGATGAGTTACAAAAGATTTGGTGAAGACTGGTTACTGGACAGTGACTGTGGAAGTTGACAGAGTTAGTCTCTGTGTTTTGGGAATATCTTACAGGTGAAGAAGATTCAGTATATGCGAGCTTAAGGGATGAAAGATAGGGTACTAAAGAATGTTTGATGGTATGCATAAGGTACAGAAAGCATGATGACATCAGTTGTGGCATGTGTTTTGGAGATAACCTATTTGGAAGCCGACTTCAGAGATGTAGCGTGTATTATGGATTGTGAACATGAATTAAGGATGTCGATCTTTAATTGTTGTAATGTAATTATTGTATACTTGTTTTAGATACCATGTGTGTCTTAGCAAGGATTTATGTAATTATTTGTAATAGGAAAGCCAAATTGGCTGACCTGATTATTTATTTTGTAATAGGGTATATATGTAAGGTATTTTCTTTTGAAAATAAATATGGTGAGATTGTATGTAATGTAAAAGAGGATTGTGGAAGCTGCAGCTTGAGTCTGCTAGATGTAGAGCAGAGGATAATTGTATACTTCATTGGAATTGATCAAGCAAAGAAATTTGCTATCAGACAGTTCAAAAGATTGTGTATTTCTTCATATATACTTGTGTCGTGAACATTGAGTTCTGAAGGTGGACATAACCTTCTTTGGGAAGTGAGCCTAGGCAGTGAGCCTACCCTTCTTTTCTTGACTCCTAACAGGGTCTGTCCTCTAACAAGGACTGTGTACTGTAATGTTTTAATCAGCTCCTAATAGGGCTAGATCTTCTAACAAGGATACTATACTCTCAGTACATCATTAGTGGGTGTTAATTCCCACTAGGTTTTTACCTTTAACAGGATTTCCTCGACAAAAAATAAAGTGTTATTGTGTTGGTGTTCATTGTTTTCATTGGATTTGATATTGCTTTTATTCAAAGTTTAAAGTTTAATAATCTGGGATACAATTGATTCACCCCCCTCTCAGTTGTATTGGTGGACTGTTATTCCTAACAATAGGTATCAGAGCTACTAGTCCTTAAAGAGAAAGCTTAATAGCTTGAGGTGATCATGGAGATGGCATTCTATAGGAAGGATAGTCTAAAATTTGATCTTGAAAACTTTGACAGTTGGAAGAACAAGATGCAAACTCACTTTCTATGTTTGGGCATTTACTATTGGATGATTACAAATAATCAGGTGGCTATGAAGACTGAGGATGAAATGGAAAAAGCTACTGATGATGAAAAGAAGATATTTTCATATAACATGGTCGCAAGGGAAGTATTGATCAACACACTCTCTAAAGGAGAATTTACTAATGTTAAAGATCTGGATTTGGCACACAAGATTTGGACAAGATTAGAAGCATTGTATGAAGGAGACAAATTTACAAAGCAAGTGAAGTTGCAGAATTGGAAAACAAGGATGGAGAAGCTACAAATGAAGGATGATGAAAACATTAGGGCTTATGTACAAAGAGTTATAGAAGTTGTGATTGGAATCAAAAATTTTGAATGCACTTATGAAGAGGAAGAAGTCATTGCGAAGATCCTTAGATCATTGACACCAATCTACAAGACCAAAGTTCAGGATATAGAAGAAGTTATACCTTTAACTCTGAACTTTAGCAGAGAAATGTTGATTGCAAAGCTAACTACCTTTGAAGCTGCAGAAATGGGAGATTTTGTACCTAAAGTTGAATCAACATTTAAAGCATCTACACATAAGAAGATAATGTCTAAACTTCTGACCACCAGCAGTGAGACATAAAAGGAGAGCTCGGTGAATATGCTAAAGAATGGGAACATATACAAGCAGAGGAAAGAAAGCTAGATGAACTTGTTGGATTGATCACTTGAAGAGAAAAGAGAGGTAAGGGCAAATTTGAAGAAAAGTTACCTTTGAAATACTTTTCATGCAATAAGATAGGTCACTTTTCATCTAGATGTCCTACAAGAGTTCCTAAGCACAAACCTAAGTTTTTCAAGTCTAAATATTCAAAGGATAAGGAATTTTATTATGCTAGTGAAGGTATTTATGATGATGATGATTTGGATTATGAGGAGATTGGATTTATTGCTATTAAAGATGAAAAACTAGTGCATGAGGAAAAATATTTATTATCACATGTTGATAATGCTACCATTAGATTTTGTTCAATTATCTTAGGCTTTAATTTTCTCAAAACACCCCATAATCTTTCAAGGTACGTTTTACTCAAAGTTTTCAGTCCTTTGCACATACACTCTGTTGGTTGAACTTGAACCTTGAACTACCCTTAGTTCAAGATTCAAAGTTCAATAACACCCCTCGGTATGTTTGGATTTCTTTGTTGTATTGTGAGCTTAGTGCCATGTTGTCTTTGCAACATGCTCTCTTCCATTGAACTATGAACCGTGAACTCTCCTAGTTCAAAGTTCAAAGTTTAGCGGACTTTATCATCTTGCAAGATGTCTTACTATTTATTTTTTCTTTCTTTCTTTCTGCTAGTTGTTTTTTCTTTATTTCATTGAAACATACCAAAGGGTAGTCCTCCTATTTTCTCATTGAATTTGAACTGTGAACTCTCCTAGTTTAAGGTTCAAGGTTCAATAGATGTTTGTGATTTGTAAAAGTGGAGGGCGGTGATTTGATGGAAAAGATAGCTGACAGGTGGTTATGATATTCGTGTGTGGCGTGGATATTGTAATTAATAGAAATGACATATGAGTGTCACTTCACTCATGGGAAAGTACAGGTATTCAATGTATCAGTCAAGCGAATTTTCCATCATCATTAATCAAACCTTTTGGGCCATTATTTCACCATTTATTGTGAATCTCCTATGATTTGTGAGCGACCTGGTGATAAATTGAGGAACTTGGTCATTTTTGTTCATAGTGGTGGAGACATTTCAAGAAACCAATGTGGAAGAAGGTATCGTTCCCTCCTCTCAAGCTTTGGTACGCTGTGTAAGAAAATAGGTTAGTTTCTCTTTGTTTGGCCTCCTTGTTTCTAGTTGAAACTCTCTTCTTTGTCAAATTTCAAAATCCTTTAAAGCTACTGTGTTTCCCTATTTCATTCCTATTTTTTGAGCCAATATGAAGAACCCAATGCCAAATTTTGTAAATACTTCCCCCTTAATATGTTCCTTACCTGACTGTGAGGATACCTTGATTAAAACTAGAGCTTTAGAGGAGATCATAAGTAAAATAAAAAAACCCATCCCTGGTTCCATGCTGGAGAAAGTAATCCAGAGCGGATTGACTAACGTGACTACTTTTCCTATAGTGGCTCCCTACCGGGAACTAGTGTTTGAGTGTGCAAAAAGATACATTTTTGAAGAGAAATGTATTAAAAAGATAGACGGTAGTCCTATGGTCTATATATGTAGAGATGTTGTCCTGTAGGCAATGGATATCCCTGAAAAGGACCTGTATGAAGGATGGAACATTCCCTCTTCCCAATCAGTTTTTGCCACTAAAAGACAACTTTATACGAATGAGATAGCTCAAACCTGGTTATTGAAAGCCCAGAAGGGAGGATCTAGACTCCCAAAACCCCTTAATATTGATCACTTTAGACTAGAGGTAGCCGAGTTGGTAATATTACTTAATAGGATTAAGGAAAATCAATATGCATATTATTGGCATGATTGGATGTATTTTTATATCTAAGTTACTCTCAGTGGAGAAAAGTACATTGATTCTGCTAAAACTATTAGTGATGAGCTCCATCACTAGTTAGCAAATTTTCCAAGAGGCGCTAGTTTTCATATGTCTTCCTATCTATTTTATATCCTGGCATGTACTAGAGAATGGAAAGGCCTTTTTCATGAATAGCCCATCCCGAACATGAAGGTGTATGATTATTATCCCCATCTATAGAAGGAGTTTCATGTAAATTTCTTTCCAAAGTTAAATGGAGTATTCTTTGGGAGATTGACTTATGAACTTCAAGGAAATACTGAACATAGAATGTCTGAGGAGGCAAAAGCTTTTGTTAACACCTATGGGAGTTTCTTTATCCAGTTCAAGAGATACACATATTTAAGAGTTGGAGGTTTTGAAGGAGAGCCTTTCAAGTTACTCAGATATGCCTTTAATATCTTGGTTATAGCAGAGGTTTCCTGTCAGTTGGCCTATGTACACAAAGGAGTTAAAGAGAGGAAAGGTAGGGCCAAGTCCATCTTTCCCATTGAATTGAGATTGTATACTTGTAAATCATCTTTAGACACCCTGAACCTGGAGCACGAGTTAAGAAAACTCAACCTAAAGACATTTGAACCTAGGAAAGATTTTGACAGTAAGGGGTATGTGACTCAACATTTAAATCTACCTTCAGAGTTCCAACATCTTCCTCAAATGGAAGACTACTGAGAAAACCGTGCTGACGACTTCAAAGTGAGAAGAGGATACAAGTAATTACCTTGAATATTAGGATTGATATCACAACAGTGGAAGAGGATAATGATGAAGAAGTAATCGATGACCAGTTTGAAACAAAGGTTAGAGGTTCCCCTTTACCAAAAATTGACTAGAGTATTGAGGAGAGGGATAATATAACAATTAAAACTCTTAGCATGATGAAAAGAGCTAAGAGAAGGGTCACAAGAAAGAAACCCCATGCTCCAAGAAGGAACAACACAAGAAGATCGACACTCAATGATTCAGTTGCAAAGCCTATTGATTCTTCTAATAAAAATGTTTCTCTTGCAGGTATTTCTAAAGTTAAAAATAAGAAAAGATCCAAAGATGATCCAGAAAAGAAGGTCTCTTCTTGTTCCTCACTAATGACAAGAGCCTCAAGAAGCAGAGCAAGGAAAGAAGATGATAAGCTATTTGAGAACATGGAGGTGATTGATCTAGACCTTATGGATAGCCTTATGTCAGAGCAGACTGATCAAGATGTGTTGGGTGAAGATACACTAGCTCAAAAGAGTGGTCAACCTGATTTTGAGAATCCTTCAACAACTATGATGAATACTTCTTTATAAACTCCACCACCTACTCTCAAATGGCTAGAAAATTCTATCAGCAAGAAGCGGAATGTGCTACCAATTACTCTGCCAATAGAAGATATGGTGAGCAAGTTCCTGGCAGAAACCATTAAGCCAAAAAGGATTAGGATGGAGTCTATGATAGACATAGATGAAGAAATTAGACAATGTGTGGCAGAGTGTGCAATGCCAAAGGTTGATAAGGATGTCTCTGAAGCTTCTGCCAAAGATTTTACCATTGAGAAAATAGATCTAGGAGTTGCGAGTAGAGTAGCAGATGCTAAGCACCTAGAGTCCTCCACATGGAAGATACTACATAGAACCTTCAAGGATGAAAAAGATAAGAAGGAGATGAAGGCCGCTATCCAAAGTTTGGCAGAGTTTATCCAAGCAGTTCAGAACCCTAGTCCACTTCCCCTGACCAAGGTTCCTCAAATATTTCACCCCCGCTCACCAAAGGTTCGTAAAACTTTGGATCAGATTCAATGAAACAAACTAATTATGGATGTTTTCAACAAATGGGTAGTAGGGATGATTCAGCAAGGAGGTGATTACATTGCCCAACTGATTGAAACTCATGGGGTTGTTACAAAAACCATTTCAGAAATACAAGTTGAACTGGCTGAATGGGATAAGGAGAAAAAGAAATGGATAGATATAGTGGATCAGATGGAAGAGATAGAATAATATGGAGTGTCCAAATTTATCATTGAAAAGCCAGTTCACAGTTTGAAAGAAGATGTTATTTATGTTTCTGTTAAGAGAATTGAGTGATGAAACTCTATCATCAGAGGGGGATGCAAAGGAGCAATTTAGTTGCTAAATGAGTTAAAAGGATTGACAGACACAATGCAGGAAGACCTGAAGTGTCTAAATATTACTCTGATGGATGAAGGAACCCAAAACATCAAAAAGGCTGAAAAGATGGCCCAAGAGTTCAAGGTAGGGATAGTGGAAATCAGGGACAACAACAACCTCACAACCAAAGATTTTACATCTGTAGCGAATATTGAGGCTATGTTGGTGGTGTGCATGGACCACCTGGAGTCCCATAAGTTGAGATTGATTTAGGTGTGTAAGGGTAAAAAAGTTCTTGGACAAAGGATAATTCACATCAGCCTTCCACACCATGCCATGATCATCAGTGCATCACGTACCCACGAGGAGTGGAAAAAGGCTTGCACATCCTATTCTTTTCAAGGCTAACTGATAGCATCCAGCTTAGCAACGACCCAGTGGTCGTGCCCCACTGATCCTGGGTTGTTTGTAGTTTTTCAGTTTATGCTAATTTTAGTAATACTTTCTGTTGTCCTAAACTGTTCTTGGCCAAAACTCTGGGAGTTTCAAAAATATTATTATTTTGATATTATGTAACCGGTGGCTATATATAGCGAGGGAAAAATTTTTAGAGGGGATGATAGTTTGTTTTGGCTAAGTAATTAGAATATTTTTAGTTTTTGTTGTGTTTATGTAAAGACTTTTGATTAAAATTTCTGAATCGATGAATGAAAAAGACTTACCGTTATAAATCTATTGGTTTATTCTTGTGAGTGGATCTCTATTGAGATATCATACATTGAACATAATTTCCTAATTGAGATGTCTTCTTTCTTTCAAATCTTAATTAAATTCCTGCCTTTTAAATCTATGTAGTGCATTTAAATTGAAGTCTATGAACTTTAGATAATTAAGTTATTTATGATTCCAGTGATTAAGTCATATTGATGAGAATTTCGGTATATGCTTTATCAACTTTTTGGTTAAAAGTGTGATGATTGCAGAAATGCATTATTCTTTGTCTTAAAAATTCATTGAAAATCATATTGGGAGCTGTACCATAATTCAAAGGATTGAATCTTTCATGTTTTAATCCAAATGTTAGTAAAGCGTTAATATTTCTTGGCAGGTTATAGAGTATAGAACTAAGATTGAATAAAGAGACAAATTCATTTACTTACAAATTTTTGGCGACTCTGCTGGGGAAGCTAAACTAGTAAACCAGTGTCTTTTGCTTGGTTTAATGTATAATCATGGTATTACCTACTGATGTGATACTTGGTCAAGCCAAAGTTCCCCTAGTCCTACAACCTGATCTGCATTTTCTGGATACCCAAGAAGACATTATCGAAGATCTGAACAACTTGGCTTGGAAATTAAAAATAAGTGATCAGTAGTATCAACAAGTTTGATTGGTGATTGAAGAAGAGGAAGAAATTGGTGAATGGTTGAGAGGTCTCCCTATAGCTCAAGAAGCTGATGTAGTTGATAGAGCAGTGAAAAGACCATAAAGTTGAAAATCTAGAGCCCAGACCTTACACCAGGTCTCAATGAAGAGAGGGAGTTTTTGATAGTTTTTTTAAGGAACTGCAAAATCTTGAAGTATCAAAAGTTCGTGCCCCTAAGAAAAAGGCCCAAAGATGACCATCCTCTCCTCCAAAAGAACCTTTCAATTCATCAACTAAATCCTATGATTGGTAAGCTTTAACCTTATTAGGAATTCAAGCCTCCATATCTTAACTATTTATCCTACAGCAATCATGGCCTAGCCTTGGGGAGTAACAGTAGGACCCCTTAACCTGGGAGGAAATCATAATTTGCCTCTGGGATCCTGATAAATGCTGCCCAAATTTTATGGAGACGAGAAAGTAGCAGCAGAAGACCATCTCAATGCTTTTAATACTTCATGTGGGATTTTGGCAGTTCAACATGAAGATGTTTCCATCTGACTCATTGTACAAACCCTTTCTGAGTCAGCTGCAGACTAGTTCTATAATTTACCCAATGGCCAAATCATAGATTGCAATAGTATGAAAAATACTTTTGAGGCTCATTTCAAGAGTGTATCAAATGAACATTCTCTTCTTGCACAATCAACTCAACTCAAGAAGGAGGTGCATGAGCTCATGAGGGAGTTCATAGCTAAGTTCAATAAAATCATCCATAAAATCCCACAGGCGAAGAGACCCACCGCTGAGAATCATAAAGATTTCTTTCAAAATGCCATGCCTCCTGATATTGGCTTTCATTTAAGAAGAGAAAGAGTGGTTGATTTTCAAGTAGCTTAGGACATGTCGGTTGAGTTAGAAGATGACCTAATCACCACAGGGAAATAGAGGAAAGATGTCCAAATACCTAATGCACAAAATGCATCTTCCTCTGATCCCATGTTGCAAAGATTAGTAAATGATGTGATTACCATCAAGAGACAACTTCCCAAAGGTAACACTAATTCTCCTCCTCTGTATCGAGACATTCCCAGAGGAATACTTGATCAAGTTGGACTTAGTCATAGGTCTCAAAGTTATCCCTCATCTGATAAAAATATACTGGAAGGTCCTCCTAGAAGAGCTAATATGTGTACCTTCCATCTTGCCGATGATCATGATGGCACCTCCTATCCAGAAATGA
Organism: Chamaecyparis obtusa; assembly: GCA_027943335.1. Lineage (NCBI taxonomy): Eukaryota > Viridiplantae > Streptophyta > Pinopsida > Cupressales > Cupressaceae > Chamaecyparis > Chamaecyparis obtusa. The sequence goes on from BSBK01003840.1 coordinate 142,941, forward strand.
TCCAGTCTATGCAGATGCATGTGAACAGGGATTTGGCAGAAGAATCACCTGGATATACAGAGAGTCCTCAGTTACCTAGCGGCTCTAGAAATTATTATATAGAATATGAATCTGACTTTGAGCGAGGAGGAAGTATTCTGGAAACTCTACGGGACCTTGCATGTACCATGTTAACCAGAGGTTACCGTAATTCTCAAGCCAATGACATGCCATCAAAATCACATTGATGGGATAAAGGTAAAGACTCTTTGCAAAAATCATCAACTTTTAAAAATTCTATTCCTAAAGAAGATGAACCATTGAAGAAAACCAGTTCTAGTACTTCTTTTGATATTGTTGATTTTTGTGAAAGTTCCAAGATTCAAGTCTCCCCTACTGAATATCTTAGAATGAATCCAAAAGAGTTGGAAAGACTTGTCAAATATGTTAAATCAGGACAACCTCCTACAAATTGTTTGATCAATGAAACTACCAATGTAGCTTCGTCAGAACAAGCTACTTTAGCTACCCAATCTGCCAAAGAAACAAGTCCTCATGTAGGATTATAACCAGAGCCTTTTTATTTGTCCTTGTTTATTCATGGCTTTAAGTTGAACAATTGCATCATAGATTCAGGTGCATCTGATAACATCATGCATGCTTCTATTGCCAAAGCCATGGATCTTCCCCAGATTGCCACCTTTGGTCAATGTTATGCCCTAGATACAAAACAAGTCCCATTAGTCAGAAAAATTAAAGACACCCAGGTGGCCCTTGCAGCATATCCTAGTAAAAAGATCAAACTTACCATACTTGTTGCTGACATCCTGACTAGTTATGGCATGCTCCTAAGTAAGACTTTCTATCAGGATCTTGGAGGAGGAGAAATCAAGCTTGACTGGTCCCAAGCAATTATTCCAATTGGAGATAAAAAGGTTGTCTTACAACCAGAGGGAAAATCAAAATACACTGTATTCCCATATGAAGATCCTAAATCTTAGATACTCTATCAAGAATCTAAATTTGGAAACTATATGATTTCATCCACACCAGACATGACTGATGAAGTAACTGACAAGTCTGATGGCCTTTGGTCTTTGGAGTTTGATGGCAGTTGTGCCTTAGTTGGTTCTAGAGTAGGATTTGTATTGATATCACCAGAAGGAGACCTTTTTCCATAAGATTTTAAGCTGGAGTTTAATAATACAAACAACACTGCCGAATATGAAGCTCTCTTTTTTGGTATTGAGGAAGCCAAGAAAATGGGTATAAAAATACTCAGAGCTAGAGGAGATGCATAATTAGTTGTGAGGCAAGTGAGAGGGATGTATTCAACAAAGAATGAGAGGCTCAAACATTATACGAATCATGTTTGGGATGAAATTGAAGAACTCGAAGCCTTTTCTAAATTAGAAGCCATTCCCAGAGATCTAAATAGCAAAGCTGATTCATTGATAGTTTCTTCCTCCTTGTTGTTGCCACATTCAGATTTCAAGCAAAGTTCTTACAAAATTGAAATGGTGTACATGCCTAAAGTTCTAGATAATGCTGAGCATTGACATGTTTTTCAAGATGATAAACAGATTGATAAATTCTTGCAAATGGCAGAATTTTTTAGTACAACCTTCTTTGAAGGGTCTTCAACAACCTGTGATGAGTTTTGTCTAGATAAGGTAACAGATGAAGGGATGTTTCAATTAAAGGGAAACCGCATTCCAAAAGGACTTGTTTCTCTTGAGAGCCAATTTGATAGATATGATGCCCTGAAACATGCACCATCCCCTCAAGAAGACACAAACCAAGGTGACTATGAGAAGATAGATATAGGGGAAAAAGAGGAACCCAAATGTATAAATCTGGGAAAATGTTGTGCTCCAAATGAGAAATTGATATTTGTTAATCTATTGAGGGAATACAAGGATACCTTTGCTTGGTCCTACCATGATCTCAAAACTTTCAAATGAGGAAAATTCTAGCATCAGATCCCTGTCAAGCCGGGCACCACACCTTTTAAGCAGAAGCTGAGAAACTACAATCCAAAAGTTTCTGATGTAATTCAAAAATAAGTAGAAAAAATGTTGCAGCCCGTATCATTTATCGTATTCACCATTCCAATTGGATTGTGAACATAGTCCCGGTTAGAAAGAAAAATGGTGAGATAAGCATCTGTGTGGACTTTAGAAATTTGAACCAATGTAGCCTAAAGGATAATTACGGGTTTCCTATAATGGATCACATTTTACAGACTGTAGCAAGTTCAAAAATGATGTCTATGTTAGATGATTTCTCTGGCTATAATTAGATCAAAGTGGCTGATCAAGATCAACATAAAACAACGTTTACCACTCCTTGGGATACACATGCTTATAACAGAATACCTTTTGGCTTGATAAATGTAGGTGCCATGTTCCAACGTACAATGAATTCTTCTTTCAGCCATCTGCTTAATAAGGTAATAGTTGTCTATTTAGATGATTTGACAGTTTTTTCCAAAAGGCATAGAAATTATTTAAGGGATCTAAGATTAGTTCTATAGAGATGTAGAGAGCATGGTATTTCGTTAAACCCTAAAATTTTTGTCTTTGCAGTCACATAAGGAAAATTATCAGGCCATATTGTGTCAAAGGGATCAAGATTGATCTTGAAAGAGTTAAATCAATTCAACAACTTGGTTTTCCTTCAAATAGGATTGGCATTAAATATTTTTTTTGGAAAACCAATTTCCTCAGAAGATTTGTTCCTGATTTTGCTGAAACAACCAAGCATATGGTAAGCCTTTTGAGAGAGAAGAACCCTTTCAAATGAAGCACTAAGGCTATTAAAGCATTTGATGACATTAAGAAAGCTATAGCGGCTGCCCCCACTTTAATAAATCCAGATTACAAGAAGGATTTTATAATACATTGTTATGCCTCTGAACACATAGTGTCTGGAATATTATTGCAAAAGAATGATAAAGATGAAGAAGTGTCAATCGCTTTTATGAGTATCCCTCTCAAAAAGCATGGGTTAAACTATTCTTTGGTCGAAAAGCAAGCATATGCAGTGGTGAAAGCGGTGAAATCTTTCAGATTCTATATTTTACATTCTCACTCAATTGTTAATGTACCTATTTTTGTTGTTAAAGAGTCCTTCCTCAATAGGAAATAGGCATGAACAACCAAGCAACTTGGATTTCCAGGATTCAGGAGTTTGATTTAGATATTCATCCCACTAAGTTGGTTCGGGGTCAAGGATTATGCAAACTTATGTTCAAGAAGGAGCCTGATAGCAGTATGCCCTCTATTTTTTTGTCAGTCTTTGTGATTTGTGGTTTCCAGACTTAGCTTTTTACCTTACTTATGGAGACTGTCCCCCTCATTTAAACCCAAAAGAAAAAACAAATCTCAGGTTAAAGGCCGCAAAGTATGTTATTGTTGATGACATATTATACAAAAAGGGTTTAGATGGAGCTTTCTTGAGGTGTGTTGACAAAGAACAACAAGAAAAATTACTCTTGAAGTTTCATAATGAGGCTTGTGGTGGTCATTTTTCTTCCACAGTGACCACTTTTAAGATTCTTAGAAATTTTTATTATTAGCCAGGAATGTTCGGTGACGCTTACAAGTGGGTTGCAAATTGTGAAAAATGTAAGTTTCTTCGACAGAAAGCCACAATTAGCAACACTTCCTTTGAGACCAATGATCATTGAAGAACCTTTCAAGCAATGGGGGATATATTTCATTAGACCAATTAACCCCCCTTCAAGTGTTGGATACACACACATTCTCACTGCAACAGACTATTTCACGAAATGGGAAGAGGTAGTCTTGGTCAAGAAGACTACATCTGAGGTTGTATGTGAATTTCTAAAGAATTATATTCTAGTCAGGTTTGGAGTTCCTACCAAGTTGGTCACAGATAATGCCACTAATTTCTCTTCTCAAGAGTTGAAATTTTTTTGCTATGATCATGGCATCTACCTATCCCATGCATCTAATTATTACCCCCAAGGAAATGGACAGGCAGAATCAAGTAATAAAAACTTGATAAGGATAATGAGGAAATTAGTATGTGACAATGCTAAGGATTGGCATAAAAGACTATTTGAAGCTCTTTGGGCCAATCGTACTTCTCCAAAAAGAGCAATCAACATGTCACCATTTGAATTAGTATATGGTGTTGAAGCTCAGCTTTCACTGGCCCTGGAACTAGCCACTGTGAAAATGCAAAAAACAATTGAAGATCAGGTTTTCCAAGATGCTTTGGAGAAACGGGTTCTATATCTTAATAAGATACAAGAAGAGAGAAGAGATGGTGAGCCAGATAGCCTCACACCAAGCATGAGTGAAGAAAATTTTTGATCAAAGGACTAGGCCTCAGAATTTCATGGAGGGAGACCAAATATTGTTGTGGGACAAAAGAAGAAAACCTAAAGGTGCCCATGGAAAATTTGAATCACTTTAGAAGGGTCCATTCATCATCAACAAAGCATTTGGAAGAAATTCTTTCAAACTAGAGCATTTAGATGGTACTATTCTGCCCCTGACCTTTAATGGTCAGGACCTCAAGTTGTATAAACTTTAAGTAGTTTGTCTCATCTTCTATACATACTGTTTTGTTGTGCTGTTTTCTATTTTTGTCATTTTTGTTTGTTGCCTTTCTTTTCTTTTTTCCCTGCTCTACGAAACCAAAGCTATAGGTTCTTCCTTCATCCTCAAGATTACTCATCCCCAGTCAGAGCCATTGTTACCATTAAATTTTTCTCAATTATCTCTGGCTTTAATTTTCTCAAAACACCCCATAATATTTCAAGGTACATTTTACTCAAAGTTTTCAGTCCTTTGCACATACACCTTGTCAGTTGAACTTGAACCTTGAACTACCCTTAGTTAAAGATTCAAAGTTCAATAATGCCCCTCAGTATGTTTGGCTTTCTTTGTTGTATTGCGAGCTTAGCGACATGTCATATTTGCAACGACCTCTCTTCCATTGAAGTATGAACCGTGAACTCTACTAGTTCAAAGTTCAAAGTTCAATGAACTTTATCATCTTGCAAGATGTCTTACTATTCATTTTATCTTTCTTTCTTGTCGCTAGTTGTTTTTCCCTTTATTTAATTAAAACATACCAAAGGGTAGTCCTCCTATTTTCTCATTGAATTTGAACTGTGAACTCTCCTAGTTCAAGGTTCAAGGTTCAACAGATGTTTGTGATTTGTAAAAGTGGAGGGTGGTGATTTGATGGAAAAGATAGATGGTAGGTGGTTATGATATCTGCACGTGGTGTGGATATCATAATTAATAGAAATGACATCTGAGTGTCACTTCACTCATGGGAAAGTACACGTATTCAATGTATCAGTTGAGATAATTTCCCATCAACGTTAGTCAAACCTTTTGGGCCATTATTTCACAATTTATTGTGAATCTCCCACAATTTGTGAGCTACTTGGTGATAAATTGAGGAACATGGTCATTTTTGTTCATAGTAGCGGAGACATTTTAGGCAACCAGTGCAGAAGAAGTTACCTTTCCCTCCTCTCAAATTTTAGTACACCACATAAGAAAACATGTTAGTTTCTCTTTGTTTGGCCTTCTTGTTTCCAGTTGAAACTCTTTGCTTTGTCAAATTTCAAAATCCTTTAAAGCTACTGTGTTTCCCTATTTCATTCCTAGTTTTTGAGCCAATATGAAGAACCCAATGCCAAAATTTGGAAATACTTCCCCCTTAATATGTTCCTTACCTGAATATGAGGATACCTTGAATAAAACTGGAGCTTTAGAGGAGATCATAAGTAAAATAAAAAAACCCATCCCCGGTTCCATGTTGGAGAAAGCAATCTAGAGCGGATTGACTGACGTGAATGCTTTTCCTATAGTGGCTCCCTATGGGGAACTGGTGTTTGAGTGTGCAAAAAGATATAGTTTTGAAGAGAAATGTATTAAAAAGATAGACGAGAGTCCTCTGGTCTATATATGTAGAGATGTGTTCTACAGGCAATGGATATCCCTGAAAAGGACCCGTATGAAGGATGGAACATTCCCTCTTCCCAATCAGTTTTTGCCACTAAAAGACAGCTTTATAGGAATGAGATAGCTCAAACTTGGTTGTTGAAAGCCCAGAAGGGAGGATCTAGACTCCCAAAACCCCTTACTATTGATCACTTCAGACCAGAGGTAGTCGAGTTGGTAATATTACTTAATAGGATTAAGGGAAATCGGCATGCATATTATTGGCATGATTGGATGTATTTTTATATCCAAGTTACTCTCAAGGGAGAAAAGTACATTGATTGGGCTAAAACTATTGGTAATGAGCTCCATCACCAGTTAGTAAATTTTTTAGGAGGCAGTAGTTTTCATATGTCTTCCTATCTATTTTATATCCTGGCATGTACTAGAGAATGGAAAGGTCTTTTTCATGAACAACCCATCCCGAACATGAAGGTGTATGATTATTATCCCCATCTATAGAAGGAGTTTCATGTAAATTGCTTTCCAAAGTTAAATGGAGTATTCTTTGGGATATTGACTTATGAACTTCAAGGAAATACTGAACAGAGAATGTCCAAGGAGGTGAAAGCTTTTGTTAAGACCTATGGGAGTTTCTTTATCTAGTTCAGGAGATACACATATTTAAGAGTTAGGGGTTTTGAAGAAGAGCCTTTCAAGTTACCCAAATATACCTTTGATAGCTTGGTTATAGAAGAGGTTTCCTGTCAGTTGTCCTGTGTACACAAAGGTGTTAAAGAGAGGAAAGGTAGGGCCAAGTCCAACTTTCCCATTGAATTGGGATTTTATACTTGTAAATCATCCTCAGACGCCCTGAACCCGGAGCATGAGTTAAGAAAACTCAACTTGAAAATATTTGAACCTAGGAAATATTTTGACAGTAAGGGGTATGCAGCTTAGCATTTCAATCTACCTTGAGAGTTCCAACATCTTCCTCAAATGGAAGACTACTGGGAAAACTGTGCTGACAACTTTGAAGTGAGAAGAAGGAGTTGGCCGAGATTTACTCTAGGTCAAGTTATTACCTTCAATATTGGGATTGATATCACAGTAGTGGAAGAGTATAATGATGAAGAAGTAACCGATGACCAGTTTGAAACAAAGGTCAGAGGTTCCCCTTTACCAGAAATTGACTAGAGTATTGAGGAGAGGGATAATATAACAATTAAAACTCTTAGTGTGATCAAAAGAACTAAGAGATGGGTCACAAGAAAGAAACCCCCTTCTCCAAGAAGGTACATCACAAGAAGATTGGAACTCAGTGATTTAGTTGCAAAGCCTATTGATTCTTCTAATAAAAATGTTTCTCTTGTAGGTACTTCTAAAGTTAAAAATAAGAAAAGATCCAAAGCTGATCTAGAAAAGCAGGTCTCTCCTTGTTCCTCACCAATGACAAGAGCCTCAAGAAGCAGAGAAAGGAAGGAAGAAGATAAGCTATTTGAGAAATGGGAGGTGATTGATCTAGACCTTATGGATAGCCTTATGTCAGAGCAGACTGATCAAGATGTATTGGGTGAAGATACACTAGCTCAAAAGAGTGATCAAACTGATTCTGAGAGTCCTTCAATAGCTATGATGAATACTTCCCTACAATATCCACTGCGTACTCTCAAATGGCCAAAAAATTCTATCAGTAAGAAGTGAAATGTGCTACCATACTTTGTAGTAGAAGATATGGTGAGAAAGTGCCTGGGAGCAATTGTTAAGCCCAAAAGGATTAGGATGGAGTCTATGATAGACATAGATAAAAAAGTTAGACAATGGGTGGTAGAGCATGCAGTGCCAAAGGTTGATAAGGATGTATCTGAAGCTTCTACTGAGGATTTTACCATTGAGAAAATAGATCCAAAGGTTGGTAGAGTTCATCTAAGTGGTTTGGGACCCTAGTCCACTTCCTCTGACCAAGGTTCCTGAGACATTTGACCTCCGCTCACTAGAGGTTCGTAAAACTTTGGATCAGATTCAACGAAACAAACTAATTGTGGATGTTTTCAACAAATGGGTAGTAGGGATGATTCAACGAGGAGGTGATTACATTGCCCAACTAATTGAAACTCATGGGGTTGTTACAAAAACCATTTCAAAAATACTGCTTGAACTAGCTGAATGGGATAAGGAGAAAAAGAAATGGACAGATTTAGTGGATCAAATGGTAGAGATAGAACAATATGGAGTGTCCAAATTTCTCATTGAAAAACCAGTTCATGGTTTGGATGAAGATGTTCTTTATGTTTCTATTAAGAGAATTGAGTGGCGAAACTCTATCATCGAAGGGGGATGCGAAGGATAAATTCAATTTCTAAATGAGTTAAAAGGATTGACAAACACAATGCAGAAAGACCTGAAGTGTCTAAATATTACTCTGATGGATGAAGAAACCTAGAACATCAAAAAGGCTAAAAAAATGGCCCAAGAGTTGGAGGTAGGGATAGCGGCAATGAGGGATAGGAAGGACCTCACGTCCAAAGATTTTACATCTGTAGCAAATATTGAGGCTATGTTGGTGGTGTGCATGGACCACTTGGAGTCCCATAAGTTGAGATTGATTCAGGTGTGTAAGGACAAAAAAGTTCTTGGACAAAGGATAATTCACATTAGCCTTCCACACCATGCCATGATCATCAGTGCATCATGTGCCCACGAGGAGTGGAAAAAGGCTTGCGCATCTGGTTCTTTTCAAGGCTAACTGATAGCATCTAGCTCAACAACGACCTAGTGGTCATGTCCCACTGATCCTGGGTCATTTCTAATTTTTCAATTTATGCTAATTTTAGTAATACTTTCTGTTGTCCTAAACTATTCTTGGCCGAAACTCGAGGAGTTTCAAAAACATTATTATTTTGATATGATGTAATCGGTGGGTATATATAGCCAGGGAAATTTTTTTAAAGGGGATGATAGTTTATTTTGGCTAAGTAATTAGAATAGTTTTAGTTTTTGTTGTGTTTATGTAAAGACTTTCGATTAGAATTTTTGAATCGATGAATGAAAAAGACTTACTGTTATAAATCTGTTGGTTTATGCTTGTGAGTGGATCTTTGTTGAGATATCATACAGTGAACATAATTTCCTGATTGAGATGTCTTCTTTCTTTTAAATCTTAGTTAAAGTCCCACCTTTTAAATCTGTGTAGTGCATTTAAATTGAAGTGTGTGAGCTTCAGATAATTAAGTTGTTTATGATTCTAGTGATTAATTCATATTGATGAGAATTTTTGTATATGCCTTATCAAATTTATGGTTAAAAGTTTGATGATTGCATAAATACATTATTCTTTGTCTTAAAAATTCATCGAAAATCATATTGGGAGCTGTACCACAATTTAAAGGATTAAATATTTCATGTTTTAATCCAACTATTAGTAAAAAGTTAATGTTTCTTAGCGGGTTATAGAGTATAGAAATAAGATTGAATAAAGAGACAAATTCATTTACTAACAGATAAGAAATTTGAATGGATTATAGACAGTGGTTGCTCACATCATATGACTGGAGACAAGAAAAAAGTTTGTTAAATTAGTGAAGTATGATGGTGGTGTTGTAATGTTCAAAGACAATGTTCCTAAACCTATCATAGGAGTAGGATCTAATACTTTGGATGGAAAGACTAATATTGATAATTTATTTCTTGTTGATGGACTTAAGCATAACATATTGAGTGTTGGACAGCTGATGGATAAGGGATTTCAATTAAAGTTCTTTGATGGGAAATTTTTTATGAGAGGTAAGACATGAAACTTGATTGCAATCGGTACTAAATCTAGAGGTAATGTATTTGAGTTAAATACTTTTGGAGCTTCTTGTTTTGTTGCGAAGGTAGATGACAGTTGGTTATGGAAAAAAAGATATTGTCATGTTAATTTTGATAACATTGTGAAGGAAAGCTTGACTAATGCAGTAAGAGATCTACTAAAGATTGTGAAACCATCTAACACCGTATGCAGAGAATGTGTTATGGGAAAGCTGACTAGAAGTAGTTATAAAAGCAAATCATATACAACAAAAGGGAAGTTGGATCTGGTACATAAAAACTTATGTGGACCTAAAAGGACAAGATCATACTATGGTGAAAGGTATTTTATACTTTTTGTTGATGACTTTTCTAGAATGATGTGGGTCACTTACTTAAAAGAGAAATCAGAAGCATTTGATAAATTCAAGATATTCAAAGAAAAAGTAGAAAATGAATCAGGCTTAAGGATAAAATGTTTGAGGTCAGACAGACATGGATAATTTACTTCATATTTATTCATTTCATACTGCGAAGAGCATGTAATACAAAAACAAACATATGCTCCTAAGACTCCATAACATAATGGGATAATAGAGCGAAGGAATAGAACAATACTAGATGCTGCTAGAACTATGTTTCTTGAAGGAAATATATCTCATGTGCATTGGAGAGAAGCTGTTGGGACAACGATGTACACATTGAACATAATTCAAATTAGAGAAGGTACAAGTAAGACTCCTTATGAATTATGGTTTGATCATACTCCTACTGTAAAATATTTCATAATATTTGGTAGTAAATGCTATATCAAGAGAGATGATGAGATAGGGAAATTTGATGCTAGAAGTGATGAAGGAATTTTACTTGGTTATTCTAATAAAAACAAGACTTTCAGATACAAGAAAGAATGTATGATTGTAATCAGAATACAGAGATCAAGGAGCCTGCTACTACAAAAGAAGAACTTGTTGAGGCTGAATATGAAAATGAGACTTGTGATGATGATACAAATGAAGCTACTGAGATTCCTAAGACTCTGAGGTATGTAAAGATGAATCATCTTGAAAAATAAATTATTGGTAATACAAATCAAGGAGTAATGACTAGATCAAAGGCTAGAGAAGAAATTTGTTTGCTTTCTCAAGTTGAACCAAAGACTACAAATGAAGCTTGTAGAGATGAATCTTGGATAAATGCTATGAAGGAAGAGTTAGATCAGATAAAGAAAAATAACACTTGGGAATTGGTTCCTAGACCTAAAGATAAAAATGTAATAGGAACTAAGTGGGTTTTCAGAAACAAAATGAATGAAGAAGGAGTTGTTGTAAGAAACAAAGCAAGATTGGTATGTAAAGTTTATTCACAATAAGAAGACATAGATTTTGAAGAGACATTTGCACCTATTGCTATGATAGAAGTTGTGAGATTATTCTTGGCTTATGTTGCACATAAAAACTTCAAGGTATATCAGATGGATGTGAAATTTGCATTCTTGAATGGGGATCTTGAAGAAGAAGTTTATATAGAATAATCTGATCTATTTCCTCTATCTGAAGATGAAGACATGGTATGCAAGTTGAAGAAGGCATCATATGGACTGAAGCAAGCTCCAAGAGATTGGTATGCAAGGTTAGACAAATACTTACTTTGCCTTGGGTTCAGGAAAGGTAATGCTGATAGTAACTTATATTTAAGAACTAGTGAAGATGAAGTTTTGATAATAGAAGTTTTTGTTGACGATATTATCTTTGGAGACAATGATGAATTATGTAACAAGTTTTCTAAAGAGATGAAAAATGAATTTGAGATGTCCATGATAGGTGAAATGAAATTATTTCTCGGAATGCAAATAAATCAGAACAAGAATGACATTTTTATTTCTCAGACTAAGTATCCTTGTATCATCTTAAAATGGAAGCACTTCCATGTTAAGAATGTTTATCCCTCTGAGTAAGTGATTTGGGGTCATGTCAAGCACCTTGAATAGGTCTTTTCATGGATATGGATTTTTTCCCCTGTTTTGCTTCTCTCTCCACCTATTTCCAGCTTGTTTCTGGCACCTGGTCCTGAGAATTTAAGATCTGTGACCTCAGGCTCAAGATAGACCTCCTAGGTTAAGGTCAACCTCGACCTTGACCTAGGGTAGAGTTGACCTTGACCCTGACCCTGGGTCCAATTTTCAAGTTTTGAAGGTTTCAGGATGTCGGGCTTCAGAAAGTTTTATTTTCCCGCTTCTGGGTCGGCTGTTTCGTATTTCAGAATGGTAAACTCTTAAATTGCATTTAATCTAGGTCCATTTCTAGGGGTTAAGGTTAATTGGGATTTAATTCTCCAATGTCAGCTTCTCTTGAAGTTTGTGCCCTAGATCACTATAAAAGGAAGCCTTCCTCTCTCATTTCCACACATCTCCTATGATGATCTCATCTCATAATCTCTCAAGCACTCTCAATCAAGAAGATCAAGCAAGCATTTCATCAAGAATTTTCAAGGAAACATTCAAGACATCATCTCCATTCAAGTTCTCTATTGAAGATCAAGGATTCAAGAATTCAACCCTTTGAAGGGATTTAGTTCAAGCATTCAAGATTCATCATTCAAACCATAGATCTATCCATCATGGTGGTGTGATCTTCCTTCAAGATCCTTTGTTCATCTTCAAGATCCATTTATTCTTCCCTCAAGGTGGATTCCAAGCATAAAATCATGGAGGTTTTGATTTACATTTGTTAATTTTGTGTTCAAGCTTTCATATCAACATACTTGTTTACATTTGAAATACAATTGCATATCTATTAAATATCATAGCTTGATGCAAGGGCATCCAAGGTTGAGGTAGGGGCATTCTTTATCCTCAGTGAAATTGCATAGGTGTTTATATTTTGGCCAGTGTTACTCAGTTGCAGCCTTAACCGATGGTCTCGATCATTGAAGGAAGCTCGGTCATTGAAGGAACTTGGTAGTCTCTGGCGCTCGGTGAAAGTGTTACTCGGTCTTGCCTGCGGTGCTCGGTCGACACTAGTGCTCGGTGATGCTTGGCATGCTCGGTTAATTCAATGTCACTCAGTAGTTCTGGTTTATCGACTAGAGTTTTGTGTGATTTTTTGGGCCGACTTGGTGGATTTATTATTTGTATCTTTTTTTGGATTCTCCTAAGTGAATTTGGACATCGACATGCTGAATTAAATGTTTGTATACAATTTGTAAGCTAACTTGTATAGCATTTAATATTTGTTAGGAAGAGTTAAGGGTTTCATCTTGCCGACTTGTGGCTGATGATTAGTATTTAAGGGTTGTTAGGGTAGATGTTTAGGGACATGACTTGGAGGACTAGAAATCTGGAAAGCTAAAGTTGGTGAAGTTGTGGAAAAGATCTTGCATGATCTTGCAGATCAGATTGTTATCTGATAGTTTGTAATTGCAGAGCTAGTGGTTTGCACACTTGAGAACAAGGAGATTGCTTGGAGGCTTGTGAGCTCAAGTTTGGATTTTCCTTAGGGTTTCCACTAGCTTCTGATTGTCTTCAGAGCTGAACTAGCTGAGTTTGTATTAGATCTGTATGTGGATCTTACAAAAAAAAAAATTATTGTAATTGGCCCTAACCTGGAAGGCCTTACAGTCGGGCATGTTAATGTAAATTACTTGAAACAATTTGTTGTGTTATTGTTGTGTTGGAGTTTTCCACTGTGTAATTCTGAAGCTGCAAGGTTTGAACTGTCCTTAATTGGATCCTTCTCACCTTGGTCTATGTCATAACTTCATTGTTAGATCTACTTCTACTACTTGCTAGCATTCTCTATTTAAATTCCATTATTAAGGTTGATTCTAAACCGGGGTTTGACTAAGGCAAACCCCTCATCCAAACAAAAAAATCATTTTTCTGGCAGGTACATGTACATGACAATGAATTGCAGTTCAGATCTGGATACCCTTTTCGGTGAACTTTTGAGATTCGCAAACAGAATCTCTGTCAGAGATGTTTTGGGTCAAGGTTGACCTTCAGTGGGGGGTAAGATTGTGCCTTGATCCTAAGGTCAAGGTTGACCTAACTCCAAAATATAGAATTTTTTTGGGTTTTATCTGTCTCTGCATTTCCAGTTCGAAGTAGGTTGCAAAATCTCCCAAAACTGAACATAGACATCAGAAAATAGTGATTTCTACATCAGCCTCTTTTCAATGTAAGTATTCCTATTTTTTATATCCATAAAATTTTCCATCATATATTTTCACTTTGTTATCACACACTCTCCACACATACACACACAAAACATAGATATAAAAATATATCTAAGATATATTTTTATATCTTACATTTTTGGTGAACCTGACAAGATTACCCCTTTCTTTGTGGATTTATATGCCCTATTGTGTTAGATTTGTGGTTTAATTCCTTCTTTTTGGTGTTAGATCTTTTCTTTTCTTGCATCAAGATTAGATTTATTTTATGCTCTTGCATTTTAAATTCAAAAATACAAAAAAATCTATATATTCAACAAAATCCAAAAACATTTCTTGCATCTCATTTACTATGAAGATTTTTAAGATGCTTTGGTGTGTGGTTATGTTCTTTATTACCCTGCTTTTAGTATCTCTTTACCATTCCTATGATGTTTATGAGAGTATCATTCACTTCATTATGTTGATGACCCTTCATTTTGCACTCGCCTATGCTTTTGTGAAATTGACCGATACTAGTCTTCCTATTTTCAAAACTTTCATTAAAGATTCATGTGGTAGACTTATTATTCTTTTGGATTATGTGAAGAATTTGGTAGATGATACACCATCTCCTCATCTTCCTAATCCTAATCCTATCATTCCTAATTTGATTCCTGACCTTCCTATTCATAATCCGATGCCTAATTCTCCATCTGTTAATCCTAGTTCTTCCCATACTTATGATGGGATTCAAGCTATAGTTCAAGATGCAGATGTGCAAGACTTCTTTGTTTTACCTTCTCCTCCGATTCATGATGACAATAAAGGAAAAGGTAAAGAAACTTATTCAAAACTTATTATTCCACCTTATACAACCTTTACTCATGAACATGATAAAAAATCACCTCATGTAGAATCTTTACATGATATGTACACTACAGGATATAATATGATGACTAAACAAGGTTATAGAGGTTTAGGGCTTGGAGTTAATGAGCATGGTATCAAGTGTCCAAATCATATACCCCTAAACAAGATATGCATGGTGTTGGTTGTTCGCAATCTCAATTCAAGGTGGGTGATGTTGATCATCCTCCTCCTCTTCATGTTCTTCTCCCTACAACTAAATTAGATAACCCTGATACTCATCAAGATCTAGCCAAGAAGGTGTATGTTCAATTAATGAATTCCAAGAAATAAATATTTAAACCTATGCCGAAAGACACTTTATCCAAGTACAAATGTCCTTTTCATTATAATAATACACATTTACTTGCTGATTGTAAGCATTTCAAGTTATATGTTAGGGAAAGAGCTACTTTAGGAATTATATCTCACTCTCGTGCAGTTTTAAATTTCCTTCATAATTTTGATATAGGGGATACCCCTCATTCTAATATAATATAGATTTATTTTCCTCTTGTCTCTGGACTGGGGGGCAAGAGGTGTATTTCCATCCAATCTTATAGGATCCATTAGGCTCTTGGCATATATTTTATCCCGGGCTTACTTGGTATTTTTTCTTCTCTATGGTTTTTGTATTATGTTTATAATCATCCATAGATTTTATTCTATACTCAAGATATCTTTTCTAAGACATTTGTTTTGCAAAGGTATCCCTTTCTTTCATCCCTGGGGGGCAAGGTTCTTCCTTCTTTCTCTTTATCTAGGGAATTGCTTTCCTTAGCTTAGTGGCATTTGTTTATATTGCAATATTATTTCATCATACTGACATATGTTTTGAATATGGATAACCTTTTTATGAGAGGTTGTTGTCCTAGGTCATCACCTCTTCTCTATGCTGCAAATTATGTTCATTATAAACTCTTACCCTTGCTTTAGTGTTAGAGTTGTTTCCCTCACTTCAAAGATTCCTCTTCCTCTTGATTCTAGGGGGCTTGATGATTGAATCTGTGTTCTCCCCTAGTTTATCTTTGAAAGATGATATTTTATCTAAAGCACTCCTCTATGGTGGGGGTCTTGTTGATAAGATCTCTTTCTTTGAGGATTCTTTTTCCATGAATGACATATCCTTTTCACAATTATCTATACTCTTGGATGTAGGGGTCAATACCCTTCGCTAGGAATGTAGTAGGGTAAAAGCACAATCAGGTGTCACCTTTTAGGCTAACTTATCAGCTCAGCTGAATTTTAGTATTTCTAACTAAAAATTAATTTTGGTCAAACATATGGTCTAGCTAGATTCCTTCTAGCTAACTTAGATAAGTTCTTTAACTTTTCCAATTGGAAATATCGATTAAATGCATGTTTTATACCACTTTGGGTCCAATTACCATAAAAATAAAATTATTTCAGAAAAGTGTCATTTTAATAACTCCTAATCTGTTTAATGATATTTTTTTAAAAATAAAAAAATACCCTTTTGTAGAGAGAAAAGTCAAGAATATCCTCATATAGATTTTATAGTGTTTTAATTGGACATATTTTATTGTAATTAAAAAAAATTGCAAGTAGTTATTTTAATAGTCAAGGAGATATTGATTCAAAAAAAGAAAAAATAGTAAATAATATTAAATAAATTTGAAAAATATATGCTGCACTAGAGGAGAGAGTCCTCTTCAAGAATATATATTTCTTTTTTTGATTGGGATAGATTTGTTATGAAAAATATGTTGCGAGATGAAAACTATCGATTTCAGTGAGTTGGAATTTGAATTGTTATAAAAGAGAAAATATAGCTCAGAAAACATTTTTTATTTCTTCATGCACTAGCTATATATGTCATCTATGACATATTTTAAAATTAGGAGAAGAAATTTTTATTTACATATAATTTTTTGGTGTGAACTAGACCCCTAATTTTTAGCATTTTTCAACAATTGAAAATCATCTTTAAAATTTTTTTTAAAATATCAATTCTTATTCAAAAAAATTATTAAAAATATTAATCATAAACTTCATCTATTTTATCACATTTAATTAGTTTACATCATCTTCAGATTCCAAACATAAATATCATTTTTATACTATTGAAGTTGAACAACTTTGATTTTGTTAGCCTTTTCCTTTGTAAAAGGGTGATAGCTTATTGTGCTTTTACCCAGTATACATTGTTGTAAACAAGATATCTCATTACATTGAGAAGTAGGTATCCTCTTCCTCTTCATCTTCCTTATCATGTCTAGTAGACATCCATGATAAGGAGGGGGCATATATAGGGTCTCCCTTGTACTATAGGTTTTCATTTATATGCTAAATCCTCTAAAGGTAACACACATAAGTTGCTAAATCCTGAAGAGACACGCATTTTTCAATTTTCAATATGCTAAATCCTTTGAAGGTAATGCACATAAGTTGCTAAATCCTGAAGAGACACACATTTTTCATATGCTAAATCCTCCGAAGGTAATGCACATAAGTTGCTAAATTCTGAAGACACATGCATTTTTCAATTTTCAATATGCTAAATCTTCTGAAGATAACAAACATAAGTTGCTAAATCCTGAGGAGACATGCATTTCATATTCATAGTGATACAAGAAGGTGGATCTATGGGTATTCCAAAAGCTATCAGAAGATGCATTACAATTACAAAACGTAGCTTATGGGTGAACTCTCAGGTTTGGCCACCTATTTGGCTCTCCCTCCTTGGTGTTTCTTGGTAAGGTGAGCATCTTACTGGGTGAGGTAATCACTTTTTCTTTTCTCTCTTTTCACTTTCATGCTAGTAGGACTGGATCATGAAGCTATGTTATTTATAGTGTTTCTCTTGTCTTCCTTATGTAATCATTTATGCTTTTATGATAGATTTCCAAATATGATATTTCTATGGGAAATATTTCTTAGCAAGGTTTCCTGTACTAGTTGATTTGGGTTTGTTTTAGTACTAACCCCTCTTTTATGTTGTTTTTGGTTTTCTCTTTGTTTTTGAACCCTTGTGGATGTGTTTTGAGTTAGAATCTTTAGTTTGGGGGCTTGTGTCCTTAGCTAAGTGTTATTTTATCTCGTTGTGAATCCACTTGGATCTCTTCTTTCTTCTCCTTTACCAAGAGTTTGCATTGAATCCATACTCTTGATAAAGTGGGGGCTTAATGTATTGTCTTAAAATGGAAGCACTTCCATTTTAAGAATGTTTATCCCTCTGAGTAATTGGTTTGGGGTCATGTCAAGCACCTTGAATATGTCTTTGCATGGATCTGGCTTTTCCCCCCTATTTTGCTTCTCTCTCCACCTATTTCCAGCCTATTTTTGACACCTAGTCCTGAGAATTTAAGATCTATAACCTCAGGGTCAAGGTAGACCTCCTAGGTCAAGATTGACCTTGATCCTAACCTAGGGTAGAGTCGACCTTGACCCTAACTTTGGATCCAATTTTCAAGTTCCAGAGGTTTAGGGATGTCGGGCTTTAGAAAGTTTTATTTTCCCGCTTTCGGGTCGACTGTTTCAGATTTCAAAATGGTAAACTCTTAAATTGCATTTAATCTAGGTCCATTTCTAGGGGTTAAGGTTAATTGGGATTTAATTCTCCAATGTTGGCCTCTCTAGAAGTTTTTTCCCTAGATCACTATAAAAGGAAGCCTTCCTCTCTCATTTCCCCACATCTCCTCTCATGATCTCATCTCATAATCTCTCAAGCACTCTCAATCAAGAAAATTAAGCAAGCATTTCATCAAGAATTTTCAAGGAAACATTCAAGCCATCATCTCCATTCAAGTTCTCCATTGAAGATCAAGGATTCAAGCATTCAAGCCTTAGAAGGGATTTGGTTCAAGCATTCAAGATTCATCATTCAAACCCTAGATCTATCCATCATTGTGGTGTGATCTTCAATAAGATCATTTGTTCATCTTCAAGATCCATTCATTCTTCCTTCAAGGTGGATTCCAAGCATACAATCATGTAGGTTTTGATTTACATTTGTTAATGTTGTGTTCAAGCTTACATATCAACATACTTGTTTACATTTGAAATACAATTGCATATCTATTGAATATCATAGCTTCATTGTTAGATCTACTTCTACTACTTGCTAGCATTCTCTATTTCAATTCCATTATTAAGGTTGATTCTAAACCAGGGTTTGACTAAGGTAAACCCCTCATCCAAACAACAAAATCATTTTTCTTGCAGGTACAAGTACAGGACAACAAATTGTAGTTCAGATATGGATACCCTTTTCGGAGAACTTTTGAGATCCGTGAATAGAATTTTTGTCAGAGCTATTTCAGGTCAAGGCTGACCTTCAGTGGGGGGTAAGATTGTGCCCCAATCCTGAGGTCAAGGTCGACCTAACTCCAAAAGATAGAAGTTTTCTAGGTTTTATCTATCTCTGCATTTCCAATCTGGAGCAAGTTGCAGAATCTCCTAAAACTGAAGACAGACATCAGAAAACAATGATTTTTGCATCAGCCTCTTTTCAAGATAAGTATTCCTATTTTTATGTCCATAACATTTTCCATCATATATTTACACTTTGTTATCACATACTCTCCACACATACACACACAAAACATAGATATAAAAATATATCTAAGATATATTTTTATATCTTACAATCATAAAGAAATGTTAAAGAAGTTTGGAATGGAAGACTATAAACCAGTTGGTACACCCATGGTGACTAATCATAAACTGTCAAGTAATGATGAGATAAAGTGTGTTTTTTAGACCAAGTATAGATCAATGGTTGGTGGATTACAATATCTAACTCACACCAGACCGGATATTGCTAATGTTGTTGGAATTGTGGCTAGATATCAGGCATAACCTAAAGAGACACAACTAGCCACTATGAAAAGGATATTTAGATATTTGAAAGGGACAATTGAATATGGCTTATGGTATGAAAGAAATCATGACTTTGAACTTCATGCTTATACTGATTATGATTGGGTAGGGAATATTGATGATAGGAAGAGTACTAGTGGAGGTGCATTTTTTCATGGGAAAAAGTTGGTTTCATGGCTAAGTAAGAAGCAAGATTGTATAGCTCAATCTACTATAGAATTAGAGTATGTTGCTACTTCTATTAACTACACACAAATTGTTTGATGAAACAAATGTAGAAAGACATTGGAATAACTTTTGATGAACCAATGGTTATCCATTGTGATAGCACCCGTACAGTAAATATGTCAAAGAATCCTGTGATGCACTCTAAAACTAAGCATATTTCTATCAAGTATCACTTCTTGAGAGACAAGGTGACAGAGAAGGAAATAAGAGTGGATTACATTAACACAAAGGAACATATAGCAGACATCTTTAAAAATCTGTTGCCAAAAGATACCTTTGAGTATCTCAGAGGTATGCTTGGGGTTCAAGCCCCTCCTAGTGTAAATTAAATGATGCAGGGATGCATCATTCTAGAGGTTTTTAGAGCCTTATCATATTCTGGACTTGATGTAGGGATCTACTCCTCAGCAAGAGTGATCATTGAAGACATTTGATAACTTATGGAACCCTTTTCCATTGTTGTCAAAGGGGGAAAGAGAATATGTGAAAATCCTATAGGGAAGAGACTATGTATTGGGGAAATAGTCTATATGGTAAAGATACTGAGAGAATACATTTGGGTTAATGGATTTTTGCATATGTTTCCATCAATACCAAAGGAGGAGATTGTTGGATATTGATAATGCATTGGAGAGATTGTTGATACATTTAATATGCTTAATCACTACGTTGAGTGATGTTGGATTTTCTTCTGTTGTCATTCGTGTTTTGTCACTGATGTCAACATATGTTTTTGTGAAGAGCACATGCTAGTTATTACAGTGCACAGACACTATACAAATGTTTCAGAATGTGTGAAGTCAGTTGAGTGTACCAGAAGGTATTGTGATCTTATATCTAAGATCATATGATGTAATATTGCATATTGGATGAGTTACAAAAGATTTGGTGAAGACTAGTTATTGGACAGTGACAATGGCAATTGATAGATTTAGTCTCTGTGTTTTGGGAATATCTTACAGGTGATGAAGATTCAATATATGAGAGCTTAAGGGATGACAAATAGGGTATTAAATAATTTTGATGGTCTGCGCAAGGTATGTAAAGCAAGATGACATCACTTGTGGCATGTGTTCTGGAGATAACCTATTTGGAAGCTGACTTTAGAGATGTAGCATGTATTATGGATGGTGAACATGAATTAAGGATGTCGGTCTTTAATTATTGTAATGTAATTGTTGTATACTTATTTTAGATACCGTATGTATCTTAGCAAGGAGTTATGTAATTATTTGTAATAGGAAAGCCAAATTGGCTGACCTGATTATTTATTTTGTAATAGGGTATATATATAAGGTCTTTTCTTTTGAAAAGAAATATGGTGAGATTGTGTGTAATGTAAAAGATGATTGTGGAAGCTGTGAGCTTGAGTTTACTGGGTGTAGAACAGAGGATAATTTTATACTTCATTGGAACTGATCAAGAAAACATAGTTTCTATCAGATAGCTCAAAAGATTGTATATTTCTTCATATACACTTGTGTTGCGAATAGTGAAATCTGAAGGTGGACATAAAATTCTTTGGGAAGTGAGCCTAGGTAGTGAGCCTACTCTTATTTTCTTGACTCCTAACAGGGTCTATCCTCTAACAAAGACTGTGTACTGTAATGTTTTAATCAGCTCTTAATCAAGCTAGATCTTCTAACAAGGATACTATACTCTCAGTACATCATTAGTGGGTGTTAATTCCCACCAAGGATTTACCTTTAAGAAGGTTTCCTTGACAACAAATATTGTGTTATTGTGTTGGCATTCATTGTGTTCATTGGATTTGATATTGCTAGTATTCAAAGTTTAAAGTTTAATAATCTAGGATACAACTGATTCATCCCCCCTCTTAGTTGTATTGGTGGACTATTATTCCTAACATGCACCACTTGGACTTGGTAGATATAAACTTAAAATCCCTCCCTAAAAGAATTGGTAATCTGTTACAACTGCAACACTTGAATTTGGGAGGCTGTGAGAGCTTGAATAAGCTTCCTGATACCATTAGAAATCTTTCATAGCTGCAGTACATTGACCTCAAAATTTGTAAAAGCTTAAAAAATCTCCCTCATACCATTGGTAACTTGTCACAGTTGCATCACTCAACTTGCGATGCTGTGATAAGTTAAATAACCTCCCTGATACCATTGAAAACCTTTCAACACTATGGCACTTGAACTTGGAAGGGTGCTTGAGGTTAAATAACCTCCCCAAAACCATTGGAAACCTTTTAACACTACGAAACTTGAACTTAGAAGGGTGTTTTAGGTTAAATAACCTCCCTGATACTATTAAGAATATTTTACATCTGTAGCACTTGAACTTGGGACACTGTAAAAATTTAAATAACCTTCCTAATACTATTGGCGACCTATCACAACTGCAACATTTAGATTTAAATGGGTGTTGGAGCTTAAATAACCTTCTTGATAATATTGGCAACTTGTCACAACTGCAACACGTGGACTTGAGAGGGTGTTGGAACTTGATTGAACTCTCCAATATCATTGGCAATCTCTCACAACTGCAACACTTGGACTTGAGATGGTGTTGTAGATTACATAACCTCCCAGATAGTATGGCCAACTTGTCACAACTGCAACACTTAATACTTGGTTATGTAAGCTTTGAGAGATCTCGAGTGTGCAAGCTACGAGAGATACTACCTCACCTATATGTTTGAATGATTATAATGGAGTTTTTAGTGTTGGAAGGAGATAAAATAAGACAATTGTAAGCATTTGGTAATAAATTATTGAGTTTTAATTTTTATTTTTTCATAAGATGGAATTATTTAAAGAAGTTCAATTTTTCTTCTCAAATGTATTGTTTGTACATGTCAAGAGAAATTGTGTCCTATAAAATCAATGGGAATTTCTTTTCATCTAAATATTAAACCTTTCTAGAAGTTTAAGATTTTTTATTTATAGCATCAATTATTTTGATTAGCATATGTACACATCATATGACATATAAGGATCACTATTATGATTACTTTTAACCTTAAAATTATGCCCACTAGATGGGCATTCCCCTTTCAAAGATGAAATTTTATTACAACTTTAAAGGATAGATCTTTGCAGTGTGATGTCTTATTTGACCATGTGAATAATAGAATGCTAAGATATTTTCTTGAGAGTTTAGCTAAACTTGAAACATAGCATGGATACAATCTCTTTCTATTTCCTTAGTTCTATATCAAAGATGAATATTTCTAATTTTCTTCAATAGAAACTTTTCTCGGATGAGATAAACATTAATTGTCTAATATTTATTTTATTTTTTAAATATTTATTTCATGGAGCTTTCACTTCTCTTTTGTTGAATATACCAAATAAAAGTATAATATTATTGGACTTAAATTTTGTATGGCCTTAATACCTTTCCATCTCTCTTTTGTGTTTCTTGAATTTTCATTCCAATGCTTCAACCAAGGAAGGAATGGAGATAACAAGTCTCCCTTCTTAAGCTTCCTAGATGATCTAAAGAACTCATGCATACTCGAAATTAAGAGCTATAAATGCAAATTTTCTTGGATATTAGATAATAGTTGTCCAATATTTGTTTTATGGATTTTGCTTCTCTTTTATTAGATATATATTAAATGAGAGTGCATATCATCTGCAAACTATTGCTGCATTATTCAACTTATATTTGGTGTGATTTTAGTGCTTTCCATCTCGCCTTAGCATTTTCTTCTCGAATATTCATCCCCAATCCTTCAATCATTATTATGAAAGGATTGGGATAACAGGTCTCATTGCCTAAGTCTCCTAGATGATGCAAAGAATCCATGTGGATTAACATTGACCAATGCTATGAATTTAGGGGTACATGTGGAAACTATGAATTCAATTGAAACATGTTTTGCAAAATCCAAACCTTGCCATTACTTTAATTAAAAACTATCAATTCACTTCATCACAAGCCTTCTTGATATCTAATTTAGTTAACATTTTTTTTAATCTTTTTCTGGTTTTGATAACTTGAGTATGACTTCATGGACAATAATTATTCCATATGTGATTATCTGGCCTAGAGTAAAACCACTTTATTTTTCTAAGATTGGGTCTAGCACTATCACCTTGATTTTGTTAGTCATTTCCTTGGATATTGTTTTGTATGTCCTCTAACATAGAAATTTTACGTGGAAGTCATACATAGTTTCCACTCTAGACTTATTTGGGATCAAAGTAATAAAATTGTTTCTTATTTATTTTAACATTAATGATTTCTTTCTTGACATTTCAACTATAGTTAATATTTTTTTTTAAAACTATGTTCCAATATTTCTATAAAAACTAGCTAGCAAACCATTAGGGCCTAGGGCTTTTATGTAGAGCCATTTGAAAGAATACCAAATTAACTTTATTTTGTATTAAAAAAATCTATTTTGAACTTTATCACGTTCTTATGTTATTATACATGGAATATTCCTAAGAAAATCCATTTGTGACTAGCCATTTGTGTTATTAATATTTTTCAATAGAGCTTTGAAGAAGTTTAACCATGCTGATTATTTCCTCTCCATCCTCTATTATTCTAACCTTAATTTTTATACATGATATTCTATTTTTATTTCTCCTATTTTTTTCATATTATATAAAATAATTTGGTGTTCCTATCTTTTAGTTTGAGCCAACACTCTCTACATTTATGTATCTAATATATATCTCTTCTCTCATGTGCAAGTATTTTTGTGCATTGACTTTTAAATAAAAATATTTCTCCTTCGAGTAATTTTTTTGATCCATCTCTTCACATCAATTCATTGAGGGTGGATAGTCCCACCTCCACTTTAGTTTTATCTTCTAAGACATTCTTAAAATTAGTTTCAGTCCAAACCTTTAGCTAATATTTGATATGGATTAACCTTTTATAAAACTAAAATAGTTTTCCTTTGAGCTTAGAGACATGATTCCATCATTCTTTGATTTCTTTTAATCAAATCTAGATGCCTCATCCACACACTTTGATCTGAATGGGCACCTTTGGGGTTTAGATTCAAGTGTGAAATTAAGAAAAGATGAAAAATGATCAAACACTAAGATTGAGAATATGTATCATTTAAAAAGGAATGGGATATGAGACCAATCACCATAAAATAAAAATGGTTTAATCTATCTACAATATGTTTTTAATCCTTGTCTCCTTTTTATTTAGGTATAAATTTTATTATTTTGCATAATTTCATAAAGATGATTATTTTTTATAATTAAAAGCATCCTAGCAAGGGGGTTGACCCATACAAATACAAGGCCCGGTGACAAAAGACCAACAACCACACATAGTCAGCACAAGATGTGTTGACTAGAAAGAAAAAACACATAGTAGAATGACTAGAATCCCTTCAAAGGAAAGGCCAAACTCACACCATAAGAGAAGATGAGATAGAGTATGAAGAACAACTCTTCCTACGCCGCCAAAAAACTGTCCAGATGATGCTATTCTTAGGCTCCCCAATGACATAAATTCTACCAAGGCAGCCATCAACATAGTGGCCAGAGTGCTGAAGAAGTTGAGTAGAGTCAGTAGTAACTTGGTTCAAAACATAAGCAAAAGTAGTAGGAACAGAATGGACCGTGGGGATATGGGGGTTTGCACTGGAAACAACATGGGCAGTATCTAGAGTTGTAGTAGGAGAAAAAATTGGGAGGGAAGAAGAAGCTTGAATTTGATTAGAAGCCTAAATCATAAAGATAATTATTGTTAACAAAAAATATGTTTAATTATGTTTGTGTTCCCTTGAAATGGGCCCCCATTATTTAGGCATCCTCCAGGGAATTAAAATTCCCCTTAATTACTAGGTAACATCTTTCTAAATTTTGTAAAAGTGCTAGTATGTGATCCCATACTACCTTCATTTGAGTATGTCTCATAGGCCCATAGACATTTATGAGGAAGAATCTAAAATTTAATTAAAAAATATTTCAATATACATACATGTCATGAATGGTATTCTTAATTTCTCTCCACATCCACCACATTGGGTTCCCAAAACATTTTCCAACCACAATTGGATTCCATAAAGAGCTCCTCCCTTTTTTTCATCCTGACATAAGGAAAATAAAAAATTTCATCATTCTCTATTTTTTTTTCTTGGATTAGGAATATTTATAGCTTGGACATATTCATTTGAAGCTTAAGAAAGTATCTTTGGTTAGGGTACTTAAGGCCCCTAAGATGGAAATTTAAGATTCCAATAGCCAATTGGGGAGGGTGATCCCCTTACCTAATCTCAATTTCATTTGGTTTATTCTTCCATCCCAATTATTTTAAGTCTTGCTTTACTAGAATTTTGCCCCTTTAGTTTCTTCTCTCCACATTTGGGATTCTTTCTTTTTTATTTTGTACAATAATAAAATGCAAGCAAGGTAGATTTCTCCTCCTTTCTCTAATGCACAATCGGAAGGAAGATGACCCAAAAGGGTCAAGAAGAACCTAAGCGCTGAATGAGTTAATGATCCTTCACAATAATGAATTGGGAAAGGTTAAATAAAAGGGAAAATGGTATGATGGTGCAAGATATGAGGCTAAATAAGAAAATGTAACAAGTTACATAAAATATAGACTAACAAAAGATTGACAAACAACTATAATGACTTGAAATGAAGACTAGAGAGCTGTACGAACCTTTAATCCAAATCTGGGGTGAATTTGTAGGGAACAAAGCACCTTGGTCATTTTGTTCTCAGGAACAATTTGCAAAAAATTGTTGTGTTCCTAGTGATTTCACTTCACAATAGTTGCAGTCTTCCTGTCAAATTTTGTACTTCTTGAATGAAGTCCCAATGCATCTACCACCTATACCTATACATAGAAAAACATGAAAGAAGGTTGGATAGAGGATTTTACCTCGATCAAACCCCTATTTGGAATCAACCTTGAAATGAGATAATGTAAATGAGAGCATGTTGTCATATAACATAGGCTAGATTTGAAAAGTATAATGTGTCATACCTTGGAAATGAAAATGCTTCTTCGAATGTGATCAAATGTGTTGATGCAATAACTTTGACTTAACACAAAAATCCAAAAGGAAATCATGAAAGAAAAGACCTTATGTAATGGATGTTGTAGTTCGCCACAATGCTTGATTGAGAAGAAGAAAGAAGATTTGGATGGATGTAGATGTATGTGTAACTTTCTTCTTGATAGAAAAATCCTTTACTTGACCATCAATGAGGGAAAGAAGCTTGATCCATAGAGAAGAACACCTTAAATGCTTGAGAAGAAGTGTAGATCTTGAATGCTTGGATGCTTGCCTTAACATCTTGATCTTTAATTCTTGAATTTGGTGATAATGAATGATTCGTAATATTGATTGTGGTTACCAAAATGAGAAGATATTGGGTGTTTATATACCTCTCAAAACATCTTGAGGGTTAAAACTCAAGCAAACTGACTAAATCACTGAGATGGGTCCATGGTTCAAATTTTAGTCTAAACCTTGGGGAAGACAACATCTTGGACATTATGGTTCTAGGAACACAAGACCTTGGGAATTATGTTCCACCCAATCAGAGGTCAAATAAAAACTATAAATCTTGAGTAATCAGGGGATGTCAATCACAAAGCACAACTAATTTTGAGGTCAAGACATAACATGAAGACCGCAAATGGTAATATATGGACTAGGTGATGAGATAAATTATTGGATTTGAGGAATAATAGAGGAGAAAAATTAGAAAGAAGGGCCTATCTTGAGATTGAAATAATGAAGGACTTATATTTTAATTTAGGTATCCATTAAGTGCTATATGAAGTCCCATTATGGAAAACACACTAAGGTGGGTGCTAAATAATTATTGCACTCCAATTAGGTGCTTACAATTTATGATAGTATATTTAGCCCCCCACTTTAGCGAGGGTATGAGACAACCTCATGCTTACAATAAAGGAAATAAGAGAGAAGAGAAAGAAGAGAAAAATGATCATTGGGAAAACTACAAAGAGATAAGACATCACCAAGTTTAAGGACACTAGCCCCAAAACATTAAAGGATCTTAGCTCATACACCCACATGCAAGGACACATAAAAGAAAGACAAAAGGCTAAAGCTTACTAAGATTCCAATTCAACTAGTTGAAGAGACCTTGATGGACCTAATGCCTCAACTACTAGTATCATGCTCAGAAAGCTATTGCAAGAACACATATGGTCACATGGAAAGGCCAAGACCATACAATAAGGATGAGACAACACTCCATGGTCTAACCTAGTAGATAAGCTATGAGAGCATGCAAAGGAAGAGAGAGAGAGACAATGAACCCAACATTCTAGAAAGTTGTGTTATGCTAGGTGATCCATGGGAGAGGAGGAGGAGAAGAAAATTCTATCAAGTTGTATTATTATAGTTCCACTCATCCCAAAGAGAGAGAGAAGGAGAATTAATGGTCTATCAAGTTGTGCTATGCGATTCAATTCTACCTTGAAACAATCGCGCACATGATGACTTATGAAATTTTGCACACGAGGTGACTTTTAAAATTTTGTGCATAGGGAATCTTATGAAATTTTGTGCATGGGGAAGCTTATGGGACCATTCCTAAAAAATACATAGTCTCCATATGGATTCATGAATATGATTAGTCTAAAGATCAATAAAAAGTGGTCAGTCTCATGACCAAAAAGTGACTAGTTTTAAGATTGATAAAAGCAATCAATCGAAGGACCAAAAAGTGATCAGTCCTAAGGAAGACATAGTCTCCTTAGGGATCAATGAGGTTGCATGTATTCCCCCCTTATAATGGAGATATAGGACTATGGTGGCATCATAAGAAAAATAGAACAAGGATACTAATTTCCAACAACAAGGAGAGTAATAGGAGTTCTTGAACAAAGATAACATCTTCAAGACAAAGAGGGGGAGGAGAGTAAGAATGAAACCTTTTAAATCCCTATTGATAGGTGAAAAAGGGATTCTTGATGAAGGATAAAACACTCTCAGAACCCAAGTAAGAGTATTTTTTTTAGGATAGACACGTGCTTCCCAAGCAAGGAAAATGTTGTAACTCGGGTGTAAGTCTCTTGAAAAAGAGAAGATCCTTACATAAATAAAAAATCTCCTTGCAAGGAAGAATATAATGTGACAAAAAAAAACCACATAAATGAGAGAAAATGAATGCTTACAAAGGAAATAAGAGACTAATAAATTAAACCTTTCCCCCATGGGTGAAGGCAAGGGAAAATGTAACCCATTATATACCCTAAGTGATAGATCTTTTATAAGACATGTGTTTTCAAGAAAGAATAAGGTTGTAACTTGGGATGTATCTCATGAAAAAGAGATCCTTAAGTAAAACAAATAAATCCATACAAGAAAGGACATCATATTATAAAAGAAATAAATCAACAAAGGGATATTGGATCTTTTGTTAAGGAAGAGAAAATGAGGAAGGATGATCAATTATACACACCTTCCCTATTGATAAGTAAGGGAATACTTGGAAAAGGACAATGCATTATGCACCCCAAGTGAAAGGTCAATTAGAATAGACATGTGTTTTCAAGAAAATAAAATTTTCTAAACTCAGGATGTAAATCTCCTAAAAAAGAGAAGATCATTACGTAAAAAAATAATTTTATCAAGAAAGGATATCATATTATAAAAGATAACTCAACAAAGGGAGTAAATGGGTCCTCAGGATAGGAGAGTGAAATAGTACCCTTGCCCCCTAAGTGTAGAGACAAGGAATAATGAAGAATATTGTGTTGCTCAATGAATATAGTTTAAAATTAATATGGTTGAAAATGATGATGTATGGGGGGAATAGGATCTATCCCTAATCCAAATTCCCAAAAGGAGAGATCCAAATTGATTAATCACAAAGAAGTGATCAATACACAAATGAATCAAACTATGAAGAATATGAAGAAAGGAGAAAATTCTATAATTTGTTATGAAAGGCATGTAATTTGAAATCTTAAATGCATAGAAGACAAATACTAACCTCAAAATAGGGTAAATCTGGAAAAGATTGTTTTCTGATGCCTGTGCACAATTTCAAGGAATTTTGCAACCTGCTCCGGACTGGAAATGTTGAGACAGAGAAAACCCAATTTTTTTTTGTCTTTCTGGAGGTAGGTCGACCTTGACCTAGATAGCAGGGCACAATCTTACCTCGAGGCACAATATTACCCCTCACTAAAGGTCGACCTTGACCTAAAATATCTCTAACAAAAATTATGTTTGTAGATCTCAGAAGTTCACCAAAAAGGGTATCCAGATTTGAAGTGTAACTTGATGTCTTGTACCTGTAGCTACAAGAAAAAAGGGTTTTTGTTGTTTGGATGGGGGTTTTTCCTTGGTCAAACCCCAGTTTGGAATCAACCTTGAAATGTAATTGAAATTGCAATATATAAACAAAGTAAATGGAACTATTCACCTTGCTTATGTTGAGATCCTTGCGGAGGATTCAAATCCTTGAATCCACAAGTATGGATGCTCCAAATGAATGTAGAATTGTATGTAGGATATCTCAAATCAATGGAATTAGATCTTCAACACTAATCTTGAATGGATATTAGCATAGGAAGAGGCTTGGATGAATGTGAATGGAGAAATCTTCAAGGGGGCTCCAAAGAGATTGAATCCTTCAATAGCTAACAATGGATCTCCTTAATGAATGCTTGAATGCTTGAGGATGAATGAATGCTTGCTTGCTTTCCTTCTCCTTCTTTCTTTCTTGTACTTGAGAGCTTGATCATGAAAACTAGATTGTAGATGGATTAAAATGAGAGAGGAAGGCTTCCTTTTATAGTGATCTAGGGCACAAACTTTTAGAGAGGCTGACATTGGAGAATTAAATCACAATTAACCTTAAACCATAGAAATGGACCTAGATTAAATGCAATTTAAGAGTTTACCATTCCAAAATTTGAAACAGCCGATCCGAAAGTGGGAAAATAAAACTTTCTAAAGCCTAATATCCTAAAACCTTTGAAACTTGAAATTTGGACCCAGGGTCAGGGTCGAGGTCGACTCTGTCCTAGGTCAGCATTGAGGTTGACTTTCCCCTAGGTCAGGGTCAAGGTAGACCTTGACCTAGGAGGTCAACCTTGACCCTGAGGTCACAGATCTTAGGTTCTTAGGACCAAGTGCTAGAAAAAGGCTAGAAACAGGTGGAGAGAGAAGCAGAATAGCGGGAAATAACCAGATCCATGCAAAGACCTATTCAAGGTGCTTGACATGACCCCAAACCACTTAATCAGAGGTCTAAATGTTCTTAACATGGAATTGCTACCATTTTAAGATGATACATTAAGCCCCCACTTTAGCAAGAGTATGGACTCGATGCAAACTCTTGGTAAAGGAGATCATAATGAAAAGATAATCTTATTGAAATCAAAGGGACAAAGGAAACCTTAAGCCCCCAAGGACTCAAGTCTTTTTCAACTCCAAGATCACAATAAGAGAGACATCTATAGAAAAAGAGAGAGAGATGGAGTATGATTATCTCACCCAATGAGAACTTATGTCCCATTGTGAACCACACAAAGAAAAAATGCAACTAGAAAGATGGAATTGAACCACCTAGTGAATGTGGCTACTCACTACTCAACCCATCGAGGATTCACCCTTAGAAATATTCTATTCCACAAGAGTAAAACCAAAAGAAAAAAGAGATCCAATCTTAAGGACATCTCTGACCTTAAGGGATCAAGATTTGAAACTGGAGGGATCAAGAGATCCTAAAATATAAATCCATGCTTTAAGGATTAGTCACTAATCCATAAAGGGAGAAAAGTATATAAAAAAAGTGCATGTGTGCAATAGGTGAGTAGAGAATATGCCCCCATGTTAAAGTCATTGCTAACACTTTAACAGGAGCAATAGCTTTAACATAAACATAAACAACTCCACTAATTACGTTTCCACTACGAGATGCCCCCAGATGAAGACAAATCAAGGGAAATACCACATAAACATACAAAGAACACAAAAGGGATCTACCTGTCATGGGGTTAGTATGATCATAAGATAATATATATATGATATTATTACAAATGAATTGACATCATTCCCCAAAGAAAGTAGAACTACAATTACAATGGAGGAAAGATCACATAGGAGATATGAAGAAGAATCTTTTCAGACCATGACATGGAGACCAAAAAGAATTAGTGCTACCAAGTCTCGAATCCAAGTAGGCTACACAAGGAAACATTTACCAACAATAGTGTAGGTAAAACATAACATGAAACAACATATAGAAGAATAGAGATACAAAATAGAGGAATTGTACAAGAGGTTTGATTCCTTTATCACCTTGCACCAATAGAGAAACAAGGGTCGTATAAAAGCATCTAACAACATTTAGCAAACACATCACAGGAGAAGCATAATACAACAGGAAAACACACAACAAAGCTACCATAAAGGACAAGCTAATCAAGCGTGCCACCTACTCTCCCCATCTCATTCTATATCATTTAGGGAAGGTGGGTAACTCGCAAGAGGGACTATATCCAACATAGTAGGAATGATAGCCAGTTCCAAACAAAGATCCTCTTGAGAATCACAATGTTCGATACTAGGTGTAAGTGTCAATTGTGATGAAAGCATATTAGGTAAATCAATGTCAATGTCAATAGTCTCATATTCATCATTAAAATCATCAAGAGTATCTTCTTCATCTAGATTAATCAAAATAGGATCTAAGATATGAATCGGATCATCATAATCTTGCATTTTAACATCATTATTAGCAACAACTTCTTCTAACACATCATGCATAGGTTTATCCGAAGAAGTTAAATAAGAATTACGAGTCTTAGCTTGAGCATGATGCTTCTTATGACATTCATTAGTAGATTGATTCCATTTTGTCTTACTTGAAATATGTTGAGAACTAGGAGGAACAATTACCAGATCCTTCATAGGTTCTATAGGAGGATTAGTAGGATTCATAACAGATTGACAAGTAACACTAGGAGCTTGATTAATAGATGTAGAAGCCATAGATAAAGGAGGTATGGAAGGTGTAGGAAAAAGACCATGATTAAGATCCATTAGAGGCATACTTAATTCAAGAATCTTATGATGCTTATAGGCTTGATATGAGCGGAAAAGATTATCAGGTCAAGAAGGACATGAATTAGATAATGAAGGCCAAAATAAGTCAAGGGTAGCACAATCCCTGGGCCTAGAAGGTTGATATAAACTATGATTAATCATCTTCACTTCTTCATCATGTATGAATTTAAGACACTTATGGATAGGTGAAGCAACAACATGCATGGTATTTAACCATGAAAAACCAAGCTTAACTTGAAATTGATGAGAAGTAGGAAAAACAACAAAGGTAGTGTTCACAATTTTACCACAAAGTTCAATCAGCAAGTTAATAGAACCAAATGATGGATAAAGAAAACCATTACAAGTTTGAATCCACACATTAGATGTATCATAAGAATCACATTGCAAATTTTTCATAAAAAGATTTTCTTCAGTAATAACATTGACTAAGGATGTAGGATCAACAAGACAACCATGGGTAGGAATCTAAGAAATCCTAGCATAAATGTAAAGGGGACCATCAGGAGATTTAATAGTCTCAGAATCATCAAAGGTAATCAAAAGTTCCCGAGGTCTTTTATTCTTAGATTACTTTCGAGGTTTAGGTTGAGTTTTCAATTTATGCTGCAGTTTTGGTTGAGGTTGAGATGGAACTTGAGGTGGAGATATAGTTTGAAAAACTTTCTCCACTTGATTAACAATGTGATTAAGACCATCCATCTTTGAATCATAAACAATATCCATACAAGATGGCTGAGCAATGATATTAGTATCATGTGTAGGTAAAGGATTCGTATAGATTTGAAGATTTTGATTAGGAGGAGAGACAAATTTGTTCCTGCTACCATCAACATTATCAATAGATAAGGCATTAGAGTTGATTAAGTATTGAACCTTATGTTTTAAAGTATAACATTTCTCAGTATCATGACCATTCTGACGATGATATTGACAAAAAGCTTTAGGATCAAAAGATTTGGATGATATTGTAGCAGGTAAAAGAGGTCGAATAGGAGGTAAAGTAATCATATTAGTAGTTAACAACCTATTCATAATAGAATGTAAAGTTTTAGAAAGAGGAGTAAATGTACAATTTAATAAAAAAGAAGTGGATGTAGAAGTGGCATTGTGAGATGCAACAACAACTTGATTAGTAACTGCATTCGCTTGTTTGTTTATCTTGACATAGTTGTTGAATTTTTTAAATTTGTTTGGATTAGAAGTGACATCACTCTTATCAACTAGAATAGGAGCCATTGGAGTGTTGCTCTCAAATTGACTCACTTGTAATTGATAATGATGAAGCACTGCACAAAGTTATTGAAAAGAGGTAAATTCAGTAAGCAGAATCTTATCTCTAATATCCTTTTGCAAATTTGAAATAAACATACATTGAATATCCATATCAGGAACATGATATGAAATCCGAGCATGTAAATGCTTAAATCTAACAATAAATTCAGTTAATTTTTCTTTAGCACTTTGTAGACAATGCATCAAATCAGTCAAAGACACTTGCGGGCCAATGTTATTTTGAAATTGTTGAATAAAGGCATTGTCAAGTTGTGGAAATGAATAAATAGAATAGGGAAGCAAGGAACAGTACCATTGTAAGGACTTGTCATGAAAAGTTCTAGCGAACAACTTGGCTAAAATCCTATGGTCATGAGCATAATCACTACAAAGGATTTGAAATGTTTTAACATGATAAACAGGGTCTCCCTTACCATTGTAATTCTCAAGATGAGGCATATCGGCTTGCTGAGGAACAGGAGTAAGAATGATGTCTAAGGATAAAGGACTTCCCATGTCACATGTAGGAATGCTAAACTTGTTTTGAGTCAAGGATGAAAGTTGTTGTTGTAAAGATGACACAGTTTGAGCCAAACTGATGATTGTTGAATCATTAGAATAAATAGGAGGAATAGCAACATTAGAAACACTAGGTAAAGTGTAAGAAGCTACATAAATGGAAGACACAACTGGAGGAACACTTGGAACTACAGTTGGAAGAGGATTAGAATAGGTAAAAGGAACATTATGATAAGAAGATTGTGATGTGGGAAGGGACAAAGGAGGAACACTCATAGGAACAGAAGGAACTGTTGTAGTCACCAAAGGAGTATAGGTAGGAATACTAAGTAAAGGAATAGAAGAAGGTTCTATACTAGTGATAGGAGGAATCAACCCTAAATCTTGAGCTTCTTGAGCTAAAGGTTTAACATTTGAATGCACAGGATGAGTAATACCATGCAAGAGATTAACACCTTGATCACTATCACGAAGAACTTTCTTAAGGGTCTCGATAGCTTGAATAGAATCTTGATTATGGTTTTCTTGAATAAGCCAATCACCCATTTTATCAAGTTTAGTTGAAAGTTTTTGGACTTGTTCAGGAGGAAATCTTAAAGCATCATCCTCATCATGAGATGATTGAGAAGAGTTTTTCTCCATAATAGGATTGGAATCATGAATAATCAAATTATCATCTAGGATCCTAAGAAAAGGAGAGGAAGACTCAGGATCAAAGGCACCCATAAGTCTACGACTTCATCTAACTAGAATATTATAAGTAGGACTAGAGGTAGTAAGGCTCATAAACCAATGCAATGCAAATGAACTAAACTAAGAAACCATAAAGCATGAACGAATGAATATTTTTATATTTTTAAAGAGATTTTGAAATTTTTTTGTATTTTTGAAATATAAATGCAAGAAATCTAATAAGCATGCAAGATTTAACATAAAATGCAAATATAACACCAACAAGGTAATATAAAGGGAAATCTAACACCACAAACACAATAGGGCATCTAATTCCACAAAAGAAAAGAGGGTAAGCGTGTCGGGTTCACCAAAATGAATATAGTTTAAAATGAACATGGTTGAAAATGATGATGTATGGGGAGAATAGGATCTATCCCTAATCCAAATTCCCAAAAGCAGAGAGATCCAAATTGATTAATCACAAAGAAGTGATCAATACACAAATGAATCAAACTATGGAGAATATGAAGAAAGGATAAAATTCTATAATTTGTTATGAAAGGTATGTACTTTGAAATCTTAAATGCATAGAAGACAAATAATAACCTCAAAATAGGGTAAATCTGGAAAATACTATTTTCTGATGCCTATGCACAGTTTTAGGGAATTTTGCAATCTGCTCCAGATTGGAAATGCCAAGACAGAGAAAACCCATAAAAATTTTGTCTTTCTGGATGTAGGTCAACCTTGACCCAAATAGAGGGGCACAATATTACCCTAGCACATAATCTTAGCCCTCACTGAAGGTCGACCTTGACCCGAAATAGCTCCGACTGAAATTCTATTCGCGGATCTCAGAAGTTCACTGAAAAGGGTATCTAGATCTGAACTGCAACTCACTATCCTGTACATGTACCTGCAAGAAAAAGGGTTTTTGTAGTTTGAATGGGGGGTTTGCCTTGGTCAAACCCCAATTTGGAATCAACCTTGAAATGTAATTAAAATTGCAATATATAAACAAAGTAAATGGAACTATTCACCTTGCTTATGTTGAGATCCTTGTGGAGGATTCAAATCCTTGAATCCACAAGTATGGATGCTCCAAATGAATGTAGAATTATATGTAGGATTTCTCAAATCAATGGCATTAGATCTTCAACACTAATCTTGAATGGATCTTAGCATAGGAAGAGGCTTGGATGAATGTGAATGGAGAAATCTTCAAGGGGGCTCCAAAGAGATCGAATTCTTCAATAGCTAACAATGGATCTCCTTGATGAATGCTTGAGGATGAATGAATGCTTGCTTTCTTTCCTTCTCCTTCTTTCTTTCTTGCACTTAAGAGCTTGATCATGAAAAGTAGATTGTAGATGGATTGAAACGAGAGAGGAAGGCTTCCATTTATAGTGATCTAGGGCACAAACTTCTAGAGAGGTTGACATTGGAGAATTAAATCCCAATTAACCTTAACTCCTAGAAATGGACCTAGATTGAATGTAATTTAAGATTTTTCCATTCTAAAATCCAAAACAACTGACCCGAAAGTGGGAAAATAAAACTTTCTGAAGCCCAATATCCTAAAACCTCCATAACTTGAAATTTGGACCCAAGGTCAGGGTCGAGGTCATCTCTGCCCTAGGTCAGAGTCGAGGTTGACTTTTCCCTAGATCAGGGTCAAGGTCGACCTTGACCCTGAGGTCACAAATCTCAAGTTTTTAGGACCAAGTGCTAGAAAAAGGTTGGAAAT
The DNA here is from genome assembly GCA_027943335.1 of Chamaecyparis obtusa. Lineage (NCBI taxonomy): Eukaryota > Viridiplantae > Streptophyta > Pinopsida > Cupressales > Cupressaceae > Chamaecyparis > Chamaecyparis obtusa. The sequence continues at coordinate 180,019 of BSBK01003840.1, forward strand.
AGGTGGAGAGAGAAGCAGAACAGAGGGAAACAACCAGATCCATGCAAAGACCTATTCAAGGCGCTTGAGATGACCCCAAACCAATTACTCGGAGGGATACACATTCTTAACATGAAAGTGCTTCCATTTTAAGATGATACACTCAAAAAGTATGATTGCACCTAGAATTACACCACCATAAATGATAATGAGCCCTCAAAGGAAAGGCTAGCAATGCCACATGGTGATGAGCAACATAATAGGAACTTAGATGTTATTTTAAATGATCATGACCAAGGTTCCATTCATTGTTACATGTCATTTGAATCATACCACAATCAATGAATTCTTTAATTTTACACTTCAAATCATAACATTAATTAGTCTTATGGTTATGAATTTGATGATACATACAAATTGAAGAAATCTCTTATTTGTGTTTGCTATTTTTTTGTTTATTTTTTAAAGGAAGAGAAATAATGTTGGCATTGAAAAGATAAAAAAAATGTTCTCTTCTTGTGATGAGAAATTAGGAGAAGAATTTATAGATTGATTAAACAAATGAGCAGGTTGGGAACTTAGAGTTTTTTGGGAAAAATGTGAATCTACGAACTTGATGATACATACAAATTGAAGAAATGTCTTGTTTGTGTTTGCTATTTTTTTGTTTGTTTTTTAAAAGAAGAGTAATTAAGTTGGCATTGAAAATCTCAAACAAAATATCCTCTTGTTGTGATGAGAAATTATGAGAAGAATTTATAGACTGATTAGACAAATGGGTAGGTTGGGAACCTAGAGTTTTTTTTGGAAAAATGTGATGTAGATTTCTCATGGGTTTGAATGCTTTTTTGCACACATCCTATACCATGTTCATAATCAAAGTTTAGAATATAAAAAAGATAAGGGTCTCTTTTGGGTGGGATTAGATTGAAATTTAAAGAGGCCCAATCTATATCCATACATGTGTCAAAATAAGGTATTTAGTTCTCAAATTTGAGGATTTTATTTTTACTATGGGAGGTCGGTGTGAAGTCTAAAGTTTAAATGTAAGCTTCTAGTTTTGATTGTCTCAATTTTTTTTGTATCAAAATTTTGGATCACACTCTGTGATCCATCATTTTTTATCTTTGGCACTCTCTTTCATCCTAATGATGGATCATGAAGTGTGATCCAAAATGTTGATGCAAAAAACACTAACACAATCAAAACCAAAAGCTTATATTTATATTCAAATGGATTGTGGAAATATGATTACATTAGAGTCTAATCTCCCCAATCATCATCTTGAAGAGTTCATGGTTTGCTTGTTTGTATTGGGGAAAGAATTAAAGGAGATAGAGATTGCATATGAATAGTGTTGACTTGATTAGGATCCTTATGTGCTAAGGTTGCATTTGTAGAAAGGAGGACATTAAGGATATTATCCTCTTGAGGATTTTTTTATGTGTGTATTGTACTGTATAATAATTGGGTTGTGTAGCACCTTTTATAACAATCAATGATTTGTTTTGAGGGGTATCTTTATTGGTATTGACATGATTAGGTTTTTTATTCTCAAAAGCTTCATTTGTAAAAGAGAGAGCATCAAGGATATCATTCTCTACTTCTAAGGTATTTTCACGCAAAAAATTTAGGAGATGGACAAACAAAACTCATTAATGATTCATCTCTAGAGGGAATATTATTGAAATGAATAGGAGGGGAAGTTTCATTTAGGGAATTAGGAAATATATCACCATCTTCCTCTACAATATCATCATCTTACACCAAAGGAATCTCATGGGGGAGATGCATATCAAGAGAATAATCAACATCAATCTCCAATTGTTCATTCCAAAGAGGGAGATAATTGAGAGAAGTGATAATAGTATGTTATTGCATTAATATATCCTCATAAGGGAGAGAAGATTTGGGAGATGAATCATTGAGAGGTTCATAAAGGGGATTGTTGTATACCCTAAATCCTACTACCACATTAGTCAACTCTTGGCAACAAAATAGTTTAGGGGTTATAGAGGAAGGCTTAGTAGAGATAAAGTCAACAAGGACTTCATCCAACATATCAAAGTCTTTACTACTAAATGGATCATCAAATGTAGTAAATCTTTGTACAAGGAAATCGGATATTTTTCTAATCTAATGAGACACACAATGCATGAAAATAAATATTGCCCAGATTTTTAATGTTTTGAGATATAAAAATGTAATGCAAGAATGAACTAGATCTATGAAATAAATATGCAATCTTTTGTATGTCCTTTTAAATCACTGAATGCAAAAATAAGACCAAAAATAAATGTATACAATGGAATGCAAACAAATCAAATCCAAGCACCAAATCATAAGTGGAAATTTTATGAGTTGGGTTCACCAAAATGTACAATGAGAAAAGGTAAGCAAGACATATTGATCCTCCTTTCCTTAATGCACAATCAAAAGGAAGATGAGCCAATAGGCTTAAGTAGGACCTAAGCATTGAATGAGTCAATGATCCTTCAAAATAATGAATTGGGGGAAGTAACTTACTCCTTGATAGAAAAATCCTTTACTTGACCTTCAACGAGGGAAATAATCTTGATCCATAGAGAAGAACACCTTAAATTCTTGAGAAGAAGTCTAGATTTTGAATGTTTGGATGCTTGCCTTAATGCCTTGATCTTGAATGCTTGAACTTGATGATAATGAACGCTTCATAATATTGATTGTGGTTACCAAAATGAGGAGGGATAGGGTGTTTATATACCTCTCAAAACATCTCAAGGGTTAAAACTCAAGAAGGCCGACTATAAATCCAAACACCCCACTAAATGACCGAGATGAGGCCATGGTTCCAATTTTAGCCCAAACCTTAGGGAACACAATGCCTTGGGCATTATGTTTCCAAGAAAATAGTGCCCTAGCCATTATGTTCCACCCAATCAGGGCTCAAATAAAAACCAAAGATCCCAGATAATCAAGGGATGCTGAATTCCAAAGCACATATGATTTCGAGGTCGAGACATAACACAAAGGCCACAAATGGTAATGTAGGGCCTAGGCGATGAAATAAATTATTGGATTGGAGGAATAATAGAGGAGCACACTTAGAAATAAGGACTTACCTCGATATTGAACCAAGGACTTATATTTGAATTTAGGTGTCTATTAAGTGCCATATGAAGTCCTATTATGGAAAACACACTAAGGTGGGTGCTAAATAATCATGAAATTGTACACCAATTAGGTGCTTACAATTTACAATGGTTCATTAAGCCCCCACTTTATATTTTTCTTTTGTAACAACGTGCTTCCCTTTTTCCATATTTTTCTTTTGTAACCAAGTGGAACTTCTTACATTTTGTAGGCATTCTTTCAACTTCAATATTTTTTTAATATTAAAATAAGGGAGGAAGAGCCTCCACCCATTATAATACTAAGACAATGAAGCTGCAACAAAAATAACCCAAAACTAGTAGTTGCCAGTCACCAAAAAAGGAACCACCAAAGTAGCAAACAACTAGAGAGTAGCAAAAAAACAACTAACAAGAAACAATAAAACTAATGGAATGTTCAATGTTGTAAGGACAAAAATTGAGAAATTCTTACGCCTTTCACGTAGTAATTAAATATTAAAAATAAAATTCTAAAATTGAATGTTGAGATAATATTAATAAAATTGTCAATAAAAAAGTTCAAATTTTATGTCACATTTGATGAGTCATATTTTAACATTTTTAATGATATATCTGCATCAACATTATAAGTATCATTGTTTCATTCATATAGTTTATGATCATTTATTTATTTTTAGTATATGTACTAGTTGTAATGTCTATGTTAATTAACATTAATTGTTCTTCATTTAATTCTTTAAGCTTTGATTTATTTGGAGAGCTTAAAGATATACTAATTTTTTCTGTTTAGTTGTAAGTATCGTAGTTTCATTAGAAATTCTTAAAACAAAAAAATAAATAGGCTTATCTGATGGATATTTTTATTTCAAAAATTTGATAAAAAATATATTTTTAGCTTGTACCATTATCTTTTTAAGTGAGGTATTATAGAAAAAAATACAATTTCACAAAAAAACATTATTTAGACTAGTTATAATATAAGCAACAAATACATGGACTAAACTAGATAACATATTTGTAGGCTTATATATTACAAAGATGAAATCTTAAATGTTAGTTCAAGAAGTTAAATGTGAAGGATAAAGGTTCTTATCTTGATGATTGAAGATGAAAGAATTTGATGAGGATTCTACAACATATCTTTAGAATTACTCTATTTATGTGTTTTGTATATTTTTTTCAACATCTATGCCTCTATCTAGATTGAGTCCATGCCTCTAAATCACATTCATAATAATATGATACTTGACTAGTTCTGCACTCTTGTTCTTCAATTTGTTGAATTTGTTGATCTATATTCTTTTCTAAATATTGGAAGCATTTATAAGTACCTTTAGAGTGTTGTTGGATCATTAGAGGATAATTTATCTTAGGATGATTCTATCAAAAGGATCAATTTGGACATATCAACTGATAAAAAGAGTACTAAAATTTTACTAGATGTGAATGCTTTAAGATGAATATGCGTATCCATATTTGCATTAGTGCACCCATAGAAGAATTCATATTATTTGAAACTCTTTAAATGCAAATGATTATCTCATGTACTTAAAAAGAATTTAAATTAGACTATGCATGCATGTGTTTAATTAGCTCCAAGCAATAAAGGAAATGATGACAGCTGGCCAAAGTTTGAATTTGAAATTTGAAATTTGAAATTGTGGAGGTCAAAATAAGGATTTGAGATCATTTTTGTGCATGTAGGATCAATCTATAAAAATTTGAGAGAAAAACACATAAGAAGTTGCAATATAAAGTTATGGTTAAATTTTTTTTAATCAAAACAACAAATAAAGTTATCTTTTAACCATCAAGACAATATTGTGGCAACATTAATATGATAATAAAATTTTGGAAAAGATAAGTGCATTGATAGCAATAATAAATTTTGAATACATGGTAATATGCGTAAAGGTGTGTAAGATATGTGTAAGTTATATCAATATTCTATTTTTGTGTTCTATACTTGCACAAGCCATGTGTCTGTAACTATGCAAGTGAACCTTTTCCCATGTGTGTTTTACATCGAATGCAAGTGTTGATTTGATCATGGATGCACTAAGTCATTAATGTAAGCACTAATCAAGATAGCATAAACAATACTCTATATAGTAGCACCTACATTTTTCCCCTTCCCCCTATCATTTATTGCACCTAGAAATTCTCTTAGGACTTGGTTCTAAGTGGTATATATATTAGTGCTCTTTAATCTTTAGGTTGCCAATACCAACAAACTTGCTCTAAATGTGATGTGTATGACATGAAATCTACACCATGTTGACTAGATTATGTTGCACCAAGAGAGCTCTAATTGCCTAAAGTTGTGAGCAAAAATGAATCCAAATGGACTCTTCATGGACTATTTATAGGCCACATTAAGTCTATTTCAATGGAACTGACCCTGAATTTTTCTACTGCTTCCCCCTTTTCTTCCACTATTTCTTCATTTTTCTTCTAATAAAATTTATTTTTTATTTTCCACACCTTTTGTAGCACTAGTCTATTCTTTTTGAGAGTTGAACCCAATTTTTTTCTCGACAACCTCTCAAAGGGACATCATTTTGTGAATTTTATTGCATCCCAATCCACTAAGTCATACTTTTTTTCTTTGACACATTGTTACTTTTATTGTTCATAATGCCATAACAAAGAAGGGGAAAATGTAGACCCCTCAAAATCAACCCCCATCATATAATTTGTTGATTTAATTATTTCCTTACAAGTCACCATTTACTAATTTCCCTTAATTAATTAAATAATGTATTTTTTAAGTAATCATTCATTCTCGTAATTAATTAATTAATTTTTATTTAATTACCATGTTTCCCTCTTCTTTCAAATGTTGATTAATTTAATTAATCCAACATTGACCCCCAATCATAAATTCTTCCAAACTTAGTTTTAATTTATTAGTCCATCCTAATCATCATTAACTTTTTCTTCAAGTAAAAATTTTTCCAAATCTCCTGACTTGTAGTCATGTGACAAGTTTCTTTAAACCTCTTCCATGCTCAAATAGTTTTTAGCATGCACGAGTCTCCATCACCCCTCTACCTTATATTAGGCCAAAATATTCTATTGGTTGCACATACATGTGTGAGAGTGGCTCATAAATGTGTAGCCACCCTACCCTTTTCTCTTTTATCCACATGTCAACCTCATATTTACCATTTCTTCTCCAGTTGTCAAACTCGTGTTCTTCCCATTGTGTGCTCACACATGTCCTCCTCCTCATGTCATGTGCTATTTTTTGATGCCATCATCTTGTGATACTTATCACAATGCTAAACCTCCATCTTCTTCTTCAATCCCATCTCTCTATATAATTCATCCATTATTTGTCAATGTTGTTGTAAAGTGGGCCATGCCATTGCAAGCTGCTTTAGTATCAAGAAACACCACCTCATTTGGAAAAAAAATAGGTAATGCCTATTGTTGTTGAGGAATGTTCCACTTTCTTTGAAGTTATGGGATGAAAATAATGGAAAAGCTCCTATAGAAGGTACAACTCTGGATCTCTCTCTTAGATGGTTCTTGGAGTGGTTAAAGATTGTTCCAATGATCATCTCTCTTGTTCTGAAAAAAGAAGTTTTGAATAATTGGATGCTTGTTCTAGGATGAAGCAAAAATCATTGGATTAATTTGGCTTCAAACTAGCCTCACTTTGGGTTGGTAGGTTGTAGGGATTTGTACTATTTTTTTATCTGTTATTGTCTCTCTTAGGCTCCATGTTGTCCTCTTGTGCTTAAATCCCTACACTCTCTTACTTTCGTATAAGAATCAGGACCTTCTCAACATCCTTGGTTACCTCAATCAAAAATATATGCAAACTCTCAAACATTATTCTAGTTTTTCATTATTATTTTTACATTTTTAGACCAATTTTTTTGTTCTCCTAAGATATGATTCATTTACGATATTAACAAAAAATGGTAGTAGAATGCACTCAAAGTTGACATTGTTTTTAAGTGAAGTCATTTTTAATTTGAAAAGAGAATTTTTCAAGATTTTAGACTTCTTCTATAGACAAGTATTTTTTATTTTTATACTTAAACTACTATATTTTGTGTCACATTATCAACAAAAATCCATTCTAATAAAGTGATTGTAGAAGTCAAAGGTGATTAATGTAATAGTTTAGTTCTCATATAAGATATTTTGTGTTTCTTTGCATATGTAGATTTCTATTCTTAAATTTATGAATTTGATTGTTGTTGTTTGAATATTATAAGAGCAATTATAAGTTAAAAGAGACAACAAAAGAAAAATAACGCAATATATTTCTTTTTATTTTTATTCAAATGTTAAAATATTTATTTATATTTAATGGTATCATATTTTCACAATCTATAATTCTAATATTAATGATGTTGTGATATTGATATCAAGATTTAACTGTGTAGTTTTTTGAGTCAAACTCATTGACCTATGTCTTATGATGATCTTTCTAAATTGGATTGTGAATTGAATTAATTTATTTTTTAATTAGATTACCACACTCCTTTGTGATCCATCGTCACACTATGAAAGCTAAGAGAGACACAAGAACTTTTGAAAAAAGATAGCTTGAGGTTTGGTGAGGATAAAATGAAACAAACAGAGACCAACATGAAAAAATACAAATGTTTAAAATTGATTAAAGTACAATTTTACATATTGTGAGAGCTTTGCCTTTCTAGTATTCATTATAGACCTTCTAAGCTTTAGCTTGTATTGTTAAACACCATTATTTTTATTTGACTATTGCTTGAGCTACCATGTTTCTTCACATACATAGTGATTTCCAAAATATAGACTCAAACAATTTATAGAAATAACATAAACTAATGTTTTTTAAACAACCCATAAAGCGTATGAAACATTAGATGTGGCAATGGACAGGTTGGAGCACTAAATGAAAATCCAATGAAGATCTATTTTGAATGCTTCTCTTTAATACTATAGATATATTTATACATACAAGTTTTTAAAACAATTTAAAGATGACTGTATTGTTGAGCTAAATCATGGGATTACAGCCTCCATCATATTGCTCTTTTATTCACAGTTATTATAAGAAGCCAATGCCATGTGTAATGCCCCGCCAGGGAATGCAAGAGAAATTAACCTAAACATGCAACTAAATTTACAAAATATTTTTTTCCTTAAGTGTTAACAAACAACAACAACAATGTTTTACAATGCGGAAACAATACAAAATAATATATGACTCACATAGATTACAAATCTCAAGGGTCCCTTGACATAGATTACATAAGCATAAATTAATTAATTTAGATTAGATGTAATTACAAATCTCATGGATATAAATGAATGATAAATACAAAATCTTATAAAAGGTAACATAAATACAACTGGTACCATAAGGTATCCATCATAATCCACATCTACTGCACATGTCGCAGGGTATGTAATACAATAATAAAGTACAACATGATATCACCTGAATAACTGATACAATGATACAAGGAATAAGAAAGATAAGAACACAACTCCATCAATGAAGAATAAGAAGGATCAACTACCACATAGATCATCTAGCACTAGTACACAAACGTCAAAATCTCAAATGGTAAAAGAATCACTACCACCTGACCTCATGGAACCTAAATGGCCTACTCCCACCATGCTAAGGAGATAACAACAGATCCCACTTGGATAAAAAACATCAACATAACAAGCTAAGGAAGAGATCCTGAAAGCTTCTAACTCAAAAGGTACAAAAGGATAACAAGGACCTAAGACTTACTCAACCAGAGGCAACCAACACACGTAGGAAACCTAAGATGCATAAAGGGAAGTGTCATCACACAAGCCAACTCTAGAGTTATCCTGGTAGTCTCTCAAGACCCCGATGCCCTAGTGACTCTATGTGGTATTAGTATCCTCTTGTGTGGAAGAGGAAATAACTATGCCATATCTAGTCCACATAGGTAGAAAGCATCTTTCCACTCCCATCCTAGTCAAAACTCAATCAAGAACTCAGGCATGGGTGGGGCACATAATATCTTATTAATTCATTTTAAACCCTTAATGTCATTAATTACCACTTATTAAGCCACATGTAATAGGATATCCTGGCAACCACTTTCAGGCTCTGGCACCAATTACAAGCCACTCCCCCCTATACACTTAGATAACCTACCCTAGGGTTTCATAAGATCACAACATAACTCTAAGTTGACACAACTCATTAAACTCAACAACTAGTTCCACCAGTGACAGGAACATGCAAGACCAGAATCATTAGAGAACAATCCCACATAGGGTTGGAAAAAATCAATCGATACAATCGAGTATACAAGGCAAACAAACATGATAAATAAAAAATCTAATTCCTTCCTCTAGATTACATCTCTTCTAGTTGACATTCTATCCCCTTAAATTAACACATAGGGTAATAAAGGACTAAACTGAATTTAAATAAAATAGACTAATTACATCCACATTTGACTCAAATCAAAATGACATCATCAAGTAGAAAAACTTAACTAATCCAAACAACCAGATTCTCATAACAAATACTCGCATGGCTAAACACCCACATTGCAATTTAGAACAAAAGTCATTTCCTTCATAAAAGAAACATGAAAAATAAGTTTTTTTACAAATCTTAAAACCAATAATCACGCAAAATCACTAATGTCCAATTACCCATGCAAAACAATTAGATGTATAAATCATTCGTAAATAAAGTGCGTTATCCCACCTATATTTTATAATTAAATACAAAATATAAACCCACCCAAAAGCACATGCACACATAAAGTTATCTAACCAATTTAACCCGAGTTCTAAAAAAACAACTTTATAAAATTTCTAATTGATATTCAGATAACAACAAAACACAAAAATTAAATTAATTTAAAATAACATATTTTTAAATATACATCTTAAAGCAAATTATAAATTAAAATCAAATTAATTTAAAAAGAACACTTTATACATCTACATATTAAAACAAATTACAATAAAGTTAATCTAAATTAATTTAAATTTAAATTTATATTTAAAACAAATTTTAAAAAAGCATAATAATAAAAAAAGTGAAGTGGGGGGGACTGTGGGGCCCATGACACCCACAGTACCTATCATGGTGGTCCCCATGGGACTGTGCACTACAAGCCCTATGGTTGTCGTGGCAGCCCAAGGGCTGTCACACGATCCCCAAGGGTACCATGCGATAGTCCTTGGACTACGTCAGTAGTCCACGAACTCCGCGCAGGCTAGGGGTATAGGGTACCGAGGACAGGGGGCATGGGACAGGGTATGGTCACCTCCCCTTATATATTAAATCATTTTTTTAAATGCATATTAAATTTAATAAAATTTTTCCATAATTTATAAAACAAAAAAGGAATTAAAAACATAGTTTGGAAGCTTTGTTTTAAAACAAATATATGCATAATTTAATAACCCTTTTAAAAAACAAAACAAAACAAGGTTTAATACGAACTCGAAAATAAGAGCAACAAGGTAGGGATAGAACCCTTTTTAAAAATAAATAAATAAATGAAAATAAAACAGGATTAATTGTATAAATAAAGTATATCTAATTCCCAATCAATTATATACATCTACAAACCTAGTTTTCTGAACCTAGGGTTTCCAATTGATTCATTTCCCTCAAAGACATCAATTAATATCAATTTAGTCAAAATTACACAAAATTCCACTTTAATGAAATCTAATCATGAATAATTTGAAAATAGTGATTGCATGCAGTATGAAGAGAGAGAAGATACATAGAATAGAGATCTAGACAAACAAACACAACTAAGCATGAAGAATACAGTACTTTCAAAATTTACAAAATAACATATTCATAAAGAAAATCAAACCCTACCTCAAACACCAAAGAATAATATTCGAACAAAGCCCAGATCTGAAGACAAATTCCAAAATTTCAAGCTTTTCCAAAATTGAATTCCTCACTCAAAATTCTTCAACCTGTCACCCAAAATTCCTCAACCTATGTCCCCCAAAATCATGGCCAAATCTCCAACATATAGGAATTCCCATACCACATGCGAGGGTTTGGAACTTAACTCCACCAAAAAGGATTTGCATGAATTAGACTTTGATTTTTAGTTCAATTTCAGTTGAACTCAAGTCTCTTCTCCACTTTGCCTTTGTTGAAACACTTAACCAAAATTAACTAATACCTTTAATTTAATTTTATCAATTCTGATTGTGCAACTTAATGCATTCAACTAATTAAAAATAAAATATTTAGTCTAAAATAATTTCCACATGCTAAATTAATTCTTAAATTAACCAATGCATTTTAATTGAAACTAGGTTAAATTTATGATTACATAATTCTAAGGTACATGTATTTAATTAATTCTCATTAATTAAATACTTCTACCACATAATAAACTAAACTTAACAATTGCGTTTAATTAATTTATAACTAGATAATATATCATAGCTAAAAATAGCAAAGATCTAATTATAGAAATCACACCAATAACCAAAAATTAAAAGAATTAAAAGAACCTAAGGAACCACATTCATACTCAAGAATAGGGATATAAACTCACATCCACTGGGTGAGTTTAATAGGGTAGGATAGCAAAATCTTGTCCACTATTTTAGGATAATATCACGGCTTACGTTAGGATTTGGACCTGTGTGTTATCTCCCCTCTCTTACCATTTGAGATATTGCGATAGCGAGCGCTCATCCTGACAATTCAGGGAAGTTGATGCCCGGTACCTACAAACCTACATACAAAACCTGCATGTACATACATATATAGATATGTAACAGACAATGGCGGGGATCGATCGATCATGTGGATCACGTAAGAAAGTAACTATGACTTCATCCTCAACCACATCAAGAACATCAAACAGAAATATAAAACATGCACACCAACCATACATGTGCAAGTATGGGGTCAGTAAAACCATAAGCATCAATGATATCCTAGCATATAATCATCATCCTAAAATAATCATAACATATATAAAATCAAACTATGGGAGGGGCATTACACCATGTCAAATATAAAATTTATTGAGGTATAACAGTGGTGATATTTACAATATAGTTATAACACGATTAAGTTAGACAAAGGGAAATGTGATTCAAGATGTGCATCAAGGGCATACAGAGCCATGGACTCCTACTGTTACGGTAAGGGTAAATAGTTCACTTGTTCCATTGTATTTAATTTTAAACGTTTGTATTTTTAGTAGAATTTTCTTATAATGATTTCACACTTATGTTTTTTTATGTGTTCCATTTATGTTCAATTGATGACAAAGGAGGAGATGGCACAGGTGGAGGGGTCCATGCTTTCGGCCATATCATTTGGCCTTGACACTTCCATGGTACATACGTTTTAATGTACTCATTGGTTTCCTTTTATTATAATAGTATATACATGTGTTTTCTAATTTTTACGATCATCTTAATACATATTGATGCAAGTGTCAACAATTTCCATTAGGGGCAATGTGAGGGGGTTCAGGCGTGTGACATTAACAAGGGAAAGGTAATTAAGTAATTTAGATTGTTTATGCATACATGTATACTTGTTAATTGTGCGTACTCAATTTTAATTTACATGGTTTATTTGACTGAGGGTGGTATTTGACAATGTCGTGAGACCCTTTCGCCACGATAAAGTCACAAGCATCTCAATTCGCAGTGATAGCCCCACGATACGTATATTTCTAAAGTTATTTGTGTGTATTTTACTATCAAGTATATATAATATGATCAAGTCATGATTGTATGAAGTATATGTTTGACTTTTGTAGGTCACCCCTAGTTTGAGGGAGGTAGAACACCAAGGGTTTGTATCGCTGATGACTCAGCCGATATTTCCTGAAAAAAGTTCAACACAAGTAAGTTTTAATGTTAAATTAGTTATTTTGTAAACATATATAAATGCTACCAAGGATTCAACATTAAATAGTATAACTCGTAGATCAATCTCATGTTCGCAAACATATACAGGACAGAGTCGACATTGGTGGCATTGTCCCTTCGCTACCAAGGACATATATTAGGTCTCCTATTTGCGTGAGGAGATAGAGAGGTGAGGTACATGAGAGTTCAATTTTAATTTTATTTATTTATTATTATTGACTATGATTTTGAATTTTAAATTTTTATTTGTAGAAACCATATAAATTAAGTAATCTAACTTGGGGTTTCACTTTTGTGTTTGAATGTAGGATCCATCAAAGCCAAAGAGTACTTCAAAGAGGCTGCATTTTGATGATCCACCAGTAGAATAGGATGTCCTAGAAAAATTTGTAGTTGAACTTCTTATTTTGAGATGCCATATGACATATTTTGAGATGGTGTATGCTACATTGTATCTGGATATGTTGATTTTGTAAATATTTACAGAATTATTGTTCATTTTGATATATATGAAACTTGATATTCGATTTAATTTGTTAATTGTGTGTTCATTTTTTCATTGTTAGTATGTAAATATGCTTGTGTGTATGTACTCATGTGTAGGATTTATGCCTTAAGTATATTCATGTATATTCAAGTACATTCTTCATAACCTAAATTCATGTGTATGGGCTACGCACATGACTTAAGTGAATTCATGTGTATGCTTTATAATCTATGTGCTACATGTATGCTTCATGACTTAAGAAAATTTATATGTACGCTTTATGTGCTACGTGTGTTCACATCTGTAATTCATCATTTAAGTGAATTCAAAATTTATGTGCTACATTGTGAATAGTGGTAATATGGAATCACCTCTATTCAATGTAATGTATGGGGGAAATATGAGATCCACTCCTAAATCCAAATTCCCAAAGGAGAGATCCAATTTAATCAACCAAAAGGTTAATACACAATTGAATCAATCTATGGAGAATATGAAAGAGAGAGAAAAATCCTATATTTCCCTATGGTAGAATTGTGCTTGAAATCTAAAATAATTGAAATACAAATACTAACCTCAAAATAGGGCAAATCTAGGAAATGCCAATTTCTGATGTCTGTGTGTACTTTCAGACAATTCTGCAACTTGTTTCAAACTGGAAATGCCGAGACAAAGAAAATCCAAAAATCTTTTATCTTTCTGATAGCAGGTACTCTTTGACCCTCATAAAAGGTCAAAGGCTACATTCTTTATTTGAAGGTCAATTTTGAATTTGTTCACAAATCTCAGAAGTTCACTGAAAAGGGCATCCAAATCTGATCTCAGATCTGAAATTCTGCACCTATACCTGCAAGAAAAATAGTTTTGTTGTTTGTTTGGGGGGTTTGCCTTGGTCAAACCTCAATTTGGAATCAACCTTAATATTGAAATTGAAATGGAGAATGCTAGCAAGTAGTAGAAGTAGATCTAACAATGAAGCTATGCAATTCGATAGATATGCAATTGTATTTAAAATGTAATCAAGTATGAAAGCTTGAACATAAGATCAACAAATGTAAATCAAACCTCCATGATTGTATGCTTGGAATCCACCTTGAGGTAAGTATGAATGAATCTAGAAAATGAACAAAGGATCTTGAAGGAAGATCACACCACCATGATAGCTAGATCTAGGGTTTGAATGATGAATCTTGAATGCTTGAACCAAATCCCTTCAATGGCTTGAAAGCTTGAATCCTTGATCTTCAATGGAGAACTTGAATGAAGAAGAGGACCTTGAATGGAATGCTTGATCTTGCTTGAAAGAGAACTTGATTGCCAAAACTTGATCAGCAATGTCTTCTTGAGAGTGCTTGTCACATGAATGAATGAGATGTCCTCACAAAACTTGATGGATAAAATGAGAGAGAAAGGCCTCCTTTTATAGTGAACTAGGGCACAAACCTCTAGAGAAGGCCGACATTAGAGAATTAAATCCTAATTAACCTTAACCCTTAGAAATGGACCTATATTAAATGCAATTTAAGGATTTACCATTCTGAAACCTGAAATGGCTGGCCAAGAGGCGGGAAAACAAATATCTCCGAAACCCGACACCCAAAAATCATGAAAATTTGAAATCTGGACTGGGGGTCAGGGACAAGGTCAACTCTACCCTAGGTTAGGGTCGAGGTCAGGGTCAAGGTCAACTTTAACCCTCAAGGTTGACTTTGAACTTTAGGTCAAAAACCCCAAAACCCTAGCCTAGAATGCCAGGAAATACAAAAATATACTGAAATCAAGGACAAATAGAAGCAAAATGAGGAGAACAAGTCTGATCCAAGAAAAGAGCTGATTCAAGGTGCTTGACATGACCCAGACCACTCACTCGAAGGGCTAAATGCTCTTAACATGGAAGTGCCTCCATTTTAAGATGATACACATTGTATTCATGTGTATCTGATGCCTTCAATCAAGCAAATCCTTCAAAGTTCACTTCACAAATCCGGTGATCACCTTGTCAAATCAACTCTTCTACAATGTATCATGTTATAACTCTATTATACATGTCAAAGACACATCATTCCATGAGAATCAGTAAGAACATTCATGGAATGATGTTTGTTGTAATACCCCAAAAATGGGCTATATGTTCATTAATCTCCTACATCAACAATTCGAATGAAATCGACATCAAAGTCCTAACCTAAGGCACATCTAAACATCATCGAATCATAATTGATTATCTTAAATTCTGCATCGGGGAATATTCCTAGCAATATTCCTAATTATCTTAATTATCTTTATTTTAATGATTATTTGGCGATAAATCACATTTATCCTAAGTTTGATTAATTGAATATTTTCATATTTAATTAATTAGATTTAATATTTGCCACTTAATTGTTTAATTAAATTTAATTCTATCTATTATTAATTGTATTATTTAATTTTGACAATAAATCAAAATTCATATCTTTAATTGATTAAATTCTTATTTAATTAATTAAAGCATGTTGTCATTATTTAATAATATAATTTTTAATAAAAGTTTGATTAAATAATTGATTAACCCATAAATCAATTGTTTTATTTTCAAAAATTAGTTAAGTTGAGCATAAATCATTTTATTATTAAATTAATTCATAATTAAAACATGCACAATCATAAAAGCAGACAACTATCAATTATCAATTAAAGCTAAACTCTATTTTGAGTTAAAGCTTAGCTTTTGCATGTTTTTGTGACTTAATTATTTGTTATTTAAAAATAACTCAAAAATCAACCTGAGTTATTTGAGTGATTTATGGCTTTTTTCCATGCACCTCCAAAGCCTTGGATTTCTATAAATTAAGGCTCATCTCTTCATAACTCATCTCTCAATCATCTCTCAAATTTGCATCCAAGCATCTCATATTTTGCACAATCATGCTGGAGAATTGGAATTGAAGAATCAAAGCTCTTGTGAATCGACATCTTTGTGAGATCAATCTTATTTTTGCATTCATATTGCATATCATTGTTAGATTAGCATTGCATATCAATTTTCAATAGCATTCATAGCATATCAATTTCATCTAGCATAGATTTCATATCGGTTTTTATCATTCTTATTGCATAGAAAATATCAAAAATATAGATTAATTGCATTCAATTTCATATCCATCTTTTGCATTCAAATCCTTCATTTAGGTGTCGTCTAGGTCATTGATCTCGATTACAATCTGAGAACATTAATCTCGCACCTACTAGAAGGCAGTAAATCGCTTGGTTAAATTAGATTTCAATTTTGCATGATTTGATTATAGCTAACCTCTAATGTTTTACTGAGTGTTGCATCTACAGATCAGGTACAATTTTCACACACACATTTCTGGCGCCCACCGTGGGGCAACCCACCTTTGCATGCTGATTTTGATTTTTGGGAGCTAAAACCCCAAAGTTTCAAAGATTTAATTTTATCTCCCAAACGGCTTGGATTTTTGGTCTGAAATTTTTTTTGTAGGTTGGAGACATATCAGGGAAGCTTTGAAAAAAAAAATTCAGAATTTTTTGAATTATTTTGAAATTTTAATAATTTTTTTTTTATTTTTCATAAAAAATTAATATCTGACGTAAATTAGCATATTTTTTGGAAATTTTTATATTTTCGGAAGGCTCTTTAAATTATATAGGGGGTATATTCTTTTTGTTTTAAATTTGGACATGATATAATAGCTCAAATAGTCAATTTACAAAAACTAGTCTATTTTGATAAAATGGGTCTCTAGGGCACAAATAAAGAGATTTTTTTAAAAATTTTGCATTTTTGGAAAGCTCTCTATTTTTTAGTAGGGGTCTCTATTCTAAATTTCTATTTTTGTGGCCAAAATCATATCAAAAAAATTAGATCTTGTTGACTAGGTCAAATGCAGTGCACAAAAATTAAAATTTTGTGATGGGTATACACTTATTTTTCATATGATTCAATGCATAATATGAGTTGTCATTTGGATTAATTTCTGGTTATTATTGCTCCTAACAATTTATTTTTAGATCTAACCCTAGGGTTTTCATAGGTTGAATATACCTTGCATATCTTGTTTGCTTGTTGGCTTGTTGGAGAGTTCGTAGCTTGCTTGCATAGTAAAGCTCAACAAAAATTGCTAAAAATTGGGTAAAATATACTAAGCACGTTGCAAGGATCCCAAGTATTCTCCTTTATCTAATAATATTTTGATTTGGGACTTAAAATAAATCTCTCACGTGTCAAGCTTGTGTGCATATTTTCATGCTTTTGATCTATTTCTACACACTTGCATGATTTGATACTAGGTTGTGATCCCTTAAGGATTCATTAAGTAGTCTTAGAATACTTGTGATTGATCTTGATTGCTATCTTGGGTTATTGGACTCACTAATTTGTCGGCCCCTCATTTTCATCCCGTGGTTGCAATCTCAGCACCATAAAGGAGAGGGGTCAACAGGACAGAAGCGTTAAGTGTTCCACTTGGCAACCCTTTTGTGATTTTAGGAACTCACTTGTTTTTTAAGTTGGGGACTCATTTTCAGCTTGTGTGAGGTGTTAAGTGTTCCACCTTGTGGAGTCATCTCATATTCGCTTTAAGCGTTAAGTGTTCCTCCTTCTGCTTTTTGGGTACTTTTGGTAGATTTGCTTTCGGGAATATATCTATGCTCACATAGTAATTAGGCCCTATGAACACTATTCATGATTCTTGAGAGATTGGATTCCTAGAGAAATCTTTCTTGATGACAGAATCCTTGTAGGTAGGGAGGATGCTTAGTGCATTTCACATTCAACTTGGTTAGTGCGTCTTCTCTTATTGATCGACACATTCTCTCTCCGGAGAGGTTGATAGATCATGTGGGGTTGATATCACGAGCTTTGGTGAATCAAAATTGGTTAGTGTGTCTTCTCTTATTGATTGATACATTCTCTCCCCAGAGAGGTTGATAGATCACGTGGAGTTGATATCACAGACCTTGGTGGAACAAAACTTTGTCTTAGCGTGTCGGATTAATCTGCTTGCTTTGTTTGGGTTAAAAGTGAAAAGGTGTCAAAAACCTTGGATCTGGAGCCAAGTCCCTTTGTGGTATAAATCTGTGAGTCACCTTTAGAGAGGGTTAACCATAGCGGACAATCCCTTCACAGGGAAAACTGCGTTGACGGAACCTCAAGCGGTAATAGCCATTTTTTCCATGGTAGTGACAGCCACTATATAAATGTCCTTATGGAAGAAATCTCCATGGGTATGGTTCATTGTTGGGTTGTTAGATCTCCCTAGCATCTCTTGAAGATTAAGTTCTCAAACTGTGTCAAAACCCTGGCGTGCCGGGATTGGAGTTCACCCCTTTGAATCATAAAATTTGCAGAGTCAAGCCATTACTAAAAACCCTAGAGATGCCAATTTTTCATTCTCAGGTATATGTGTGTTATTGCAAAAATTTTCAGAACATACACAATTAGTACTCTCAGGGATTAGCACAATTTGGTCACTTGA
Organism: Chamaecyparis obtusa; assembly: GCA_027943335.1. Taxonomy (NCBI): domain Eukaryota; kingdom Viridiplantae; phylum Streptophyta; class Pinopsida; order Cupressales; family Cupressaceae; genus Chamaecyparis; species Chamaecyparis obtusa. Next base: position 198,963 of record BSBK01003840.1, read on the forward strand.
TTGTTCATGCACAAGGTTGCTTTTGCCCTTGTTCATTGTTTTCAGACGTGCTTGGAATCACTTGCTTGCTATTCTGCGTGCTTGTTTATCTACTTGGCTATTAAAAATGATCAAATCTGGTATAACCTTCAAAATCTAGATAGTACAAATTGCAAACAATCCAAAATTGAAGACCTTAAATTTTGCAAAAATTGACGTAAAATCTTTTTCTGGAGTCAAAAGTCATCTCAGGAGGTCAGAAAGTCATACGAGTTTCCATCAAGTGTCATTTCATTGCAACCCATCTGTCATATGATAGCAAACCCAGTGTCGTACGAGTTTTCATGCCAGCAAATCTTCAAAGTCAAAATCTTGCAACTATCATATGATATTGTCAACTGTCATTTCATAGCCTACCCACTGTCGTATGAGTTTTGTCAAATGTCATTTCATTGCTACCCAACTGTCGTATGAGTTTAGCAACTGTCGTTTCATAGACTACCCAGTGTCGTACGAGTCTGCAGAGTGTCATTTGGAAAAATTTGAGAGAGTTGTCAGAAATTGTCAAATTGCAAGATATCAAATGTTTCCAGCCTAGTTCCAGAATCTGTCAAAAATATCACTGTGTCAGGAACAGAGCAATAGCTATTGAAAATTAGTACACATGTCTCAAAGAATCAGTACACATGAGGAAGAAATTCTGATCACCGCTATGATGAAGCAGTTGCAAGCTATGCAAGTCCAGCTTGACAAACTTGAGAAAGAAAAGGAACCTAAAGAGTTCTCCGTGGAATCTCTATACTCTTTTCCATTTGATAAAGACTTGTACATGTCACCATGCCCCCAGACAAAATTTGAGCAATGTGATAACCCTTATGATACCTCTTCTACGGAGAGTGACACATCCAGCTTTGGAGACTATGATGACTATGACGACAGACAACGTAATGATACCTATGACACCTCTGTTCCTAAGAGTCCTCCTTGTCGTTTGTTCCTGCTTACTACAAATGGGCTGTCACATTGGATAGATCATGATGGTGATCCATATGATTCTGATTTTGAAAGAGACTTTGATGGCTTTTGTGGACAATACCTTGATGATGATCCATCTACTACTGCTGAGGACTATAAAATGCATCGTGCTAGCTTGAAACATCAATACTATAAGGATCTCTCCTCTAAGAACTCTCAGGCTAAAAATAAAGATTACACTCTCAAGCAAGATCATGTTAATGTTGGACCTTTGTCTTGTGATGGTTCCCTTCCATCCCCTACTTCCTCCAATACCCGTACATTTCCTAAAGCTTCTGAGTCTTTCAAATCTTTTACAGAACCTTCATCTGATACAAGCCCTGATACTTTTCATGCGGTTCACTATAGTTATCCTCCAGGGCTACCTCTTAAAGAAACTCAAGCTAACCTTCACTTGGCTGCAAATACTTTCAATAATGCTAAACCTAAAGAGCCTATGCCTTCATATGCTACAATGCCTACTTCAACTAGTCCTCCACCATCTCTTCCCAAGTCATCCATACAATCTCAACATGCTTCCTTGTCCTTAGAAGTGGCTCCATGTCAAGAGGATTCCAGAAATGATAAAGAAAATAACATTAAAAAAGATCAAGATCAAGAACTCTCCATGTCATCCACTCCTTTTTCTGATGTCTCTTATCTGCCTCAAGGTTCTTTTGATCCTATAGACCCTTTTTCATGCATTCCACCATGTCTTAAGTCTTCTCCTAAGCAAGATCAAGTTACTACTTACACTGTTGAGCTTATTGACAATCAAAACAACCTTACTACACTTGTGCTTTCCAAAGATGATACTTCCATTAAGGTTGTTAAAAATGGTGTTGTTACTTCCAATGTTGAGCCTATTGAAAATCAAGAGAAAAATTATACGCTTATGCTTTCCAAAGATCCTTGTCAAGATCAAAGTCTTCCATCTTCTTGTTCTACCACTCCATGTTCATTTCCACTTTCTACTCTTCTTGAGTCTTTGCAAGCTTTGAACAATCCTATCAAAGAAGGTGCTCCTATTCAAGATGTCCACGATTCTATTGAAAATTCTAATACTCACTCTGAAAATGTTGATATCCTGGGTTGTCATATAGATGCTGATGAACTTATTGATTATCCTTTTGCATCTTCCACTTCCATCCTTGGACCTCTTCCACCACTACTAAGGGCTTCATGCCTTCCTTCCATCTTGGGTCCTTATGTCCCTTCACTTTCCCCTCCTAACTCTCCTGATTCGCCATCCATCTTGGGTCCTTACATACCTCCATCTCCCATCTTTCCTCAAGATCAACATAGATGCATACCCTTGAATCCTTTTCATCCACCCACCCATCTAAACCAGTCATATCCTCCCTCTTCCACAAATCCCAAGTCTTTTGGAAGTAACTTGAATGTTCAATACAAGAAAAAGAAGCAATACAAGAATCCATCAAAAAAAGAAGATCACCATGTCTCCTCTAATAGACATGGAAACATAAAGTCAAAAGAGATATCTAAGAAAAAAACTACAAGACAAGTATGGGTTTCAAAATCCATCATTAAAGATATTCTCTCCAAATTACCAAAAAGAAATGAAAAACCTATGGCTATATGGATTCCAAAGTCTCTCTTGAAAGAGTCTGGTGTTGAGAAAAAAGTGAAATTGACATTCAAACTTCCAAAGGTTTCCTCTAAACGACATGGAGGCATAAAGTCAAAAGAGATATTTAAGAAAAAAACTACAAGACAAGTGTGGGTTCCAAAATTCATCATTGAAGATATTATCTCTAAATCATCAAAAGGAAATAAAAAGCCTGCGGCTATATGGATTCCAAAGTCTCTCTTGAAAGAGTCTGGTGTTGAGCAAAAAGTGAAGTTGACATTCAAGCTTCCAAAGGTTTCCACTTCATTTCCCTTCAAAAATATTCTTCCATTCCATGTGCCTAAACCACAACCTCTGCTATCCATTCACCATATTTCTTCACGTATTCCTTCATTCACGATTCCTCCATCCTCTCACCACCCTTCAAGGTATGTGTTGATGTTGATCTTGCCTTCCTTTCCACCTACCCTTTTACAATCCTTCCATGCATTATCCTTCTACCTTCTATCATTTTTCCTCATTTGCCTATTCCTCCTATCTTCCAACCTCACTCGCTTTACATAAAACCTTATCCTCCATTTTTCTCTTCCATCTCCCTTTCCCTATCAACATCTTTGAGCATATCATTTGAATCCTTGGTATATCATGGTTTATCCTTTCAAGGAGCACTATCTAAAAAGCTTGCCTTCTTCCAAAAATTCAAAAAGAAATGAAAAATAAAATAAAAAATTGAAAATGTGCCATGGTAAAAACCTGGAAACAGGCGCCTTGGTAGCAAAAGTAAAGAGAAATAAATTCATCCTATGGTGAAAACCACTCCCTTGTGGCACCTTCGATAAGTACCATGATGAAAACCTGGCAATCAGGCATCATGCGTAGTTCTTCTACATATTTCATCCATTTCATCTTCTCTCTTTGATCTTGACAATGTTGATCTATACACGAACATTTGGCTATTTTGTGAGCTATCTTATGATGATCTTGTTTTCATTCCCTTCCTATTTAGCCTTCATATTTATTTTCCTCCATTCATTTTTGCCTATCGCTATCATTTTCCCCTTTGGTCTTGATCTAAAAAAAAGAAAAAAAGAGTAAAACACGATGCTATGAAGCCTCTTGACATGTCTACTCCTTTGAACTACATCCTGTCCTTCTTTGGCATTACGCTTTTGTGACTTATCCTATGCTGGCCTTTTATTGCTTGTCCAAAAGCATTTTACATGAAAATTTTTCCCTAGCTTGGGTATTCTTGAGGAGTTTTCCCTTGAGGATCTCTTCCCTTCATTCTCCTTCATTCTCTTGTCTTCCATCTCTTCCACCAGCTTGCTAATCCCTCTTGTTCTCCACCTTGCTAGACATTGAGACTGCACAATATGATCTTTCTTGGGAGTTTGCAATGGAAAAAGATGCTATCAAGTATACCAAGTATCAGAACAAGTATCAGAATAAGTATCAGAACCAGTATTAGAGCAAGTATCAGAATGCCTACAAGGGTTACACCTTTCATTTTAGTTTATGGGTCTGAAGCGGTACTGCCTATTGAGGTTGAAATCCCATCACTCAGAATCAGAATGCATGGTCTAGTAACTGATGATGACTACAGAGTGTCTAGGTTGCAAGAACTTGAACTACTAGATGAGCGCAGACAAGCAGCATACGATCATCTCAGAGTGTATCAGAAAAGAATGTCTAGAGGCTACAACAAGAAACTCAAACATAAAGAATTTCAGGTTGGTGATCTAGTCTTGAGAGAAAATCCTAAAATCAATCCCGTCGAGAACGCAAGGGGAAGTTTGAACCTAACTGGATGGGTCCCTTTGTAATCACTGCTACTTTTGGCTCTGGTGCCTATCAACTCTCAACGACTGAAGGAGAACAGCTCTGAGAACCAATCAACGTTCTCCATCTGAAGAAATTCTATGCCTAAGGCATTCAGTCTATGGTTAAATATCCTAAAAAAATTTTAAAAATCAGAAAAAGTCCTGAAAAAAATGAACATCTTGGTGAAAACCTAGCAATAGGTGCCTTGATGATTCACAAAAAAAATCTGAAAATATCAAAAAAGAAAAAAAAAATTTTAAAATTTTTTTTTTTAAAAAAAAAAGGTGCCTTGGTGAAAACCTAGAAACAGGCACCTTGGTAGCAAAAATAGAATCTCTGCCAAGATGGTGAAAACCCGGCAAACGGGTGCCACTTGTTTCAAAATGCTCCATCTATCAGTGCAATCTTGGTCTTTCCTAGCTTTCAGTCTTGCTTTAGTTTGTACATATCTCCCGGTTTGTTTCTGCATTTCCAGTTTTCAATAAGTCGGTCTGTACACCAACCAGCTCAAGCGTCTGTATCCTATCAATGCTTAACACTTGGGGGCCATCAATGTCATATCCTATGGTCTCTAGTATATCTTAGACATTTCATATCTAGTCAGAGTCTTTTGAAGCTTCATTTGAGTCAGTCAAGTCTGTCTTGTCTCCAGAAAGGATTTTGCATCTACAACAACGCAATCAAACATCAAAACTCAACTGAAAATAATCTATGCTTTTTACATGCTCTTATCTCCTTGTATGCTTACTGATTCGCATTGAGATTTTTGCATATTGTGTCCCTTCGAGCTCTTCGATGATGTCCTTTATAGGATTTAGAGAGTGATGACTGGGAGCATAATCTTTTCTTTGTCTTCTGCTTGTATGTGAAAATCTAACAACTTTGGAAATTCTGGATTGAAATGGTGTCCGACTGTAAGAGCCTCTATCTTGAATTGGATGGCCATGCGTACCTCAACCATTGATACCCAGAAAATTCAAGGATGTTTGATCTAACTATTATCTTTTTAAAGTAAATTCTTTCTCCTACTGTGAAACGCGATCTTGCCTAAGGAGGTGAACGATAAAGGGTCACTATAGGTAATTCACACTGGATTTAGAATGATCTTTTGATTGTTTGATGTGTATGTTAAATGCAAGGTGTACTCAGGTCATCACGACATTTATGTTTTGATGCTTGTACAAATTGCTATATCAAAATGGACATGATATTCAGGTCATCTTGGCGTTTGTGCCTTGGTGCTTATATCTAATCTGACATTCCAAAAATAAAATCAATATTCATATGTCCATGGTTGTTGACCAGTGGGTGTTGTATTGATTCTTGCACATACAAATCGATATTCATATGTCTATCGTTTCATAGCTAGTGGGCATTGTATTGATTTATCCGGTTACCTAAAAGTTCAATGATGATAACAAATCGACATATGATCAGTGACTAGGTCTTAGGTCTTAGGTTGCATTTCATTTTGCATGTTTGCATGATCTCACAATGACTAAATGAACTTCAAAGCTTAAATGATTCTTCAATCACATCTTCAAGTCTAACAAGAGCTGAATCTCACACGAAGGTTCCTCCAACAAAATAGCAAGTAGAATCCTTTTTCGGGATCAAAATTGAAATTTGAGATCATTCATATTATTAACTGCTTGCATATTCGACCTTCGATCATCACAGAAATCTAGTATTCAACTTAACTGATTATCTTACATCAAACTATCAAAATTTCAACTTGGTCAACTATGGTCAACTCATGGTTTAACCTAGTCAAACTTGGTCTTTTGGGACCTTCCAACGATGTAGAATGCATTCTCGGACATATATAACCACTTCTCAAATCAATTAACATGCTTTTAAACTATAACGCTGACTTTTCTTGTCAGATTTCAATTTTAATCCCGAAGGGGGCATGGTATTGCACATCATTCAAAGTCTGTAAATCAAATTCTATCGATCAAATCAATCAATATCTTTCATCAGTAAACAAGATAACAATCACGTCTAGTTACTGATTCATCAAAAAAGTCCTCATCGCTCGGGGCAAATCTATCATCACTTGGGGCATATCAGATTCATCAAGATCCATATCAATCTGGTATGCTCCTAATCTTGTAAACTGTATCAGTTTTTGCAACCATCAGATCATAGTGTTCTTTCCTTGGTTCTTTGGCAACTGAAGGGTTTGGATGTGATACCTACTAGTTCTGCTAAGACAATCGAGTCTAGAATGGGTCACTCACTTCTTTGCAATCCCAAGGTTTGGAATCAGGCGTTTTGACACTTTTTCGCAATCATAGGTTCATTTTCTGTTATAGTGAACATTATCTTTGGTCATTCAGGACCTATTATCTTCATATCAAATCAATATCAATCAGCTTCTGTCTCATATCAATTATCAATTTCAAACATCAGTTTCATATCTTTATCAAACACAGACTATCTTTGAACCACTGCGCTTCGCACAGTAATTCAAAGAGGGGCAAAATGTAATACCCCAAAAATGGGCTATGTGTTCATTAATCTCCTACATCAACAATTCGAACGAAATCGACATCAAAGTCCTAACCTAAGGCACATCTAAACATCATCGAATCATAATTGATTATCTTAAATTCTGCATCGGGGAATATTCCTAGCAATATTCCTAATTATCTTAATTATCTTTATTTTAATGATTATTTGGCGATAAATCACATTTATCCTAAGTTTGATTAATTGAATATTTTCATATTTAATTAATTAGATTTAATATTTGCCACTTAATTGTTTAATTAAATTTAATTCTATCTATTATTAATTGTATTATTTAATTTTGACAATAAATCAAAATTCATATCTTTAATTGATTAAATTCTTATTTAATTAATTAAAGCATGTTGTCATTATTTAATAATATAATTTTTAATAAAAGTTTGATTAAATGATTGATTAACCCATAAATCAATTGTTTTATTTTCAAAAATCAGTTAAGTTGAGCATAAATCATTTTATTATTAAATTAATTCATAATTAAAACATGCACAATCATAAAAGCAGACAACTATCAATTATCAATTAAAGCTAAACTCTATTTTGAGTTAAAGCTTAGCTTTTGCATGTTTTTGTGACTTAATTATTTGTTATTTAAAAATAACTCAAAAATCAACCTAAGTTATTTGAGTGATTTATGGCTTTTTTCCATGCACCTCCAAAGCCTTGGATTTCTATAAATTAAGGCTCATCTCTTCATAACTCATCTCTCAATCATCTCTCAAATTTGCATCCAAGCATCTCATATTTTGCACAATCACGTTGGAGAATTGGAATTGAAGAATCAAAGCTCTTGTGAATCGACATCTTTGTGAGATCAATCTTATTTTTGCATTCATATTGCATATCATTGTTAGATTAGCATTACATATCAATTTTCAATAGCATTCATAGCATATCAATTTCATCTAGCATAGATTTCATATCGGTTTTTATCATTCTTATTGCATAGAAAATATCAAAAATATAGATTAATTGCATTCAATTTCGTATCCATCTTTTGCATTCAAATCCTTCATTTAGGTGTCGTCTAGGTCACTGATCTCGATTACAATCTGAGAACATTAATCTCGCACCTACTAGAAGGCAGTAAATCGCTTGGTTAAATTAGATTTCAATTTTGCATGATTTGATTATAGCTAACCTCTAATGTTTTACTGAGTGTTGTATCTATAGATCAGGTACAATTTTCACACACACATTTGTACATCAAGATTTTGTCAAACTTTTATTGAGAAAATAATGACCTATCATTCTAGGTACCAAACCCACCTTTCTAGGGTCTCTAGGCTAGGGCTTATTCAAAAAGACTCTTGAAAATCTCTCTAGATCCCCCCAATGGATATAACACATCCCCATGGACCCCAATAGCATAGATCCATCACAAAATATACTCATCCTTTGGAGTATATGCTCACAACAATGATTGGTGTTGCTTCATGCACCTTCAATCAACATTTACCACCATTTGTGGTCTCTCCACCACCATACATTCTACATATCCTTGCAACCAAATAGTATTGTACAAGACACTAGTTAATTCCTTACCTTCAAATGCCAATAAAATGATGCAATACGAACATGGAAGTGATAAAAAGACAATAGAAAATCAATTTACTCTATTTCAAATCACAGACACATTCCACAATGCATTCAAATGACCATCCTTGGTCTCTTTACATTTTCCAATAACCCATTATGGTCATGTCCCCATCTCCCTTGGAGCAACAACATCTATTCATTGTGAGCACAAACCGATGCTTCCATCACGTCTGGTTGGGTAGGTTTACCCTAGGAATGGTCCCACTTTGGCTCTTGACACACCATAATGCTTGCCAACATACGCAATGGTGCTTAGTGCACCTTGGGGACACTTTGGTCTGGAATGTTCGTGAATGTTCTAGTGACTTCATGTTCAAAATGAGGTTGTCACTAGCATTTACCCACCCAATGAGAGCTAATGGCATAGACCATTCGGTGCTAGGATGAACCATTTGGAAGAAACCCAGTGGTGCAGTTATTTGACCAAATGAGATGTCTATCCATAGCAATATTATTTTCCCACATCCACTCAAAATAATTCTCAAAGAAATGTTGGACATGCTCATGAGAGTGAGATCTATCATCGCTCATATAAAAATGGTACTCTTTGATTATCTTTTAGTCATCTTCTGTACTATTAGGGAAATGCCTATATGTTATGTGCACAAAAATAGAAACCTGAATAGAATTGTAATATTGAGTTTGCAACTCATTTTGGGGCTGCAATGTATAGTTCTCTGCAAAGTCAACAACTGATATAATAGTGCCAATTAGGAAAGTGTCCTTACACATCCTAAATTTTTGATCCAACCACTGAGACCTATGACTATGCCTTGCATACTTGTAAAAAAGATTCTTCCTGAAATCTAAAATAAAATCAACTACATTGCATTCTTTTGTAACCAACTCACATCTAGATCCTTCACCTCCACTTTTCAATGTATATTTAATGGTTTCATACACCTTTTTGTGGACAATTGCCTTTCCAAAATTGTGTTCACAACCCTCATGAAAACATTCAACAAACTTCACTAGTCCACCACACTCTGAGCACTTGTCATTTAAGCAATCTTTTATATAAAAGAAACATCCATCATCTTTAGGACATAAAAAATGACCTAGCAAGTCTCTTGATGATTTTGGAAGAGCACTTGAACCACACTCCTCCAAAATTTCACTAGTATGCAAAGTAGAATGAATGGATCATAACAGTTCATGGTGCTTTGAAAAATCCACATGATATTTGCAACAACAAGTATTTTGAATCTTAAGAGGCACACAAAAAAAGGCTTGAGGGCTTCAAAATCTCTTTGTGATATTTGCAATGTTGGATGTGTCTCACAATTTTTTTTGAACAACATTGTTTGACTCACCTCCAAATAATGTTTGGGATGTGGGGTGTGGTCTCGAATACAAATTCTCAACTTCAAGACATCCTTCACATTTGGTGATACTCTTGAGTTAGATTGCCAAAATAGTTGATTTTTTTCCTTCACACCATTGGTAAGCTTCTTATCACAACGTGAAAGTCTCCCACCATAAGTTCATGTATCATTATGAAGAGGATCATCAAGTCTTTCTCTTCTTGCAAGTGCTCTATCCAAAGTTTTACGATTTAGGTTCAAGTCAACACAAGTTTGTTTAATCAAACAAGCCTTTCTCAAATGATGACTTAGTAAGGAGGTTGTAATAACTCTCCTAGCAACTCTCTTATCTTTTTCCTTGGTAGTCTTCCCAATAGAATTGAGAGCACTAAAAAGATTTCCCACAATAATAGCATTCCTCTCCTTTTTCTTGTTCACATTAATCTTCAATTTGACTAGTATATGTCTCATCTTCTATATATTTAACAATTGCATAAATATTTGACATTACTCGACCAACGTCTTGTGGCTAAAAAATTGATCAAATTTTTTTGAAACCCACAACCAAACAGTTCTTTCTGATCTCTTGTCATCAAGATTTCTCATTATGTTCTCATCAATTTCAAGTAACCGTTTTGTTGTTCTTGAAGGTCTCAATTTTGAAGTTTGTCTTTCTTCCTCCCAAGGGACTTCATTTCTCATACAATTTAGAGATGTGTTACGTTGATTTGGTTCTTGTGCAACATTATCATTGTCAATTACTTCATATTCAATCGGTGGATTGTCATTGTCAATGTCCACACTTCCATTGTCCACATCTACATGTTCATTTTCATCTTCAATCCCTACATTCTCATTTTCAATATTATTGTCATAAATCATTTCAAATTCATGTTCTTCTTCACTTGAAACCATATTTAAGGGTGGGTCTATGCCCACATCTTCATTAATATTTAACATACCTAGTCTCTTGTTCTGATGGGAAACCCTATCTATTTCTCTATACACTTCAATCTCTTCATTTGTGAGTTTCCTCTTCCGTTTATACTTTCAACGACTACTACTCCCCATGGTGAGACCAAAAAGGTGATGCAAAAATCTTTGATTATAGAGAAATTCCAGCAAAAAGGGTGGAAAAAGTAATTTTTTGTCTTCTACAAGTGAAATCCTATGATATTCTCTACAGAAAAATGTGGTTCTTGGACTGAGGGACCCACAGATCAGATATCCAAAAATATTGAATATCCAAAATCTCCCGCTCAAATATTGCCTCAACTCTCTCTCTCTCTCTCTCTCTCTCTCTCTCTCTCTCTCACACACACACACACACACACACACACACACACACACAATCCCTTTCCCATACTCTCCTACTCTCTCTCTCTCTCTCTCTCTCTCTCTCTCTCTCTCTCTCACACACACACACACACACACACACACACAATCCCTCTCCCATACTCTCCTACTCTCTCTCTCTCTCTCTCTCTCTCTCTCTCTCTCTCTCTCTCTCTCTCACACACACACACACACACACACAATCCCTCTCCCATACTCTCCTACTCTCTCTCTCTCTCTCTCTCTCTCTCTCTCTCTCTCTCTCTCTCTCTCTCTCACACACACACACACACACACACACACACACACACACACAATCCCTTTCCCATACTCTCCTACTCTCTCTCTCTCTCTCTCTCTCTCTCTCTCTCTCTCACACACACACACACACACACACAATCCCTCTCCCATACTCTCCTACTCTCTCTCTCTCTCTCTCTCTCTCTCTCTCACACACACACACACACACACAATCCCTCTCCCATACTCTCCTACTCTCTCTCTCTCTCTCTCTCTCTCAGGTATTATTGAACATATAATATAAATATTTTAATAAATATTTAATACTAATATTATACTATTATACAATAGAGAAATAAATAATAATAATATAATACAATACTAATATAAAAATTTATATAATACTAATGCTATTATCATTTAATATTAATATAAAAAAATAAAAATTATAATATATAACTTAAAATTGAAAAAAACATTCAAGTTGAAATGTTGGAATTGGGAGGGAGATATCGGATTTCAAATATTTTTTAGCATGCATGGGTCTCCATCACCCCTCCATCTTATATTTGGCCAAAATATTCTATTGGTTGCACATACATGTGTGAGAGTTTCTCATATATGTGTAGCCACCCTATCCTTTCCTCTTTTATCCACATGTCAATCTCATATTTACCATTTCTTCTCCACTTGTCACACTCATTTTCTTCCCATTGCGTGCTCACACATGCCCTCCTCCTCATTCCATGTGCTATTTTTTGAGGCCATCATCTTGTGATACTTATCACAATGCTAAACCTCCATCTTCTTCTTCAATCCTATCTCTCTATCTAATTCATCCATTATTTGTCAATGTTGTTGTAAAGTGGGCCATGCCACTGCAAGCTGCTTTAGTATCAAGAAACACCACCACATTTCCAGAGAAAAAAATAGGTTATGTCTAAGTTGTTATTGAGGAATGTTCCACTTTCTTTTAAGTTATGGGATGAAAATAATGGAAAAGCTCCTATAGAAGGTACAACTGTGGATCTCTCTTTGATGGTTCTTGGAGTGGTTAAAGATTCTGCCAATGATCATCTCTCTTGTTCTGAAAAAAGAAGTATTGAATAATTGGATGCTTGTTCTAGGATGAAGCAAAAATCATTGGATCAATTTGGCTTCAAACTAGCCTCACTTTGGGTTGGCAGGTTGTAGGGATTTGTACTATTTTTTTTGTCTTTTATTGTCTCTCTTAGGCTCCATGTTGTCCTCTTGTGCTTAAAGCCTACGTTCTCTTACTTATGTATAAGAATCAGGACCTTCTCAACATCCTTGGTTACATCAATAAAAAACATATGCAAACTCTCAAAGATTATTCTAGTTTTATATTATATTTTTTACTTTTTTTAGACCAATTTTTGTTCTCCTAAGATATGCTTCATTTATGATATTAACAGAAAATGGTAGTAGAATGCGCTCAAAGTTGACATCTTTTTAAAATGAATTCATTTTTTATTTGAAAGGAGAATTTTTTTTAAAGTTTAGACTTCTATATATTTTTTTAAAGTTTAGACTTCTATAGTTTTTTTAATACTTAAAATACTATATTCTGTGTCACAATATCAACAAAAATGCAAACTAATAATGTGATTGTAGAAGTCAAAGGTGATTAATGTAATCGTTTATTTCTCATAAAAGATATTTTGTGTTTCTTTGCATATGTAGATTTCTATTCTTAAATTTATGAATTTAATTCTTGTTCTTTGATTACTATAGGAGCAATTATAAGTTAAAAGAGACAACACAAGAAAAGTGAAACAATATATTTATTTTTATTTTTATTCAAATTTTAAAATATTTAATGATATCAAATTTTCACAATCTATAATTTTAATATTGATGATGTTGTGATATTGCTATCAAGATTTAAGTGTGTAGTTTTTTGAGTCAAACTCATTAACCTATGTCTTATGATGTTCTTTCTAAATTGAATTGTGAATTTAATTAATTAATTTATTAATCAGATTATCACACTCTTCTGTGATCCATCATCACTATGAAAACTAAGAGAGTTCAAATGAAACAAACAGAGACCAACATGGAAAAATACAGATTTTTCAAATTGATCAAAATACAATTTTACATATTGTGAGAGCTTTGCCTCTTTGTTACTCATTACAGACCTTCTAAGCTTCAGCTTGTATTGTTAAACACCATTATTTTCATCCGACTATTGCCTGAGATACCATGTTTCCTCACAGACATAGAAGCTCACATTCTTCTTACAACTCTGTGGAGTTGGACACTTGAAAGTGAGTTCCAAACTATAGACTCAAACAATTTATAGAAATAACATAAACTAATGTTTTTCAAACAACCCACATCGAAATGTATGAAACATCAAATCTGACAATGGACAGGTTGGAGCAATAAATGAAAATCCAATTATATCAATAAAAAAACTCCCAAGATCTATTTTGAATGCTTTTCTTTAATACTATGGATACATTTATACATACAAGTTTTTAAAACAACTTAGAGCTAACCATACTATTGAGGTAAATCATGGTATTACAGCCTCCACCATATTGCTCTTTTATTCTTTGTTATTATTGTTGAGAACATGTGTCTCAACCTTGCAGTCTTTTTCTACAAAATTCTAGAATTTGTTTGTGGTAGTTTTCCACATGTTTATACATTGGAAATTGGTTAATGAGTTGTCAAAAATGAGCCTTGTCCATAGTAGAATATAGGTGGGTCATTTTTAGAGCCTTGATGACTCATTTTGTGACTTTTAAGAGGGTCTAAACTAGGGGACAAAATTATGGACGGGATTACTATTTTAAACTAGTTGTTTTTCCATCTTGGAAATGTAAATGTCAAAAATGGGCACCATGTGGCATGGTGGTTAAGCCCATGGTTTTGTAAAACCACAAGTGGTTTCTAGGTTGTAAAATCACTATAAAAGGAGAGCTTGGGGAGGTGTTTGTGTAATTGAGTTTAGTTTGCAAGATTGGATGCTAGAAGGAGTCTCTTTGAGTTCAAGTTGTGGTGATGTGCTCCTGTAAGAACTTGCATTGCAAGTGTATTGTAATCATCTTGATTTGATAATACATTGTGCGGGTTTTGGAGGGTGGGGTTTTTCTCCCGGAAGGGTTTCCCCACGGTAATCATTGTGTTATGTGTTCATTGTTATTTTGTTTATGCTTTATTATGCATTTCTTGAAATCTTTGCAATATATAAGTTGAAATTTGCATAATCGTCCTCTCAAGATTAGCGTAGGAAGTGTTTCCACACACCTTTGCTTCCTTACAAGTGGTATCAGAGCCTGGCTAGTTTTGGTTTTATTTGTTGGGTACAGGATTTTTTGAGCTAATCAAGGTTTGAGTGGGAGCTTGTGTAGAGTATTTCATTTCTGTGTTGCAGGATTGAAAATATGGCAAGCATATCGGGGAGGATTGATGTAGAGAAGTTTTCTAGCACAAACTTTGAGATGTGGAAGTTGAAGATGGAAGATCTGTTGATTGATCGGGATCTATGGGATGCGATTGATGAGAATAAGCATAGGCCCGTAGATCCAACTTTAGCCGCACAATATGATGTGACTGATAGAAAAGCTAAAGGTCTCATTAGATTGTGTCTTGCAGACTCTATTCTGATAAATGTCCATGAAGAATCTACTACAAAGAAGCTTTGGAAGAAGCTGAGTGAGATCTATCAAGCAAAATCACTTGTGAACAAGATCCTCTTAAGGAAGAAATTTTATTCTTTGAGAATGGAAGAAGGTGGATGAATTTCTGAGCATCTGGAAAGCTTTAATATGTTGGTGACTCAGTTAACCTCAGTAGGGGTGCCAATGGATGAAGAAGAAAGATGCCAAATCTTGCTATGTTCGTTGCCAAACTCATGGGACAGCCTTGTCATGGCCATAAGGAGCTCTTCAGTTGTCTTGAAGATGGAGGATGTTGTTGGTTCTCTACTTTTTGAAGAGATGAGAAGGAAGGTCTCTCTGAATGCCAAAGAGGCTTTGAGTGTTTGAGGAAGACCAAAAGAAAGAGGCAAGAATGAAAAGCAGCATGGTCATTCTAAGTCCAAGAATAAGGGGAGATCAAAATCTCCTGTGAAGTCCAAGGCAATCTGCTGGAATTGTGGCAAACCCGAACACTTCTGAAAGGACTGCAAAGAGGAGAAGAAAAAGAAGAAGAAGAAGCAAGATTCTGATTCTGAGTCCGAGAAGGAAGATGGAGATGCTTTCATCATAGCCTTGGCCACTCGTGCAGGTGACAATGCATGGTTAATAGACTCAGGTGCATCTTTCCACATGACTCCTAATAGAAACTGGTTTAGTAAGTATGAAAATTTTGATGGTGGTAAGGTGTATTTGGGTGATAACTCAGTTCTTGATATTGTTGGTCATGGAAGTATTCATGTGAAATTTTTTGATGGTAGAATTAGAAGATTTGATGGTGTCTTGCATATCCCGAGACTAGCAAGAAATTTGTTATCTGTTAGCAAGCTAATAGATGCGGGTGTGCATGTACACTTTTCTGAAGTAGGTGTGAAAATGGTAAGAGGTGCTATGGTGATAGCAAGAGGAAGAAGATTGGGTACACTGTACCAGCTTGATGCATGCACAGTTGAGTGCAATAGTACTTTTGATAAGATTGTGAAAAAGAATACTCAATTGGAAAAGGAGACAGTTTCTCTTTCAACAAATGGTCGTGGTTTTTGGGTACCCAAGGGTGCTCTGTCTACCGAATCAAAGTTGCCTACAGAGAAGACCATGTTATGGCACCAGAGACTCGGCCACATAGGTGAGAAGGGTCTACGAACTTTGAAAAATAAGAACCTTGTTGATGGGTTGAATGATTGCAATCTTGAATTTGATTTTTGTGAGCATTGTATCTATCATAAACAAAACCACATTCAATTTTACTCGAGTTCTCATAAGTCCTCATGTATTTTGGATCTAATCCATTTTGATGTATTTGGTCTAGTTGATGTTCCTTCTATTGGTAGATCAATTTATTATGTTTCTTTCATTGATGATTTCAGTAGAAGAACATGGGTTTATTTTCTTAGGAGTAAAGCTAAAGTTTTCAGTCGTTTCAAAGAATTTAAAGCAATGGTTGAGTTGTAGACTGGAAAGAAAATAAAATGTTTGAGAACTGATAATGGTGGTGAATTTTGCTCCAATGATTTTGACACATTTTGTAAAGATTGTGGTATTAAAAGAGAGAAGACAAATCTGTATTCTCCACAGCAAAATGGAGTTGCAGAAAGAATGAACAGGACCTTGATGGAGAAGGCTAGGAGTATGCTGAGTGGAGCTGGACTAGAACAAAAGTTCTAGGCTGAAGCTGTAGCCATTGCTTGCTACCTGATAAATAGGTCTCCTACATCAACTCTTGTTGATAAGATGCCAATGGAAGCGTGGTCGGGCCACAAGCCTTCACTTAGACATCTAAGAGTGTTCGGTTGTGAAGCGTATGCTCATGTGCCAAAGGAGAAGTGGACAAAATTGGACAACAAAGTTGTTAAATGTATTTTCATCAGATACAGTTATGGTGTGAAAGGATACAAGCTTTGGAATCTTGTTGAACAAAAGGTATTTTATTCAAGAAGTGTTATTTTTAGAGAAACTAAGCCTAATTCTATTACAGTGCAGCCAAAACAAACAGAACAAAAGAAAGATGTGATTCAACTACCTGCTACACCGGAGAAAGTTGAATCAAGGCCCTTAGAAAGACAAGAAGTCGAGGAGAGCTCTATGAGTTCTGAATCATCAGAGGAAGAAGAGGTACCTGAAGCTGAAGCTGAACCAGATCTTGTTCGAAGGTCTACTAGACAAAGGAAACCACCTGAAAGGTATGGGTATTCTCTTGATGATTGGAGATGCATATTTGCATTGAATGCTAACATTGATGAACCGAGATCTGTAGAAGAGGCTCTTGGTATGAATGATTCAGAGTCCTGGAAAATAGCCATGGATGAAGAAATGGCAGCTCTTAAGATGAATGAAACATGGGACCTTGTACCATTGCCTAAAGGATGAAAGCCTGTTGGTTGTAAATGGGTGTTCAAGAAGAAGATGGGTTCAGATGGAAGCATTGAGAAGTATAAAGCACGTTTGGTTGCAAAAGGTTACTCCCAGGTTGAGGGAGTAGATTATGGTGAGATTTTTTCTCCAATAGCCAAAATGACATCCATTAGATTTTTGCTTTCTATTGCAATAGCCTATGATCTAGAGATCGAACAAATGGATGTGAAAACAACTTTCCTTCATGGAGATTTGGAGGAAGAAATTTACATGACACAGCTAGAGCACTATGTGGTGAAAGGTAAAAGTCATTTGGTCTGTAAGTTGAAGAAATCCTTGTATGGTTTAAAACAGAGTCCTAGGATGTGGTACCAGAAGTTTGATACATATGTGTTGAGTTTGGGATTTGTGCTATCTAAATCTGATCACTGTATATATTTTAAATTTGATGGTGATCGTTTCCTGGTTATTGCCTTGTATGTCGATGACATGTTGTTTATTGGCAAAGGAAAAGGTTTGATTGCAGAGTTAAAATCTCAGCTCTCGATAAAGTTTGAAATGAAAGATCTTGGTGCAGCTAGGCACATTCTGGGAATGGAGATTGTAAGAGATAGACAAAACAGAAAGCTTTGGCTAGGCCAGAGCAAGTATGTTGGTACTATTTTGAAAAGATTCAATATGTAGGATTCAAGACCATTGAGTGTTCCTGTTACAATGGGAACAAAGCTTTCTAGTTCACAGTGTCCTACATCCCCATTGGAGATGGAAGAGATGAGTCGAGTACCATATCAGAGTGCTATTGGAAGTTTGATGTATGCTATGGTCTGTACAAGACCAGACATTGCCCAAGCAGTGGGAGTACTTTCCCGTTATATGTCTAATCCAGGAAGAGCACATTGGGATGCAGTAAAAAGAGTTTTCAAATATTTGAGGGGTACTTCAGAGTACTCAATATGTTTTCATGGAACAAGAAATGAGCATTCCTTAGATATTCAAGGCTATGTGGATTCAAACTGGGCCGGTGATGTTGATAGAAGAAGATCCACCAGTGCATACGTGTTTACATTATTCGATGGTGCAATCAATTGGATGAGCAAGTGACAAGCTGTGGTCGCTTTGTCCACTACTGAGGCAGAATATATAGCAGCTACTCATGCTTGTAAGGAAGCCATCTGGCTAAAGAGATTGTGTTCAGATATAAAGTACAAACAGGGTGCAGTGACAATTTTTAGTGACAGTCAAAGTGCAATCTGCCTAGCGAAGAACCCGACTTTTCATGCCAGGACCAAGCACATTGATGTACAATATCATTTTGTGAGAGATATGGTTGAGGATGGCAAGGTGAAGCTGGAAAAGGTAGAAACTTTGGTGAATGTTGCTGATGCATTAACTAAGCCCATGAGCACAAAGAAATTCAGATGGTGTTCAAAGTCTATGGGCCTCTCGGCCCCTAGCAATTAAGTCCATGATATTTTGGATCCCCTGACTCTTGCAAGGTGTTCGACAAGTGGGAGAATGTTGAGAACATGTGTCTCAACCTTGCAGTCTTTTTCTGGAAAATTCCAAAATTTGTTTGTGGTAGTTTTCCACATGTTTATACATTGGAAATTGGTTAATGAGTCTTGTCCATAGTAGAATATAGGTAGGTCATTTTTAGAGCCTTGATGACTCATTTTGTGACTGTTAAGTGGGTCTAAACTAGGGGACAAAATTATGGACGGGATTACTATTTTAAACTAGTTGTTTTTCCATCTTGGAAATGTAAATGTCAAAAATGGGCACCATGTGGCATGGTGGTTAAGCCCATGGTTTTGTAAAACCACAAGTGGTTTCCAGGTTGTAAAATCACTATAAAAGGAGAGCTTGGGGAGGTGTTTGTATAATTGAGTTTAGTTTGCAAGATTGGATGCTAGAAGGAGTCTCTTTGAGTTCGAGTTGTGGTGATACACTCTTGTAAGAACTTGCATTGCAAGTGTATTGTAATCATCTTGATTTGATAATACATTGTGCGGGTTTTGGAGGGTGGGGTTTTTCTCCCGGAAGGGTTTCCCCACAGTAATCATTGTGTTATGTGTTCATTGTTATTTTGTTTATGCTTTATTATGCATTTCTTGAAATCTTTGCAATATATAAGTTGAAATTTGCATAATCATCCTCTCAAGATTAGCCTAGGAAGCGTTTCCGCACACCTTTGCTTCCTTACAATTATAAGAAGCCAATGCCATGTCAAATATCAAATTTATTGAGGTATAACAGTGGTGATATTTACAATATAGTTATAACACGATTAAGTTAGTCAAAGGGAAATGTGATTCAAAAGATAATTTTAACAAGAGTAAATTGAGGGTTATGTCTCCCTCAATTTACGTAAATGATTTTCATAACACAAACTTCTTCTACATGATGGAACAGGAGTTTGGGTTTTCATCACTGAATAGTTGAGGAGAAATCATATGTTCAATTACATAGCGAGGAATATGAAATTCATTTTTCTCCTCGTCCTCAACTTTTTCATCATCATTTTTCTCTTCTTCTATGACTGTTGCATCTTTCCTCTCCTCACCCTCAACTTTTCCCCTGTTTTTCTTGACTTCCCCTTCTTCACTTTTTTCACCATCTCTTTTTTCATCTATATCACTGTCATCTTTCCTTTCTAATGACAATCTCTCCAATGTTTTCATCAGGTCATTCACCACCATCTTTATTAGTCTGGCTTCGTAGCTGCAATGATCAAACAAAATCAACAAAAATGGCAGAATAAAATAAAATTCACATTGAGAAAGAATATCAATTAAGGTTCATGTTTCAATTATCATACAATGGATTTTTGTTAATTAAAAGTCTACTAAAAAATTATGGTCAATAGCTATCAAATGTTTTAGAAAAAAAAGATAATAATTAGATCAATTGTATAACTTTATTGGTATCAATAGTGTGCATAAATATTAGATCAATTGTGTAATTTTTTTGGTAGTCAAAGTGAATGGGTAATGAGGCAATAAGAAATATGTTTCGGGTGACACTTTGAAATGATCACTTTTTGAACATTACACGCATAACAGATCTAACAACATTCATCTTTACAATCCATGAGCTAGAATAATTGTCAATAATTAAATTAAACTATGATTTTAGAAAAATAAAAATAAACCTACTATTCACAAATCTACACTAATTGTCATAGGTTTCCTTGAACTCCTCATTTAACTAGCAAATTAATTCATAGCTCTCTACAAGCAACATGTCGACCAAACATTTCATTTGAAATCACCACAAGCATATTGAAATGAGCTCACAACCTTTAAATCATGTCATGTGGCAATATCTCCCACCAAATGAGCACACAAACTTCAAAGTCCACATCTTACATCCTACCATATCACATCCACATTGGAGCTTTCCTTATCAACATTTGAGCACATGTAGACCAAACTATGATATCATACATTACTTCAAAAGATCAATAAAAAATATTTAAGTATGTTGCACAATAATATTGTACCACAACAAAAGGTCATGTGCCACAAAGAACATTGATGCTAAGAGGAATCAAGCCTAATAATATTTCTAATGCACACACCTCTTAGTCAAGATCAATTGGCACACAATAATATAAGGGAGATGATCTAATAAATGAGCATGTTCCAATAATTGTAATAGCATTTGTTGTTTTAATGTCTATTTTTTTTAATATTATAACACAAGTAGTTGTGATATTAAAGTTGTTTGTGTTGATGATGAATACTCATAATTAAATGAAATGTATTCCTCACATCTAAAAAGCAACAAATCGTGTGATGCTACATCACTACATTTATAAAGAACAACTACTGATCTACCCTTTTTGGGGTATTTTTCAACACCTTGCCAAAAATATGCTAATGTGTCATCATACTTGATGATGTAGACTTTGAACCTTGCATTGAGGCAATTGCTATCACTACATGATTGATAACCATGGACTTTGCAAAGTAATTTGAGTTTTCTTATAAGAAAGACAAGATTGACAAAGCTATTATGTTTGACATAGTTGGGATTGGATGGTTATGAAACTTTGTTATATATACAAGAAAAAATGGTTTTATTGTATTATAAAACATCACCTACTTGATCAGTTTATTGTGGTTTGTCATAATATTTAAAATGTAAATCCAATAGCCAACTCTCAACCAACACCTTCTAGCTTACACTTTGTGATGGCTACCGAAAGTTGGCTAATAGAACAACCTCTTTTCTAGTATCAAGGCCCTATGATTCACAATCTATGATAACTATTTAGTATTTGGTAAATATTAAAAACAAACGAAAAAATATCAAGATATTATATTGCCTTTCTAGGCTCTTCAAGTGTAATGTTTAATGATTCTCATTAGACTTGACAAGTTTTGACGTCTAGAGGACATGTAGGAAAGCACACCAAAGTAGATGGGAAGCACATTTTCAGAGTAGGGTTATGTTCCAAGTTTCTAACATAAAAATAAAAATACTTTGAAAATTGAGGATAATCCATCATGTCCAAAGATATATAAGGGTGGATAAGCTAATCTACCTAGTGCTTATAGGGTTACTCCTCCAAAGTGTTTTTCTAAAATGCAAATAGAGTTTTTGAGGATTTGAAGATATTGAAGATAAACTAATATGGATGTTTTTTCTTCAATGAAACTAATGTTCTTTACAATAGATATCGACACAAGTTTCATATTTTCTAACAATTTACTAATATGTGTTGGCCTAAGACCTAATGATTAATAGTTGCACAAGTGACAATATATAGAAGACTATAACCTATAAGAATTATTTAAGCATAAAGTATTTGAGTTGTCACTTCTCCATTAGATCACATCCATCAAGATAAAACTAAAGAAGCTAAGCCTCATAGACATCACTTGTGTTAAATGACAACAAGAAGAAACAACATTGTGCACCTTTCTATGGTTAAAATTAGCTAAAACATATTAGGGTGCATAAAAAGTAGAATATATATAGGAGACTCTATGTGTAAACCAACACTAAGATAAGATATCCAAATGTTTTGAAACCAGAATAGACAAATGCCAAAATGAGCTTTTTTTTGCATACAAAAAATGAAATAAATTTTTGGAGAGATAATTCTTCTTTGTAATTATAAAAATTTGATACTTGAGGGAGAGACTTGCTAGACCTAATCATCTCTAGAATTACTTCTAAGAGATGTTGAATCATTCCAAACTAATGGAAATAAAAGATGCTAGGTCTATTTGTCTTTGGGAAGATGATCTCTCAAATGTAAAACCCTTATTTTTGTTAGGTAAGATAGATGAATGGTTTCAAAAAAGAATGTAATGATTTCAAAGGAATATTAGTACCTAGTTGTACCCTTTAAGGTTAATCAAGTAAATAAGTGTTTGCAAGGATGTGCCCATTTGAAAAACTAAGGTGTTTGTCACTTATTCAACATATTCTAATAAAATTGTAATTGTTTTATGTCACACCAATCTTTTTGCCTTGTGACTTTTGGTTTCTAAAGTATAAGAGCCGATATAATGACACAAATCAATGAAGAAATATGTTGAACAATGTATATGGTTAGTGAAGAAAATTCTATGATAAATTTAAATTACAAAGATGGTGCGATATCTACTATCTATTCACTCTATTGGAAAATAGATTTGACAATAATTACATTTACAACATTTGCACCAACTAGTATCCATTTAATATTAACTTAATAATTCTATTGATAAGTAGGAGATATTTTCCACAGCAAGTCAAATTGTGATATTGCTATCAGGATTCAACTGTGTAGTTTTTTGAGTCAAACTCATTGACCCATGATTCATGAGTAGTGGCTCAACATGAACCCATCTCTCATGAGAATGAATGGAACACTTAGCAGTCATTGGATCTAGGTGAAAAAATTACCTCAAAAACAAAGAAGACAAAATAAGCAAAAATTTTAATCAACCAAATAATCATAAAATCCACAATATCTCTACCTGAAGAATCAAATATGGATCTAACACTAGATATTACAATATATGAAAACATATAGATAAAACTCCAAAACCATTAGCTTTATTTAATAGACAACAACACAATTATTTTTGAATGAAATAAAATGAAACAAAAAGATCTTGCCATGCACAAATTTGAAAAAAAAGCTCACGAAAACCAAAGCAAGTGACTCACGTCAAGGTTCTGCACAAATGGCATTGAGCTATCAATGATGTTGATGAGAAAAAAAGGGACAAAGTTTGAAGGAAAATTCTTACAATACCCTACCCAACAGATTTTGATTAGTTGGAAATTTTTTCCACAACAAAATAAATTATGGTATTGCTATCAGGATTCAACTGTGTAGTTTTTGAGTCAAACTCATTGACTCATGTTTCATGAGTAGTGGTTCACAAGAACACATCTTGTAGGAGAATCAATGGTACACTTAGCACTCATTACATCTAGGTGATGCTCAAAAAGGTGAAACAATGGCCATTTCATGAAGGTCACCCATCTTAGTACTACTCCAACTCAAACACACTTGGCCAGGAAATTTCCTTAAAGTGCTAAGTGTACTATTCATTCTCATGAGAGATGGGTTTTTGTGAATCGCTACTCATAAAACATGAATCAATGAGTTTGACTCAAAAACTGCACGGTTGAATCTTGATAACAATATCATAAAACATTTTATTTTAAGATATGGAACAAACCAAAAACACCCTTTGCAAGCAAAAAGTAGATCTATAAATATCGGGGTTCCAGGGCTACTGAATTCTTGAGGCTTAGACAAGATTTTTGCAATCGTTTAGAAGAATTTTTTTGGTTGTGAGTTAAAATTAGTTTTGGAGAATGGGGTGTGGAATGCTTCAACTATCTGTTGAGAGTTGCTACAAAATCTAACCCAATTGACCAATAAACCAAAACAAAAAAAAGTAAACAGAAAATGAGATTAATTACTTACCCTTGAGTTACATCCATGGACCAGCCCGAGAAAGAACAGATCTGGTGAAGAGCACTCTTCCACTCACTAATCTCCTCTCTTGGGTATCGCCTTAGATGTTTGCGAAATGATCGGTAATAGGGACTGGAGCTCTTATCAGGATACCTGACAATAGTTGGATCCATGTGATAAAAAAGAGGAATGATCAAACCAGGAGTCCTTGACATTGCAGCGGCCTCTCTGAGACACCATACCGAGTCTGCGTAGCCTTTGGAAAATATGGGAATGCGTACCAAACTGCTCTCAATTGCTTTTTCTATGCTCAACCCAATGATTTCTCCCCTTTCCAATTTTTCGCTGTCTAGAAAGACAATCAGGCCTGCTTGGGTGAGAGCTTCGTAAAGATGATCAACCAGAGTCTTTCTCACATCCGGTCCCCTGAAACTCAGAAATACGTGATAGCTCTCATCACTTAAGGCACGTTTTGTTGTGGGAGGTTTGTATTGACCCATTTTAGGATCTCAAGAACAAGGGTGGGTCTCGCTAGAGATTGAAAGAAAACATGGGATTCAACTCAAATTTTCAGAGCTTCAACTCAACAAGACTATTTTTTCCCACACGTGCCATTCACACATACTTGCCAAGTAAATGAAAGCCAGCATTAAGTCACAAGAGGCGGCGCTCTTCTTTTCTTCTGACACGACAGCAGGCCCCACGTTTAATACTTTTTCTTGCCATCGTAACTTCAACGAATGTTGCTTAGTTGTCCCTAGCTGGGCACGATGTAGCCGTTGTGCATATCTCAAGTCTGTCAATGTTGAACAAATTTATAAAAGTCATAGCACATTGTCTTCATGTAGGGGAGGAGTACTACTAGTCCTAGTTAAGTTCACAAAATTTTATTTTTTATAGTGAGCTTCACAAATTTTTAATTCTTCTAGTTAACTTCACACAAAATTTAAGTTTTTAAATAGTATATCAATTTCAATGTTTCAATCAATCAAAAGTCCGAAGAACCCATCAATGTTTCTATCAATCAAAAGTCCGAAGAACCC
This sequence comes from Chamaecyparis obtusa, assembly GCA_027943335.1. Taxonomy (NCBI): domain Eukaryota; kingdom Viridiplantae; phylum Streptophyta; class Pinopsida; order Cupressales; family Cupressaceae; genus Chamaecyparis; species Chamaecyparis obtusa. The sequence goes on from BSBK01003840.1 coordinate 224,375, forward strand.
ATTAAGAAGAACTCAGTCAAAAGCATAATACTCAAGAAGTTAGTAGGCATGATCAAACACTTGGTAGAACTTCAGGGCAACTCCCAACTTGGATGACACACACCATTCAAAGAAGACAAAGGAGACTAGGTGAAGAATATTTTTTCAAGTTAGATGAAGCCTTCATAACATCCAAGAGTGCAAAGAAGAAAGTAAGGAGAGTGTCTTATATAACAACTTATGCACAAGGTCATCAACGTGCTCAATTATGAAATCCTAGATGGGATAGTAGATTTGGTAGAATTAGTATTAATTCATTAGCAATTACTAGGTTTCTGTCATGTTGAAAATTGGAGGAAATCAGTCCTCTTAAGTCTATTATTTCATTGTTTAGTTTTTCTTGAACGAACTCTTGTAAAATTTATAGAAAACATAATTAGCCGATAGGATATATTACGTGAGGTTTCACGTAAAACCAGTCTGACGCTAAGAAACCAGCAATCTGCACAATAAAGTAGTTTGCTTTTTTTTGTAGTTTGACATAACCGGTGCGTTCACGCTGTCCGTCTGACGCTGAAAACTACTCACCGCAGCGGTATACTGTCTTTTTCCTTGATAGTTTTAATTTACACAAGACAGCCTTGGTATACAGCTTGATTGTGCGGAGGAAATGGTGCTTGCTCTTGAGAAAAGTACTCCCTGTCTTTGCTCTCGTCGGACTGATCATTGCCACGGTCGGAAGACTGAGAAGAGGATGCAATGGTGGCCAGGCACTGCTGTTACAGGCGGAAAGGGAAAATGGACCAAAGGAGAAAGCGGCAGCGCTGCCCTTTGATGACAATCCGCGCCTGTTAAGATTGGAATCCTCGAAACACTGAGAAGATCTGATCTCTGAGACTGAGCAAACATTCTTGTCGGTTTTTTTCTGAAGCTCTGTGTGAATCAGTTGTGCTCCATTCCCTCCATTGGATCCTAGCGTCAGGCTGGTGGGCATTCGTGGAGCAGACACCGTCATGTTAGGCACAGGAACAGGCACGAACGAGCCTTGGCGCTCGCGCGGATAGAGCGCAACAGGATTGTAGATTACCCCACCTGCATTAAGATCTGAGTGGGCCTACAGCGGCTTCAGAATCGTCCTGTTCTTCGTGGGAGCTTCCGAATAGTCTCCGTTTAATGGAGGGCTTCTCTTTGATTTGGGGGCAGCTGTCGTGCTTGTATAGAAGACATAAAACTAGTCCTATAAGAGTAATTTTTTTCCAGCTTTCATGATCTGGTACACAGTGGACGAAGTATGGTCCTCAGCGTTGCCCCCATGCCTCTTTTTACAAATTAATCTGAAAATGGAGAAAATGTTTATTGAATTCTACTAATTTCTGTTGGTGTTGATCTCAATCAATGAAAGACATCTTTTTTTCTCGACTCCCGAAGACTGCTGTTTGTTAATAAAAATAGTAATCATATTTGGCTTGTTGAATAATTTGAGCACTTCCAACGCGCGGGGCTCCATTAATAAAAATAAGGAGAAAGATGATTTCGTGCAAGAAAGAAATTATAACTGCAAAAAATCTGACGGCAACATAGTGACTCTGTAAACAACTAAAATGGCAAATTGAATTATACCCATGTCAATCAATTGTCAGAAGCATGCCGATCGGTAATGAGGGACGTCACAGACACCAAAATGCACTGATAACGCCTCCATTACATGCTTCTCTTCTGCAAAACATTGACATCTCTATTACTTCTAACACAAACTTATACATTGACATCACTTAAACATGTTTTTTTCATTACACACGATTTTGAAAGACCAAGGAATTAATAATGTAGTCTGTAACAACAAAACAATATCAGTAGGTTTTGAAAATCGTAGGAAGTACTGATTTTGTTTCAGCGAATGGCTGAGAAAGCCTCGGGTAGGTTTCCTTGGAATGATGGTGCTTCTCATAATAAGTAATACTGTTACTCGGATCTGTTAGGGATTCTACTTTGAAGATTGAGGATTCGATCCAGGGTCTCCTGCCTTCTGAATGTGGGGCTTTTGGATGAAGCAGGACAAGCAATGTTTTGTTGACTACACCCAAATTTTCTTTTGTGTTAGAAATAATAGAGATGTCAAGTTTGTTAACATTTGGGGTATTTTACGATTGCGGCCATCAAGATTTAATAACCTTGACAAATTCTCTTTGGGTACACAAAAGTGAGACTATTGAGAATCTACCTTTGGCAGGGTTGGGGCAATTCTATTATAAATAAGTACATCCTTGAATCAATGGATAGCCTGGAACCAGACTTACAACAATGGGTGAAGTTATTTTTATTTTGTGCCTTTCCAACTCAAAACTAAAAAACTTCGTTTGTGAAATTATTATAGATTTGAAATGATAGTCAAGTATGCAAGAATAATAGACAGCTTTTGAGATAATGTACCGATATTGTTGCGAGTTTGACGAAAGCAAAGCTTTGCAAATTTAATATGTTCTTCTTTAGTTTGCTGGTACTGTGATAATGGTAGTAGGAATGGTTACTTTTGGTTCAGAAACTTGTAAACACAGATAGGAACAATTGTTGTTTAGGAGTGATATGAGCTCGTGCTCTGGAGTAATATTGAAAGCTCTCAACAACTCTCAAAAATATTTGATTGTCAAGTGACAATATTGTAGTCTAGAATTCTCATAATTTTTAATTACTCTAAATTATAAAAGTAGACTTCGAAATGCTATCGAAGAGCTCACATCCCATGAAACCATATTAATTCAAAAGAAGTTTCCAACTTTTGTATATGCTTCTTGGTGCATATACTTGTGATTGCAGCTGTGGTATGCACTGGGAAAGACACTACTAGAGAGGACATCACAGGCTCTGGCCAAGGAGAGGCATAAATATGGTGACAATTTGTTAATGATTGTTCTAATTTATTGAATTTAGTGAGTTTATATATTTTTTCCCCTCTCTTTTACTAATTTGTTTCTATTGAGATATTTTGTAACTAATAGAATTGGTGGTGAATCCATTGTCAATTGCTCTGTTGGATTTTAATATTAATGTCATAAGAGCTACATTTTTTTAATGCTCACTACAAGACCTACATCATGCAAGGTCAGCGTTTGAACAAGCTCACTTCAACCTAAATGTTTGAATATGTTCACTACATTTTAACCCATGAATCTTAATTTGCATCAATAAGCTTGCAAGAAATGATGCAAAATCTTCGTAATCACACGACAACATTACCAAATTCCAACAATGACTTTAATGTTTTCAAATACTTTCCATATTTTTTTAATTTTTATGTATATACTATGTGCTTTACATACACGTTTAACCTCATTTGCTCACAACTCCATGGTGTATAGGTGTAGACTCTACATTTGATAGATAAATTTTCTCATGTTACTAAGATTATATTTCCTCATCTACAATTTCATCTCTTAACACACATTATTTTTAATACTATGTACTTAACATAACAAGAACTATGCACTTATGATGTCATTCCACTACTTTCTTGTTTCCATGTGTAGGAAAGGAAAAATGAACAAGCATAAAAATCTTGCAAGGCTCATTCCATAAATAACAAAAGTGCCTCATTATAGCTCCATTATTGGTTCTATGCATGAAAAGATATGAAATACAATATATATTTAGTGAATATAAATAATTACGGTTGCATCTAATTCAGTCCAATGTGACTTTATGATATATACCATATCAAAGAAACCTCATTATAGCTGCATTGTTGATGATATGTATGAACATATTTGAAATACTATATATTTGGTGAATATGAATATTTATGTTTGTATAGAATTCAGTCCAATATGACTTTATAGATAGTATTCATTGTTTTTCCATCAAAATGATGTTTCCACTACCTTTCACCTTCTTGTTTCTTAAGAATACATGGTACAAATACTTGCTACTTTTAAGATTTTGTAGTTATATTATTCTTATCTACTTAAACAAAAATATTTACTTCTACCATTGGTACTGAGACTTCCTATTTTATTTGTAGATGACGAGCTCCCCCCCTAAAAATTATCATGTTGAATCCTTAAAAAATGAAATTATAAAATACAATGTCATAAAAGAAATCAAGACTACTATGCTCGCCATAAGGAAGAAATCAATATCTGTCGTCATGTGCAATGCAAACAAAACAAAGAATCCCAAGACACAAATATACAAAATAGTAATAAGATAGAAACTACCAAATCAAACCATCTCATACCACAACCCGATAGTGACTTTACAATGGCTTCTAAGTGGTTCCACAATAGAATAGTTGTATTATCAAAATTGCAGACATGCATGATATGTGGTGAAAGATATCCTAGAATGCATCCCAAAATAACAAACAATGGTCTAGTTTGTACTACACGCTCTTGTGAAAAGGGTAGGCATAGATTCTCAACTTCTAATAATATGGAGCCGGGGAAGCAACCAGACGAGTTAAAAAATCTAACCCAAGTTGAAGAGATGCTCATAGAACGCATGAATACAATAGTGCAAGTAACCCATGCACATGGAGGACAATATAAATATCTCTCACATAGAATTGGAAATTTGGATGTCCTAGCAGTTCATAGAATCCATATACATGGGAACCATTATGATTGCTTTGTGACTAAAAGTCATGTATGGTTTGCATTACAATATAAGATCAAATATGACCCACACTACAAGGATGTTGAAATAGATGTTGTCTCTCTAGCACAACTTCCCGATACAAATACAAACATTTCAAGCATGCTTCATACCATTAATATCAAGAATGAACATATTGTAGAACTGAACACTCTATCTATGAGCGTTGAAGATCAATTTGAAAATGAAGTAACAAAAAATCATTGTTTATAGCTAAATTACCAAATAGACGCCATGAAATAGAAATCACCAAAGAAACCTTGCAAATTACAAATGAACATGACACACCCATTCCTTGGCCCAAACTTGACACATCTCCAATAAATGAATACAATATTGAGGGTCTTTTAGAAATTGCTTTTCCCACACTCTTCCCAAATAGTATTGCATTACAATTACAACCTTGATATAGACAACTTGAGATGCATGAATATGTGGTGTACTTAATGAGATTTCATGATAATAGATTCAGATGCCATCCAAGATTTTGATATTTTTCTTTGAATCTTATGATGCGACATTATAGCCAAGGAATTAATTTCCTCTATTTTTGTGAAAAAAAACTATAGAGGATTGCATACCCACAACCATTGACAGTCTTCACCTCCACTTACAACAATTGCCCAACACACAGTTAGGTAAAGAATTGATGCATTTTGGCTCTCCTTTAAGGGGAGCTCGCTCATATTGGAATAAACATCATGGTGAGATTTCAAACATGATCAACCTGATAGGATCCCCTATGCTTTTCTTCACATTGAGCACAATAGATACTAAATGGCTAGATTTACAACAACTATTTTCAAAAGGAATTCCATCTAGAAAGAAAAACAAACAAAGCCCAAACAAATAACATTATCGATAACCCACATACTACATCCCTATATTTGCATCAACAATTCACAATATTTTTTGAGGAAATAATAGATAAGTTCTTATGTGCAACTTATTATTGGTATACATATGAATGACAACATTGAGGATCAACACACATACATGGATTCATTTGGCTTCCTAATGCACCAAACATTGACAAACTTAACTGGGAGAACCATGTTTATGTGGAAAGAGAAAAGTCATTCTTTGACAAATATGTAAGTGAATGGAATCCTCTTAATCAATCTGAAAGACAGAACATATGACATCATTCATCACATGGAGATCCTTTCTTGTTGAATACACCAGAGATATTCTCCAGACATACACTTGATGACTATGAAGATTTAATCAATCACGTCCAAAGGCATACACAATGTACTAAAGAAACATGCCTATGCAAACAAGGTCAAGAATTAGAGTGTCACTACAAAGCTCCTTGGATTGAATGTGCTAACTCTTCACTATCTTGTGATGACTCTAGGAAAAAAACATATACCCCTGCACAAAATGATGATAGGTTAAACATACACAACCCATAAATGATATCCATATGGAGAGATAATATGGATTGTCAACCAATTTTATCAAAAGATCTTGTTCTTAAATATATTGCAAAATATGTATCTAAGCCAAAAATGAAATCAGAGAGTTGTCTTGATATGCTAACATGAATATGCAAACAACAGGAACCAGAAGACCAAGAAGTAACAACATATCACAAATTTATGGCTGAGATCATTGTAGATCATGATATAGGTGCACAAGAGATGTGCCATATACCTCACAAATTGCCACTAGTTATTTGCAGTCATTCATTTATGATTGTAAATGTTGGAAGAAAAGTACTCCAACACATCAAAAGAAAACCATATGAAAATGCATTGCAATTGAGCTATCTACACTCCTACATACAATGACCCCCCGATATGGAATTGCTAACATTAATTGAATCTACTAGATCCTTCTCATTTTCATCCAATTGCAAAGAGTGTAAGTGGAAATCTAGGAAACAAAATGCAATAATCAATGTCTTTCCTCAATTCTATACTATACTAGACGAGGTCGATGACCTTGATAATGAGAATGATATACATAATACAACTCAAATGAATGAATGGGAATTTCTATCACAAATGGGTATTTATTTTGGAATAAATTTAGATGTACTTGAAATGCTTGGTAGATGTGACCTTGACAATATGAATAGATGGGATGCTTGCAGCTCTATACCCCCACATTTTTACAACACTAGAGAAAAATTCATAAACACAAACAAAATGTCCCCACAAGATGAAAAATCCACATTTGAGTTGAAAGACCCACCATACCCACTATCTCTCAAACAAAAAATAGCACTTACCATTGTTAGACAACATTTTACTAATTGCTCCTATGAGCAACCTTTGTACATGACTATATAAGGAATAATAGGTATAGGAAAATCTTAATTGATACATTGCATCAAACACACACTTTGGATTTTAGCATAAAACAAACAAAGCCCACTCCTAGTTTTTGCTCCTACAGGAATTGTTGTGTTCAACATGCATGCTTCAACTATACATACTGCCCTCAAGATTCCAAAATGAGAAATGCAACCACTAAAGGGACAATCACTTCTTTTTTTTCAAGAAGACATGAGACATAAAATACCTCCTTATTGATGAGATGAGCTTCATAGGACCACATTTTCTATTGAAAATAGATACTAGATTGTGTGAAGATTTCCCCCATAAATAAAACTTATGCTTTTGTGGAACATCTATCATTCTTGTTGGTGACTTTGCACAATTACCACCTGTTATAGACAAACCAATCTATGCATCACACTCAAATGCCAAATTCCTATGGGACCAATTCATTACAATTGTTACATTGGAAACAATATTTCGTCAGCAAGGTGACACTCAAACTCAAATTGACTTTCATTGAATATTACAAAACATGCAAAATGCAGAACCAACAAAACAAGATTGGGAATTACTAATGAAATCCATTTAAACAAATCTCTATGTCTTTAAGAACAAAATAAATTGAACCAATCAATGAATCTATACTCTACAAATGATTTGGTGAATGTCCACAACCAAAAAATGTTGCAACTACTAAATTTGCCTATTGCTCTTTGTATTGCAATAAAAACACACATAAAGTTGAACACTGATACTGACGTTGACCAATTACCACAAGAACTTTTGTTATGTAAAGGACAAAGAACAATGATAACAACAAACCCGTGGACACAAACAAGGCTAGTCAATGGATCTCTTGGTAAAGTACTACATATTATACATACATAGTTAACATGAAACCCCTAGAATTACCTCTCTACGTGGTTGTTAGATTTGATAATTACGATGGCCCACCTTGGAACCAACATGACCCAAAAATTATACCTATTAAACCAATATCCCTAGGAAACCATAGGAAAATGCCACTATCTATGGCATGGGCGATCACTATACAAAAAACCCATGGACTAACACTCTCCAAAGAAATAATTGACATATGCAGAATAGAAAGATGAGGATTGACATTTACAAAAATATCAAGAGTTAAAATATGAATGGCCTTCATATACAACCACCATTCTCCTTTGATCGATACTCAAGAATGAAAAATAATCAACACACAATTATCAAGAGAAAGGAAGAGTCCCGACTCGAGTAGCTCTCAATATAGTGAGAAAAGGTACGTATTGCCCTTATGCCCTACCGATTTCCATTTTGCATATATTGTTGATTCTAATTTATAAAATACTATGTCAACTACTATCAATGAAAATATGCCATTATCCAACTTATAATGACTTGTAGATAAATTCCTATCGGCGTATCCCTTGCACCTCCTTTGGGTGCAAGTGCTAGTAATAAGTTTTTTTTAGAAGGAAGCTTCAATGCTTGTTTAGTTATTCAAATTTATAGCTCGAAAACATAATAATAAGTTTTTTTTTATAGAAGGAAGCCTCAATACTTGTTAAATTATCCAATTACTTAATTTTGTAAAAGTCCGGAATGAGGTTATGAACTTTTAAAAGAAAAAATCTTGCTATCTATTTTCTAGATTTAACTATTTTAATCTATTTTATAATAGAAAAATTGTAAATAAAATAAAATTAAAAATATAACATAAATATGGTAATAGGATGTGTTATGAAAAACTACTAGTGTTGAATTAATGTTCAAGATTTTAAGAGATGGTATTGAGTTTATTTTATAGACATCTAGATAAACTTGTTGTAGGCATTTTTAAAATAAAATAAAATGTTCATGTTTTATGAATCAAAATAACAGCTAAAAGTACAAACCCCTTCCTTGAAACCAAATATTTAATTTTATTTGAAGAGAGACCAACACTTCCATGAAATCCTAAAATTTATTTAAGGGGAGTCCAACACTTCATGAAAGCCTAAACACGCTTGCATGAAACCCTAAATCTTATTTGAGGGGAGACCAACGCTTCCATGAAACCCTAAACATGCTTCCAAAAAATGCTACATTTTATTTGAGGGAAGATAGACACTTCCAAAAACCCAACACACTCCCACAAAACCCTAAATTTTATTTGAGGGGAGACCAATGCTTGTACACAAAACCATAAACACACTTCCATGAAACCCTATATTTTCGAAGACATTTTTGAAATAAAATAAAGTTTTCATATTTTATGAATCAAAATAACAACTAAAAGCACAAACCCCTTACGTGAAACCCTATCTTTAATTTTATTTGAGAAGAGACCAATGTTTCCATGAAACTCTAAATTTTATTCAAAGCGACACCAAGGCTTCCATGAAATCCTATATTTATTTGTTCCACAAAACTCTAAACACACTTCCATGAAATCCTAAATTTTATTTGATAGAACACCAACTCTTCCACAAAACCTTATATTTTATTTAAGGAGAGACCAATACTTCCAGAAAACCCGCAAACCCTTAAATTTTATTTGAGAAGAGATCAATGCTTCCATGAGACTCTAAATTACATTTGAGGTGACACCAAGACTTCCATGAAACCCTATACTTATTTGTTCCACAAATCTCTAAACACCCTTCCATGAAATCCTAAATTTTATTTGACAAAATACCAGCCGTTACACAAAATCTTATATTTTATTTAAGGAGAGACCAATACTTCCACAAAACCTACAAACCCTTAAACTTTTTTTGAGAAGAGATCAATGCTTCCATGAGACTCTAAATTACATTTGAAGTGACACCAAGACTTCTATGAAACACTAAATTTATTTATTCCATGAACCTCTAAACACACTTCAATGAAATCCTAAATTTTATTTGACAAACACCAACCCTTCCACAAAACTTTATATTTTATTTGAGGAGAGAGCAATACTTCCACAAAACCCACAAACCCTTCAATTTTATTTGAGGAAAGATTGATGCCAATAATTATCCAACCCCAACCATTAAATAATAAACCAAAAGCATAGAAAAGCAAAGCAGGAAGTGATGTTCGTAACTCACCCTTGAGTTATGTCCATTGACCAGCCCGAGTAAGAACAGATCTAGTTCAGGGCACGTCTTCTTCCCTAAAACTCAGAAATACATGATATCTCATCTTATGGTTATGGAAAGAAAGTTTATTTGTGGGAGGCTTGTATTGTTCCATCTCGAGAGGAAAGCAACCTTAATAAGGCAAATTTATCTGGATCTCAAGAGGAAGGTAGGCTTACTAAAAAAATTGACTTTTGTTCTTTTTAATTATATCTGTCATAATAGCATGTCATAGTAATCTATAAAGGTTTTCTTTATTTTCTCTTGTTTTGTCCGCTGCTTACATCATCCTCATTTTTCTTTTTATAAAGTCTTGTTCTGCATCTTACTATCTTTTGCATTCTGATGATGGATCCGAAATGTTGATGGTAACAAACATACACACAATCGATAAAGAAACATTCTAACTCAATTAATATAGAGTGTAGAATGATAACTAATCCTATGGGATAAATGGGATATTTTATTTATTAGTTATTTTTAGTAGTTTATTTTTTATAACGTTTTAGTACTTTTCTTCCAACTGTCTCAACAGTTTGGATTGTAATATATTTTCCAATTTTTCAATTCTATCTGTATGTCTGTGTGTGCATTTTTAATATATTATTTTGGGCCTGTTATAGTGGTATCAGAGCCAAGTTGTAGAACCTGTAGAAAAACAAAAAATTACAAGCTCTGGAGTTTTAATTTTTGATTGTGAAGTAAATGGTTTTCTTCCATATAGTATAGAATACAAAATAGATTTTAGATTGCACACTATATTCCAATGCATTCTTTAATTTCAATTGTTGAAATAGTTCTTTCTAGGAAAGAAAATTATCATGAATGGTTTCGAAAAGTTAAAAATACTCTTATTTTTAATGATTTGTGGGATGATATTTGTGAAAGCAAAGATGATAGTGCAGAAGAGTTAAAACAACCTACAGATCAAAGAGAACTTATCATCTGGAAGAGTAAAGATAAAAAGGCTTATGCCTTGATTGCCACCTCAATTAGTGAAGAGGTAAGTAGACATATTTAATCTCTTGTAAAAATGCATTTGCAGGATTAAAGAAACTCAAAGATTTGTATGATTCACATTCAGAACTTGAAATCATTCAGTTCTTAATGAAGCTATTCAATTTAGAGTTGAAAGATAATGATCCAATGAAGTTGGCTTCTGAAATTAGAGCATTATTTCATGATATTGAAGCTACAAGTGTAAAAGTTGATCTTCAACTCACTGCTTTTATTAAAGCTCTTTATCCTACCTATTCACACTATCTTGAGTCTCTTCAAGCTAGTGAGAAAATGAAGGATATAACATTTGATAAACTTGTGGAAAAAATCGCAAAGAGAGAAAAAGCCTTTGGGAAGAAGGCAACAGTTTCAAATGCTGAGACTTTATGTCTTGCACAGCAGGGGCAGACATCTAAAGATAATTTTTCTAGACAAGACACTAGCAATAGAGGTCGTGGGAGAAGACAATCTAGTGGCAGAGGTGGCAGCCAACATTCTCAGTCACAACACCAGCACAGAGATTATCAACACAGAGACATCCAATCGAGAGACAAACAATCTATGCAATGCTATAGATGTGGAAAAATGGGTCATAGTTCCAACCTTTGTCGAATTCCTTGGGAGAAGATTTGTGATAAGAAGGAAAAGCCCCCAGACAAAGGTAACCATCCTAAATCTGCACACTATGTTGTATCACATTGTAATGTTGGGATTGAAGAAGTTTTTAGTACTTCATATTTTTCTTTGAATGATACTTGGTTGTTAAATACTGGAGCCACATGCCATATGACATTTAGAAGAGATTTTTTTAGACATTCAATGATCAAGTGGATGAGGTGGTATATTTTTCTGACAAATCTAAATTACAACCTTCAAGGATTGGTTCTGTTAGACATAAATTACCAGGTCTTGTTGATTACATACTTTCTAATGTTCTTTATCTTCCACAGTTGAAGAGAAATTTGATATCCCTTGTGAATATTAGACAGCAAGGTCATTCAATGCATATGTTTGATGGCATCATTGAGATTAGATGGTCTGTTGATTCTGTTATTGTTATGACCAAGGTAGAAGTTGGAACACTTTTTACATTTGAAAGGTACTTCATCACATTCTCAAAATACTGCAAATTTCTCTCAGCATAGTGGTAACTTGTCTTCTAGTTTGTTATGGCGTGCAATATTTGGCCACATTAGCTATGACAGTCTCAAGATCATGAAACAAAAAGGAGTTCAAGGGCTTCCCACTATTCTAAAACAAACTTCTCAATGTGATGCTTGCATTTTAGGCAAACACAATAAACAACCTTTTCATGATTCTATGTTTCGAGCTTCTAGAAAGCTAGCTCTCAGTCACTTAGATTTGTGTGGGCCTATGCCTATTCCATCAGCAAATGGAAATAAATATATAATGACTTTTATTGATGACTATACCAGGATGTGTTGGGTTTATTTATTAAAGGAAAAATCTCAAGCTTTTGATACCTTCAAAAAATTTCATTTATGGATAAAAAATGAAACTCAACTCAATATTGGAACTCTTAGAAGTGATAATGGTGGAGAGTACACTTCTAAAGATTTTTAAAAATATCTACAGGACAATGTTATAATGCATCAAACCACTGTCCCTTATAATCCACAGCAGAACAATGTGGCAGAACGTATGAACAGAACCCTATTGAATATGGTTAGATCTATGATGTTTTTTCAAAATGTTAAATTAATATTTTGGGGAGAAGCAGTTCTTTGTGCTATCTACATAAAAAATAGAACTCTGTCTACGGCACTAGAAAATAAATCTCCTTATGAAATGTGCCATGGTCATCTTCCCCATGTGAAGCATTTTAGGGTTTTTGGTTCTCCTTGCTATGCTTTAATTCCTGAACAACTAAGACATAAATTGGAAGCTAGGAGTAGGAAATGCATTTTTCTGGGATATTCTACTACTTCAAAAGCTTATCATCTATATGATAAGGAAAATAAAAAGTTTGTTATTTCTTGAGATGTTATATTTCTGGAAATTGGAAAAGATGCCTCCACTATTAATAAACAACTTGCTCATCTTGATTGATTTCATTCAAAAAAATTCTATCATGAATGGGATAATGCACTTCCACCTCTTGCAGGGGGGATTCCTCTTCTAGATCAATCTTTGGAAGTGGTAGAGAATGTGAAAGAGTCTAATGAATCTGAAATTTCTTGTGAAGAACATGCTGAAAATGAATGTGAACCAATTTCTAAAGAACTTGTTGCAAAAGAATGTGAACCAATGATGCAGGAGCATCTTGGGTGTAAGAGCAATCTTGCATCACCCAAAAATGTTTTTGTTTTTGTATTCAATAAGGGCTATCTTGTGCAGAGCTGTTGTTTATGGAAACTTGCTATTTTTAGTAAGTTGGTCTTACGATCTCGGAATGTTCTGATTTTACATATGGAGGTTCATCTCAGTCATATCAGCCTGCCAGCGAAGTTTCATGGCTAGATCAAGTCTAGTTTTGAGGATATTGAAGATTTTCGGTATTGGTAGCAGGGTACGGAAACTTTGAACTCAATTTTGAAGGCTTTAGAGGCCCCGGATGAGGCCAAAAATTTGGGTGATGGACACTTGTGCTGGTCAAGCTTGTAGAGTGCTTTGTGGCATTTCCAAAATGGGGTTATAATAGTCAATCGGGTCAACTGGTGATGACTTATGGTCTCCGAAAGTCGGGCCACCTGAAATGGCAGAAAATAATTTTCCTTCAAAATTTATGTTCGGGTTTCAAAAGTTATTTTGAGCTGACTCTGATGTAATAAATTGAAAAATAAAATAATTCTAAGTTTGGTCGGCCCTAAGGGCTAAATTTCTGGAACCTTCTCGGGCAGTGGAAAATGCCTATATAAAGAAGGCCCATAGTGTTGTCTAGGGCAGTTCTGGGTAGTAGATCTGAGTATTGATTCAAGGCTTTGTCCTATAGAATATTGTAAGGGAATGCCCATGTGGCTTTGCATATTGTAATTCTAAAAATTTGTAATTCCACATTTGTGGAGATAATAAGAAGCCAATTTTATGTTCTTGCATATTGTTGTTGTTGTTTCTCTGTTTTTGTTATGTGTTTGTGGTATTAAGGGGAGCACCCTTCATCAACTAGCCAGTGAAGATTTTGATTCAAAGGCTCCTAATATTGAGAAAACATCAGAACAACCAATCTGTAGATCACTGCAGCCCAAGACAATTCCAAAAAGGTATGATGATTTTGAATTAAATTTTTTTGTTGTTGATGAACCTTCTTCATTTCAAGAAGCAACAACTAGTGATGCGTGGAAAAGTGCAATGCAAAGAGAGTATGATGCTCTCATAAAAAATGGAACTTGGAGGTTGGTGGATCCTCCAATTGGAACCAAACCTATTGGCTGCAAATGAGTATTTAAAAACAAATATAAAGCTGATGGATCTCTTGACAAACACAAAGCAAGACTTGTAGCCAAGGGATATGCTCAGAAAGAAGGTGTTGATTACACTGAAACATTTGCTCCTACAGCAAAATGGGGCACTATTCAAGCTTTGTTTTCTTTAGCAGCACAAAAAGGATGGAATATACATCATATGGATGTTAAGACAGCCTTTTTGAATGGGGATTTAAAAGAAGATATTTATATGTTGCAACCTGAAGGTTTTTTTATCAAAGGTTAGGAACAAAAGGTATGTAAATTGATAAAATCTTTGTATGGTTTGAAGCAAGCACCATGTGCTTGGTATGAAAAATTAACTGAGCACCTCCTGAAACTAAACTACAAGCACTTTCATCTAGATGATGCAACTCTCTTTGTCAAGAAAATTGGTAGATCAATTGTATATCTAGTTGTACATGTTGATGATCTTCTCATCACAGGAAATAATGATGATTATATTACATCTATTAAAAGAGAGTTGAAGAAGGTTTTTGATATGACCGACTTAGGGTTACTGCATTATTACTTAGGTATTGAAGTTATTCAAAATCCTAAGTTTATTTTTATTTCTCAGAAGAAATATATTGGAGAGTTATTATGCAGATTTGGCATGGAAGATTGTAATTCTGTTTCCACTCCAATGGAGCAAAATTTGAAGATTTCTTCCAATGAAGGAAATGATTTTGAAGATCCAACCAAGTACAGGTAGCTTGTTGGAAGTTTGATTTATGTCACCACTACTTGTCCAGACATTACCTATGTAGTGGGTATTTTGTCCAAATTTATGCATAAACCATGTGAAAGAAATTGGGTTGCAACACAACAAGTTTTGAAATATTTAAAAGGGACTCAGACTCTTGGTATAAAATATTCAAAGGTTTCTGATTTCCATCTTACTGGCTATTCAGATTCAGATTTTGATGGTGACAAAGAGAATGGAGTATCTACTTCAGGTTATTTGATGATTATGGGATCAGCTGCTATCACATGGAGATCCAAGAAACAAATAGTTCCTACTGACTCTACAACCGAAGCAGAATATGTAACAGCAGCTCAAGCCACAAAAGAAATTGTATGGCTTAGGAAAATCCTTGATGATTTGGGGGAGAAACAGATGACTTCAACACCTTTATTTGTTGATAACAATTCTTCAATACAATTGGCCAAGAATCCTAAATTTCATGATAGAACCAAGCATATCAACACCAAATATCACTTGATTCGACATCATGTTGAAGCCAAAACCATACAGCTGCAACATTGTTCTACCAAAGCCCAAATCGCTGATATCTTCACCTAAGCACTTGGTTGTGTCAAATTTGAGCGATTCAGAATGCTCCTTGGCATGACAAATATCCCTTCAGATTATGGGGGGAATGATAACTAATCCTACGAGATAAACAAGATATTTTATTTATTAGTTATCTTTAGTAGTTTATTTTGTATAACGTTTTAGTAGTTTTCTTCCAACTGTCTCAACAGTTCGGATTGTAATATATTTTCCAATTTTTCAATTCTATTTGTATGTTTGTGTGTGCATTTTTAATATATTATTTTGGGCCTGTTACATAGAAATCTGCTATCAATACATGATGATTACTTGGCCCTTCCCATTCTTTTAAATATTCTCTTTATATCAGTTCCTCCGCCGTAGGTAGATGTTAAGGTTACTCTTTCTTCTCGTGCATCATCTATTCCACTATGGTTGTGGGGCCATCAAAATGTATAGTTCCATAGTGCATTTCACAAGGTTAGATTTGCAAAATGGATTATAGGACAAAATAGGGTAAAGCTCCTATAGAAGGTACAATTATGGATATTTCTTAATGGTCTTAGGACTGATTGAAGATTATGCCAACAATCATCTCTCTTGTTCCAAAAAAAAAGCAGTAGTGAACTATTGGATGCTTGTTCTAGAATGAAGTGAAAAATTGTTGGATCAATTTGGCTTCAAACTACACTTATCTTGGGTTGGTAGGTTATAAGGATTTGTAGCATTTTTTTGTGTGTCCTCATCTCTCTTGAATTTCATGTTATCCTATTGTGCTTAGTACCTATCTTTTGTACAAGAATTAGAACCCTTTCAAAATCCTTTCTTACCTCAACCAAAAATATTACAAATTCTCAAAAATTGTTTTAGTTTTTTCATTATATTTTAAAAGTTTTTAAGGCCAAAATCTTTTTCCTAAGATATGATTCCTTTAGAATATTGATCCAAAATGGTAGTGAGATGCACTCAAATTTAAAATGAATTCTTTTTTCTATTTGAAAAGATAGGAAAACAATTATTTTCTTTTAAAACTCTCTCTATAGGCAACTATTTTTTATTTTTATACTTAAACTATTATATTTTTTTGTTCTATTATCAACAAAAATTCAAGCTAATATAAGAAAGTGGCTGTAGAAGTCAAATGTGAATAATGTAATCGTTTGATTCTCATATAAGATATTTTGTGTTTCTTTGTATATGCAGATTTCTATTCTTATTTTTATGACTTTAATCCTTGTTCCTTGAATACGGCCATGAGAGAAATTACAAGTTATAGGAAACAACAAAAGAAAAATGAAGCAATATATTTTTCTGTCTTTGATACAAGTTTTAAAATATTCTTTTTACACTTAATGATATTAGATCATATCAACATTTCACATCTCTACATTACATAATCATAATGAAGATATGAGAGTTAAGAGAGGCATGAGAGCTTCTGATGAAAATTTGGAAAAAAAGATGCCCCAAGGTTTGTTGAGTGCTTGTGAAATTTTTGGAGCGCATTGGATGATTCTGCAAAGGAATTTAGACAAAGACTAGTTATGGACATTTGAATGAGCTTTATTGTCTTTTGTTGTTCCTTGCGACAATTTCTTTCACTAATTATTTTCCCTTCCTTCTATTGTGACGAATTGAAGCAAGAGGATAAAATGAAACAAATAGAGACCAACATGAAATACAGATTTTTCAAATTGATTAATTACACTTTAGCTCTTTTATTCCAAGCATCGTTATGTTTTTCTCTTACTCATTACAAACCTTTTGAGCTTCACCTCGTATTGTTAAACAACATTGCATTCATTTGACTATTGCGTGCGCTACTGCTTCTTCATAAACATAGAAGCTTTACATTCTTCTTTTGAGAGTGAGTTTCAAAATACGAACTCAAATAATTTATAGAAAATTGAGCACTCACCACTAAGGAGAAAATAACATAAACTAATATTTTTTAAACCACCCATAAAGTGCATGAAACACAAGATGTGACAATGGATATAAGTGTTTGTGATAGAAAAAGTTTAAGGTTTATTCAAGATTAATTTATCCCACTTTTAGTCATGTGGTGTGTTCAACAATTAGTATAAGAGCTAATTTCCTCTTGGAGAAGCTTAATTGCTGAGGAAGATTTAGGATGGTGCACGGTAATGCTTACAAGGTACCAAAGTTTTATGGATGAAATTATAACTTTTGGAAAGTGCAGATAGAATCATATTTAGACTCTACGCCATTTGAAATTTGGAATATTGTTAAGCTTGCAACAATAAATAAAAATCTATTCATTTCAATAAAAAAATCTACCTAAACCTATCTTGAATGCTTTACTTTAATGTTATAGATATATGTTTGTGCATATGAAAGATTTGCTATTAAGGTGGTTGGAATTACAATATTCAACATATTACTCTTCCATTCACAATTATTATAAGAAGCCAATGCCATGTCAACTATGAAATACATTGCGATATATTGGTGGTGATATTTATAATATAGTCATAACATGATTAAATTTGAAAATAATAGTCAAGGGAAATGTGATTCAAAATACAGTTATAACAAGAATAAATTTGAAAATATTACAAGCAATATTTACAAAACATTTCAATTACCCTTAAGGTATTCCTATAACCTGATTACAAACATTTTTAAGCAAGCTAAATGATATGTACACATGGCTCTGCTCTTCAGAAAAATATGAGCTTGGTAAGAGAATTATTTTGGTGATATCTCCCTCAATTTATATAAATGATTTTCATAACACAAACTTATTCTGCATGATGGAACAAGAATTATTTTGGTGATGTCTACCTCAATTTATGTAAATGATTTTCATAACACAAACTTATTCTACATGATGGAACAAGCATTTGGGTTCTCATCACTAAATAGTTGAGGAGGATGCACATATTCAATTACATACTTGGGAATGGGAGCTTCATTCTTTTTTATTCCCTCGTCTTTCTTGACTTCCCTTTCTTCATTTTTTTCACCATCTCTTTTTTCATCTATTTTTGCTTCCTACTTTTTCTATTTACCTTCATTTTTATCACCTTCATCTTTCTTTTCTAATGATACTCTCTCCAATGTCTTAATTAAGTTGTTCACCACCATCTTTATTAGCCGAGCTTCATAGCTGCAATGGCCAATACTAAGTCAATCACAAAGGTACTACCTATTATCCTATAGTTCTAATAAGTAGGAAGTAGTAATAAAAGTCTAACATTTTTAAAAATAGTTAGCCCTAGAAATAATTATGTGGATCGCTAAATCAGTTTAAGTCTAGTTTTATTTAATCTAATTTACTATATATGAAACTAGAGAATTAATAATTTAGTAGTGGAAAATCAAATAACTAAAGAGCGTCCAGATTTAAATCTTAACTGTCTTAATATAGACAAGGCAATGCCATATGAAATTTAAAATTAACCATGTTGTACAATAAGCAGTAAGGATATTCTTTACAGACATCAAAATGGCTTTAACAACATATTTAATTACATTAAATAATAAAATTAAAAATTAAAATATAATTGTATTCTTATTTTTAATTTAATTATTAAATGCACTTAAATGTCTTGTTAAGGGCATTTTGAATATAGCCAATTCCCTACAAGAAAGGCTCATGTGCTACAAGAACATTGACCATAAAAAGAATCAAGTCTAATAATATTTTCAATACACATGCCTCTTAGGCAATATCAATTAGCACACAATATAACCTAGAGATGGTCCAATAATGTATCGTGTTATGATATTTGTGATCTAGATGTTTTAATGCCTAACCTTTTTAATATTATTACATGAGTAGTTGTATGATATTAAATTTGTTAATGTTGATTATGATTACTCATAATTTAACGATATGTATTCCTTAGATCTATTAGATCCCATCCATCAAGATAAAACAAAAAAATCTAAGTCTCGTAGACATCACTTGTATTAAATGACATCAAGAAGAAACACCATTATGCACCTTTCTATTGTGAAAATTATGTAAAACCTTTTAGGGTACATAAAAAACAAATTATAGGAGATTACTTATGTAAAACAACACTAGGAGAAGATATCCAAATGATTGGAGACCAAAAGAGACAAATGCCAAAATATAC
Source organism: Chamaecyparis obtusa (assembly GCA_027943335.1). NCBI lineage: Eukaryota > Viridiplantae > Streptophyta > Pinopsida > Cupressales > Cupressaceae > Chamaecyparis > Chamaecyparis obtusa. The sequence continues at coordinate 244,202 of BSBK01003840.1, forward strand.
AAAAACCTGATACTTCCAGCCTTCTAGGTTAGACTTGCTAAACCTAACAATCTCTAGAATTTTTTCTAAAATATGTGGAACCATTCTAGATTGATGCAAAATTAAAGATTCTAGGTTTATTTGTTTGTGGGAAGATGATCTCTCAAATGTAGCACCCTTATTTTTGTTAGGTAACATCGATAAATAGCTTCAAAAAAGGATGCAATGATATCAAATGCATATTAGTATCTAGTTGTACTGTTAAAATCTAACCAAGTAACCAACCATGTGAGATGATGAACCCATTTTAAAACCTAAGTTGTTTGTCACTGATTTAACGCAATCTTTCAAGATTGTATTTGTTTTATGTCACACTAATCCTTTATCTTGTAACTTTTGGTCTTATAAATAAAAGTGCCAATATGATGATACAAAATAGTGAAGAAATATGTTTTACAATGTATATGGTTAGTGAAGAAGAATGTGATAAGTTTAACATATAAAGATGGTCCAATATCTATCACCTATTCACTCTATGTGAAAATAGATTTAGATAGCAACCATTACATGTAAAACATCTCTATTAACCAATATCCATTCAATACTAACTTAATGATTCTATCAAAAAATTCATTACAAATATATCACCTCAAAAACAAGGGAAGCAAAATAAATAAAAATATAAAACTACCAAATAATTGTAAAATCCAAAATACCTCTACCTAAAGAAACAAATATGGATCTAACACTAGATATTACAATATAAAAAAACAAAAAGATAAAACTACAAAACCAATAACATTTATTTAATAGACAACAACAAAATAATTTTCGAATGAAATGAAGCACAATAAAATGATTTGGTTGTATATTGATTCTCAAACTTGAAAAATCACTAGAAAAAGAGAACCAATACTTGTTATAGCTAACTTTGTGTACCCTAAGCTCCTAAATAGTACATCAAATTTTGACCAATTTTTTTTGGTTGTCCTCATGTTGGACTTAATACTTCTGGTTATTCTTTTGGCTTTTGGGTAGTACAAACGAACGTTGTGCGGTTCGTTATGTGTGATGGTCAAAAAGTGGTAATTTCAAAGTGTTATCTAAAACACATTACAAATTTCCCCTTACCCATTCGCTTTGGCAACCAAAAAATTTGGACAATTGATCCAATATTTATGCACAAATGCCCCAATAATCATGTGTTGTTGGTACCAATAAAGTTTCACAATTTATCTAATTGCTATTTCCAAAACATAAGATCTATTGATCCACTAAATAATTTTTAAGTGTACTTTTAATTAAAGAAATCCAATAAATGAGAATTGAAATATAGTAAAGGAAAGGTCCCTTTATAGTCCACAATACCAACCATATATTTTTGGGTTTACATATGGTGACAAAAATATTGGACTACCTTGTACTTATTATGGGAGACACCTAACTATGCTATAGAGTAGGCATACATACCCTACCCCCTTGTGGGAGACACCTAACTATGCTACAAACGAGACATACATACCCTACCCCCTTGTGAAATTTGAACTTCTAACCTCTCTTTCAAAAGCAAGAATTCTCCACTATTAAGCCAACTCAAATTATAATGTGACGTTGATACTCTTCCCCTAAAACCAAGGCAAATGACTTACCTCAAGATTTTGTAAAAGTTTGGGTTGAACTGTCAATAATGTCGATACCAAACCCTACCAAAATAGAATTGTTTTTAAAATATGAGATGAACCCACTAAGAAGAACTCACTCAAAAGAATAATACTCAACAAGAAGTTAGTAGACATGATCAAACATTTGGTACAACTTCAAGACAACTCCCAACTTGGATGACACACACTATTCAAAGAAGACAAAGGAGACTAGGAAAAGAATATTTTTTCAAGTTAGATGAAGCCTTCAGAACATCCAAGAGTGCAAAGAAGAAAGTAAGGAGAGTATCTTATATAATAAATGATGCACAAGGTCATCAATGTGCTCAAATAGATGTCCCTCTAGTTGACAATCTTGGGAAAGAAATGCAACCAAAAGATTGAGACTATAGAGGGAAGGATGGAGGGGGAGAGAGAGAGAGAGAGTTAACAAGATTTATAATGAAGGAACAAGATAAAGGGGGGAGGGAGAGAGTGGTATAGGGACAAGTCTAGATCTTAGGGGATATATAGTAAGATAGAGGAAGGAGTGATGAAGAGGTAGAAATATAAGTGCAAAGCTTGAGAGGTATGGAAGGAAGGACAATTTGAGGGATGACAGAGAGATATGTATATAGAGGGACAAAAGAAGGGTAGGAAGCAAGGGTTAGGTGAAGTGATCTAGGTTTACATTTGTGTGTGTGTGTGTGTGTGTGTGTGAGAGAGAGAGAGAGAGAGATTTATCAAAATGTATTTCTCTCCTTAGTAAAATGACTAAAAAAATTATTATTAATTATTGACTTAATGTTTCAAGTATTTTAAGATGATTGTTACAAAATAAATCATTAAATTATGATTATTACTGAGTTTTTGGCTCTTGGGTGACCTCCTAAGAAATTTTGGTGCTTCACCTCTTTGAACATCACCTAGATACAATGAGTGAGCTAAGTGTTCCCTTCATTCTTGTGAGAGATGGGTTCTTGCAAACCACTACTCATGAAACATGGGTCAATGAGTTTGAATAAAAGCTACACAGTTGAATTCTGATAGCAATATCACAATTGACTTGTTGTGGAAAATATCTTCTACTTATCAATTGGTGAGCTTAAGGGGATTTGTAATGAATGCTTCATAAGACACAACACTTTTTGAAGGTTTTTCAAATGGGGCTGCAAGTAAAGTGGGCTTAACCATGGAGGAAACTTCATAGTTAAGCATGCTTGAGTTGGAGTAGTACTGGGATGGGTGACCTCCCGGGAAGTCTTAGTGCTTCACCTCTATGAGAATCACCTAGATGCAATGAGTGCTAAGAATTCCCTTCATCTCATGAGAGATGGGTTCTTGTGAACCAATACTTATGAAACACGAGTCAATGAATTTGACTGAAAAACTACACAATTGAATCTTGATAGCAATATCACAATTTGACTTGTTGTGGAAAATATCTCCTACTTATCAATTGATGAGCTTAAGGGGGTTTATAATGGATTGTTCATAAGGCACAACACTTTCTAAAGGTTTTAAAATTGGGGTTGCAAGTAAATTGGGCTTAACCATGGAGGAAACTTCATAGTTAAGTGTGCTTGAGTTGGATTAGTACTGGGATCATGGGTGACCTCAAGGATGTCTCGTTGTTTCACCTCTATGAGCATCACATAGATGCAATGAGTGCTAAGTTTTCCCTTTATTCTCATGAGAGATGGGTTCTTGTGAATCACTACTCATGAAACATGGGTCAATGAGTTTGACTAGAAAACTACACAGTTGAATCTTGGTAAAAATATCATAATTTAACTTGTGGAAAATATCTACTACTTATCAACTGATGAGCTTAAGGCGATTTCTAATAAATGGTTTGTAAGACACAACACTTGTTGAAGGTTTTTCAAATGGGGTTGCAAGTAAAGATGGCTTAACCATCAAGGAAACTTTGTAGTTAAGCATGGTTGAGATGGAGTACTACTGGGATGGGTGACCTCTCAAGAAGTCCTGGTGCTTCACCTTTGTGATAATAACCTAGATGCAATGGGTGCTAAGTGCTCCCTTCATTCTCATGAGAGATGGGTTCTTGTGAATCACTACTTATGAAACATGGGTAAACTAGTTTGACTAAAAAACTACATAGTTGAACCCTAATAACAATATCATAGTTTGACTTGTTGTGGAAAATATCTCTTACTTATGAGTTGATGAGTTTAAGGAGATTTCTAGCAAATGCTTCATAAGGCAAAACACTTTATAATTTTTTTACAAATGGGGTTGCAAGCAAAGTGGACTTAACCATGGAGGAAACTTTGCAATTAAGCATGCTTAAGCTGGAGTAGTGCTAGGATGAGTGACCTCTCGGGAAGTCTTGGTGCTTCACCTCTATGAGAATTACCTAGATGTAATGAGTGTAAGTGTCCTAGCCCAGACGACATGGACGCGGATCTTAGTTTTAGGCTGGTTTTCAATTTGGGTTGGGTGAATTTCAAGTGTTTGAACTCTGTATTGGTTCCACATGTGTGGTAATGTTGTTTTAGAATCTAATGATTTTTTTATTGTTTTTGTAACAGTCTGCAATGTCCAATGCCTGCTCATCCTTTCTAACAACTCAGAACTGTATCTGTCAAAACAACCCATATTTTTAAACGGTTCAACGGTTTTCTTGGCCAATATTTTTAATATATACTTTTTAATAACATTGCTCACATCCGTGTTATTTTTTTTATTTCTTTTATACATATTTTTAGTTTATTAGGCTATATGTATTAATTTATTTTTGTAATCAATTTAATTATGTTTTATATAATTTAATATATTAATTATATATATAATGTTATAAATTATTTACTTTATATATTTTTATATTATGTTAATTATTTATATTATGTATTTTTAGTCTATATATTTAAATAAGTTATATAAATTTTATATTATAGAAAGACTAATATAAAAATATATATTTGAATTATTAATTTTAACAATCTAAATTATAGAAGCAATTATTTGTTAGAAAAATATCTTAAATTAAAATATGAAGCCTTTGTAGTATATATTTTATATTATAAATTATTTATAGTATATATTTATATTGTAATTATTTATAATATATATGCTTTTATATTATATTAACTATTTATACTATATATTTTTTCTTTATTTATTTCTAGCTGTGTCAAACTATCATCATATTTTAATATGTTGATTTTTTTAGGAAAGAGTGAAATGATAGTAATAAAAATCTATGGCATCTAAACTTTTTTGTCTAGGATTTTCCCTACTTCGAATCTAATTATCAAGTGATATTCTAAGATGACTTTTATTTTGATATTATATAATCAAAGCAATAAATTGTGGTATAATATGTATTTGAATAGAATATCTACATATCAAAGTAAATATTCTATTGGATCTTATCAAACTATATGTATTTAAATAAAATATCTACATATCAAGTAAATATTCTAGACCTTATCAAACCTATCTAATTAGAGATTACTTTGCTTGCACTTTTCATTTTGATGATGGATCAAGAATGTGATCTCACACGTTAATGCAAAAATAGTAAAACAATGAATTTAAAGGATAAAATATTTCCACACAACATTGGAAATGATAGTGAGAAACATTGAAAATGATAGTGAGAAGAGATTCTCATTGTAAAGACAATATACATTAATAATGGAAAATATGAGAACACACAATTCTTAAATAAATGTATAAATTAAGTATATAACATAAACAATTAATATAATATAAAATACATGTGTACTATAAATAACATACATTATAAAAATATATACTATAAATATTTCATATTTAATTTAATATTTTTTTATTCACAATTAATTGTTTTTTTTAATGAATAATTTAGATTTTTAAAATTAATTATTAATGATTATTCTTTTAATATAAAAATGTTTTTATATTATACTGTATAGTTTTGTATTAACTATATTTTTATACTATAAAATTTATATAACTTATTTAAATATATAATCTAAAAATACATAACACAAATAATTTATTTAATTCAAAAATATATATTAGAAATAATTTATAATGTTAAATATATAACATAAATAATTAATATAATAAATTAAATTAAACATAATTAAATTGATTAAAAATATATATAGAAATATTGTAAAAATAATTCTTCATTAATACAACTATTTCCAAAATTTATATATTTAAGACTTGTCTTTTAGTTAGTATATAAATTATGTTCTATTTAAATAAATATGTACTATAGTTTATAGTATATGTATTTGATAAAAGAATATGTTAATGGTTAAAATGTGATGTAAGAGTTAGATTTAGGAAAGGGTTATAAACTTTTCAAAATTCAAAATAATTTTTTTAATAATTACTTATTGAATTACTATAAAAAACAATGCAGAGGTATTAGAAACGAATTGATTAAATTAATTGCACCTTGAGTTTAAAATCTTTAAGGTTGTACTTTATTTACGAAACAAAGTTAGTCTCCATTAGACTTTATTAAAAGCAAAATATATTTCAATTACAAAATATTAAAGTATATAACATATAATATTGATTCGCCAAATATAAATAGTATACAATAAAATAAAATTTCTTTTTTATTTAATATGAATAAAAATTTAAGTTGATATTTTAAAATAATAATGTTTAGAATATATACTAAGCTATTTACTTAATAATGCAAATAGGCCTAGTTATTTTAAAATAATATATAATAAGTGATCCCCATAGAATAATTGTGTTTTGTTATTTTATTTATTTGAAATTTTAATAATAAATTGTGTTTCCTTACATTTCTATACCTCAAATGTTGATCACAATAAATTTATTTATCTTAATATGAATTGAAATATTAAAAATAAATTATCATACATAAATTTAGTGCTAAAGGTTAAGTATTGGGTTGAGAGTTTTAGAAGAGCATTAAATTCAACGTTGGGATTAATATCTTGGTTAGTATTTTTTCACAAATAGGTTTTGGGTTAGAAAAACATTTAGTATTTGGTTTTTGAATATGCTTGGGGTTTAGGGTTAGGGTTAGGGTTATGATGAGGAATTAGGTTTGCACCCTTTCAATTTGGAGATAGAACAAAAATGGGGTCACATTATAGTTTAGATTTTTTTGTTGGGTTTATGCTTAATGGTTAGGGTTTATATCATATTTTGTGTTATGGTTTTGATTAAATGCATTGACCTATAAACATAGTTTATATTACTTGGGTTTAGCGTTTGGGTTAGAATAACGATCAAGGTTTATACCATGGTAAGGGTTTCGATTGGGTTTACATTTCCAATTTTTTTATGATAGAACTCATTCAAAAGTAAGAATATTATTTCTGATAATAGTGTAAATATATAAGAAAAATGTAATATTTGAGAAATTTAACATTAACATATAGAAGAGTAATTATGCAAATTGAATTAGAAAACATAAGGATACAATATTTGTTTGAATCATTGTATCATTTTGAATTGGCTTATTTTTTTTTAAAATAGTATTTGTAACATATGTATGCTATTACATTCAATTATGACTATGTCACGTCAAAGGTTAAACTTTCAGACAAAGGAGGAAAGATGATAGTACCAAAGAGAATACAAAAGGACATACAAAAGAGAATATAGAAGACACCAATGAGAACAAATGAATGACAATTGAAGGGAGGAACAAAGGAAAAGATGCAATGACACAGACATGCATAGATATGCCAGACCAAGAGAAGAAGTAGAAGTAGAAGAATTGGATGTTCACAACAAAGAGGGTACAAATATATCAAGAGGTGTTCAATCTCTAGTGATATAAACAAGCATGCCTTTTCTTGACCCCTATGTTCATTAAATGTGTTTTTTCATTCTTCTCATCTCCCTCCAAAATACACCTGTATATGATCCTTGGCTGGAAATGTTATTTTAAAATAATCAGCTTGTCACATGACACATGTGTCCCATAATTTGGGTGTCTAATTCAAATACTTATATGGCCCTACATTATTTTCCCTAAGCCCATAGGAAATGAAAATCTTTCTTATGGGTTGATTCATAATTTTTATATACACACCTTGGTTCAAATCCTTCATTTAACTTCAAAGCAACTTAGATTTTCTTAGTCTTAAGTATTTATTTGGGTTTGAAAATGTGAAGGGGAGTATCCTTATTTTGTTGAACTTGTTTTCACTTCTAGTGCATTGTTACAAACTTTCAATTCAACTTTCAAATTGTGCAGGCTCACCCTAAGTGTTGCGATAGATCCAAGGTCAAAGAAAAGTATGCTTCTCTTGTTAGTCACGCCTATCTATAGGCGAAGACTTATGTTTTCAATTGATTTTTTGCTATTAGTTTGCCTAAAAAATCATGCCTGTACAAAATATTAAACATGATTTTCAATGTTTCATAGTGTCTTGTTTTTTATTCTAAATTTTTTGAAAAGTATTTCTTTTTTCTTATTGGCTGCTCCTATTTTTGCTGGGTGTTTAATTATTTTTTCATTCTAAAAATTAAAAAAAAAATCTAATTAATTAATAAGTAGGAGAAAGAAATACTTATGTATTATTACAAGTACTAATAACGTTATTATTCTTTAATATTAATTATACTTTTTATACATGATTCCTTTACATTTAATCTAATAAACTAATTTTATCTAAATGTTTATTATCTTATTAAACAAATTAGATATTAAACTCTATTTTATTATTAATTTTATTAATTTTTAATTATTATTTTTATTGATACACATTATTGTTTATTCTATTTTCATTTTTATTTAAATTTAAATTTAAAATTATTCTAATTATTTATGTTATCACAATCATAAATAAAAGCTATTATAAATAATTTAATTTATAATTATTTTTCTTTTATTTAAGTTTGAATTATTTATCTTGCACCCACTTGTCTTTATCACCTTTATTATCTATCACTAATTTAAGTATTTAAAATTAATTTAATAAGCTAATGATATACTTAGATTACATTATTTATTATTAATATTATATATTTCAAATTATTGTTATTTTTAACATTTACAATTTTATATTTTGACTATTTTTTTCTAGATTTTTTATTCTAATATAGATCTAAAATTCTATATGTCTATTTTTTAAAATTACTATGACAAACAAAAGTCACTAATAGTTCAATTTATAATTATTTTGTTCCATTAAAATTTGAATTATTATAAAATATTTATATTTTTAACCCCTATATATATATATATATATATATATATATATATATATATATATATATATATATATATATATATATATATATATATATATATATATATATATATATATATATATATATATATATATATATATATATACCTCTCTGCATATAGTATGTCTCTCTTGTTCCCCCTTTCAATGTTACATCTAGCAATAAAAGTTTCTTTCCCTCTAAAATATGACATGGATGGCAGAGCTCTTTTGGCATGGACTAATACACCTAGGTCTCTTCCTAGTAATGTTTTGCCATGTGTCAAAGCAAATTTTGACTATGCAAAGGTGTGTTCTTATTCCTCTTTGTATACAATGCTCATCTTTATCTCTTTCTCTAGATATTGAGTGCTAAGTGAATTCATAGGCTTCGACCATTTCAGGAATTTATTCATCAAGAGCTAAATATCAAGGACAACATGAAATTTGTTCATCTTGAGTTAATGATTCTAATTTTGACATCTTTGTTATCGCAGATTTGGTTATACTAGTCTAGACTATACCTACCACAATTGTGCACATGCCAAAAGAAAGAAAACTTCATTGAATGACTAGGCCTTAATTATTCTAAATAAATAGAAATCAGGCATGTAACCATGAATTTGATTTTTGAGAAATTATAATATGCGATGTTGGATCCTTACCTCAAGAATTGAGTATTAAATTTGTCTCATGTATCCAACAGATTCTTGAAATAGAAAATCCATAGTGCGGCCATTGAGATAAACATTATTTCAATAGATACTTTCAACCTCAAAGACAATAGAATAATAGGATTAAGTAAATCAAATTATAATAAGTTATTTGCATTGTAAACAATAAGTATCAAAGATTTGTATTGAAAGATTTAGTAATAAGTGGAAGTAATATTTTAACCTGCATTTCAAACTAGCCACATAATTTAGCAACATTTTGTCTAATTACACAAGCTATTTTATTGTATGTGTTAAGTTGTAAATATGTCTCTTGTCAAATAACTTTATCTTACAACTGATCAATTTGTCTTTTAATTTTTTTCTTAATCATGATTTTCTTTTCTATTAGGCGGGACTCCAGCTCTTGTTGTACATGTTCCCATTTCGAGACCATTATATGATCCTTGCATTTCTCTTTAAAGATTAGGCTTTCCCTAGGTTTGTAATGAGTTGTCATGATCTTTTATGTTTTTCATTTTTATTATGATTTCACTTTAGCCAAGTGGTACAAATCTTGCCACAAATGTCTCATAGATTTTTGGAGCTTGTTCGGCTTGCCCATTATTTTGAATTAGCTTCGACGGTTTCAAAGAAGCATGTTGGCTACATTGAAAGTAGTACGAGAATCTCCCCTAAATAATATTCATATGTTGTCATGTTTTGTATGTTGGGTATACATGCCTTTTGAGTTGATGTGCTTTCATTATGTTGCCTTATTATTTACACTTTTAAACATTTATATTATGTAATGCTTCACTTATGCTTTCTAATTAAATTCCTATCAACTCATCCCTTGCACCTTCTTTCAATACAAGTGCTAGTTTACTAGCTACTTCATGAACGTTATTAAAAAGCATACTTTCATTCATAGTTAACACGGTTACCAAATCACCCACAATATGTACTGGAACATTAATAGTCTATTTAACAGGGGACACATCCAGACTGTGTAAGTATTACTGTGGTCAATTTCCATACGAAATAGTAGTAGTTGAAAATGGAATATGTTACCGACCCTTACCTGCCACCATAACTCTCTTGGAACAATAAGTTAAAACATCAAATTGTTTTTACTTACCTAATTGTTGGACTTATGTAAACGGGTAAGTTTTAGGTAGCAATCCCCAATGCTTACCTACCTAATGATAAAATCTTGTGTACTCTGCCACCTCTGAAAGCCTACAACAACAATAAATTTCTATCAATGGCATTTGAACCTACTGTACATTTCAACGGCTAGACGTGGCCGCATTCAAAGAACGATGCACACCATTTTTTCCACAAACTCTTAACCTTAAAAATTGGGCCCGCTGCTGGGCCAGGCCAGTTAAGCTAACGTGACAGAAGAAAAGGCTCAATAAACGTGGGCATGGCCAAGGGAAAGAGCACAGGGATAGGGGTCTAATAATAACTGTTATGCTTTTGTTACACTCATTCTGTTATAACTGTTTGTTTTTTTCACTTACTTAATCTCACATGTATTCAATAAGATTTTAGGTATCAAAAGTTGATATTTTTTTAATTTTTTAAAGTTTTTTAAGATTCATGATTAGACTATTTGTATACTACTAATTGAGATTTTGGGACTACAAAGGAGCTGTACACACCCTACTTCTAGTGGAATCTGAACTTGTGACCTCTTTTTCAAGACTACAAGTTCTCCACCACTAGGCCAACTCAGATTGGGACATTTGTCCACAAATAGTGGTGATTTTGAGTGAGCCCATATTGGTAAACTTGGGGTCCATTCTCTGGCAGCACTTTGAAATGGCCACTTATTGACCATTCGGTGTTCGATGGTCTCTATGGAGAGATCTATGAATAGTCAATAGTTGAAACCTTAGCTTTTAGCAATTAATTCACATACAGAAACAACAACAAAAAATGGTTGAAATCTGACATACCATTTACAATCTACATATATATGCAAAGTTAAGATGTGCGAGCAAAGTTAAGATGTGCGAGTATTGGGTCTCTGCTCCTAGAATGGGTCCTTTTTCATATTGATGATCTTGGATAAGTTTGCAGCTTTAGTGCTTCGATCCCATCTCCCCGAATTTGAGGCTTGTGGCTGCAAAAATCCACACAAAGTTGAGCAAAATACTGTAATAAAGATATTTGATTTAATTTTTTTTATAAATTTAGGGCAAATAGAAGAGATCTGATTTGGTTGACAAATGTGGGTAGGGATTGAAGAATTTGAGAAGTGGCTGGTTTTGTGAGTTGTCTCGTTTTGTGAGAGTAACATGTGTGAAAAATAATGTTACGTGAGTTTTGTTTTACAGCTTTTCTTACTATTTGCATTAAAAAATAAAAATAAATAAGGGGTGGTTCTGCCAGTTTTATTGACTTACTTCAGCTATTGCAGCTATGAAGGTCAACTGACAAATATGGTGGTGGAGGACCTGAAAAATATATTTGTCAGCAAAAACAGATAAAAGAAGGGATAGTGACAAAAGCAAGGGGAAAGTAAACAAAGACGATGAAGAATCGAGGGTGAGGAGGATAATTCTCAGGAACTGAACAATACATCAAGCCGCCTTTCTTCAAATTTTCTTCATAAGCCTTCATGACTCTTTCACAAGAATGCTACATAGAGCTCTCAAAAACTCTTTAAAACCTGTACATGGAAAATCAGAAGACATTTTCCTAATAAATGTACCGTATCATTTTTCTTCCAATGTCTCTTACAGCTTGTAATTGCTCTTATAGTATTAAAGGAACGAGGTTTAAATTCACAAAGATCAGAACAGAAATTTCCTTATGCAGAGAACCAGAAAATATACGATATGAGAATTAAGTGATTATATTATTCATCTTTGGACTTGTATATAAAAATGATTTTCTATAATGGAATTTGAAAAAGACTATAATTTCTTTTTAAGTAGAAACGAGAACTTTCACTCTAAAATAATGTTACATTTTAGAGCATTTTGGCGAAATATCCTAAAAGAAAAACTTATGAAAGAGATTCTGGCTTGAAAAGCTTAAAAGAATCGTGAATTCATCTCTAAGAAGCTTGGGTTTTTTAGCAGAACTAGAATGAGTTCTTGAGAGCTTTAATATGCCATAAAAAGAATAGAGGAGAATAAAAAGACTAAAGTAGATGAGACTAGAGCTATTGGAAGACTTTTACATATAGGAGACACCAAGTAAACTGTGTTAGATTGGGCTCCACAAGAACCCCATCAGATTGTTTGAAACCTATGGCACTATTACGAAGTACTCTAAGGGAGATTTCAAATGGCATTGAACTTTAGAATCATATCTAACATAACCTTAGAAAGCTGGGAATATCGTCTAAAGGGTTTGAAATTCCTAAAATGAGTATAATTTCCAATTCTTCTATGGAAATCATCAAGAGATCCATGTGTTAGAGCTTTTGGAAATAAAATGTTTGATAATTTACTAAGGGTTCCATCTTCCTAAATGTCATTAGGAGATCATCAAAGAGATTGTTAGTTGACAAAATTCAATTTCAATTTAAGCATTTGCTTCGAATATTAGATTTTATTTTCAACATTATTGTTGTAGGGTATATTACAAGCCCATGGATTGATTGAGGCAAACCCCTATACAACACAAACACCATTTTCTCCTTGTGTGTGTAAATACAACTCCAAACAAATTTTAGATTAAGTTTGGGAATGAAAGAGACTATTAAAGACAAAGACAAAAGCAATTTGGTATCATTCAGATCAAAAGGACTAGAATGCCTAACAGTATAGTCCTAGTACCAAAATCCTTTAGGACACTGGCTTTTAGCACCATAGTCCTAGTAATTTGGCCTGGAAGTTGATCTAAAGGCCCAATTTAGAGGATCTTGAGACTATTTTGATTTGTGTTCTGAACCTAGAACACCTAGATGACTATGACACCTATTGACAGTGTCCAAACATTTTGACCTCAAGTTTCAAACATAGGGCCCTCTCTAAATTCCCTTTCCAATTCTATACATCATAGTTGATTCTCATATTTGCATTTGTCAAATTATGTTGATTATTGTCAATTTTGCACTGTTTATCTTAGTTCTTGCATTATCACTTTCCAATCATAATCAAATCAATCGAAACAAAAAAGAGGGAATATCAACCAATGTGCCCATCTCTCCGAAGGGTTTTTAGTTGGACATATTGGTTGTTCTCCATGTAATTCATGGGAGGGGATTTCGTTCCTAGATTTAATTATAGGTTTAGATCCCTTTCCCTACATTACATAGTCCTTTAAAAATTTATGGTGAAATAATTTTCATAATTACTTTGTTTTTTCTAGGGTCCACTTATATACCTCTTCTATAAATTGTGAAGCATAATAGCTTACTTGATGTGACCTTGAATACCCAATTCTTACAATTGAGAGAGAAAGTATTCCCTTTGCCTTTGAAAAATTGTTGTAGAATTTCAAGCTGCTCAAATCTAGTTTTTTTACTTTCCTAAGAAGTCATCTACATGATCTACCACAATATCATGATTCACTACATTCAATATTACTATCATGTATAGCTAATAGGTTTCTTTAAACAAAAAGCATAAATTGACCAAAAAATATACCCCAAGGGGTGATAATTTAACTTAAATTTTTTAATCTTCTTAGTTGTAAGAGTTAACACTAGACTCAAGAAACTAGGATCATAGAAACAAAACCAAAAATTACCTTTTGTGTCTCAAGGATTAAATGCTCGACTCTAGGATACAAAAAAATTGAATATAGGAAGTACAAGAGATTCCATAAGAGGAAAATTTTGAGTTAAATAATAAAATAGAGTTCAATGTGGAAGTTTGTCTCAATACTTTGCATCACATGATCCCCAAAATATAATAAAAAGAGAGAGACAAGAAAAGAGAGGAATTATTACATGATGAGAAGAATGTGATTGACTCATCAATACAAATGAGATTATATGATCTAGGCACTTTTTTCCTTTAGCACTAGGGGTCATGCAAATAAAAAGTCCTTCCTGGATCATGGACTATCAAGCTATGTTATGCTATCTATACAACTATTTGTGTAAATTTAGGTAATCCATATGAATCGCATATGCTATCTATCCATGTTATGTTATTTAATTACTATTGTACAAATGGTAAGTCATGTGAAGTGCATAGTCTAACAAGCTAGACATAATGATAGGTGTCTCATGGGCTACCCAACAAGAATATGTGAAGGGCACATGAAATATCAAGATATATTATGCTAGGGGCTTCATAAGCTACCAATATTGTAGGGAGTATTTTAGTACAATGTAGGGTGCATATATGAATGCACATGTGATTAGAATGTATGACCCCTAAACAGTCTCACAATAGGTAATGATAATCATGCCAATGTCTCTCTTAGGAATAATGTATTCATACTAAGGATTACTTTTCCCATCATGAAATGCATTTAGATTGTCAACCCAAGGACGTATACTTGAAATGTCAGTTTGTGCACTAAGCCCCTCAAAGAGTCATACTACCTATGTTGCAGGAAGATAAAGTGCATGAAAGAAACCTATGCTATTGCTGCGGGAAAGTAAGCACACTTAAATACTTAATGAAATTATTGTTGAAAGCTTGTAAACTAAACCTAAGCCTATTTTAGCAACTCAAATCATTCACTATGATCTAGGCACTTTTTTCCTTTAGCACTAGGGGTCATGAAAATAAAAAGTCCTTCCTGGATCATGGACTATCAAACTATGTTATGCTATTTATACAACTATTTGTGTAAATTTAGGTAATCCATATGAATCGCATATGCTATCTATCCATGTTATGTTATTTAATTACTATTGTACAAATGGTAAGTCATGTGAAGTGCATAGTCTAACAAGCTAGACATAATGATAGGTGTCTCATGGGCTACCCAACAAGAATATGTGAAGGGCACATGAAATATCAAGATATATTATGCTAGGCGCTTCATAAGCTACCAATATTGTAGGGAGTATTTTAGTACAATATAGGGTGCATATATGAATGCACATGTGATTAGAATGTATGACCCCTAAATAGTCTCACAATAGGTAATGATAATCATGCCAATGTCTCTCTTAGGAATAATGTATTCATACTAAGGATTACTTTTCCCATCATGAAATGCATTTAGATTGTCAACCCAAGGACGTATACTTGAAATGGGACAGCACAGTTTGTGCACTAAGCCCCTCAAAGAGTCATACTACCTATGTTGCAGGAAGATAAAGTGCATGAAAGAAACCTATGCTATTGCTGCGGGAAAGTAAGCACGCTTAAATACTTAATGAAATTACTGCTGAAAGCTTGTAAACTAAACCTAAGCCTGTTTTAGCAACTCAAATCCTTCACTATGTCTACCTCTGCAAGTGTTGCAGGAACATTCATAGTAATAATGTTGCAGGAGCAAAATAGTAACTTCTACTTGAAAGCACGAAAAATACAGAAAGCAATTCTACTCTATTCTAATCTACTCCACCTCCCAAGTGGGCCCCCTTGGTTGGCTTCTGCTAACTACTAAATAGAATATACTCAAAATTACTCTTTCATTATATTCTCATTAACTGATTACATAGTAATGGAACAATACATGAAAAATAGAAAGAGAAGCTCTGCTATGCTAAACACAACAATCATATATATTTTCACATTACACAACTAATCAAACAAATCCATTTATATAGAGGATTGACGCTTATTGAAAGCATGAAAGTAAGTTCTGACTAAGTCTCGCCATAGAAGAAGGAAATATAACAACCCATGACATAGTACAATAAAGTCTAGATAACTGATTTAACAGAATAATGAGCATTGAGGAAATATAGCAGAGTTGTTTCCTATATTTTTTGGATTGATGGCTCCTCCCCAGTAGCAGCATGATCCTCGGTGCTATGATGGCTTCCTCTGTCGTAGCTGGAACTTCAACGTTTCTTCTTTAATGCAGTCGATCCACTCTCCAGTTGTTCCTTGTTTCCTGGCAGGTTAGTAGCATGTAGATATGTATACAAGTCAACTAGTCAATTCTTACCCAAATATTAGAACACAGATTCAAGTAGTTATATGAAGTACTGCAATATATATAATGTTAAGCAAAACATGTGATCATATCTAACTACCCAAAATCTTGGTGGTTCTAACTGTATTTATCACAAGTTCAAATAGTTATAGGTCCATGAATGTCTTGGAAATCTTTTAACAAAGCATAAATATTATCATAAAATAGAGACAATAAATTGTCTCATCACCCCCCTTAAAATATTTATGTGTATGATATGTGGATATTTTAAGTTAATACAATGTGTAAGGAAGAAATAAGAGGGGGTATCTTGAAGAAGAATACATAACCCTAAAATAATTTGTCTATAGCTCCTAGGACATGGGAGAGGATAACCAAGGTAAATAATATTGTGTTGTTACCAAAGAGAGATTTTGGTTGTGAGTGAGATTCTATTACCATGAATGGAAAAAAGATTTTTTTTTAATAGGTGCCACATAGTGTTGTAATATAGTAGTTGAAGGTATGTACATAAATACTCATAAGAAAATATATGAGAGAACTTGATAAAGGTGGAATGGATATATTGTTCTCCTTTATAAGAATGTAGAGGTAATTATAATGTGAGGAAAAATGTGATCTCATGTTGTAACCTAGGAAAACTCAATATATAATGATATAGAACTTTTCTCATAGTATGAAACAAAAAATCTCAATATGATAATTTAAGTGAATAATAATGAATCATACATAGGTGATCCTCGATGTTCGGTATCATTCAAAGAAGAGAATATAGGTGCATCAAGAGGAAAGGCAATTGTGTCTATGTTAAGAAGGTGTTGTATGCTAACTTTCAAGGATTGACATTTTTTGGTGGAATGGTTGAGCACAAGTGATAATATTCATAAGAAGAAACTATTGTTTGGATGTGTTTAAAAATTCTTGCATGTAGGAGAAGGAAGAGTGATCCAACTTGGAATTTAGAAGCCTTAGTAAGGTAAACTCTTATTTAGATAGGGGATAAGAAGATTGAATGTTTGGAATATTTTTAGAAGAATTATAAGGAATGGGGTACAACCCTTTCTCTTGTGGAAAAAGATGAAATTTATAAAAGGAACAAATCAGAAATAAATTAGAGAATAATGGATGCGATGTAGATTGAGGAGATGACTAGTAACCTAAACCCACTATAGAAAAGTTTAGTTTTGGTTCCATAAGGACCTTAAATCCTTGTTGTATACATCCAACACCATTTTATTTATATCCATATTTAGAAATAATTTTGAATCCAACCCCATAATGTGTCTCCAAATAAAAAAGAAGAGGAGAATCAAAGTCACCCACCTTGGTAAAATGAGATGTAAACTCACATATTTTAGAAGAAATAACATAATTTTTATAGGAAGAAAAATATATTCTAATATGAGAACATGTCTATCCTTATTAAATATATGAATTTTATAGTTAGAAAGGTCAACATTATATTTAATAGTCCCAAGGCATCAATTCTAAGGAGTCATGTAATGATCACCTATGCATGAATTACAAGTAGAGAAAGAAACATCATCATCAACATAGGGTGATAATTGCATTTTAGAATTCAATATAGAGGACTTGGTACAAAAATATGACTAAAATAGGAAGGAGTCATGTGACATGATTTAAGCTATTGATAATATAGAAAGGGTTCAATGTTAGCAAATTGATTATATGTACTTCACCAACATGAATAAATTTAAGAGACTAGTGTAGTGTAAATGTAATTGTACCCACGATGTGGATCCATTGTTTAACTAGAAGAATATTATAAGAAAAGACTTCCCAATGTGTTATATAATTTTCTATGTAATAAGGCTTGACATAATTAGCCGATAGGCTTTACCTGTGAGGTCACTCGCATCTGTACTTGAAAAAACTTGTCTCACACTTAAAACCATCAAAAACCCAATTTTTCTCATACGGAAGTGGGAAATGGTTTTGGAAGACAATTAAGAGGTGTAAACCATATCCAAGAATTACGTGATTGTGTACTGCTACATGTCTTGTGAGAGAACATAGCTTCAGTACTCAAGTGCAAACATCTAGTTTAATTGTTGCTACGAAAGACGTAAGTATGGAATAGGCTTGGTTGGAATAGGCTTGATTGTCTAGATTTTGTATTGCCCACTTCCTCACGTTTCCATAATCAAACCCAAATACAACTTGCAAGAAATTCCAGTGAGATGAGTCATATTCTAATGGTACATAAAGACAAAAAGTAGTAAACTTAGGTTTTTTGAAACACGTGAGAAAAGGAAAACACAAATTGTTATGTAAGATAGGCTATCCAAGTTGAATTTCAAGACAACTGCATAGAGCAGTGGAGCATCCATTGTTCATTCTAGATTGGTAGTTCTTGCATTGCCACTTTCCAATCATAATCAAATCAATCGAAACACAAAAGAGAGAATATCTATAAAATGTGCCCATTTCTCCCAAGGGTTCTTAGCTAGGCATATTGGTTGTTCTCCATGTAATTCATGGGAGGGGATTTCATTCCTAAATTTAATTATAGCTTTAGATCCCTTTCCCTACATTACATAGTTCTTTAAAGATTTTATGGTGATATAATTTTCGTAATTACTTTTTTTTTCTAGGGCCCACTTATATACCTCTTCTATAAATTGTGAAGCATAGTAGCTTACTTGATGTGACCTTGAATACTCAATTCTTACAATTAAGAGAGAAAGTATTCCCTTAGCCTTTGAAAACATTATTGTAGAATTTCAAGCAGCTCAAATCTAGTTTGTTTACTTTCCTAAGAAGTCATCTACATGATCTACAACAATATCATGATTCACTACATTAAATATTACTATCATGTATATTTGATAGGTTTATTTAAAAAAAAGGCATAAATTGACCAAACAATATACCCCAAGCGGTGATAATTTAACTTAAATTTTTAAATTTTCTTAGTTGTAAGTGTTAACACTAGACTCAAGAAACTAGGATCACAATACAAAATCAAAAATTACCTTTTGTGAGAGAGTGTCAAGGATTAAATGCTTTACTCTAGGATACAAAAAAATGAATATAGGAAGTAAAAGAGATTCCTTAAGAGGAAAATTTTGAGTTAAATAATAAAAGAGAGCTCAATGTGGAAGTTTGTCTCAATACTTTGCATCACATGATCCCCAAAATATAATAAAAAGAGAGAGACAAGAAAAGAGAGGAATTATTACATGATGAGAAGGATGTAATTGACTCGTCACATTCTTACATGATGAAAAGAATGTGATTGACTCGTCACATTCTTACATGATGAGAAGAATGTGATTGACTCATCAATACAAATGAGATTATATGATCTAGGCACTTGTTTCCTTTAGCACTAGGGTTCATGCAAACAAAAATTCCTTCTTGGATCATGGACTATCAAGCTATGTTATCCTAGATACAACTATTTGTGTAAATTTAGGTAATCCATATGAATCACATATGCTAGCTATCCATGTTATGTTATTTAATTATTATTGTAAAAATGGTAAGTCATGTGAATTGCATAGTCTAACAAGCTAGACATAATGATAGGTGACTCATGGGCTTCCCATCAAGTATATGTGAAGGGCACTTGAAATATCAAGATATATTATGCTAGGTGCTTCATAAGCTACCAATATTGTAGGGATTATTTTAGTACAATTTAGGGTGCATATATAAATGCACATGTGATAATTAGAATGTATGCCCCCCTTATAATATTTATGTGTATGATAAGTGGATATTTTAAGTTAATACAACGTGTAAGGAAGAAATAAGAGGGGGTATCTTGAAGAGGAATACATAACCCTAAAATATTTTGTCTATAGCCCCTAGGACATGGGTGAGGATAACCAAGGTAAATAATATTGTGTTGTTACCAAAGAGAGAATTTGGTTGTGAGTGAGATTCTATTACCATGAATGGAAACAAGATTTTTTTTTTTAATAGGTGCCACATAGTGTTATAATATAGTAGATGAAGGGATGTACATAAATACTCATGAGAAAATATATGAGAGAAAGATAAATGTGGCATAGATATATTGTTCTCCTTTATAAGAATGTAGAGGTAATTATAATGTGAGGAAAAATGTGATCTCATGTTGTAACCTAGGAAAACTCAATATAATGATATAGAACTTTTCTCATAGTATGAAACAAAAAATCTCAATATGATAATTTAAGTGAATAATAATGAATCATACATAGGTGATCCTTGATGTTTTGTATCATTCAAATAAGATAATATAGGTGCATCAAGAGGAAAGGCAATTGTGTCTATGTTAAGAAGGTGTTGTATTCTAACTTTCAAGGATTGATATTTTTTGGTGGAATGGTTGAGCACAAGTGATAATATTCATCATAAGAAGAAACTATTATTTGGATGTGTTTAAAAATTCTTGCATGTAGGAGAAGGAAGAGTGATCCAACTTAGAATTTAGAAGCCTTAGTAAGGTAAACTCTTATTTAGATAGAGGAGAAGAAGATTGAATGTTTGGAATATTTTTAGAAGAATTATAAGGAATAGGGTACAACCCTTTCTCTTTTGGAGAAAGATGAAATTTATGAAAGTAACAAATCATAAATAAATTAGAGAATAATGGATGCGATGTAGATTGAGGAGATGACTAGTAACCTAAACCCACTATAGAAAATTTTAGTTTTGGTTCCATAAGGACCTTAAATCCTTGTTTTATACATCCAACACCATTTTATTTATATTCATATTTACAAATAATTTTGAATCCAACCCCATAACATGTCTCCAAATCAAAAAGAAGCGGAGAATCAAGGTCACCCACCTTGGTAAAATGAGATGTAAACTCACATATTTTAGAAGAAATAACAATTTTTATAGGAAGAAAAATATATTCTAGTATGAGAACATGTATATCCTTATTAAATGTATGAATATTATAGTTATAAATGTCAACATTATATGTGCATTAGAAGTAGAGAAAGAAACATCATCATCAACATAGGGTGATAATTGCATTTTAGAATTTAATATAGAGGACTTGGTACATAAATATGAATAAAATAGGAAGGACTCATGTCACATGATTTAGCCTATTGATAATATAGAAAGGGTTCAATGTTAACAAATTTGTACTTCACCAACATGAATAAATTTAAGAGACTAGTATAGTGTAAATGTAATTGTAACCACGATGTGGATCCACTATTTGACTAGAAGAAGATTATAAGAAAAGACTTCCCAATGTGTTATACAGTTTTCTATGTAATAAGTCTTGACATAATATGTAATATCATAGCGCCTCTAAGTGTTAGGTGAGACACATTTATCAAAAACTTTAATGGTATGATTTGATAAAGAAATAGAAGGTGATTTAATATCAATATGATTAATAAGATATAAATTAAATAGATATCAAAGATCTAAATAATTATCAATAGGGGTTCAATTAATCCCACGTCTCCTTTACACAAATAATAACCATTAGAGTGGCATATTACTTCTAAACTTCAATACAAGGGAGTAGAAATGGATAAAAAGTGATATCAATAGGATTGAGATTAGAATTAGAATTTTTTCTAGAGAATAGACATGCAATGTTATTTGAATTCACAAAATATGCAATGTATATCTTCTTAGATAAGGATTTCTTTTAGGCATTATGATAAGAAGGTGAATTTTATATCAGATCTAAAAGAGAGATCAAGCAGTATGTAAAGGGTGCCACAAATTAATTTAAGATCACACTCTTTGAAAATATTGACAAAAGGATGAAGAGGTAGTACAAGAAAATGATTTGAAGAAGGGAAATAAGGATAAGAGTGTCTTATTTATTTCATTAAGTGTTATATGTGTAAGCTACCACATGATATAATTAGTATCAGTAAGAATATTAGACTTCATGTTTTTGAGAGAGAGAAGATTATGGACTATTAGAAATTCTCCAAATAATGATTATAGGACAAGAAGGTGAAGGTTGACCAATGATCTCATACATGATTAATTTTGGAGTTGAAATATTTTGAAAATTAATGTACTTATCGAAAATCACCTTAGCACTCGGTTTAAGTCTATTTATATGGAATAAGTTATTTTCTTAATGAAGAATACATGATGTAGGGGAAGAAACAAAAAGAGAATTAAATTAACATCTACTTATGGAGGAACTCATATAAGGTGAGATTTTTCATCCAATAATGTTGCATTATTGAAGGGAAGAGAAAAATATCCTTCAAAGTTTGAGAAAATTTAGGAGAAAATTTAAAAGAATAGGAAGGGATAAGTATTAATCACATGTATAAATTACTGTAATGTATTTTTATAAAATAAATATTCATTACAAAGAAATAAATTCAAAGAGTGACTTTTTTATTAAAAATTTAATAAAATTATGCACACCCATCGGGCTAATCAAAAGATACAACACTAACTAACACGACAATGACTTAGTCTACTTGGAAAAGATACAATCTACACGTATATATACATTGAAACATTTGTATTGTTTAGTTCAAGCTATGAAAATTTGGTTCAATCCTTTGTTCTTCTTCTAACACGTTAGTAAGCCTACCTTCCTCTTGAGAACCATATTTTAAGATGAAAAAATACATTCAGTTTTCCCTCAAATAAAATTCAATATAGGGTTTCATGGAAGGGATTTTGTGCTTCTAGTTGTTATTTTGAAATGGAGAAATGGAGAAATTCTCTTCTTTTCTTGCTTTATTTTTCATGATGTATTATAGAGTTTGATCTGAAAAACTGGAAGCAAAAATTTGGAAGGTCAAATCAGGCATACACCACCTTTATGTGGCTTCACAACCACTTTCCATAAGGACCCATAATTTATTAGAGAAGATTGAGTTTGGAAGATCATAATAAATCCATCTTAAACTAGCAAAAGAGTACTTAAAAGTAGAGGAAGAGATTCATTAACAAGTGCACAAATCAATCAAATTATGTTCATATGGGTACAAATCGTGTATAATAAATTTAATTTAATAATTAGATATCTCATTTCTAGGTTAGTAGTAATTCCAATAGATGATAACAATGAGTAAGTGCAACATTAATGCATGATACCTTTTGTAACGATTGATTTGTCAATTCATGCATATTGCAACAATGAGGCTATATTCCCTTGGTATAGAAGTGAGTAGTAAGTCAAATGAGTCAAGGATCACTAATATACATAGGTGTACATGTACCCCATCAATAAAACACCAACATAAGGAAAATGGTGTACAATCTTGTAGTAGAGAAAATAATGTGTGTCGGTGGATATATAACATATTGAAAGCACCCACTCAAAGAGATAGGCTCTTAACTAGCGTACAAATGATTCCAAGATTGATTAAAGAATAAATAAAATAACCTATAAACATAGAAAGCTTCAACATGGATTCATGGATATATTGAAGAAAATGTAAAATGGTAAATATGATGTTTCATTTGGAAGGAGTATGTATTTTACCATAAAATTTATCCCTTGGACATACAATATGTGGGATCTCTCTCTCAAATATTTTCTTGTGATAAATTTTAAATAATGCACTACATACTATTTAGATATTTTGTATAGTTATCTACAATTTTAATTAGTTTTGTATTATTTAAGTGATATATCTTAAAATACTTCATAAACTATTTTTAAAAGAAAATAATTTTTTCATGTCTTATGAATCTGTTGATGGGACTTTGTGACAGCCTCATCAATAGGAGTGATAGTTTTTGTCAGGTACCAAGGTACCGACCAACTTCACCTAAAGAGGTTTACCAAAGAGAAAGCTCTCCTAGCCGCCAGGAACCTGGTAGTCAGGTCATGAAGGTGTGTGAATGATTCAGCTGGGTATATTGGAGTTGATGAGTAAACAACCCACAACTTCCAAGAACACCTACATGCAAACAAATATCACAGAAAGAAAGAAGCAAGAAGATAGAGAGGCATGAATGCATGGATCCATGAAAGAGGAGACATTCTCAATGTGCAAAAACAAAAGTTGCAATTCAATAAAAATGAATGTTTCTCAATAATCTGTTACCAAAACAAGAAAGATCAATCCTTATAAAAGGAGATCAAAACCCTAAAAAGGTAAAACCTAGGTTGCACAATAATAATTAATAAAGCAATTAATTATTATATGCCTAAAGTTTAGCTTAAGTAGAAAGAGGTAATAAGTGACTTAATAATTAAATCAAACATGATTTAATTAATTAGAAAATACTTTATTACTCTAACACCCCCCCTTAAGATAAACTTTGGGAGAAGCTAAAAACCTAGAAAGAACTACTGAAAGCAAATGGGTCCCAGCAACAAAAGGCCTAATTAGGTACCCAAGTACAAAAGAGAGTCTCTGAAAAGTGGAGAAATAGAGAAAACCACATGGGAAAAACTCTACTCCAAAAAGAGACAAAGACTAGTTTGAAGGACTGAAGAAGCCTCAAAAATTAGGAATGTTCCATAAAATAGGAACAAGGATGAACATGTAGAACATCACTGAAGCAAGAAGCTACAAAATCTGTCAAGAAGTAATTGATGATCTAAAGATCCTCCACTAAAATACGATCAGGTAGAGAAGACTATAATCTGCATGAGTTCCCTCAAATGACACTACTCGAATCAGGAGGCAAACAAAGACAAAAAACTGAAGTTGAAGATACATAATACTATAATCTACACAAGTGTCCTCAAATAACACTATTCAAATCAGGAGGTAAACAAAGGAAAACACCTGAACTCAAAAATAAAGATGGCATAAAAACACCAAAGTCTGAAGAGTTGATCAATCAAAGCTAGAAGAGTGCGTCCAAAAAATAGGAAAGAAAAGAGTGTACATATGGTAAATGATCCATCTCACCATAATGCATAGGTACCCAGCCACTGCATCCACCTAGTACATAGAATCAAATATTAAATATATAGCTCACACTATCGAACCAAGGAAGTAGTATAACCAATAGTAGAAACCCCCCATAATGATGACAAGGGAGTAATGGAAGGTACACTGAAAAGATCATCCAATATGAACTACATGATACCAGGAACATAGAAGGTGCAGAGAGAGTACAAACATAAATAAAGATACATGAGGCTAATTTCATTGGAGGAATGCTCACATGAAAAAAGTAGATGGAAAACAAAGGCAAACATCAAACCCCCCTGGCACTTTATAATGGAGTGCAAGTACATAGAGCACAAACATGTGCAAGATCCTATACATACAATAGATTGGCACTTTATCTCTGTGTGTGTGCATAAAATAATGCTACAAAAGTGAATTATACACTACTTAAAGAAGAGAGAAGGCTACTGAAACAAAAGAACAACCAAAGATGAGCCATCCCTCAAAGGGAAGAGATACCAGGACCTATAACATCCAAGATATATACCAGATTACAAAAATGCAAGAATTTGAAAAAAAATATACTTAGATCAAAATCTAGAAAAATGACTCATAGCAATGGAAATCTCTCTAAACAAGCTTTCCAATGATATATCAATTTCCCAAAATAAAGTCCAGATGTGTGAGATAGAGCTCTCAGAGTGCAAAACTAAATATCTAGCTTTGATAATAAAAAACCATCAAAAAAGAAAAATAAGAAATTTAAACCTCCAAATTTGGATAGATCTCAGAACTAGCTTTCCGACGATATCTCATTTACCCTTGTTCGACACCATATGCTCAAGTTATGAGCAAAAAACCATAGGTATGTTGAAGGGCCCAAAAAATGGTGTTTGGGGTGCTGACATGTGCTAATGCCAAAACTTCACAAGCTTGATTTTGACAGTTGTATGGCCATCACAACAAAAACCCAATAGGCCCCTGGTGCCAAAAAAACTGAGCCCATGGTTGCCACATGATCGGGGGTTGAATGCAAAAAGGGTTGGGCAGGTGGAGGTTGGTCCCCCATAGGACCTCAGTTGAGCAAGCAGGGGGCTGGCAAGAAAAAAATCTTGGTGCTACTGGGCTAACCATTAGTAGTCACCAGCTGTCATGTCGGTCATCGTGGTAGTGACTACATGGTCAGCGGTGACCGCAGTAGTCACCAGTGACCACAGTAGTCACCGTCTAGTGACTTTGATGGTGACACCATCACAGGCCATTGGTGGTGACCGTGGGCCATGGAGCGGTTACTACAGGCCACCAGCAATTACTGCGGGGTGTTCGTGGACCACCCGGAGCAGTGCATGATATTGGAGTTGATGAGTAAATAACCCACAGCTCCCAAGAACACCTGCATGCAAACACATGTCACATAAAGAGAGAAGCAAGAAGCTAGAGAAACTTGAAAGCATGGATCCATGAAAGAGGAAACATTCTTGATGTGTAAAAACAAAAGTTGCAATTCAATAAAAATGAATGTTTCTCAATAATCTATTATAAAAATAAGAAAGATCAATCCTTATAAAAGGAGATCAAAACCCTAAAAAGGTAAAAGCTAGGTTGCACAATAATAATTAATAAAGCAATTAATTATTATATGCCTAAAGTTTAGCTTAAGTAGAAAGAGGTAATAACACTACTACATTTGGGGCCAAATTTTGATAGAAACTTCCGACGGATGATTTTTTTTTATTAATTTGGTGTTTTTTTTGTAATAGGCCCCAATGGTGTCAGTATTCTGATGGGTTCTTAATAGACCATCGAAATTCTGACAGTTTCGTGGTATAGATGAAAAAAAAAGTGAACAGCCAAATCATTTTTATTTCGATTGCATATAGAAAAGGAGCAGGAGAAAATGAGCGAAAGCTAAGCGCGAGAGAAGGTATGTGATTTCTTCATCTTTCGAGCCTCTAGCATCATATTCGACCGCAAATTTCAAATGCATAGCATTTTCTTTGATCATGAATGTTCTCTGAAATGACCACATTCTACTGGTGTCATGCCCTAGCCAGTGCTTTATCTCTATTATTTGATGTTATTGGTGCTTGTGCTCAAGGATATCAATTCACTATTTTGAAATGTTTGGATTCACGTTTGTTGATTTTACTGGCATGTTGATAATGAAGTCATTGTATATTGTTGAGATGCTCACTGAAATGACCACATTCTACTGGTGTCGTGCCCTAGCCCATGCTTTAACTCCATTATTTGATGTTATTGGTTATCAAATTTTTTTGAAATGTTGACTGTGGTTATCAAATGGATAGCTTGTGAGCTTCTAGCTAGGTGCCATTTGTATTGATAGCTTAGGGCATCAAATGTATTGTATCATTGATAGTTGAGACTTTGTTAAAAGGAAATAGGACAAAGAATGATTTTGATTTATTTTCTCTATTTTGATCCTTAAGTGGCTTACAACCCTAGAGAAGTATATGCAGATTTACGGATGTAGTTGCAGGATACATAGCAACCAATAATTCACAAGAAATCCATTCATCCAATTTGAATAGCAATTAATACAAAGAAATAGGGTCCTCCAATGGCCCAATCATCCAGACCTTGAATGTCCCCTCAACCAGTGACCCTTCAAAATCGAGTTATCATGCAATCAGTGAGTGATCCTTCATTCTCCTGGTTTGCCCTACATCCAAACATATTGGAAATACACAATATATGATTCTTGACAGTACAATAAAAAAACATTGCAAAAAAAAAAAACCCTATCATTTATATTTTCTGTCACAACCTAATTCACTATACCAATTAAATCCCAACAATTAGAATCCTTAACAAAATTAATTCAATCCAAATAACCAAAAAAACATAATTCACTATACCAATTAAATCCCAACAATTAGAATCCTTAACAAAAGTAATTCAATCCAAATAACCAAAAAAAAAAAACAATCACATACCTATCAAAGAAATCATAAAAATTCAACCAAACCAAATCATTACAATCTAAATCATCAAAAGAACCAAGCCAAACCCAAAAATTCAAAATACCTATAGTATGTACACAATAAAAAAAACTCAAAATAAATAAAAGCAATTGACTAACAACCCATTTGGTCAAGAATGGAAAGAGACAAAATACACAATAAGCGATTTGCAAATGGTAAGCCATACTCAATGCAAAGTGTACATGTTTGAAGAATTGATCATGTCCATTAGATAGATCTATAACATACATACCTTTCCCTCTAGTTTTTGAGATTCCAAACTTTGATAAATATGAGGGAAAAGAGAATCCTTGACTGAATGTTAAGAAATTTTGCATTTTTATCCAAGAAGTTACTTTTAATGATTAGATTATTTGTACAAAGCTTAGGTGGATAGATACTTGAGTGGTTTCTACATTTACCAAATAACATGATCCCCACATTTAGACTTGGCTAAAAAATTTGTTACACATTTTTATATAATATAAAAGTGCACTCATTATGATGCACCTTTGTAACGTCAAATAACACAATGAGGAAAGATCATCTTCTTACTTACAACAATGAGAGACCTAGTGAGTTGATTCCCACAACTAATATCTACAAATAAATTGGTTATATTTTATTGAAAAGGTAAAACTAGAAAAGGAATTTCACCTACAAGTCAATGATAACAAGTCTTTCACAATCCCCCTTCCCTCAAGGAACACTATCAACCATCCCTTCCACACATAGTATTTCACTATTGTATGAGTGGATTGTGCAGGAACAATTAACATTAAACAAGGAGAAAACTCCTCAACACATCTTGGAAACCATTGAATTCAATAATAAATGAAACCTAACACCAACACTATTCCTTCCATTCACTTCTACCAAGAATAAAGCATTTAATCCATTCAACATTACATATAGTCATTAAACAGTTACATTTCCTGACTGTGTACAGGAACAGTCACAACCAAAATGATCAAAATTACTTTCACCCTTGCACAAGCTATTCCAAAATTCAAGTAAAATGAGCAATATGCTATATCAAATCATTTGTATTCATAGTAACCATTCAAAGGATCATTTTGTCAATGAACCCTCTAACTATACCCCTGCGGCAGAGACTGGCAATATATATGAAATTTACATTTTTTATTACTAAAAGTGGTTTACATAGTTTCATATGTTCTTTGATCGATCATTAACCTTGTCTCCATTCCTCTAGCATACACAAGGAAAAGAAAAGAGATAACATGAGAAAATCCTAAGCAGCCCTTTAAAAAATGGACCATGTCAAAACCTCAACTAGGATTTTCACCCTAATCCTAACATCAAGTATCATCTCATCATGGTCTATTCACCATGTTTCAACACCACTTTCACTCTAATATATTCAACTTACACCATTCTTCTTCTACAGCCCTTCTAGGCCTGTCTAGTAGCCCTACACACACAGAATTCAGCAAATCACACCCAAAGTCTCCAAACAACCTAGCAAAGTACTTACCTTTTCCAATACCCTTTTAAGAGTTACTAACCCAATCTCAATCTTAGTCTTCCATCCTTTGACTGGTGAATACTTCCATCCCCAAATGCTCTTCTCCTAGGCCTAATTAGTCCTCACTCAACAAAGCAACTCCTATTTCCACTTGTCTCCAAGGCTCAAAGGCTTGAAACAGTATGTGGTAAAAATTCATGAAATACTAAAGAAGACCTGCTATTTGTCAGACAAATCTTCTTTGTCCCCCACAAAAAACTAAGTAATAACTACTCTACCCTTAATTTGTTTAACAATGCACCATATTAGATAAAGTAGGTTCTATCACACATGGCATGAACTCTCTTCAAACTCACAATACGTTATATGCGTAGTACAAAACTCATGAGATTCTAAAGAGGGCCTCACTCTTAATCGGTTATAAACATGCCATTATTTCATTTTTTCTTGCGAGTTATGATAATTGTTGTAAACATGCCATTGGTTCAGTTTAGTGTATTCATTTTTGTCAGACAAATCTTTATTGTCTTCTGATTGTCTTCTTTATATACTAGCATTTATTAATTGGTTGAGAAATAAAGAAGCATTTAGAAAATCAAAAGACAATAAAGATAATTTTAAATGCATTTAACACAAAAAAAAATTACAAAACTGAACCAATGGCATGTTTACAACAAAGAAATAGAGAGATAATAATATGCTGAAAATTGTATTCTATTTAATACACGCCAAACGACCAATCCCAACAATTCTTAAACACACTTTATCTGATATGATGAATTCTTAAACAATTAAGGTTGGAGTAGACATAGTTATCACACAGTTTTTTGTGTGGCACAAGGAAGATTTGGTTGATTAAGAGTGAGGCCATCTTTAGAATCTCATGAGTTTTGCACTACACATGCAACGTATTGTGAGTTTGAAGAGAGTCTGTGCTATGTGTGATTATTAAGTAATGGGAAAGTTATGATGATTTAATTGTAGAATTGTTGGTCCCTTGAAACGTAAAAAAAAAAAGATGCACTCTCATGGAATACGATGAATTCAGGTCATGCACAAAATGGATATATCTTCTATCACTATGCTCTTATCCTATGTCAAAATGGGATATTTATGACACGGTATAGATATCCATCAAGGCATAAATAAAATTTAATTTTTCTCTAATGTTGTAGTTGCAAGTAATTAATTTTAAATTTTATTTTCTTATTCATAGAAGCTTGCAATATAGTTGCTTTTAATGTAGACAATTTAGACAGTGTATTTGCCTATAGTGTTCCTTAGTCTTGATTGAGGATGACAGGCACATGGTCGCTAAACTGGACTTGCATAGTGCAGTTAGATTAAAGGAGTGATTATTTTGGTAGAGAAGATGATAATAAAAACAACATTCATTAGTTAAATGTTTTGTATATAAATTGTGTACTAATTTTGTAGGTAGTTTTTGCTCATTGTTTTGTAATGTAATTTTTCAATTTCATGTATTTTATCTCTTATTTATTAGGTGCATGAGATGAAGGTTGAATGTAAGAGTTTTATAATGTTGAGTTACCTTTGGATCTCAATTTTTTGATTCTCCTATGATGATCTTTCTCAACAAGTATTTTATTCTATTATTGTTTTTTGAATAACATATTGGGGAAATACAAAATTGTGTACTTCTACAGGACAGTCAACACAAAATTGAAGTATCAAACAAAACTTGATCAAGTTGTAGGTGCAACGTGCACTCAAATAGTAAGTAATGTAGAATAACAAAATAAGTAATTTTTCGTGTCTACATTTTGTTATTTTTTGAGATTACATCCATGTTCTATATTCATAGAATGGCTCAAAATTGAAATTTACAATTCGATAAAAGTACTGAAGGATGTTGTTCCCTACACCCTCAATCA
Source organism: Chamaecyparis obtusa (assembly GCA_027943335.1). Taxonomy (NCBI): domain Eukaryota; kingdom Viridiplantae; phylum Streptophyta; class Pinopsida; order Cupressales; family Cupressaceae; genus Chamaecyparis; species Chamaecyparis obtusa. The sequence continues at coordinate 275,883 of BSBK01003840.1, forward strand.
ACAACTTGCCTCCATTTTTGGTCTCAAGTTCCCTCCATTTTGTGTTCCATGCACCCTCAAAAAGCATTAGATAGGCATATTTGGCATTTTAAGATCAAAGTTAAAGGCCCCCTTTTTTATGTCCGCACACACACAACATATACAACATATACAACCTTCATCATGCAGATTCACCTAAGCACTAATGGGACCTTATACCCTGCAACAAATGTATTATTGTGAAAATCATCACAAATCCATTTGTTTCTAGGTCTAGCTCCCAGTAGTGCTTGGTCAAATTTGATGCACTTCTGATATATTTTATGTATAATATAAATGATATTTTATTTTGATTTACAAACTACTATATTATTTGAATATCTTTCTTTCTTGCCACAATAGGAAAGAGTTTGAGGTGGAAGACTACAATAACAGAAGTGTCACTATTTGGTATACTATACTACAAGATCATTTCATAACTAACTTTTTAATTTTTATATATAATTAGGTTATAGATAATCTAAGTGAAGAGGATCATGTTAGACAATCGAATTGAAGAAGGTAATGGGGATACAATCAATAGATTGTGTTCTAACTTGAAAATAAAAGGCAATGAAAAATGTTATTATCCCTGCAATATTTGTAAAGGCTTAAATAATAGAAGATTGCTAATGAAAATAGCTAAGAGACATTGTAAGGATAATGGTCACATTGAAGGAGGGTTTGATTATCATGAATTGGTAAGTTTTTCATTATATTTATTTAACAATTAATATATATATATATATATGAAATACACTTGATGATGAGATCATTATCATGGTTTATTTGTGTTCATCATTTTTATATAGGTCGACCTCCCCAGGGGAGTATGTGATATGGACCATGGAGGTGCGAATATGGAGAATATAGCTTTGGAAGTGGAGGATCATGGAGGTGCGAATATTGAAGCTGAAGATTATGATCCCATGGAAGATGACGATCATGCGCCAGATAACATATTTGAAGATGATGGTACTAATACATTGATCCATGACACATTTGGTACCGGCACAACTAATGATGATGATTAGGATGATGTTAATGTCATCCATGATATACCTCTATTTGAGAAGGCGGCCACGACCCTTTACGAAGGCTCCCAAATAACTCTTCTCTCTGATGTATTGTTATTGTTGAACTTGAAGGTTATGAATAGTTTATCCAACATAACAATGTTACGTATGCTAAAGTATGTCATATATGTCATTATAGTAATTAAAGGGTGAAACATGCACCATAAATATTGTTAATATTAACAACTTATATTTTTTTCTATAGATTGATAGGTGAGTTTTTGTTACCACCATCGAATATTCTCCCTTGCTCATACCAAGAATTATGTGCCACTATGAAACATATTGGAATAGAGTATCAAGCAATAGATGCTTGTCCCAATGATCATATTATTTATCATAAAGAACATAAATTTGCAATAGAATACCCTGAATGTCATACGAGTAGATATCGAACAGATAAAATAACAAAAAAGGTGTCTCACAAGGTTCTTTGTTACATCCCCATTATACTACGTTTGCAAAGAGTATTCAGGTGTAGTATCTTGGCACAATTTATGGATTACCATGCATGTAATAGGAGTTGAGATGACATTATTCAAATGCTTGCAGATGGTTTTGTATTTAATGACATAGAGGAAAAGTGGTCATACTTTATTGAAGAACCTTGAAATCTCAAGGTTTTAGTGGCAGCGGATGATGTCAATTCATTTGGAGAGCTAAGATATGTTTACTTTGTTTGGCCTATTTTTGTCATCAACAATAACATTCCTCCATGGATGTCAATAAAGAGGGAGCACATTATGTTGGAAATGATTGTTCCAAGTATTTGATCATTTAATAGTTATCTACATGTAATTATAAATCTTACAATAAAATGGTCACAATAATTATGTAATGTTGTTGTCCATTCAACTAGGTAAATATCAAGTTAAAGATATGAATTTATATATTGAGCCTCTTATCGATGAGTTGGTGGAGTTATGGAATGGTGTCACTATGTATGACATCTCTAGACCAATAGGTGGCAGACAATATCAATTACATGCAATGCTTGTATGGACAATATATGATGCCCCAGGGATAACACATTTTTCTAGTATGTTATGGTGAATTCAAGTTGCACATGATAATTCTAAATATAAAAATTAACATATTTAATCCAATTGTATCATTATCTTGTAGGTCTTCAAACAAAGGGAAAATTTGCATGTCCAGTTTGTGGTCCAAAGATGAAATCTCGTCATTCAAAAAGTTTTAAAAAGTAGGTGTTTGATTAGCATAGACACTTTCTCCACAAAAATCATAACTATCAAATTACCAAAAAACATCTTTTTAATGGGAATGAAGAGACTACATCTAAGCCACAGAGAATGACACCTTGCCTATGGAAGTTGGAATATAATAGAATTAATCGTCAAGGTACTATCGTTCTACCTAATGGGTTATGTTTGGAATTTGTATATTTATATTGTGTTTTGTTTTCTGATTATGTGACTGATGATCGAGAATGTTGTTAAGGCAATACTACTGAGCACCTTCCAAAGGGGCTAAAAAGTTATCCTAGACAATTTAGTAGGTTGCCCTACTACAAGTAGTTGCAAATTGTGCATTTGTTCAATACTATGCATATTGGAAAGAATGTAATGGAGACATTGAGGAAGATATTGGATGGAAGGCATGACAAAGAAAAATTGTCAAAATTTGTAGCGACATTCATGAATCCAATCATGCAATGAAAAATTTTATTGAATCAAATAGAAATGGAGAACGGATTAATATAAGTGCCCTTCTTTGGTTATTAACAGAGCAACAAAGTGATGCCATAAAAGAAGTCATACAAAAAATTTGATTTCCCACAGGATTTGTTGCAAACATAAGTAGTACCGTATCAAAGAAAAGTGAATTTGGGCCAAGGTTGAAAATGCATGATTGGCATACCTTCATCAAGGTAAGTCATGTTTTTTTGTATTTACAATATATTTGTAAAATACATGTACTTCTCATTGTATTATGTCAGAAAAGAATGACATGATTATTTTTATAATTTTTGCAGTACGTGCTACCCCTATCTCTCCCAGAGAACTTCGACAATAACATCAAACAAGTGATATATGATCTTGAAAAATACATGAGGTAAGAAATTATATCTATTCAATTTGTTGTATATATTGTAAAGTCTCATGTTTATATATTTTTGTATCTTGAATGTCATGTAGGTGATTGTCATCTAAAGAAATCCATAAAGAATATATAAAATACTAGAAGAGAAGAATTCCTCATCTAATGTGTGAAATGAAAAAGTGTCTACCTTCAACCTTTTTCAATGCACAAGAACACTACCTCATACACCAAGTTGAAGAGATTGAATTGTGTGGACCCATACACACTCGGTTAATGTGGATGGTTGAGAGGCACTTGAAATTTTTTAAGGCTTTAGTTTAGAAAAGAGAAAGTCCTGAGGATTCTATGGTGTAGGGATATATGGTATACCAAACTATGGTGTACGTTACTGAATATCTTCCTAAGCTTGCAGCAAAGATCCATATAGATCACATTTGGGATCTCAACACCATTACAAAATTCGAAGGGGAGTACCTGGTGGGGAAAGGTAGAATGAAGAAAGTGAGAGGTAATAAATTATAAGATGTTATTGTAGCTGTTAATTAATTCTTAATCTTCAAAATTAATCAGTTGTAAGTCATCTATTTTTTTTTTGTACAGCTGCTCGAGAGTGGGATGCAATACATTTGTATATTGCAAATAATCAAGATTGGATGATGGTATGGATTGAACAATGTCATCATTTAGGTCGCACATTAACATGGGAACTTGTGTCTTCATTGGTTAATGAAGCTCATCATAACAGAGATCCAAATGTTATGCAAAGGGAAATAGATTTAGCACATGGTTTAAGAGATTTCCAAGTACGTATAAATTTGCTAATCACCCGTATGTTTATGAACTTTTGATGCAATAATTTATACATGTTTGACATATTTTTGCAGGTCAAACACCATAAGGCTATGTTTTGCAATGGTCATAAATTTCGCATCAAAAAATTGGATGACACAAAGAAAACTTGTGATTCTGGGATAAGTGCAGTCTTTCAGGTGACTAATATTTCATCTAGAAATGACTTACATCCTCGAGAGTCTAAAAATTGATACTATGGCATTTTGGATGATATACTTGAGTCTGACTTTAATTCTTTTAGATTAGTTCTCTTTGTCATCAGATGGTACAGGCTATGACTTAATCAAAATGATCCTGATAGAACTGTTATTGAACATTACAATGAATTTTCAATTATTTATACAAGGTGGTTTGATCCAGTTGGGGATGAACCCTATGTTCTTCCAAGCCAATGTGAGCAAGTATTTTACTCAGAGGTTCCAAATAAATTGGGTTGGTCATTTTTTGTTAGACATGATCCAAGAGGAAGGTCGATGAGGTATAATGTGATGGAAGAAGAAAATTGCGAACAAATAGAAGATGATGTAGATGATGATCACAATTAAAAGTTAGTCGATGATGTTCTTGACGCAACTTTTCTTGAAGAAGAAGAAGATGATGGCGATGATGATGCTACTGATGATGATGATGATGATGATGATGATGATGATGATGATGAAGATGATGACAATGACGATGGTGGTGATGATGTCAATGACAACGATGATCATGGTGATGAGTTGGATGAAGAAGAAGATGAATGACATGAATGAAATGTACAGTTACGTGCTCACTGCTTAATCTATTTAATATTGATTTCTTGATAAAAATGTGTAGTTAGGCGATCAATGCTTAATCTATTTAATTCATGATGTACCTTTTAATGTTTTTAATTCATATGGGATGCTTATAGTTTTTAATGTACTTACTATGTATTTTTGAGTATATGTATCATGAATTTTTTAGCTAACATAAGATAATTGAATTACATATGTAGGTACTCAGACCCCTTTCACGAGCATCCCATATAGTCTCATGGATCGACAGGTATAAGTCAATACACCCTATAGAGACTAATGTATTTCATAATTTGAAAAATATCCCGCATTACTTTCTATCTCTCTCATTTGATGGAGCGCAGGTTTCAACAAATAGGTATTTGTCAAATGTGTCTTCCTCAAGCGAAGAAAGTGAGTCATGTAGTATGTCTAAATTAGGAAGATCAACTAGAGGTCAAAAGACTAGAAGGAAATTCAATAAATGCATGAAATTTTTTCTTGCTCAAGGGGGGTCATGTTCTTATGATGATGAAAGAAAAGGCAACATCGAGGTGCCCTCTAGGTACCAATATCTATAGAAACAATGGGTCCCCAAGGAACTTCCTCCAATAAATATTGATTTTAGTGTTAAAGACAAGATATATCGCATTGTACCATAATCAATACATGGTTTGGGCCTATTTTCCATGGATGGTATAAAGGTCTCTTACAACAAAGTTGTTGAATTGATGGAGTATGTTAGACCTTGTTACGATTACAAAAGTTGGATGCGAATCGTTCAATATAAAAAAAGTATGCGTAGGTATGCACTCTCAAAAAATTATATTCAACAAAAAGATAATGAGCAAAGTAAAAGAGTGGCTATATACATTGATGGAAGCCAAAAGTATCAAGGAATATTGTAGGTTTTATAAATAGCACGCGACCTCTGTCAACTATTAAGCAACCCAATTGCATATTTGAGGCACATGAGGAAAATCATGTATTTGTATGTGTGATAAAATCAATAAGTGCAGGGAAAGAGTTTCTTATTGATTACAATTTGAATCGCATAGATACAAATGATGTCACTATCATGGGGGTACAGGTACATACTATATACCATTAAATAATTGAGTTTTTTTGCCAGCCACATTTAGAGTCTCCTCACCATCCACCTCATATCCATCATCATCTTCTAATGAAATTTATTAATGAAGTCCTTTCTAATTATTGGCTAACTTTAAATAATAACACAGGGCCACAACATGGAGCAACCACGTAGAGGGGACAATGATGATTTTGCATGCACTTCTTCCCAGCAGGTAAACCTCTTTGTTATTGTACTACAAATTAGATAGAAGCAAAATGTTAAATCATGTTTTTAATTATATTCCTTTCATCACTATTTCAGTTTAATTCTAATAGTGTTAATAATATTGTTGTCATAGAGAGGTGGTCAACAGAGAAAGGGAAAGGAACCTGCAGTCCCTGAAGAGAAGTCCTTTGATGAGGACCTAGCTATTGATTTCTCTACTTATGATGACCTGGCCTCTGCAATTAAAAAATACCTCCACAAAATTAGAAAAAGAGTGACTGAATTGGCATCTATATTCCCTCTGACTGCTGAGTCACAAAAGAGGGAAACTAAATTGATGCACCTATCTCAAAATTACAGAGTAAGTATTAATGTAATTCTTAATTATAAAAAAAGTTTAGTAATAGTTTTTATGTTATACTAGTCTTTTATGTCATTAAAAAATAAGTGGATGTGTTGCTTTTACAAGTTTTTTGCATAATTTTGATCCTCACGGCCATGATGAGGGTACTACAGCTGGTTCAGGTAGATCGCATGTTGGACCATTTTTTTTACTCTCTAACAATATTGTCCATGCTAATCACTACTTTTATTATGCTCTAACAATCTTATTCTTCAGCATGTGTCAATGATCATTTACTATCGTCACCTCATACGATGGTAGGCTCATATGTACTGCGTCCTGCAATGTCGGCAATGCGTAGCATGGCCACAAATGCCATGGCACCACCTACTCATACATAGATTTTATTTTCTCTTTCATTATATAGATGTTCATTTTCCTTGAAGTATTCTTTCTTAGGGGCATTTCGTAATGGATTCAATTTATGCAATAGGAGATACATCACTTGATGGTGAATTTCCTAGATGTACTCGTATTCCTAGTACAGGAACGGTGAAGGATTGCATACTTCTTGTGAGTGACAAAGAAGGAGTTCCCTTGAAAATAGAAAAAATTCCAGGTACTTTAAAGATTGGACCTTTGTTTTACTATACTATCGTATGTTAATTACACCTTGCATTCAATATGAGAAGCTTACATCTATTGTATTCTTATTTTATACTATTATATCCTTCGACTAATGATCCCATGATTATTTTGCAAGGAATGATTTTTTTTATGATAAACTTAATGATGAGTGTTTGCGGATATTCGGGCCCACCATCTCTATAGGGTGGAACATCATATCCAAACTAAAACCCCAATCCACTATTTTGATTTCATATCATTGCTAGGATAGTTATCATTACATCCATTTCTTAAACTATATTAAAGGTAATTTCACTTCATTTTTGAATCTAACACTATTTTTTTCTTAAAAGGTGGAAAACCAAAGATATAAAGTTAAAGGATGCTCTTGTACAGAGTATGGACCTCTTGCATTTGAGAAGGGTAATATCCTTTAGAGAGCTAGGTTATGTTTGAGGTATATTAGGGACCAATACAGGTGTACATTATCCAAAAACTCAAAGTACCAATGCCCCCCTTGCATTCCTAACAAAGAGTGGGAAAAATGTATTCTGGATGCGAATGAGAAAAATGAAATAAAAAAAGGAAATACACCACCAGACAATAAAAGAAAGTATGTGATACTTGTACACACTAAAATATGCACTTCTATGAACCATTATATGCAAGGTTGCTCAAGAATGAGGCCTCACAAAGCGGCTCATAGCTCTCTATGCATGGAGTTGCAAGGTTGAAAATTGCTCTCAGCTAGAGCTACAAACTTGTGACCTTGCTAGTCAACCACACAATGAGAGATTCACAATGAAGACAAGGGAAACAATGCCAATATCTCCAAGAATCCAATATGTGATGCAATGCAATGCAACTAAAATGAAGATGTAAATGTGCAAGCTATGCTATGAAAATGGAAGTACAAACTAAGCTATAAAAGGAAATAGCAATGGATTTCAATGCCTCATATTTAAACTATGTGAGCTTATTCTATTGCATAAAAGGAAACTAAGCTAAGAATGCCATTATCATGCAACTATGAAAGCAAATATGCAACTACAATGAAATGCAACAAGTCTTCAATGTCTTCAAACTCCAAATGCACCTAAAACCTGCAGCATAACATTAGCATAAAACATGAGATATGTAAATGGAGGAGAGAGCTCTCCTTTTATAAGAAATGAGGAGAAATGGACCATGGAGATTAAGAGGCAAAAAGTCTTAATCAGCGGTGGAGCTTGAAAGAGGAGCAATCCATGTGCACAAACATCTTCCAATGAGAGTGAAGTGTTGACTTTTGAGCCTCATGTGAGACAAAAAGTGCTTTTTCCCTTTTTATAAAATAGGAATAATGTTTTATTTGTGCAACTTAGGATAAGAGGAAAAGTGAGGGCTTTTTATTTATTAAAAGGGAAGGAAATATTCCTTTTAATTAAATAAAGACTTAGGATAAATGGTTAGCCCAAGGATAAAAATCCAATATATGATCGAAATTAAGACTTGATCAAGAAATTAATAATGTTGAAAAATATTGATTAATGATCAAAATGATTCAGGATTGATAAATCAAATAAATGGGGCCCAAAGTCTAGGCGACCATTTTTGGGTGCATACATTTGCCCCTCTTTGACTAATGTGTGATCGATTTGGGAACACATGTAGTCAAAGAATAAAGTTGAAATGTGAGATCGATCTGAGATCACAAAATAACTCAGATATGAGGTCGATTCGGGATCACATCTGGACAAACATAAACAAAAGCTTAGACCAACACCGTCGCTGCTAGGTGCAAATCAAGCTTTAGACAAAACTATCACCGTCACTGCTAGGCAATAATCAATGTCTAAAAATGGGAGATAAGAATCTCAAATTTTGAGCAAAAGCTCACAAAAGATGTCTGAATCAGGAAAATCAAGAGAATTAGGGATGAGAATCCCATAAATACTACCCCCTCGAAATCAAAATCGAAATCAAGTAGAGGAGAGACAGAAAATTGATAAGGTTGATCAAATCATAATCGAATGTAAGGGTCAAATAGGTTAACCATTAGGCAATAGAACATGCCCCAGCCTGACTGGAAAGATGCAGTCAATGTGAGAAATGAGGGAATGGAATGAATATGAATGAAAGACTAGAAGTTTGGAAGACATGAAAAGGAAGGAATGACGATGCCCCAACAAAGATTAAAAGATTAGGCCTCAAAAGATCAGCCAACTGCGCAGAAGGGGGGAAGATTTTGAAACGCGATTTTGACTATCAAGATGACCTTGGATTTTGATTTCAAGTCCGAAAATGGATCCAGGACATCGAAATTAGCTAGGGGTGCAATTTTTGCGCACTTCCGAAGTGTTTTGAAAATGAAGTCAAAAAGTCAAAAGACTATAAAAGGGGTCAAAATGTCATTTTCAAAAATCATTTATCTTTTAGCGATTTGAGAATTTCAGAGCTTTAGAGAGAGAAAATGACCCAGCAAGCAGGAGTTTCCATCCATAGGCATCGATTCGAGCGCGCCCGGTTGCACAACCGGCCACCACACTATCCTGCCCCGATATGTTTTCGAAAAACTTGAGCTTTTTGGTCATTTTTAGCATTTAATAGCTTTTTTAGCATGTTTTTTCAAATTTTAAATTTTAAAAAAAATTTCTTAGGCGAAATATCGTGCGATACTTTAGAAGTATCGCGCACTTTGGGGAGAAGTATCGCGCGATACTTCGTGTGCCCCAAAAGTATCGCGCGACCTTAGACAGCAGTATCGCACGATATTGGGTGAAGTATCGCACGATACTGGGTGAAGTATCGCGCGATATAAGGTTTATCGCCCCACTATAGGGAGAAGTATCGCGCGATACTTCTCCAGCAAAGAATATCGCCCAGCATAAAATATTAATTTTTAATGCATTTTTGAGCAAAAAATGACATGGGTCTAGACAATGTTACGTTTTTAAGGTGTTTTATACTGAGTTTTTAGACATCCATCATGATATGTGCTAACAACAAGCTTGGTTTTGGCTTGCATGAGGTTTTTCTGGCGCTCATCATTAGAGCGCCGAAGGTGACAGGATTACGGTGTGTCCGAGATCTGGATGATCCGGGCAATGCCGACCTCAGGGCGATGGGATTCCGGTATCTGTTGAGGTACCCATATATCCGAGTAGACCATGGGTTGTTGACTGCGCTGGCCGAGAGATGGCATAGCGAGCACAACACCTTCCACCTTCCTATAGGCGAGGCATCCATCACACTAGAGGATGTCTATAGGATCCTCCGAGTTCCATGCCACGGAGAGCCTGTAAGTATAATCATGTTTTTGAGATAGTCATGTAAAATGTAATGTTTCCAAAGGATGAAAACTAACATGATTTATGTGTTGTCACAGGTATACTATGATCAGGATGCCACTGAGGGGCGTCGATTGATTCAGGAGATGTTTCAGGATGTGACCATCCTAGAGAGGCATGTCAGCTGGGAGCGACTGCTTGATGATTTTGGCAGAGATTATCCGGTGCCATGCATTGTGGCATCTATCATTTCACAGATCCTAATGACTGATCGTAGTCAGAAGGGATTCCCACTTGGATGGGGCAGGTTATTGGTAGACTTGGTAGGCAGGCCTCGACGGATGGCATGGGGGCCTGCGATCCTGGCAGAGATGTATCATGAGCTGCACGAGATCGTCTATAGGGACGGTCGGACATGGGCATGTGGTGCCATCCTGGCACAGGTATGGGCATGGGAGCACATTGTTGTGGTGCACCCCAGGGTTCAGCCGAGGGAGAGGAGGTACCCCTACATTTATAGGTACATTGGGTTTATATCACATGCCCATTCTGGGGATGTGACCTATTACAGACGGATTCTGGATGAGATAGCCTCATTTACATGGAGGCCGTATAAGGAGGTTGAGGTTTGGGGGGATGCAGCGGATAAGTTGAGCTACATGTTGTGCAGTTGGCCATTGGTAGGTCGATATGTAGAGATCGTAGAGAGATTCTGCATCACTCGGGTGTGGCGACAGTTTGAGAGGCAGCAGCGAGTCTCGATAGAGACTACTACATATGCTAGGGCTAGGGATGAGGAGGGACATGGGTGGCTACCCATGCTGGATTATCAGCAGGCTGTCGCAGAGACAGCAGCTATCAGGAGTGAGCCTTGGGATTATTTCCCAGATGTGGCAGACGTAGGGGCTAATGGAGCCTACAGAGCAGAGCGGCGGAGGGTACCATTCCCTCAGTTTATAGTACCAGATGCACAGATGCCAGCACCGGGAGGAGACGGAGGAGACGGAGGGGACAGAGGGGACAGAGGAGAGGAGGGAGGGGATGGAGGAGATGGCAGGAGGGGGAGAGGGAGGAGGATGGAGAGAGGAGAGAGGTCGAGATCAGGTGGCCGGAAATGGTCACGGGGACAGTGGTCAGCGACACCTGAGGAGGAGGCGAGACCAGCTCGCCGGTAGGCAGAGGCACAGCAGGAGCAGCCTGCGGGGGGAGAGGACCTGAGAGCCCAGATACAAGCTCAGGAGGCAGAGATACAGCAGCTGCGGACCACTATAGCCGTGAGAGATCAGCAGCTCCTGGATCTGAGGGCAGAGCGGGATCAGCAGATAGCTGATCTCAGAGCAGAGATAGCACGCCGTGAGGTGATGGCACAGGTCGAGGCACTAGAGCTCCGACGAGAGTCAGCGAGAGCTGCCTATTATCACGGGTTATATCTGCAGGCCGTCCCAGAGGGTGAGAGAGCACCATCATACTCTCAGCAGGTAGGGGTATCAGACGTGGTACTTGATAGGAGAGCTATGCCTCCACCACCACAAGCTCCTCACGAGGGTGGTAGCGAGTCTTAGGGTTAGGTCTTAGATGTTTTAGACATATTTTGAGACTGTTGATCTAGATTTTGGGATCCCATATTGTATTGTATATCATGAATTTGTATATGAGATTACTGGATGTTTGATATATCATGTGTATTTGTCTCACTTGTGATGGATGTATCAGTTTATGTATATTGTCTTGTCATTTTGCTCAAAATACTTATGTATGTGCTTATGTATGTTCTCTCTCATAGATGTATGTTTAATTCTCATATGTATGATATAGACTTATGTTTCTTAAAAAATGACAGTTCTTGATATAGATATGATGATGTGATTAACCCCTTGTGATGAACAGGAAGAGGTTCGAGATGAAAAAGACAAGGAGCGAAAGACATGATCGAGAAGGAGAGAAGGTGAGCGTAGTCGACTGACAGGTCCACGTAGGATGAAAAGGAGAGCTCTTTCCATATGCAAAATGCAACACTAGACTAACATGAACCTAAAAATGCAAGCTACTATGAAAGTGGTTGACTTGCAAGGTCACAACGCTTATAGACATCTAATTATCATCATTGAGTGTTATTGGTAGCGTCGTAAGATCATACAATGCACACTAGCATAACTATGTGGATATGAATATGATCTTTATCAGATAGAAATGTGGAAATCTCACCTAGGCATCAAAGACATGTAGGTCCAAATGACTAATGCAGTGAGATCACCTAAGTTTGATATGGCGAGATTATGCTTGTATCAAGACACATGAAAGTCAGGATAGCTAAAAGCATGCACTCGCAAAACAGTCAAGGATAATACCTTGTCAATCCATAGTGTCAAGTAGGACCAGCATAAATGCTCATGATAGTTAGGATCAACAAAATATACCCACAAGCAGATAAAGAAAGAAAACATGTTCTCATTCCCTCAGTCTTCTAGCAATGCATCATCGAAAACTTCTCAGGGAGAGACCACTCACCAAAGAAATCCTCATAGACAACACACAAAGAAAATAAAGTCATCATATCGTCAGCGAGTTAATTGTTTAAGTGCGTGTGTGTTGGTCATAGAGTCAAATTCTGAGTATCATATCTGCAAATGAGAAATATCGCGTCATACGAGACCGTTTGGGTAAGACACCTGATAAGTGTTAAGAAACACTCGACGCAAGGGTAGTGTTGAAAAACACTGTTTTGGGGTGGTGTTGAAAAACACCTGTTTGTGAAATGCCCCGAGAGACAAACGTTTCTAAAAGACCAATGCTAACAGTCATGCCCCCTAGACAAAGACAAAGACCAATTCCAGACTAGGCCAAATAAGGTCAAGGCATGATGAAAAGTGGTTAAGTGTCAAGGACGCATGCTAACAAATAGGGGTGCAAAGGCCTCAAGTAGCGCTTGTTTCCAGGTTTTCACCACTTGGACTATTTTTTTCATTTTTTTAATTTTTTTTGGGTTTTTCTTTGCTACCAAGGCGCCTATTGCTAGGTTTTCACCAAGGCACTTTTTCTATTTTTTTGAATATTTTGATTTTTTTTGTTTTTTTTTAATTTTTTTTTTCAGGACTTTATGTGCTTTTTAGGATTTTTTCAGCATCATATATCAATTTTTTTGGAATTTTTTCAGGATCAATAAGATATGTATAAAGGATGCCCCCAGACAGAACGGGCATCAAGGATAGAACTTCTTGAGGTGCACAATGTTGATGGGATCAGGGAGCTGTTCTCCATCAGGATCTGACAGTAAATACGCACCAGTACCAAAAGCAGCTGTGATGACATATGGTCCAAGCCAGTTAGGTTCAAACTTGCCCTTTTGCTCTTTGTTTTGTTGGTTCTTAGGGTTCTCTCATAAAACAAGATCACCTATTTGAAATTCTCTGGGGCAAACCTTCTTGTTGAATGCCTTGGACATAAACTTCCGATACACTCTCATATGATCAAAGGAAGCCTTACGCTTCTCATCTAGAAGTTCTAGTTCTTGTAACCTCATGGCGCGGTAATCCTCATCTGAAATCAAACCTTTGAGTGAGACTCTAAGGGATGGTATCTTGACTTCTAAAGGCAATATTGCTTCAGCACCATAGGTGAGAGAGAAAGGAGTGGCTCCTGTAGGTGTGCGAATGCTTGTTCTGTAAGCCCATAGTGCTGGATTGATTTGTAAGTGCCAATCCCTACCATTCTTGTGCACTGTTCTATGAAGAATTTTAAGAATGGTTTTGTTAGAAGCTTCTGCCTGTCCGTTTCCCTGTGGAAAATAGATGGAGGACCAGTGTTGCTTGATTTTAAACTTTTTGCATAGGTGCTTTAGGTCCTTATTCTTAAATTGACCTCCATTGTCAATAATGATTTCAGAAGGTACTCCAAATCGGCAAATGATATGATTCAAGATGAACAAAGAAATGGTCCTTCCTGAAGCAACTGAAAGTGGTACAGCCTCCACCCATTTTGTGAAGTAGTCAGTGGCAGTAATAATGAACTTGTGTCCACCTGATGAGTTGGGATGAATCTGCCCAACCAGATCAAAGGCCCAGCGCTGAAATGGCCAATGAGAAACAGAAGGAATCAGCTCCCTACCTGGAGCATGAATCAAGTTGCCGTGTTTCTGACATTTTTCACATGACTTAGCAAAGGTGACTGCATCCATCTGCATTGTGGGCCAATAATATCCCACCCTAAGCAACCTTCGGGCCATGGCAAGACCATTAGAATGTCCACCACAAATGCCCTCGTGGATGTCAGCTAACGCTTGGTTGGATTCCTCCTTTTCCAAGCACCTAAGGAGCGTCCCATCTAAACCCCTCCTATATAAATCACCAGAGATGAGGGTGTGGCGAGAGGCGTTACGGATGAGGTTTCGACGTTCGAAGCGGGTGAATGTGTCAGGGATGATGCCATCACGAAGATATGAATAGATAGCACCATATCGAGAAGACTCGTGTGTGATAATGGCACAAATGACACGGCTTTCAGACGAGTCAAAGATGGGATGGTGTAGCTCTTCCACCAGGAATTCAAATCTGGATTCATGTGTCTCCAACTGAAGAAGTGAAGCTAATGTGGCCATGGCGTCTGCAGCTTTGTTCTCTGTCCTAGGGATTTGTTGAAACGTCACAAAGGTAAAATAGCGTCTCAAAGAATCAACCATCTTTTTATAGGGTATCAATTTGTCATCCTTGGTTTGATACTCTTCATTGACTTGGTTGATGATTAACTGAGAATCCCCAAAGACATGTAATTCTGTGATGTTCCATTCTATAGCCATTCTCAAGCCATTAGTTAAAGCTTCATATTCTGCAATATTATTGGTACATGGGAATAATAGTTTGTAAGACTTCGGAATGTTGTACCCATGTGGAGAAATAAATAACACTCCAGCACCTAATCCATTTTGCATGCAGGAACCATCAAAGAACATTGTCCAAGTGCGAGTAGTTGTATACAAGATGTGTTCGTCTAGGAATTCCACTTGGACTGGCATACTATCCTGGATTGGAAAATCAGCTAATTGGTCAGCAATAGCTTGCCCTTTTATTGCCTTCCTGTCAACGTACTCTATATCAAATTCAATGAGGACCATCATCCATTTAGCAAGTCTACCCATCAGGGCAGCCTTACTAAGCAAGTATTTAAGGGGATCAATTTTGGCAACCAAATGTATGGTATGAGCAAGCATGTAGTGGCGCAACTTTTGAGAAGCAAACACCACTGCGAGACAAGACTTCTCAATATTATTGTAATTGATCTCATAAGAGACTAGAGTACGGCTGATATAGTAGATGGCCCGTTCTTTCCCAGTATCATCTGTTTGAGCCAATAATGCCCCCAGGGAAGTGTCTGTAGCTGAAATATATAGGATCAATGGTTTCCCTGGAATAGGAGGCATTAGGATCGGAGGATTGGCCAAGTATTGTTTGATCTGATCTAGGCTCTTTTGACAATCCTCATTCCAAACACAAGAAGCACCCTTATGCAATGTCTTGTTGAAGGGTTGCGCTCTATCTGTGAGCTGAGAAATAAACCTCCTAATTGATTGAAGACGTCCCTGAAGACTTCTCATTTGGCTGATATTTCAAGGAGGTGGCATATCTAGGATTGCTTGGACCTTTTCGGGGTCAACCTCAATACCTTTTGCTGATATTATGAATCCTAAAAGTTTGCCTAAGGTGACGCTAAATGCGCACTTCTTTGGATTCAATCTGAGTTGAAATTGTTCCATACGATCTAGAATTACTTCCAGATCATTGAGGTGTGTGTCCCTTTTTCTTGATTTTGCCAGGGTATCATCAACATAATCTTCCATATTTTTGTGCATCATATCATGAAAGATAGTCGTCATAGCTCTTTGGTAGGTTTCTCCTGCATTCTTTAACCCGAATGGCATGACGTTCCAGCAGTAGGTTCCCCATGCACATGTGAATGCTATTTTCTCTTGGTCTTCAGGAGCTATTTTGATTTGATTATACCCCGACAAACCATCCATTAGGGAATATATGTCATAGCCTGCCGTCATGTCCACTATCATGTCAATGTTTGGAAGTGGAAAATCCTCCTTTGGGCAGGCTTTGTTTAGATCTCTAAAATCTGTGCAGACACGAATGGACCCATCATGTTTGGAGACTGGTACTATGTTTGAGATCCATTCTGCATAATCGATGGCTCTAATAAATCCAGCTCTCAAAAGTTTTTCTAATTCTCCTTTGACAAGTAGAGCTACATGTGGATGCATTTTTCTTAATCTCTGTTTTACTGGCTTGACTCCTGGAGCTATAGATAAGTGATGCATTATGAGATTCGTGTCAAGCCCTGGCATGTCTAAGTAGGTCCATGCAAAATTAATTTTCTTTTTCTGTAAAAACTGTACATATGCCTTGGTCTCTTCCTCTAATAAAGACTGAGCAAGATGGGCTATCTGAGGATTTTCTTCTGTGTTTAAATTGACCAGCTTTGTTGGTTCAATCAATATTGATGATCTATCCTGGAAATAACTCGGAAAGTTATTAAGTACCCCATCCTTAGGTGCCTCAAAGAGGTTTTCACCTTTGGATGCGTCATTTCTTTTTACTATTTTTGGTTCTGACACCGCCACAAAGTGGTTTTCACCATCAGACCTATTTTTCTTTTTCTCTTTTGTTTTGAGACTGAGGTACTTAATATCAGGCTCTGTCATACTGGTTGTTGGTTCTCTGGTGGAAGAAGCCACGGGTTCGAGAGCATTCAGATAGCAAGCAATTTCGTAATCATTGTGAAATGTGAGGAATGTGGGCTCTTGGTGGCGCTGAGACCATTCAATCAGGTCAAAGTGAACAAGGGGTAAGTCAATGGTGGGTTCGATGTTGTTAATGCAAAAGGTGTCATCTCTAGTGACCATATAATCGGAGTTCATCAAGTCTTCTCCTAAGATACCTGAATTAGGACTCATCCTATCAAACGAAGCGTCATCTACTAAGGTGATTTGAGGAGGGCAATCCTCTAGTCTGACACTAGGATTGTTAGTCGCATCGGGTTGGGTACTATAGGCATGGATAATATCCACGTCTAGATCAATTGTTACATCTGAAAGTGAATCCCATTCATATTCATGGGAGTCTGTCTCTGAGTCATCATTTAGGCCTCATGATGTAGAAGCCTCAAGGTTAGGAAGGGTTTCCCCCTCTCTAGTGCTAGTATTGGTACTATCCGTCACAGCTAGGACAGTAACACTTTCCTTTGTCGATCTAGCAGTCACACAGTCACTATCCGTCGTAGCTGGGATAGTAGGACTATTAAGCATCAAATCTATGGAATCTCCCCAAAGGAGATTCGTTGAGGGCACCCAATCATCAGACACATCTTGTTGGTTGGAGAGATCAGGCGTATAATCTCCATCACTGTCACTGTCCGTCGCAGCTGGGACAGGGACACCTTTCTTCTTCTTATTCTCAAAACCTAAGCCGACCGTGGACTTATTCTTTCATCCAAAAAGAGCATGATCAAGAGGCTCAGCTTTAGCGTCTAGCCTATGACTAAGGGGACCAAATCCTGGATATCCCATATTTTTAACCAGTGTATACCCTTTCCCATAAGTTTCAGGTGAAGGAGCAAAATTCTCATTATGTTTGTATTTCTCCTCGTGATATATCCAGGCCCTTACAGCAACTTCCTCTTTCTCTTCTTGAATGGGGACCAAAGACTCAACAAATTTCCCAAATAACGTCATTGCTGATGACGAAGGCTTCACATTTGGGGATGGTCTCCCATAAGACCTAGGAGAGATTGGCATTTTTGTAAAAGAATCAATCTTATAATCTCCCATCCCAAGGTCCATGGTCTTGAATTTCTGCTTGCATTGTTCAAGTGAACTGCTAGGATTGTCAGCTTCTCTATTCAAAGGTACATGTAATCCCGCAGAAATGTTATTAACTGATAGAGCACTATCTCCAGGGATGCAAATTTCTACACCATTATGGGGAAACTTAACACACTGGTGATATGTTGATGGGACTACCTGCATTTCATGAATCCATGGCCTACCTAGCAAAATGTTGTAGGCTAGAGGTCCAACATCAACAATTTGAAATAATATATCTTTTTCTATGGGACCAATGCGAATAGGCAAAACAGCCAATCCCTTAGAACTTCTTTCTGCCTCGTCATATGCTTTGATTGTGATCCTTTTCTTTGTGTCAATGACGTTCTCGGAATACCCTAGAGCTAGCAGCAAACTCAGGGTACAAATATTGAGCCCCGCACCCCCATCTATCAGTACACGCCTAACACGGGTTTTATGAATCATGACCTCGATGTGTAAGGCCAAATTATGTGGGTGACTAATGGATTTGTCATCTTCTTCTGAGAAGGTGAGGTGATGAGGGCTAGCCAAATGGTTGACCATGTTTTGGAATTGGTCAATATCTAAGTTATTAGGGACATTGGCTGCTCGCAAAGCATCCTCGAGGACGCGCTTGTGCTTAGGAGATAATTCTAAAAGCTCAAAAATGGATATCTGAGCGGGTGTATGTTGTAGCTGGTCAATGAGATTATAATTGGAATTAGGACCAACGACAGATTTGGGAGGAGCACCTTTGGACACGGGCTGTTTAGACTTGCTAGTGCTAGGACCTTTGATGATAATGGGTGCTTGGGCCTGACCCCTAGTGACAGCATTGAGGGACTGGGGCATTCCTTGTGAGTGAGGACCTCTTATCACCACAGCGGGTCTTTCATTAGTCATAGGAGTTGAGTCCACATTATGTCCATAAGGATCTTTCTTTCTCACCATGTTGATGTTATCGTCAGCCACTTCAAGCATGTTAACCACATTGTCAGCATGTGTGTATGTATAATTAATAGCCGTCTTGCCATTCTTACTGCTAGAATTCTCTCCTTTTTCATATTTAGGCAAGGGCTCTTTAAAGGCTTTATGGTCTGCATTAGTAGTTAACCCATCCACTTGTAATTGTCCTTTCTCAATAAGGTCTTGGACAAGATGCTTGAGTTTAAAACAATTTTCTATGTCGTGTCCAATCCCATTATGGAAAATGCAAAAAGCCTTAGCATCCCACCAATGAGGTAAAGGATCTGGTATTCGATGTTTTGTAGGATCCTGTGGGTGCACCAAATTATGAGCAACTAATGTCTTAAAAACATCTGCATAGGATTCTCCCAATTTAGTAAATTGTCTTTTCTCCATTTTGGATCTCTTTTGATACTTAGGTTTGTCTTGTTGCGTTGAAGACGTTTGCAATTTCATAGCTTGAACTGCATGAGAGAGGTTAAGAACTCCTTCATTTTTGACCTGAGATGAATCAACAACTCCGTCATTGACCACTTGCTTGTTTTTGTTCCAATAGGAGTTCTTTTTGTCCTTGTTACCATTAGTATTGTTATTTTGGCTATTGTTATTATTTGTTGGTTTAGCCAAAATTCCTTGTTCTTTTAGGACATCCTCAATGCGACATGCCACCTCTACCATAGTATCAAAAGAATTAAATGGGATTTTCTTGACTTCATATCTGAGTTCTGGTATTAGATTGTTCAATATGATATCAATTCTCTCTTCTTCAGGGATTGTCTGTGGGTATTTCGAACATAATCGCTTCCATCGTTGTAAAAATGTGACAAAAGATTCCCCTTGATTTTGTTTAAGTTTACACAAATCAAGCATGGTGACTGACCTAGATAAATTGTAAGCGAAATGTTGAACAAATCTTTGGACAAGTTCTTTAAATGTCTTTACTGGAGGGGAAAGGTTGGTGAACCACTCCATGGCTTGACCTTTTAAACTCCTTGGGAATAATCTCAGCAAGTAGGAGTCTTCATGGTGAAAGGAAAAGCTCATTATGTAGAATTGTCGAACATGGTCGTGAGGGTCACCAGTGCCATCATATTTGTCGTATGTTGGGAATTCAACTTTCTTAGGAAATTCTACCATCACCACACTTTTGTCAATGGGGTTAGGACATATGGAGTCCAAATGAAATGTGCTCTTGGGAGCCTTCATCCTGTCTATATCCTTTTGCATTTGTAAGATCACCTCATCAGTTGAAGGATTCTGTTTCTTGATCTTTTGGTGAACATCAAAATTATATGGAACTTTAGCGCCTTTGTTGATAAGACTCTCCAAGAATTGGTCTTTGTTTTGCTCCACATATTGCTCCACATAGGCTTGAAAGGATGGTTCTTGTTGCATAGTCATGAAGTCCATATGATCAAATTTAGCATAACTGCCTCCATGTTGTGAGCCATGATGTGCTTGTTGGGAGGGTTGCTTTGAATGTCTATGAGACGACTATCTCCTATGATGGTCATATCTTGAAGTCCTTCTTCCTCTAGGACTTGGGGATCGTGAGGGTATCTTTGATCTTCTTCGAGGGCTAGGGGAAGGGGTAGATGGGGGCGATTTGATCCCACTATTGGCTCCCCTCCCGTTAAATTGGCTTTGGAGTTGTTGTGCATAGAGTCTATCTTCTTCTTCTTGGGTGACTCTTTTCTGTATATCCAACAATGCACGTTCCTCTTCCTCTAGTTGTCAAAATTTTTCCTTTTTAGCAGCCTGTTCATCTAAGTAGGCTTGCTTCTCTCTCTCAATGCTTCTCAATCTTGTATTTGCATATCGAGAGGTGTCTTTAAGTGGGGAGGTTTGTCTTGAATGCCTTATTGCATTAGCCGCGTTGATATGGTGATCACTAGATTCGTTGTTCTGGTCTTCATGTTGTGACCCTGAATCTGAGTGAGTTTGCTTATGTTGTCTTTCGGCTCGTTGATGAGCATCAAAATACCTCGCATTGTTAGGAGGTGACCCGGGTGGACTGGCATGAGAAGAACCACCATACTCTCTTCTGTGTTGTTGAAAGATATCCTCGAGAGTTTGATTCATGGCTTCTCTTTGTTGTCGGGTGAAAGTGTAACTCATGTCCATACTTGATGAAAGTGGTATAAAAGAGGTGCTCACTTCACTAGGATTAGCTCCCAGATTAAAACAAACCTCGGATTCACTCTTAGGAGATTGGTCAAAAAAGGGTCCTTTTCCCTTAGGTTGTCGATGAGTCTTGACAGGTGGTAACTGGCTAAAGGCAACAGGGGGTCACTTCCCTTGATTAACTTGGTACCTTGTCGTAACTGACATGAAAGAGAGATATTCTCAATGATAAGGTGACCTTTCAAAGTGTCAACACCAAACTAGGATAATCGAAGTCCTCTATTGTCCAAAGAGAAATGAAAAAGAAAAAAAAAGAGGGCTTTACCAACACTGTCAAAGAGGTGCTTCAAATCAAAGGGTGACTACCCTTGCACTTTTGAATCAGGAGGTTGGACTAGGCCAGAAGATAATTGAAATTGAGATGAAAATGAAAGCGATTTGGACAATAAGAGAACTAAAATTTTCCCAGAATATAGCTAACAATTTTAAAGATGAACCTTGGCACCAAGAATGGCTTTCTAACTTGACAATTATTCCAAAGTGACTTTGTAAATCAAATGATGCTATCCCGGAGGACTAAAAACCAAAAATTTGGAGTCAAGACAGATCTCAAACGTCAGGGTGAGAAGCCTGCTCTAAGACCTAGCCTAATTGACAGCAACTGAAATTGACCAAAATTTAAGCACAGAAAAAATAAACCAGGCGATATAGTCTAGGCTACTGGGGCGATAAACCTATACCCGTGCGATACTTCGCCCTAAGCCAGGTGATACTTCTTAATACTGGCGGGCGATATACTCCAGGCAGGCCGGGCGATAGTCCGTCAGGGGTGAACTATCGCGCGATATTTCTCTTCAAAGGGGGCGATATTTCTAGCATGTGCGAAGTATCACGCGATACTTCGCCTTACAGGGCGCGATACTATTACAGAATTATTTAACTCTTGACCAGAATTATGTGAAATTTGCATTTTTGGGTCTGTTTGGTCAAAATTTCCAGTCTGAGGGTTGATGTTTTCGATTCCAGTCACGGTATCAGCAGAATTTTGATAGGTTTGCAAACAGCAAGGGATCAAAACATGGTCTCAAACACTTGAAACAAGGGAAAAAGCAACCTTGCCAAGACAAACACTTGTGATATCAAAATTGAAACAACACCTTATGAATGCTACCGATTGTTTGTATGTAAGAACGTTTGCACTGGTATCACACAATCGAAAACACTTCAAGAAAATCTATCCTAGAAAGTCAAGGCTCAATACTTACCAACTTAGCCCACAACTTGATGCCCCCTCACCTCACACCAAGTGGTTACCCACAAGAGATGTTGGCTTTGTCATGGAAATGTCAAATGACACAACTAAAGGGACACATATGGTGAGTATCTTAAGGTGATCCGGGTAAACCACTTGAATCAATCCTTGCACTAAGAAGATAAGCGGCTAAAAGAGGGTGGTTTCTATCTAATGGTTCTTAATAAGGATTTCCATTCACAACACCCCTCTTGCTCCTCATAAAGGACTAGGACCTTGCGGCCTCAAGAGTACCTTAAGCATTCTTGTTCAATGTTTTCCCCATGGTCGCAATCCCATGAGCTACTCACATCAAACGAAGACAAGTGTTATGTCTATCAAGGTTTTTGGTGTCCTTGATAGCCTTGAGATTATAGTGAGTTGGAATCACTTGCCACCAAGGAAAATGATGACAAGGTTGTCCCCACTTGAGTCATTCCTCTTGATTGCTCAAGAGCAGGCCCGCTAAAGGATTCCTAAACTAAACAAAAATGGATCAAATCTTGAGGTTCAAGGTTTTTGATTCACCACAAGGGTGAAAATCATACTCCCCTATCTCAAGAATCTCTCCCAAACACACCAAACAAAGAGATTCAATTACTCCCTTGCTTCCAAAACCTTAAGATGGGTCAAGATTTTCTGATTCACCTAAAGGTGAAGAGCATACTTCTCCTACCACCTCAAGATCCCTTTCACAAGGTATTAAGATTCCTAATACAATTAGTGAATGCCACAAATGAAAGGAAAGTAAATAACAAGCAAGAAATAAAATAAAAAAAATTTGTTTTTATGCTTGGGCAGCCCTGTAAAAACTGTTAGTAGCCCTCTTTGACATGCATTTTTAGCAATTTTCAAGCAAAGGAGAGCACCTACAAACACAACTTGTTAGACTCACAATGTTAGCA
The DNA here is from genome assembly GCA_027943335.1 of Chamaecyparis obtusa. Classification (NCBI taxonomy): domain Eukaryota; kingdom Viridiplantae; phylum Streptophyta; class Pinopsida; order Cupressales; family Cupressaceae; genus Chamaecyparis; species Chamaecyparis obtusa. The sequence goes on from BSBK01003840.1 coordinate 299,310, forward strand.
AAATCAAAATCCAAATGTAAATGTGCAATAATCTGATAGATTTAGGCTAAAAGATGCAGGTTAGACCTATCTAGATAAAGCAAAATAAAACAGCAAGCTAAAATAATCAAATTCGGACAAGAAAACTGAAAATGCAAGTCTCTGCCAGACCAGGCGATATTTCTCAGACTTCAACAGTATCGCGCGATACAGTTTCCTATAGTCGGGCGATACTTCTCAGTCGCGTGATATTTCTCAGTCGCGCGATACTTCGCACAATGCCAGGTGATACTTCGCCCGATGTCAGGCGACAGAAGTCAATATAGTAGTGCGATACTTTTTTCGCGTGAACTATCATGCCAAGATAGAAAGTATATCACGTGATACTTCTGAGAAGTGTCGCGCGATAATCTGAGACAGAAAACCAGAGAACGCAGATTTTTTCACAAATTAATCTGAAAATGATGAAAAATGCATCAAATGAAAGGACAAAGCTATCTACTCTGCCCCACAGTGGGCGCCAAAAATGTACACACTAAAATATGCACTTCTATGAACCATTATATGCAAGGTTGCTCAAGAATGAGGCCTCACAAAGCAGCTCATAGCTCTCTATGCATGGAGTTGCAAGGTTGAAAATTGCTCTCAGCTAGAGCTACAAACTTGTGACCTTGCTAGTCAACCACACAATGAGAGATTCACAATGAAGACAAGGGCAACAATGCCAATATCTCCAAGAATCCAATATGTGATGCAATGCAATGCAACTAAAATGAAGATGTAAATGTGCAAGCTATGCTATGAAAATGGAAGTACAAACTAAGCTATAAAAAAAAATAGCAATGGATTTCAATGCCTCCTATTTAAACTATGTGAGCTTATTCTATTGCATAAAAGGAAACTAAGCTAAGAATGCCATTATCATGCAACTATGAAAGCAAATATGCAACTACAATGAAATGCAACAAGTCTTCAATGTCTTCAAACTCCAAATGCACCTAAAACCTGTACATAACATTAGCATAAAACATGAGATATGCAAATGGAGGAGAGAGCTCTCCTTTTATAAGAAATGAGGAGAAATGGACCATGGAGATTAAGAGGCAAAAAGTCTTAATCAGCGGTGGAGCTTGAAAGAGGAGCAATCCATGTGCACAAACATCCTCCAATGAGAGTGAAGTGTTGACTTTTGAGCCTCATGTGAGACAAAAAGTGCTTTTTCCCTTTTTATAAAATAGGAATAATGTTTTATTTGTGCAACTTAGGATAAGAGGGAAAGTGAGGGCTTTTTATTTATTAAAAGGGGAGGAAATATTCCTTTTAATTAAATAAAGACTTAGGATAAATGGTTAGCCCAAGGATAAAAATCCAATATATGATCGAAATTAAGACTTGATCAAGAAATTAATAATGTTGAAAAATATTGATTAATGATCAAAATGATTCAGGATTGATAAATCAAATAAATGGGGCCCAAAGTCTAGGCGACCATTTTTGGGTGCATACAATACTATTAAGAATGTAATTGTGTACTAAATACTCTTCATATTTATATGAACTAACATATTTCAATCTCTTCATAGATTGCCTAACACATCAAAGGTAACAAAGGCAAGACTACAAAAGCACGAGCAACACAAGCTAGGCTCTAGCAGCTATTCCAAACTTGTTGCACAAGTTGTAAGTGTTAATATTGTCAGAATTAAATGAGAAAAAATACAATCTATAGATGGCTTTTAACACTAAAAAATAATAATTTGATCTTTATAATATTTATTTATAATTTGCAATCTTTTTTGTTTTGATGAACCAATGAAATAAAATTTGACAATACGAAGCAAAAATGCAGGGTGCGGAGTTCAATATAAGTCTCACAAAAGAGGACAAGAGAATTGGCTTCCAACAAGGCTATAAAGTCATGGCAGAAAGAATAAGAAGTGCACAAGGCTCTATTGATGGATCCATCGTAGTAAGTAAGCTAAATAGATGATATTTCAAATTTAATTATTTACCAATTACTTTATTTGATGTTAGGTTCCAACATAAAGTGAGTAAATTTGTTTTAAGTAAGAAAACAATGATAACATGAATGCATATGAAATTGAAATGCAGCGTGCCAATTCTGGCCATACACAACCTATGCATGATGATGACAATGAGGATGTGCATCAGAGTAATACAAGTAAACATCTTAAATTGATTGGTGTAGTAATACAAATTTAATTGCAATTGGTGTTTGGATTAATGTAATAATTTGTATTGCAGCTATAGAGAGTGTAGAGGCTGATGTTAATGAGCAGGTTGAGGTTGAGGCTGAGACTAGACAAACTGATCTCGATATTGATGATGTGACTAGATCAAGTAAAGATCTATACGATTATGGCCTTTAAAGAACTGAAATACTTTAAAATGTTTTTAATGTTTTTAATTATAATAAAATATTTTTAATTTAACCCTTTTATATGTTATTGCAAATGACCCCCCTTTGCATCAACAAAGAACTAGACGTGCATTGAGATCTAATGAGAAGGGAGATGATCATGATGATATCAATGCTCCTCTTAACGATTACTTCTTAAAAATAAGAAATCAAAAGAAAAAAAAGAAATGATTGTCATCTATGCATCTTAATTGATAATGACTGATTTTTATATGCCAGTGAATTTAATTATGTCGTATTGAATGTTCATAAATTTTATAATGTGTTAATGAATGTTATCATGTGATAATTAATGAATGTTACATTTTATTAATGTTTTAATGAATTTTAATGAATGTTAATGAGTGTTAATGAATGTTATCGTGTGATAATTAATGAATGTTACATTTTATTAATGGATGAAATAATGAATGAATGTTAGATGTTAACGGGGAATTTAGAGTGATGTTATGGGGGGGGGGGGCAAATGAGCTTCCACCTTCATGTGGTTGGCCCTATTTAGTACAAAATATAAAACTATTCTTGAAACAAGGTGAAGCTCAATAAGATTGTTCCTTATATAGGGTGTCAAGAGTAGCCTTTATCCCACTCTCAACATTGCAAGGCTTCAAGTGGTATTCTGAGATTGGTTTCTCCATCTCCCACTGACATATTGTCTTTCTCCTTACAACTCTTACCGAGCTCTGATACATGGATGAGAAGAAGATGTCCCTTACAGGCTGCACATATATAATATGGTAGATCTAGGAAACAAATATACTACAACATAGAATGAGTCAACTTAAATCTATAGTTTCTTCATTCACAATAAAAATTCAAATTGCAAGCCATATTTTAGATTTAATATTCATATTCATCTTCATCATGATCATAGTCATCACAGTTAGCATTTGGTTCAACTTCATTTGAACCACACTCAATGTCAGGTACCATTAAGCATGGAGTGTGGTCATACCCATGTTACCATCATAATGAGTTAGCCTATAAAATTATAAATAAAATACCTCATGTATCATATTTATAATACTGTAGGTGCACCCGAGATTGGCCCAGGTACCCAAGTTCCTACCAAAGGAACCCAAGTCGAACCCAGAGGAGAACAAAAGTAGAACTAGAACCCAACCTCAAACAAAGAACCGAATAACTTAGTTTTTTTCTAATTCAAGTTTGTTTCTGAATTCTTCTCCAATTCCAACCTAATTATTCCATATTTTGTTTTCCAATTTTCCTTCTTCTGCACTCCAAATAAAATGTTTTTCCTTCTATGCCTCTGTATCCAAATGAAGTGGTGCATCCCTTTGAACAAAGATCTCTTTTCTAAGAGACACGACTTTCTATTTAAACTGTAAGAACTGCTTTATACTTATTAATAAAGGTAATGATTATTAGTTATGTTGCCATTTCCTTTTACTAATTGTGTTATTTCAATCACCACCCATGACTTGGTTAAGATGATGAATGTTGTCAATGCCTTTATTACCAAGGAATCACTGCCCACCATTAATGAATATTAATGATCATTATTTCCTAAGGGTAATCGTTGTTTGTGTATGCTGATCACCCAAGTCTTTGGATGTGATTTTCATGCTGTGAGGTTTATCAGAAGTGGGGGTATGACATGCTGGTTGGATTATAACATATTGACACTTACACCATGAAGAACACAAATGATTAAATAGAAAGAGAGGACCAACTAAACCATCTTGTGGTCAGTCTATATTGTAATACCCCAAAAATGGGCTATAGGTTCATTAACCTCCTATATCTACATATCGAACAAAATCAGCATTGAAGTCCTAACCTAAGGCACATCTGAACATCATCGAATCCTAATTGATTATCCTAAATTCTGCATCAGGGAATATTCCTAGCAATATTCCTATTTATCATAATTATCTTTAATTTAATGATTATTTGGCGATAAATCCTATTTATTCTAAAGTTTGATTAATTGAATATTCTAAATATTTAATTAATTAGATTTAATTTTGCCACTTAATTGTTTAATTGAAGTTAATTCTATTTATTCCTAAATGGTATTATTTAATTTTGACGATAAATCCAAAATCCTATGAGTAATTGATTAAATTCTTATTTAATTAATTAAAGCAAGTTGTCAATTTTTAATAATATTATTTTTGAATAAAAGTTTGAAAAATAATTGATTAACCCATAAATCAATTGTTTTATTTTTCAAAATCAGTTAAGTTGGAAATAAATCACTTTATTATTAAATTAATTCATAAATAAAACATGCACAATCACAAAAGCAGACAACTATCAATTATCAATTAAATCTAAACTCTATTTTGAGTTAAACTCTGCTTTTGCATGTTTTTGTGAGTTAATTATCCTTTATTTAAAAATAACTCAAAAATCAATCTGAGTTATTTGAGTGATTTATGGCTTTTTTTCATGCACCTCCAAAGCCCTAGATTTCTATAAATTAAGGCTTCAGCTCTTCATTTGAGATCCATCCACGAATTGCACACTCACGCTGCTAAATTGGAGACTGAAGAATTGATCTTGAGAATTGGAGTTGTTGTGAGATTTTCATTATTTGCATAGTATCCATATCATTTAGAATAATATTGTTAGATCATTTTAGCATATCAATTTTCATTCTAGAATAGTTTCATATCTAGTTTTTCATCTTAGTGCATCTAAAATCCAAAAAAATAGATTAATTACATTCATTTCATATCTAGATTTTGCATTCAAATCCTTCATTTAGGTGTCGTCAAGGTCACTGATCTCGGTCCAATTTGAGAATACATACTCGCACCTACTAGAAGGCATTAAATCACCTGATTAGTTTAGTTTTTCATTTATTGCATGATTTCAATTTTAACTAACCTCTAATGTTTTACTGAAGTGTTGTGTCTACAGATCAGGTATAAAATTCACACACACATTTCTAGTGCCCACCATGGGGCCCTAAAATGGGTTTCACTTCAAATTTTATCAATTTCTATCATTTTCTTGTCTTTTTATGTTCCAAGCTACGATTTTTATTCTCTGTCCGTATAATTTTCATATGATTTTTGTCAGAAACTCATACCAAGAGATACCCACTGTCATACGATAGTTGATTTGATCAAGGATCGCACAAGCAAAAATCCATTATCATCTGGAGCTCGATTGTCGTCTGATCTGATACCCATTATCGTACGAGCTTCTAGATTATCATCTAGGAGGTAACCCACTATCATACGAGTTTCAATGCCAGGGTTCAATTGTCGTTTCACTTTTTCAGGTAGTTTATCAGATTTGGTTTTCAAATTTTGACTAACAGCTAACCCTAACAATTGAAATTCTCTATTTTTTACTGATTTTCATTGGTTTTTTATTGGAAAAAGTGTAAGAATTGCTAAAAAATAGGTAAGAATCTACTAAGCATGTTGCGAGGAATTAAGGTAACCTTCTCAGCTGATAACATTTTGATTTGGATTAAAACGAACATCTTACATGTCTAGCTTGAGTGCCTTTCTTTTCCATATCACACATTTCATTTGGTCTCTAAAAAATTAACATAGATTTTCTTTCAGCATCTTTGTTACACATAGTAAATAGGCCCTATGAACACTATTCATGGCTCTTGAGAGAGTGAGTTTCTAGTGAAACTCTTCTCAACAAAGGAACCCTTGTAGGTAGGGAGGATACTGAGGGAGTCTCACATTCTACTAGATCCATGTGTCTTCAACTTTTGATCGATGCATTCTCTCTTCAGAGAGGTTGATAGATCATAAGAGATTGATGTAATAGATCTTTGTGAGATAATCTTAGTCTTAGCGCATCAGATTTATATGTTTGCTTTGTTTTGGTGAAGTGAAGAGGCTAGGAGATTATGCTCTACTTCCTTTTTGGATAGTACCAGAAACCTAGATCCTTGAATTTGATCTAGTCCCCATGTGGTATATTTTGTGAGTCACCTTTAGAGAGGGTTAACCATAGTGGACATTCCCTTAATTGGGTCAACCACATTGACAGAACCTCAAGCGGTAATAGCCATTTTTTCCATGGTAGTGACAACCGCTATATAAATGTCTTGTTGGAAGAAATCTCCATAGGTGTGGTCTCTTGTTGGGCTGTCAGATCTCCCTAGCAGATCCTGATTGATTAAATTCTCAGACTGTGTCAAAACCTCAGTGCACCTGGATTGGAGTTCACCCTCTTGGATCATAAAACTTGCAAAGTCAAACCATTACTAAAAACCCTAGTGAGGCCAAATTTTCATTTTCTAGGATATGTGCGTTATTGCAAAACTTTTTGGAACATACACAATCAGCACTTCTAAGGATTAGCAAAAATAAGTCACTTGATTTTTCATGTGTAAGGTTGCTTTTGCCCTTGTTCATTGTTTTCAGACATGCTTGAAATCACTTGCTTGTTGTTTTGTGTGCTTGCTTATCTATCTGGTTACTGAAAATGAACAAATATGTTACAATCCTCAAATCTGGACATTGAAATTTGCAAACAATCTAAAACTGAAAACCCAAAAATTTGCAAAAATTGAAGTGAAATTCCTTTCTGGAGTCAAAAATCATACAAGTTTTGGTCAAGAGTCATTTCATAACCCCCTAATTATCGTATGGTAACTGGTATATTGTCGTACTAGTGTCACTACCAGTCATTTTCAAAAGTCAATTTTCCTGTAGTCAACTGTCATACGAGCTTGTCAATTGTCATTTTATGCTATACCCATTATCGTACGAACCTACAGAAAGTCATTTGAGAAGTTTTGAAAAATTGCCAGAACGTTGTCAGAATTGTTGGATATCCAGCTTTTCCAGCCTATTTCTAGAGTTTGTCGAGAAAATCACTGTGTCAGGAACAGAGCAGCAATTACTGAGAATCCAATCATTTTTCCTAAAGTGACCTTTTGAATCCAATTTATCCTTCTATTTAATCGATTTGAGTCTTTATCATCTTGTGTCAAAACCTTGTCATAACTATCAATCTTCAATCAATCTGCAAAAATGACTTAGTGTTGTGATATCTTGTCCGCTATCTTTTGGGCATCTACCCATACATCCAGGGCATAGTATCCCTCATCTAAGTCAAATCTATGCTTCAATCAACCAAACCTTGATAAGGTTGCATCATCCGGTCATCTTGATTCAACTCATTCTTCAGTTGTCTTCATCTTATTCTTTTGCTTCACCCAAGGTTAATGGTGGAAACTAGAGCTTCCTCTCACAAGAAATCAGGAGAAGCACTTAACACTGGAACTTTGTCTACTCACATAGGTCCAACTTTTGAGCAACTCTACAATTCTGGTCTTTACGAAGATGATGGTGCTAGCAACCTCTGATTAAAAACTGGTTACATTCCTCCTTCATCAATTCACGGAGGTAATCAACAAACTCCTCCTTAATCTATCCCATGGAAAACTCCTACCATGTCTCAAGTAGGGACAAACTTTGGCTCTCAAAGAGATCAATCTCAACATGGTGCAGATCAGGAACCCACACCTGAAGAAATTGCTCAATATCAAAATGATGATAACTTCAAACGAATGATGAAGCATTTCTTGAAAGAAGATAGAGAAGCATACTTTTTACAATTAGCTCATCAAGGAGCTAAACTTCCTCCCAACTTTAATGTTGAAGATATCATTACACATAAGGAAGAAACTCCACTTATAGCTATGATGAAATAGATGCATGCCATGTAAGTCAAACTTAATAATCTTGAAAAAGAAAAGGAACCCAAGGAGTTCTCCATGGAGGCCCTATGTCCTTTTCCATTTCAAAAAGACTTGTATATGCCACCATTCCCAAAAAGAGTGGAGATGCCAAAATATGATGAGTATGATGGACACTTAGATCCTCAAGATCATGTCAGAGAATTCTGTACACAATCTATGGAGGTCATGCATGAACCAACCTATCTGATGTGTCTCTTTCCTCAATCTCTGGGAGGAGCAGCCATTCATTGGTTCTCTAGATTGCCTTCTACTATCAAAACTTTTGAGGAGTTGATCAAATTGTTCTATCAGCAATACTCCTATAACATTCAACATCCAGTCACCATGATTGATATATGTAATCTCAAGCAATATCTAGGTGAACCATTCTTGACATTTCTCAAAAGATGGAGGAAGAAATTCTCTCTATATGCTAGGCCTATTCCTGAAACTGAGAAACTGGAAATCTTCATCAATAATCTTATCCCAGAAATCAACTATCCTTTACAAATGCAAGATCATACATCTTTTGATAAGATGGTAGACAATGCAATCAAAATTGAAAAAGTACTTGTGAAAAAAAAGAGAAATCACACTTCAAAAGGACAAGTACGAATCAGGATCCAGTTCTAAAGACAAGAAAAAAAACTAGAACAAGAATAAAGGCATTGTCACAAATGGTGTTGTTGATACTATCCATGCCCCATCAAAGGCACCAACTTTTAATCTAACTATTGGCACCCAAGCAATCAAAGCCTTAAAGAAAAAGGTGTCTGAATCCTCTCAAAAGAAGCCAGAGTATAAAAAGTGGTCCGCTGCTAATAAATGAACATTCACTCCTCTTGGAGAATCTTTAGAATCAGCTATGAGAACTCTACTAGCTAATAACATCATCTCCTTGCCTGAGATTTGACAATCCAATCCAGATCCTAAACTAAAATGGTGGAGAGAGAATGAATTCTATGATTTCCATCGAGGTAAAGGTCACAAAACTAATCACTACTTATGCTGGAAACATACTATTCAAGATTTGATTGATAAGGGAGATATCACCATCAACAATCATAAGAGCAATAATGATCATACAGCATTCACAGAACCATTTCTGAAACATGGTCAAGAAGTTTTATCTTCTCAGCCTAATATGGGGGCAAAGGTCAATTATGCTTACCCTGGAAATAATGTTGTTATCAATATGGTTGAACCTTGTCTCTCTGACCATTGCAATGTCATCACAATTGTGTGAAGAGATAGAGATCATACTTCAGCTAATACAGTGACTTGATCACAAGCTCAAACACATCTGAACGGACAAATCCCAAATTCATCAAATGTCCCTAAGATTCCCTTCAATATTTCTTATGCTTCCAAACAGAAGGCTACTTCTAAATCTTCCAATCCTAAGGACACGAGGCCAACATATTATAGCATTTTTCAACAACTCCAACACACTAATGCAAAAATATACATGTTTGATTTGCTTCAGATATCTCCAGCTCATAGAGCTATTCTGGACAAAGCTTTGCTCGGATCCAATGTTCTTGATGACCTTGATTTAGATATGTTCTAGACTATGGTTGGACATCTTACATCTCCACAATATATCTCCTTTTCAAAGGAAGATGACAACTCCTTGAGTCACCCCCATAACCAGCCCTTGCATATAGAGGTCTTGATCCAAAACTGTAGAGTCAAACACGTGTTGATAGATGGAGGCACTGGCCTAAATATTTGTTCTTACAACTTGGTCACACAATTGGGATTTTCAAAATTGGCTATTGATCCTAGAAAGAAAATAACTATAAGGGCCTATGATGAACAAGAAAGATCTTCTAAAGGCACCATTGTCTTTCCTATCAGAGTAGGTCCAGTTATCAGATATACTATATGTCAAGTTCTTGATCTACCTTTGGCCTACAACATCCTTCTAGGGAGACCATGGATAGATGAGATGAAGGCTATTCCTTCTACATTCCACCAATGCTTGAAATTTCCTTATGAAGGAGTAGAAGTCACTATTCTATCAGACATATCCACCACTTGCAATACATTGAAAGAAGGTGCAAATAAACTTGTGCCTAGTAATAGAGAATCTTCCATTGAGCCAACTAAAAAGGCATCCACATCTAAAATGGAAGATGTTGCAAAAAAGGTCAATATCAAAGAAAATGGTATGGGAGAATACACTATAGAGCCAGTCTTATCTTTGACATCTCTCCCTATCTCACCTAAGCCTTATGGAAAATCTTTAAAATAGTCTAAACCAGATTCTAAAGAACCTCTTGAGGCATATAAAAAGAATTTTGTAGCAGAACAAGTCTCCAAGAAATAATTTAAAGAGGATGAAGCTATGCTTGCATGGCTATACAAAGATAAACCTGAATCTCAAGTGGTTCAAACTAGTGACTCTACAATATCCAAAATCCCTTCTACGGCATATGGTCTAGGAGATAAATTAATAGCTAAGATGGGATATTTAAGTAAAGGACCTCTAGGAGTCAGAGGAGAAGGTCTTATAACACCTATTTCACATACTAGTGGGGCAAACAAGGATACAGTTGGCTTAGGCTTTAAAAAGAAACCCTTCCACCTCAAAGGTAATTGTTCTCATGTCATAGAGTAGATCACACCAGGGGAACCTCTTCTTAAGAAGGAAGAAACTGAACCATCAGATAGTAATTCAGATAGCTTTGAACTTATCCCTTATGAGCATTTGCCTAAAGAAATCAAAGATCTTCTTGATGATAAAGATGATCCAATCAAAAGAATTAATGTAGTAGAAACACAAGAACCTACTATCAATCAAGAGATAGTTGTCACACAAGAACTAGCTAATCTCAAAAACAATCAAGAAGAGGAAGGTGGTAGTGATTCTGAGACAAATTTCTATGAGTATGAATTCAAATCAGAATATGAGGGTAACCCTTCTTGGGGTATTCATCCTAACTTTACTCATGTTCTTAGATTTCCTAGAGGCATAGATGAAGAATCTAATGACTATGAATGGGGAGCCATTCCAGAAGAAGATGAGCTTATTACAGAGAAACATGTTGGTTTTATTCACCAATATGCACCTAAACCCAATGTAAGTCTAGAGAGAAATGATGAACCTATCGAGTTTGATCCACCTGTGGCTGAATTGGACTCCCACAATGACATTGAGCCTATTCATCAATTGAATGTCTTAAGTTTTAATATCACCTTTGAACTCAAGTGTCAGGTTAGGACCAATGATGACAGATCCATATCCATAAATACTATCTCCCAATCTTTCCCCACTTTGACTATCCAATATCTAGACCTTATTGATCAAACCTCAACAAATTTGAGCCATGGTATTTATACCTTCCTGAATGACTATGCACTTGCTTATTATCTCAATGCAGTTGAGCCTATGAGTACTTCCATCAGTGAACCAAGCATTAGCATGATGGATTTGGACATCAAGTATCTTAGTCAGAAAAATAAGAATAAACAAAAAAAGAAAAGGAGTTCTAAGGGTGAAAACCACTTTGTGGCAGTCTCAGAACCTACAAAAGTAAAAATAAAAGACGTATTTGAAGGTGAAAACCTCTCTGAGGTGCCTAAGGATGAGATATTTGATGTCCTTCTGAGTCATTTACAAGATATATCTCCACTTCTAATTGAGCCCACTCAATCCATCAATTTGGGAACAATAGAAGAACCACAATTGATTCATGTAGCACAATCTTTATCAGAAGAAGAGAAGCAAAAATTTACAACATTCTTAACATAGAAAAAGATCAACTTTGCATGGAAATATTCAGACATGCTAGGGTTGGATCCTAATCTTATAATGCATCATTTATCTATAGCTCCAAATGTCAAACCTGTTAAGCAAAAATTAAGAAAGATGCATCCTCATGTTGCACTCTTGGTAAAAGTTGAATTAGAGAAGCTCCTAAAAGGTGGATTCATTTGAGTTATTGATTATGCAGAGTGGATCTCTAATATTGTACCTATTTCAAAACCAGATAAATCAATCAGAGTGTGCACAGGCTTTAGAGATGTAAACAGAGCATGCCCTAAGGATGATTTTCGACTACCTAACATTGATATAATAGTGGACATGACTGCGGGCTTTGAGATGTATTCTTTAATGGATGGTTTTTCTAGATATAATCAAATAAAAATTACTCCAGAGGATCAAGAGAAAACTTCTTTTACATGTGCATGGGGCACCTTCTGTTGGAATGTCATGCCATTTGGGCTTAAAAATGCTGGTGCTACATATCAAAGAGCTATGACATCTATTTTTCATGACATGATGCATAGGACTATGGAGGATTATGTTGATGATACTTTAGCAAAATCTATGATTAGAGTTGAACATCTAAATGACTTGAGAAAAATACTAGACATAATAGAAAAATTTAGTCTCAAACTAAATCCTAAGAAGTGTGCTTTTGGTGTCACTTCTCGAAAGCTCTTAGGATACATAGTCTCAAAGAAGGGCATTAAAGTTGATCTAGCTAAAGTAAAGACTATCATGGAAATGCAACCTTCAAAGAATATTAGTCAAATGAGGACATTGCAAGGAAGAGTTCAATCTATCAGAAGATTCATATCACAGCTAGCGAACATATCACAACCTTTTACAAAAACATTACATAAAGGTGTGACCTTTGCATGCAATGAAGAATGTGAGAACAAATTTAACCATATCAAGACGTATCTATCAAATCTGCCTATCTTGATGCCTCCCATTCCAGGGAAGCCTTTGATCTTATATGTCTCCACTATAGATACATCACTGGGGGCATTGCTAGCACAACATGATGAAAATAAAAAGGAAAGAGATATATACTATATCAGTAGAACATTGGTCACATATTAGAAGAACTATTCAATGATTGAGAAAACTTGTCTAGTTGTGATCTTTGCATCACAAAAATTGAGACGCTACATGTTATCTCATACCACACAATTGGTAGCTAAGATTGATCCACTCAAGTACCTACTAAGAAAAGCTTCCCTCACAAGTAGATTAGCTAAATGGATCATGCTCTTAAGTGAATTTGACATTGAATAAGTGGAACAAAAAGCTATCAAAGGATAGGTTATTGTTGATCAATTAGTGGATGCACCTATGATTGATGATAAACCAATGCAAATGGAATCTCCAGATTCCTCTATCATGACTCTTTCTTCTAGAGAATGGCAATTATTCTTTGATGCCTCCTATACATAGAATCGATCAGGAGTAGGCATATTGTTCATAACTCCTCAAGGATACTCAATCCCAAAAGCATTCAGATTAAAGTTTCCTTACACAAACAATATTGCAGAATATGAAGCCCTTTTGAATGGTATGAAAATAGCAATTGAAAGGAGAGTGACAAAGCTACACATTCATGGAGACTCTCAACTTGTTATCCATCAAGTCAATGATGTGTACCAAACTAAAGATGAAAAGCTTATTCCTTACAAGAGAATGGTAGATGATCTAAAGAAGTATTTCCTATCTATCACATTTGAGTAAATACCTAGAATAGAGAAAAAGGTTGTTGATGCAATGGCAACATTATCTACTTTATTACAGTAGCCTGAACATGAGCTACGCTACGAGTTCCTAGTGGAAGCACTATCTTATCCTACATATGATTCCTCCAAAACCCACATGATCTACACTATTGTTGGTCATGATTCATCCAAATACAAAAACCTATTTTCCTATCTCCAAGACCAAATCATTCCTGATACCTTCAACTGCCATGAAAAGAGATATCTTATCCATAATTCCTCCTGATATGTCATCATTGGTCATGATCTATACAAATGGGGTCTAGATGGTATGCTACTTAGATGTTTAGAATAGGAAGAGTCTCAACGTGTATTAGAGGAAGTCCATGATGGTATTTTTGGGTCACACTTGAATGGTTTAACACTAGCTTGAAAACTTATTAGGGCTGGGTACTATTGGCTTGAAATGGAGAAAGAGTCTATCAAGTTTGCTAAGAATTGTCAAAAGTGCCAAGTGCATGGTAACTTAATTCATGCTCCAAGGAGAGAGCTAATTCCCTTTACTACACAATGGCCTTTTTACCAATGGGCATTTGATCTTATAGGAGTTGTACATCCTCATTCTTCTAATGGACATACCCATATAATCACAGCTACAGATTATATTACAAAATGGGTAGAAGCAGTCCCTTTGACACAAGCAACTGGAAAACAAATATCTATGCTCATATTGAACTATATCATATGCAGATATGGGATACCTCATTCCATAATCACAGATAATGGTGGAAAATTCAAGAACAAAGGTCTAGATGATTTATGTGCTAAATTCAAGATTACACAACATTGGTCATCTATCTACTATCCTTAAGGGAATGGACAAGCAGAGGCTTCTAACAAGAATCTATTGAAAATCTTGCACCGTACAATTATAAAATAGGAAGAGACTGGCATCTAATGATCAATCTACCTCTCTAGGCCTATAGAACAAGTATCAAAATGCCCACTGCGGCTACACCATTCTCTTTAGTTTATGGGTCTAAAGTGATACTACCTATTAAGGTTGAAATCCCATTACTAAGAATCAGAATGCATGGTCTGGTAATTGATGATGACTACAGAGTGTCTAGGTTGCAAGAACTTGAACTACTAGATGAGCGCAGACAAGCATTATATGATCATCTCAGAGTATATTAGAAAAGGATTTCTAGAGGTTACAACAAGAAAGTCAGACACAGAGAATTTTAGGTTGGTGATCTAGTCTTGAGAGAAAATCCTAAAAATCAGTCACATTGAGAACGGAAGGGAAAGTTTGACCCCAACCGGCTGGGTCCATTTGTAATCACTGCTACTTTTGGCTCTGGTGCCTATCAACTCTCAATGACAGAAGGAGAACAACTCCAAGAACTAATCAACATTCTCCATCTGAAGAAATTCTACGCCTAAGGCATTCAGTGTATGGTAAAATGTCCTAAAAAAATCTTTAAAAGTGGAAAAAGTCTTAAAAAAAATGAACATCTTGGTGAAAACCTAGCAATATGCACCTTGATGATTCACAAAAAAATTGAAAAATGAAAAATACAAAAAAAAATGAGAAAATAAAAAAGTGCCTTGGTGAAAACCTGGAAACAGGCGCCTTAGTAGCAAAAATAGTATCTCTGCCAAGATGGTGGAAACTTGGCAAATGGGTGCCACTTGTTTCAAAACACTCCATCTATCAGCACAATCTTGGCCTTTCCCAACTTTCAGTCTTGCTTTAGTTTGTACATATCTCTTGGTTTTTTTCTACATTCCTATTTTCAAAAAGTCAGTTTTTACACCAATCAGCTCTAGCGTCTGTATCCTATCAATGTTCACACTTGGGGGCAATCAATGTCATATCCTATGACCTCCAATGTATCTTAGATGAGTCATATCCAGTCAGAGTCCTTTGAAGCTTCATTTGGGTCAGTCAATCTGTCTCATCTCTAGAAAGGATTTTGCATCTACCACAACGCAATCAAACATCAAACACAAACTGAAAACAATCTATGCTTTTTACATGCTTTTATCTCCTTGTATGATTTCTGATTCGCATTGAGATTTTTGCATATTATGTCCTTTCGAGCTCTTCGATGATGTCCTTTACAGGATTTAGAGAGTGATGACTGGGGGCATAATCTTTTCTTTGTTTTCTTCTTATATGTGAAAATTTAACAACTTTGGAAATTCTAGATTGAAATGGTGTCCGACTGTAAGAGCCTCTATCTCGAATTGGATGGCCATGTGTACCTCAACCATTGATACCTAGAAAATTCAAGAAAGTTTGATCTAACTATTGTCTTTTTTTTGAGTGATTTCTTTCTCCTATTGTGAAATGTGATCTTACCTAAGGATGTGAATGATAAAGGGTCACTACGGGTAATTCACATTGGATTTAGAATTATCTCTTGACTATTTGATGTGTTTGAATGCAAGGTGTATTCTGCTCATCATGACATTTATGTTTTGATGCTTATACAAATTGCTATATCAAAATGGACATGATATTCAAGTCATCCTAGTGTTTGTGCCTTGGTGCTTATATCTAATCTGACATTTTGAAAATAAAATCAATATTCATATATCTATGGTTGATTGACTAGTGGATGTTGTATTGATTCCCATGCATACAAATCAATATTCATATGTCTATGGTTTCATAACTAGTGGGCATTGTATTGATTTATCCGGTTACCTAAAAATTCAATGATGAGAATGACTAACACATGATCAATGACCAGGTCCTAGGTCTTAGGTTGCATTTCATATTGCATGTTTCTTTGCATTTTTCATGTTTGTATGATCTCACAATGGTTAAAAAAACTTCAATGCTTAAACAATTCTTCAAATGTCACTTCAAATCTAACAAGAGTTGAAACCTACCTCGAAGGTCTCTTCAATCGAATCACAAGCAGTTATCCTCCTGGGTTAATCATCCTTTTTGACATAAGACTGAGTACTTGTCTTCATCAATACCTGCAAAACATATCATGTGTATCATTGCATTTACATATCATAATCATTTGTTGCATTACAACTCATCCATGTGCATAAGCATCAATCATACATACATCTTTCCATAATCAAATTCATTTGCATAAACATCCATACATATGAAAGAAATCATTGCATTGCATTGATCCATACATACATTCTACTCTACTCATAGCATAAGCATCACATGATATCATCATAAATCAAAACATGACAAGTACATATGAATTCACAACCAAAATATTGATCTCATATATATCAAAAATCTTGAACTAGTTAGGAGTGCACTACTAGTACAGTGTACAAAAGAATGAACTCATGTGAGCTATCAATGTCAGAATAGTATCACAAGGATAGATTAGTTGTTGGCCTGATCCTTTCCATCTGGTGGAGGTGGAGGTGGTGCATCAGGCACTAGCTCTACTCTCAGGGCCCTAGCTCCCTCTAATGCCATCATGAACTGCGAGTAGGTAGGAACTCTCTATGCTAAAGGAACTGTAGTCTAATAAGCCGATACATAATATGCAGATCTCAAGGTCTGATGAACCACCTCTGCCTGTAAACATTGTACCTCTCTAGTGAGTGCAGTGCACTATTTATCAGCCTCTAGGAATCTCTCCTCCCATCTAGCACTGCGTATCTTTAGGTCCCTGACCTGAACTTTGAGACGTCTAATGGTCTCCCGTGGGGTAAGAGGAACAACTGGATCAACATCTGGCATATCTGTATCAGGGGCAACCTGCTATGTTGTCTCTGCTCTCTGCACCTTACGATGTCTGACCTCAGCACCTAAATCAAATCCAATATCATCCCGTAAGGGATCAGTATCTCCACCTACCACCTACTTAGCTGCAAGTACCTCATCTACTGAGCCAACTCCACCTAATGTCACACCCTCTCCCTTAGTCCATCTATGAGAACTAGAAGATCTACCTACTATGGAACTAGTGTGCCAAGGGGTCCTCATCTATCCTGATAGTCTCTGTGGTGGAGCCATCGCTCTGGGTCTTGGAGGTGTGGGGTGAATAATGGGAGCTTGTTCTAGTCTGGGACCCTATCCCATCAAAGCACTAGTAACATCCATCACCTCCTCCATGGAGGGTATCAGCTCAGTGGGATCATAAAATCTGTGAATGGGGTGATCAGCAAGCCATGAGATGAATCTGTCAGTAACACCAACATCAAGTACATCTGGTCTATACTCCCAGTCCCTGCCAACAATAGCACTGTAGTCCTAAGAACATAGAGCATAGGAGAGCCTTTGTGTCCATCCAAGTCCAATCTCACACCCTATCCATGCATATGTCACGTAATCCTCCGGAGCATCCTGAATCCATCCATACTGTCTCTAGACTTTGGTAATCAAAAATCTCTCTATAGTGGAGGATGACCTCCCAATCAATACCTGGCTCTGGAAGAAGTAACTAAACTACTCTCATGTAGTAGGCCAAGGCTCAATGGCTACATAAGGTCTCTAGTGAACAAATGTCAAATTATCGAGGCATCACCTCCAGTACTCAGTATGGCCCATTCGTCCTTGAATAACATATCAGGCAGAAGTATAGATGACAGGCTCCTAAGGCTACCTCTATGAAGTACAAACAGGTCTCAACATTGGGATGTGCTCCCAAGCCCATATCTACAAAACAAGAGCTCCTACAGCAAAATATTTGCTCTCTTGATACACTACCTCATGCATCTCAAAGAATATGTGAGCTAATAAACACTGACCCCATGCCAACTCAGAAGGAGTGGCCATCAAGCGTGCTACCATAGGGGCCCATCCCATCAGAAGACCGTTCTACTGATGGTCAAACATGATAATACCTCCAATCATCTCGGTAATGATGCACTCTAGCCAGTGTGTCTGTCCATATCTCTGAACTAAGGTCTCCCAAGAAATGGAGGCCGTCATCTGGGTATCATCTCTGAAGAGATGTCTAAAAGCTAAAACACCTAAGTTTCCTGAACTCACATACTCTGGTCGCTGGCCTGCATGGAAAGGAATATGCAGTATCCGGTACACATCCTCAAGGGTAACAATGATCTCCCCCGTTGGCAAGTGAAAGGTCTGAGTCTCTGAGTGGAACCTCTTGATCAGCACAGTCAAAATTCTATGATTTACCCTAATCTCGGGTAAATGTATCAAGTGCTCGAATCCACATGAAGCAAGATGGACCCTCATAGGGTCTGGCAAGGAAACACATAATCTCTGAGTAGCAGGATAAGAGATCTGTCCATGTACATCTGGATATACAACCTACACAACACATAAATAGGGAATCCTATTAGTAATTGGGTCACAAAATAGGTTACAAGGATAGTAATGGGGCAATTCAGTGTTTCAAAAGGTAGGTTAACAGGTCAGCAATCAGGCTAAGGAATCAGAAAAATCAAAAATTGGACCTAATACTGAGTTTTGAGCTCGCTATTTTCCATACGAGATTTCAGACTGGCATGAAAAGTCATATGACTTTCCACATCATACCAAACGACAAACCATAGTAGCATGACAATGCATCCCTCATCGTACGAGATATGAGGGACCCGATGAAATGTTGTATGACTCATGGGTCCCTCTAATATGAGTCGTGGGGGCCTATCAAATGACAATCTAGCTACCTTTGAAAAGTCGTAAGAGTCTCGATGGAGAGTCATATGAGTTTCCATGCATGCAAAATTCAAAAATGGAAAAACTTATGAAAAATTGCTAAAATCCTATAAAACATGGAAAAATTGACATTTTAGCAAAGCATAGAGGTCCACCTACCGCATGTTCGTACTGCCGAGGTCTCTGGTGTCTCCAGCAGTGCTCAAATTGGTGTGAACTCATAGGTACCTTTGGTTCTGCTGCTCTATCTGCCATTCTTCAAGAGGGCTCCACAAAGATTCTAAAGTCAAAAGGTTGAAATGATTTGAAAATGACCCTTCTGGCCTTTATATAGCTTTTTGACCTAATTTTCAAAAGTGCTCCATTTTTCATGAAAATTGCACCCCTGGCTAATTTCGACGTTCTAAATCCATTTTCAAGATCAAAATTAAAATCCAACATCATTTACTATGTCAAAATCATGATTTAAAATTTTTTTGGAACGAGGATGGTCTATTGCTTGCATAACCGACCTTCTACCATCATAGAAATCTAGAATTCAACTTAACTGATTATCTTACATCAAACTATCAAAATTTCAACTTGGTCACCCATGGTCAACTCATGGTTTAACCTAGTCAAACTTGGTCTCCAGGACCTCTAAACGATGTAGAATGTGTTCTCGAACATGTTTAACCACTTCTCAAATTGATTAAACATGCTTCTAAACTATCAATGCTGACTTTTCTTGTCATATTTCAATTTTAATCCCAAAGGGAGCATGGTATTGCATATCATTGAAAGTCTATAATCTAAATTTGGAATCATATCTTTCCTCAATAATCAAGACAACAACCACATCTAGTTGTTGATTCATCAAAAAGACCTCATTAATTGGGACAAATCAATCATCGCTCGGGGCATATCAGATTCATCGAGATCCATATCAATTTGGTATTCTCTTAATCTTGTAAATTGTATCAATTTTTGTAACTATCGGTTCAATTGTGTTATTTCCTTGGTCCTTCGAAAATGGAAGGGTTCAGATGTGATACCAATGTGATTCAATATAAGGACAATCGGGTCTGGAATCGGTCACTCACTTCTTCGCAATCATAAGGTTCGAAATTAGGCATTTTGACACTTTTTTGCAATCATCGATTCATTGTTGTTATAGTTAACATTATCTTTGGTCATTCAGGACCTATTATCTTCATATCAATTTCAATCAGTTTCTGTCTCATATCAATTTCAATTTCAAACATCAGTTCAAACATCATACACAAACTATCTTTGAACTATTGTGCTTCGCATAACAATTCAAAGAGGGGCAAAATGTAATACCCCAAAAATGGGCTATAGGTTCATTAACCTCCTATATCTACATATCGAATGAAATTGACATCGAAGTCCTAACCTAAGGCACATCTGAACATCATCGAATCCTAATTGATTATCCTAAATTCTACATTGGGGAATATTCCTAGCAATATTCCTATTTATCATAATTATCTTTAATTTAATGATTATTTGGCGATAAATCCTATTTATCCTAAAGTTTGATTAATTGAATATTCTAAATATTTAATTAATTAAATTTAATTTTGCCACTTAATTGTTTAATTGAAGTTAATTCTATTTATTCCTAAATGGTATTATTTAATTTTGACAATAAATCCAAAATCCTATGAATAATTGATTAAATTCTTATTTAATTAATTAAAGCAAGTTGTCAATTTTTAATAATATTATTTTTGAATAAAAGTTTGAAAAATAATTGACTAACCCATAAATCAATTGTTTTATTTTTCAAAATCAGTTAAGTTGGAAATAAATCACTTTATTATTAAATTAATTCATAAATAAAACATGCACAATCACAAAAGCAGACAACTATCAATTATCAATTAAATCTAAACTCTATTTTGAGTTAAACTCTGCTTTTGCATGTTTTTGTGAGTTAATTATCCTTTATTTAAAAATAACTCAAAAATCAACCTGAGTTATTTGAGTGATTTATGGCTTTTTTTCATGCACCTCCAAAGCCCTAGATTTCTATAAATTAAGGCTTCAGCTCTTCATTTGAGATCCATCCACGAATTGCACACTCACGCTACTGAATTGGAGACTGAAGAATCGATCTTGAGAATTCGAGTTGTGATATTTTCATTATTTTTGCATAGTATCCATATCATTTAGAATAATATTGTTAGATCATTTTAGCATATCAATTTTCATTCTAGAATAGTTTCATATCCATTTTTTCATCTTATTGCATCTAAAATCCAAAAAAATAGATTAATTGCATTCATTTCATATCTAGATTGTGCATTCAAATCCTTCATTTAGGTGTCGTCAAGGTCACTGATCTCAGTCCAATCTGAGAATACATACTCGCACCTACTAGAAGGTAGTAAATCACCTGGTTAGTTTAGTTTTTCATTTATTGCACGATTTCAATTTTAACTAACCTCTAATATCTTACTGAAGTGTTGTGTCTATAGATCAGGTACAAAATTCACACACACATATATCACATTGAGAAACAACGTCAAGACTTGAGAATCAAAATAAGAAAAGAATGAATGTGAAGCTTACATAGGTAAACAAAAATTTAACTCTGGAAATTATTCAATCTGGCCAATTCACCTATACTAGAACTCAATGAATTCAAAATACTTCAAATAGAAGAAAAGTTTCTTCAAGACCATGAATGATCAACAACATTCCATGATTATATTGAAAAGAATTTACATCAGAAAACAAAACACTAATCTATATTATCATTAAGCCATAAAATATGTCTTTAAAGTTTAGAAGCATCACAAAAACTTTCAAGAAACATAGTACTATCCAAAACAAATACCCTCCAAATGATTATGATTATGTTGATGTTGATGTTGATGTCTATAATTTATTTCACTTACTGATGCTTGCCTAGATTGAATTTTGAATTGTCAGGCTGGAGAACACTTTCAAAGTTTAGGGTCTGTTCTACATGATACTCTTAGTTATAGCTCAAATGCAACTCAACATATTTTTGATGTTGGGCAACCCACTGCAAAAACTCATCCGCGGGTGAAATTTAATGCTATGAATCTTGGCATTGTTAATGTTATTACTTTTCCTCATGTTTCATATTTGTGAAAATGTTTCTTGGCACTATCTTCTTTTTCAATTCCTATATTTGCAGCTTTTTAGATCATTAACATAAGAATTACATTTCTTTGTTCAAATTTTATTCTAACACTATATTATATCTTATTATTATTACAATGTTCTTTGTTGTGGGCCAGGAGGTCAATCTTCATTGTCTTCATTGTGGGGGACAGTGAAGATTTCTCTGACAAATAGCAAGCCTTCTTTAGTATCTTATAATAACATGCTAAACTGATAAAGGTATTATCTACATTTAATCTACCAATTACTAATAGATTAAACATATTATTAATATGCTTAATGTTCCATTTAAATGCATTTAACACAAAAAACAAATTTACAAAACTGAACCAATGGCATGTTTACAACAAAGGTTTCCAATTTGATTTCTTGCCCTTTCAATGGTTTCCAAGATGTGTTGAGGAGTTTTCTCCTTGTTTAATGTTAACTGTTCCTACATAATCCACTCATACAATAGTGAAATGCTATGTGGAAGGGATGGTTGATAGTGTTCCTCGAGGAAAGGGGGATTTTGAAAGACTTGTTATCATTGTATTGTGTATTTCCAATATGTTTGGATGCAGGGCAGACTAGGAGAATGAAGGATCACTCATTGGTTGCATGATAACCCAGTTTTGAAGGGTCACTAGTTGAGGGGACAATCAAGGTCCACATGATTGGACCATTGGAGGACCCTATTTCTTTGTATTAATTGCTATTCAAATTGGATGCATGGATTTCTTGTGAATTATCAGCCGCTATGTATCCTGCAACTGCATCTGTAAATCTGCATATACTTCTCTAGGGTTGTAAGCCACTTAGGGATCAAAATAGAGAAAATAAATCAAAATCATTCTTTCTCCTATTTCCTTTTAAAAAATTCTCGACTATCAATGATACAATACATTTGATGCCCTTCGCTATCGATACAAATGGTGCCTAGCTAGAAGGTCATGGGCTGTCCATTTGATAACCATAGTCAACATTTCAAAAAAATGGATATAAACTATTCCTACATGATCCACTCATACAATAGTGAAATGCTATGTGGAAGGGATGGTTGATAGTGTTCCTCGAGGGAAGGGGGATTGTGAAAGACTTGTTATAATTGTATTGTGTATTTCCAATATGTTTGGATGCAGGGCAGACCAGGAGAATGAAGGATCACTCACTGGTTGCATGATAACCTAGTTTTGAAGGGTCACTGGTTGAGGGGATAGTCAAGGTCCAGATGATTGGGCCATTGGAGGACCCTATTTCTTTGTATGAATTTCTATTCAAATTGGATGCATGGATTTCTTGTGATTTATCGGCCGCTATGTACCTTGCAACTGCATCTGTAAATCTACATATACTTCTCTAGTGTTGTAAGCGACTTAGGGATCAAAATAGAGAAAATAAATCAAAATCATTCTTTGTCCTATTTCCTTTTTAAAAAGTCTCAACTATCAATGATACAATACATTTGATGCCCTATGCTATCAATACAAATGGTGCCTAGCTAGAAGGTCATGGGCTGTCCATTTGATAACCATAGTCAACATTTCAAAAAAATGGATATAAAGCATGGGCTAGGGCACGACACCAGTAGAATGCGATCATTTCAGAGAGCATCTTAGCAATATACAATGGCATCATTAAACATGCCAGTAATATCAACAAACATGAATTCAAACATTTCAAAACCAATGGCATGTTTACAACAAAGGTCTAATAGAAATCTCAACAATTCTTAAACATACTTTATCTGATATGATGAATTCTTAAACAATTAAGGTTGGAGTAGACATAGTTATCACACTTTTTTTTTTGTGGTACAAGGAAGATTTGGCTAGGTCAAATCTTCCTTCGTGCTAGCAATCTACAAAATTAGACCTTTATTAACAACTCATCACATCAAATAAAGTATGTTTAAGAATTTTTGGGACTGGTCCTTTGGTGTGTATTAAACATAATAGAATTTTTAGCATATTATTATCATTCTATTTCTTTGTTGTAAACATGCCATTGGTTCAGTTTTGTAACTTCACTGTTGTATGAGTGGATTGTGTAGGAACAGTTAACGTTAAACAAGGAGCAACTCCTCAACATATCTTGGAAACCATTGAATTCAATAATAAATGAAACCTAACACCAACACTATTCCTTCCATTCACTTCTACCAAGAATAAAGCATTTAATCCATTCAACATTACATATAATCATTAGACAGTTACATTTCTTGACTGTGTAGAGGATTAGTCACGACCAAAATGATCAAAAGTACTTTCACCCTTGCACAAGCTATTCCAAAATTCAAGTAAAATGAGAAATATGTTATATCAAATCATTTGTATTCATAGTAACCATTCAAAGGATCATTTTTTCAATGAACCCTCTGACTGCACCCCTGCGGCAGAGAAAGGAAACCTATCAATAGAGAAAGGAAACATAGTAAAACCAGTCTATGCCGCTATTTGTGAGGGTGCAGTCATGATAAGTGCCTCTCAAACCTCTCCAAACATGTAAGATTGTCTTTAAATACTTTATTGATCTCTTCTAAAAATTAACCAAATTAAACCTACATTTGAATCCACACACAATAACCTAAAATGAAGGGTTTTGTATCCTTTAATGAATCTCAATCACTGATAATGCATGGACAGTC
This sequence comes from Chamaecyparis obtusa, assembly GCA_027943335.1. Lineage (NCBI taxonomy): Eukaryota > Viridiplantae > Streptophyta > Pinopsida > Cupressales > Cupressaceae > Chamaecyparis > Chamaecyparis obtusa. Next base: position 324,313 of record BSBK01003840.1, read on the forward strand.
AAACTAGTAGTCTCCAAAGAATTCAATAAGTGAATATGAATGTTTGAAAACTTTCCTCTCAACTTCCCCAACCACTTCTAATCAGTTAGAGGGATTAGTTGAGTGTTTAGACAATAAAAATTCTCATGCAACTCCCAAAATTTCACATACAAAATAAAATTAAATCCATTTATGAATTAAATCCAGTATGCCAAAGGACTAGTCCCAACAATTCTTAAACATACTTTATCTGACATGATGAATTGTTAATAAAGGTCTAATATACAATGGTCATGCCAGTAATATCAACAAACGTGAATCCAAACATTTCAAAACCAATGGCATATTTACAACAAAGGTCTAATAGAACTCTCAACAATTCTTAAACATACTTTATCTGATATGATGAATTCTTAAACAATTAAGGTTGGAGTAGACATAGTTATCACACATTTTTTTGTGTGGTACAAGGAAGATATGCCTATGTCAAATATTCCTTCATGCTAGTAGTCTACAGAATTAGACCTTTATTAACAATTCATCATATCAGATAAAGTATGTTTAAGAATTGTTGGGACTAGTCCTTTGGCATGTATTAAATAGAATAGAATTTTCAACATATTATTATCATTCTATTTCTTTGTTGTAAACATGTCATTGGTTCAATTGTGTAACTTCACTTTTGTATGAGTGGATTGTGTAGGAACAGCTAACATTAAGCAAGGAGCAACTCCTCAGTACATCTTGGAAACCATTGAATTCAATAATAAATGATCTCTTCTAAACATTCACCAAATCAATCCTACATTTGAATCCACGCACAATAACCCAAAATGAAGGGTTTTGTATCCTTTAATGAATCTCAGTCACTGGTAACGCATGGACAGTCAAACTAGTAGTCTCCAAAGCATAGTAATATCAACAAACACGAATCCAAACATTTCAAAATAGTGAATCGATATCCTTGAGCAGAAGCACCAATAACATCAAATAATGGAGATAAAGCATGGGCTAGGGTACGACACTAGTAGAATGCGGTCATTTTAGTGAGCATTCATGATCAAATAAAATGCAATGCATTTGAAATTTGTGGTCGAATATGATGCCAAAGGCTCGAAAGATGTTGCCCATCAAAGATACCAATCAAAGATGAAGAAATCACATACCTTCTCTCACGCTCAACTTTCATGAAGGAATATTTGATAGCCAAATCTTCCTTGTACCACACGAAGAACATGTCATTGGTTTAGTTTTGTATAAAAAAAAATTGTGTAATTAGTAATTGGCAGATTAAACGCATGTTATTATCATATCAGATAAAGTATGTTTATCAGTTTAGCATGTTATTATCATATCAGATAAAGTATGTTTAAGAATTGTTGGGACTGGTCCTTTGGCGTGTATTAAACAGAATAGAATTTTCAGCATATTATTATCATTCTATTTCTTTGTTCTAAACATGCCATTGGTTCAGTTTTGTAAAAAAAAAATTTGTGTTAAATGCATTTTTCATGAGGAGGGGTCTTCTTCTGAGGAGATTGATGAAGATTGTGCACCTTAAAAACCAATTCATAAGGTACCAATCATGTTTACTATTTGCTTATATTTTTGGATTGGTAAATCTCCTTAGTTTCATGTCCTTTCTTTTGATTACTGTGGATGAGATATGTATCTTACATTTAACATTCAACTTCTTTACATTTTAGAACATGTAGTGTGTTTTTTGAGGATTTTACCAAATCAACTTTTAACATAAAATGAAAATACCAAACTGATATGTTGCCCTTTCAACTTGACAAAATATTTGCATTTGACCAATAATGGCAAGCAATTGAATGATAAATCCACATACCTGTATCTTTGTAAAATACCTAGAACATCAAAAAGATGGCTAAGTGGCTGCCACCATGATTTTTATCTACTGAATATGGGGAAAAAAGCACCAAAAAGTATCAAATATAAAACATGATTGGTCATTTCAAAGAGCATTCATGATCAAATAAAATGCAATGCATTTGAAATTTATGGTCGAATATGATGCCAGAGGCTCTAAAGACATTGCCCATCAAAGATACCAATCAAAGATGAAGAAATCACATAGCTTCTCTCGCACTCGATCAGCTTTCACCCGGTCCTTTTCTCCTGCTCCTTTTCTCTGCAATCAAAATAAAAATGATTTGGTTGTTTCAAAATAGTGAATCGATATCCTTGAGCATAAGCACCAATAACATCAACTATTTTGATCTGTGGGTACCTAATGTTGGCAAGATTTCTTTTATTAATAAGATTACTCAGCAAGCTTGAAGAAGCAATATATTTTGGCAAATGAAGAGTGGATAGATGATGATATTCCTAAGATCATGGATGGATATAGTGTTGCAAACTTTATTGATCCAGATATCTTGCAGAGGCTTCAAGAACTAGAGAGGGAAGAAGGGCTTAGGATGGAAGCTGAGGGTGATGAGGATGATGAGATGGGGGAAGTGGAGTTGAATCCTGATGAAAATGAAGCTCTAGCTGCAATTAGGAAGAAGAATAAGATGCTTATCATCAAATACAGATTGAAGAAGAGTACTACAGAGAGCAGGCCTACCATACCAAGGAAGTTTGACAAGATCAAGGAATATGGATTAAATAAAATGGGAAGACATCTTTCTAGCCTGGGCCTGGACCCTTCGACAATTGGGGTAGGGTCCATACCTAGGCTAGAAAGGTGTCTTCATTTCTATTGTGGATAGGCTCTGCTACTGCAACAACCACAGACTCTGATGTAGATATCACAACAACTGAGAAACATAAATGTAGGCATCATGGTCACAATTTTTTATGTTGTGTCTCCAAAAAATTGTGACCATGATGCCTACATTTATGTTTCTCATTTGTTGTGTCCCAGGACCCCTTATGACCCTTTACGACCATTTACAATCCCTAAGAATACATCTTAGTGGTCTTAAAATGTTGTAAATGGTCATAAGAGGCTCCTAGGAGGGGCCAAATGAGCTTCCACCTTCACATGGTTGGCCCTGTTAAGTAGAGAATGTTAAACTATTCTTGAAACAAAGAGAAGCTCAATAATTTAAGGTCTCAGTCCATAGAGATGCTAAAAAAATGACGGGGATCAATGATGGAGAGTTTTTAGATTCTGAGAAGACGTATATGCAGTGGAGGCCAGAAGGGATTTTTGTGGAGATTTGCTAGATGTGGAGATTTGCTAGAGTGGCTATATACATACAAGGGTTTCCAAATTGAGTACCAGTGTAGATATGATGATTCAGTAACCTACATCTATAAAACCTTCACAAATATCCCTTCTTTGGCCTCCACTCATACCTCTTCTCAAAATCTAGAAACTTTGGATACTATTTCTCATCCATGCACGAAATGTGCTAGTGATCATATAAAATTACTTCAGGCCTCCAGTATTGATGAGCTCCACAAGTGTAAAATGTTTTTGTGAGACTGGGATCAATTATATTGGATATTGTGCAGTGTACATAAAGGCAAGGTGGTGATTATTCTCAATGATCGATAGGTATAAGTCTTCCATGCCTTACCCAGTAGCTAGGACTAAAGATAACAGAGCTCAAGAGACCATAATTGTTGGTCTCTTTCTTCGGTCTATATTATTGACAAAATGTTTTACCTTTCATTAGCTCATCAAATGCAGGGATTTGAAAGAATTTAATAGAATATTTTCAAAATGTGGGGATGTTACTTCATCCAATTTTTACAACATACCTACATCTGAGTATCTGGATTCATAGGGAGCCCATTTTTTCTACCAAAACATTACGGGGACATGATTATTTTATTGGAGTTTTGTAGATAGATCTTTGAAGTTTAGATCTTATTGGCTACAAAGAAGATTCCCTCGGTCTCCTTCCCCATCACATGCGACAAGTACACATGCACTCTTGCGGCATCCCAGGAGGTGGAAAATGAATTAAACAGTTTAAACTTCGCCAAATTTTCGCTTAGGTGCCACAAGTATTATCCATGTGGTCACCTAGAAAAGGAAATGCCCACATTTATACCAACTATATCCAGTCGTCAGATTCCTCCATGTTTTTGGGCCATAGACCACAAAACTTAAGAAGTCATAAAAATAACTATCTTCCTCTACCTTCCTTATTTGGGCATCAATATGGTTGTAAATGATGGCCGCCCAATCAAAATGCTACTTATTGTTGGTCATGTAGTAGAGGAAGTAATACATCCAAGGAAAGAACTCATGGGTGTGGGGTTCATCGAAAACCCTACATAGGAAAATTATCCTGACCTATATTGGCTCCTTGAATTTGGAGTGAGAGATATCCATCTTCTTTTTCTTGTAGTCCCAGCATGGGATCTTCAAGCATTTTTTATTTAGGAGACATCGGATTGCATCTCCTACACCTGTAAATTGTGCAATGATAGTCGCCCTTGTCATGGTGATGGGGCCCTTGAAAAATGGGATCCTCCATGTTGTTGTAATGACATCATGATCTAGGGAGGCAATGAGCTTTCCAGAGGATGTGACAACAATGTGAGCGGTTGCATTATAATTTTTGCCCATGACAAGTATTAACTCTGGAGTCTACATAGAGTGTGGTAAGCATGCTACCTAAATAATCTTGAAAGTGGTGAAATTTACTGACAGAGAATCGTTGGCCCACTTTAGCTGGTATATTTCTTGTTGGAGGATTTTCAGTTTAGCCCAAGTGGTAAAATTAGTATATGTGATCTCCTAGAGGGTAGTCTCAATCTGGGGCCCCTGGATTGTCTCGTCCTCCTTGTATTTCATTACTAGTGGAAGCTTCTCTAAATCCTTTTTTTCTTTTGATTTCTTAATGGGACCTGCACATGAGTTGGAAAGCTCGGGACTTCCAGGTGGTGATCTTGTCACTACCATTTTGCCTAATGATAACTTACAAGATGGGATGACCATCAAAATGATATAAACAATAATAAAAACTCAAAGTGTCTGATGGAAACTTTGGGCCTTATGACTTCAGGGATCCAAGCCTTTTGGTGGATCTTGCACATGAAGGCAACTTGGACTTGGTGGATGACTTGAAAATATTTTTTAGACCCATGATGATGAAGTAGGATGATAAATGGCACAACTTCATGGCCATGTGATCCCAGATGATGTAGAGAGAGAATCATCGTAGGATCACAATGTTGTGACATATGGTAGGTCACAAGTCGAGTTGGTTGAGTGGGCTTGGAGCAACACGTGGAAAAATTCTATGATCCCACAATCCTAACTAGCATGAGGATGATTTCAGCGTGTTATCATGGAATTTTTCCATGTAGCAGATGTAGTTGAGATAGATGGAGGGCCCAACAATGATAGATGATGTGGAAACTTCATGGATCTGAGAGGGTTTTTGTCTTAACATTTTTTATGTCAAAAGTCTCGTTACCCAAAGGAATAAACACATTACTTAGTGAAAAGGAAAGGAATATCAGGAGATGTCTCCTCACATGAGTAAGTTGTAAGATACATGATACGCAAATGAGAGGGATGATGTCCAAAGATCATGACTTCGTGTATTGTCAAAATTTAAAAGTACGCATGTTGGGAACAACCAAGAGACTCAGAGACTAAAATCTCAAAATGACAAAAAAGTACAAATGGATAGTTGATGTGATCCTCACTTACTAACCTATCAATTCCAAGGTTGGGTATGCATGTTCCAATGCACACAAAGCTATGGAATTCAAGCTTATAGATAGCACGACAAAAGGGGAATTAATGGCCAACTTGGGAAAATTGAATGCTCACTCATGGGAACCAGTGCTAGCATTGAAGAGAGCACTATGGAGATGGAGAAGACTAAGAAAATGACTGTTTTGGACATGTGGATTCAACCAAGTGACCAATGTGGACTCTGCAACTTTGTAGAACTCACCTCTTAGCAATGAAATCTAGACCACAATGACTCAACACGGAGTCCATGGGCATGTTATTCACAAAGAGTGGTCGGACGAACCTTGCAAAGAATTCAAACCTTGAACTATTTATAAACACCTATATACAAATGTTGTACAACTTCAAAACTCACAAGGACCAAAATCTATTTACCTCACTATTTATAGGGGTTTCAACAAAGTGCATCTACACTAGCTACAGGAACTTATAGAGATTCACAAGAATTTACAAAAATTGACATTACAAACAAGCAGGCCAAAAAAGTTGCAAAGGACATACACAAACTAGACCAACAAATATACCCACAAAACACTATTTACAGGGTAAGGTTTTTGGGCGACACACAGACAAAGAGAAAGAGAAGGAAAGACAAACAAACAAAAACAAAGCAAGAAAAAAATAAACGAAAAACAAAACCAAGAAACTAAGAGGAACCCACCTAGGAAAATATGTCAAAACCGATGAAGTATGATTCACCCACTTCCCACCTACACTCAAATAACCCACCTCAAACACAAAAGCATGAACACCAAAAATTTGCACAATTCACTTTCAAAGACTTAAGCTCTGTGAACACTTTGCACTTCGCAATAATCACTCAGATGCTGAGGGTAATTTTTGCTTTGGGTAAATATAAAAGTGAGGGGTAAAACTCATTTTAGAATGCCTGAGGAATTGCATTAATTTATAATTTAAATTCCAAAGGTAGGTAAATCTCAAAGTCCAGACTTTGGGGCACTCAACGTTCACTTCCTCAAGCAGAGACAGAAATGACAACATCAGAACCTTGAAGTCTAGAGTTCTTGGAAGCAAATGAGAGGGCACTTCGAGATCTCGGATGTCGGAGAAAAACAAAACAAAAGACAATCAATGACAAAGTAAAGAAAAAAAATAGGGGGACCCAACATTTTTCCGCACAAAATGCAGGGATAGGTATGCAAGCCATAACAAAATCAAGCTACATAAGTCACCAAAGTACATAAATTCATAGCTTTATCTTGCTCTAAACTCACTATATAATAAGATGCTCCTCAATTATCATAGTTGTATCCATGCGCATTTATTTTTAGTCACGTCATAATATAAAACCACAAAATGGTAGTACAAAATAATGGTTACAAAACCATGTGCTAACTAGTTGTCTTAAAAATGGGTCTAACTTTCTTTCTTTCTTTTCTTTTTCAATGATTGCTACTTCCAAACCCCTACATTAGGGGGCATCAATAGGCCCCCTAAATTCACTACATATGTCCAGTTGAGTCTTAATAAGTATGGATGAGTGCACATAGTCCATTAGAGGTGTAAATAGGTGAAATACACAACATATATAAATAATTATTGATTTCAATAAACTCTTATTCATTTCTAGTTCATTCATCAAACATTGTGTAAATACAATATTCAATTTAAAAAAAATTTGACTCAAATTTGAAGTTCTTAAACCTAATGAATTTTTCAATGTAATATTTTAGACCTTCTGCAATCACTCCCTAAACATAATTTTAACATAAATGCACTAAGTCCCCCTTTCCACAACCACATTAAATTGTCACTTCCCATTACAAAATATCAATAAAAAAATTGAATAGAAATACTTTCTTCCTAAAAGTATCACTAAGTATTTTTTTATTGATATTTTGTAATGGGAGGTGACAATTTAATGTGGTTGTGGTAAGGGGGACTTAGTGCATTTATGTTAAAATTATGTTTAGGGAGTGATTGTAGAAGGTCTTAAATATTACATTGAAAAAGTTGTTTGGTTTAAGGACTTCAAATTTTATTCTCTTTTCATTTTGTTAATAACTTATATGAGGTGGCTGACTATGAGGGAATTCCATTCCATTGTAGATTATGCCATAAGACTAGCCATCTGGTTGCTCGTTGTTCTTCTCATAAGGCTAAAACTAAGAAATTGTCTTCTTGGTGGGTGGGGGATTTTGCCCACCATTATACGGTTCATAAAGTCTCCATGGATGAGGTTGTGGTTGCTTACCATTCTCAGACTAATAATGCCTTGGATGATGATACTAGTGAAGTCCCTGTTGAAGATTTGGTACAGACTATGGCTGATGTCCCTTCTGGTGTTGTTCCTGACCGGACTGTTGTTGGTGTCTCTTGTTCTGTTGCTGCTCCTACTGTCTCTGGTTCTGATGTTGTCCTGACTGCTGGGACTGTGTAGTCTCTTGTCCAGACTTCTCCTGGGAGTGTTCGGGGGAATGGTAGTGGTGTTATTCCTGTCCCTACTGTGGATTCTATGGCTTGGCAGAAGGCTGTTGGAATGGTGGAGGATGGATGGACAACAGTTAAGGGAAAGAAATTTAAATCTTCCACGCCTTCTTTTGATATGAATTTACGTTCTCATAAGGATGGGCAAAAATGGAAATCTTGATTGCCCTTTTTTTTGTTTTTTTGTTTCACTTGGTAGGAACTATGGTTTGTTCCTTTGGTTTGTTTGGTGGGGCACCATAGTTGTATTGATCTTTTATTGCCATATCTTTTTAATGCTCTTGTACAAGGTTTCGGGTCCTTTCAAAACTTGATTTTACATAATCAAAACTTATATGAGGTGGCTACTAATTAAATATTAAATAATCTTTTAAAATCTACAGTCTTGAATACTAATTCAATCAAATAAGTTATTTCTAATAACAAATCATAACAGAAACATATTAATGCTCTATTTTTATTTTTTAATTTATTTTCAATTTAGTGTTATTATATAAATCAAAATGATTAAATCTAGAATATATATAATAAGATTTGAAGAAAAAAAAATTCATAATTTCATCCATGACTTCTATAAAATTAAGTGATTACATAATTAAACAAGTATTGAAGCTTCCTTCCTTGAAAAAAGTTATTATGAAAACAAAGCACTGAAAGAATAAACTCAAAAGAAATAATTTCATTAAATTTTCAACATGACAATAAAAATATTTGTCAAATATGAAACCTAGTAGTTGTTAATGAGTTCATACTAATTCTACTGAATCCACTATCCCATATAGGATTTCAGAATTCTACAAGGTAATCATTTAAATTTAAAATACATAAAAATAAGCATTGTGTCAACATTAAAAAATCATCATTTTTGAATATTGGAATAATTTTTTAACTTCATTTGATTTTTAATTTTATTGTAACAAGTGTATAAAATGTAAAAAGGTAAGGATAGTTTTTCACACCCATCAAACAAGATAAATAATTTATAAAAGAACTATTTTTTCTATTTATCTTAATTTTTTAATAAATTGTATAACATTCATCCTTTACAACTCATCCATCTTCAATGAGCATGAGTTAAGTCATTCATTCTCCTATTATGTGATTGGTCATCATTGTGTTGAGACAAATTTAGTGGGCCCAATGTTTCTATGTAGTTGGACTTAGGATTATGTTTTGACATTCTAATCTTGCCTCTTTATGAAATTTATGTATTTTAATGGTTATTTGTTTGATCAAATGATAATTTTAGCCTTGAAAGGGTTTAAATATTGAGATATATCATAAGGCAAAACAATGATAATGTGCACCATGTGTTAAGTAGCCTAGGATTAATTTCAATGTTTATGCATTGGAAAGATGAGTTTTATGTCAATGATAGTTGAAGTTGATTGTTTCCTATATGGCTCTTATGATCTTGGAGCATCTGGATTATTGGTCTCATTACAATCTTATAATATGGGTATCTCCATGTAGTATTAGTTCTTGTCATAACCTCTAAGTTGTGTTGGATCACTTCTCATATTTTCTTTCTCAAATATATTGTGATGTTATTAGGCTAATTGTGGTGCGATTTGACATCTCTAAAATGTATTAGAGAGGGTTCAAAAAAATTCATTACATTGTTGGTCAGTTATTTCCATGACTTGTAGTATGACCCACTTGTGTGCTTGAGGTGATGTTAGATAAATGTTTCTTATGGGTATATATCATTACAATGATATCATGATCTCTAAGGAGTTGGTTTAAGGTGAGTCAATACCACATTACAATGATCATTTATAGAAGACTCGCATATTTGGAGCTTCTTTTGTTATGTATCAAGTTAGAGACCTTACAAAGATTGAGATCCCTCATTTTTTATTGAAGATATGTTTAGATTATAAGGGACATGATCTTATAGTTGAACATTCTAAATTTGCAAATCTAAAAATTATATGTGATAACTTCAAATTACTCCTAATATTTTATAGTAGCTAGGTCGGTAAGTCCCCTAATTATAACTAAGGTTTTAGGTTCACATCATTGAGTATGATGCCACATCAAGATACTTTTTATTGAGTTGTCCTAAATAAGCTCCCAAAAAAGGTATATAGATAATCTTGCACTAAGTTATACCATTCTTAATTACATGATTCATTGGTGTGTTGATGTGGCATCACATGATGTTTTTCTTTTTATATGTAAAGACTACATTTCATTCCATAATCATGATCAATACTAATGTCTTTAAAGTCATAAATAATAGTGTCATTTTATTAAAAATATTAGACATTAAAAAAATAAATACTATCTACTTGGAATATGGGATTATGAGGTCCTTCCCTTTGGATGTTGGTGATGCTTCTCTATTGGGTATATGGCTACAGAGTGTGGTATTTTGCATCGTAAAGGTGTTGCTACTTGGTGGAAGGGTGCAAATGATAATACTTTGACCAATTGATATTATAATTATCTCTCTATTTCTACCTCTAAGGAATCCTCATAGGAAGATGATGAGGATGAAACTCCAACTGCAAATCTTGGTGATGTTCCTACTACAAATCTAGGTCATGCTCCTACTCCAACTCTAATTCATGCTCTTGTTGTAAGTCAGGGTGATGTCCCTGTTGTAAACCATGAGAATACCACTCTTTCTCCTACTAATGTGACCCCCTCTGTCCATGTGGACCATTCATGGCCTTTTGCTTCTGCTTTTTCTTAGCTCCAAGCTTCAGCTACTAATATACAACTTTCTCAACACTCTATTCATTGTGCTAACAACTACCCATAGGATATTCATTGTGCTAACAGCACTCTATTCATTGTGCTAGCTACTAATATACAACTGATCTTATAATTATCTCTCTATTTCTACCTCTAAGGAATCCTCATAGGAAGATGATGAGGATGAAACTCCAACTGCAAATCTTGGTGATGCTCCTACTACAAATCTAGGTCATGCTCCTACTCCAACTCTAATTCATGCTCTTGTTGTAAGTCTAGGTGATGTCCCTGAGAATACCACTCTTTCTCCTACTAGTGTGACCCCCTCTATCCATGTGGACCATTCATGGCCTTTTGCTTCTACTTTTTCTTAGCTCCAAGCTTCAGCTACTAATATACAACTTTATCAGCACTCTATTCATTGTGCTAACAACTACCCAAATAGAGTTTCATTAGGTGGGGATCCTAAGGATAGTATTGTGTAGACTATTATCTAAAAACACAAAAAAAATGCTTCTTTAAACTCACACTCTTCTCCACAAGTAGTGAGTGAGCGGCCTTCCCACCCTCGAAGAGGGCTACTATCTGTTGTGCTAGTGTACTATTTATTTTGTTTTTTTTTTTGTTTTTGACAATACCTGTTGTGCTATTAATAAGTTGTTGATGGCCTATAAAAGCCAACGCCCCTATCTTAGTGTTGTTTTTCTCTTTGAATCCTTTGGGTTGTGGTTGTGTATGGGTCAACCCCCTTGTTAGGCTACTTATTTTAATAAAAAATAACAAATACTCTCTAAAATATTAGATCATAGGTGTGTGCATTAAAGATCTTATTAAGCTCGAGCTTTTGTTGTGTCAACATTTTTGTGGCATACAATATTTTGATGGGGTATAGTGCTACCATGAGATATTCTTAAATTATTTTTATTGGTCCTTGAAGCACTATACAATATCACAATTATGGTCCATGTGTACAAAAATATGGTCAAGGATGCCCTAGTGTAAATGACATGAAAAGATGCACAATTTGTGTGCTTATCAAGTGGGAGCAATCATGTTATATTTCTATATAACATAATTTAAAGGTCGTAATCTCATTTCAAAATGTCTATGGTGATTTTAAAAGAAAAGTGCTATTATCAAATATTTGGTGTGAATATTACTTATAGATAGCTATTATTTTAATTTTCTAATAAATTGAGGAGCTTAAGAAAACTCATGGAACCTAGTGTAAAATTGTGAATGGCAATCTAATTTTTGAATTGCATTTTTATAAAAGCATAATTTGATTTAATTATTGAACTAATAAATGATTAGTTGTCTCATCTCTCACTTTGCACATAACACGCCTTCCTGGGCTCATGATCCCAAGTTTATTCAGTATGTCTTGTGTTAGAATTCCTCCGCGTATAACCGCCCATGCAAATGTCCCAGCTTTGGGCATACAATATTTTCCCCATAATAATTCAGTTGGTCATGCCTCCTTATCTTGGGCCGCCTCTTTGATTCTATAGTCACACTTGAATTTATGTTCACCTAAGGGGGATCCACACCATCTTACTAAATCATCTTCATTGGACGGACATATACATCTTTTCTTTAGTATACTCTCTAGAAAATCCTTTTGTTTTTGTGGGGCATGGATATTTTGCATGAAATGCCATTGCCCTCGAAGGATACCCTTGTCCTCACATAGCATGTCATAACTAGAAATCTTCTCGCCTCATCATCATGAGGTATCTTGACTTATATCTATCAAATGGGGGTTATTTTTTAATGCTCCATGCCCTTCCCAAGAATCATTCCAAAAGCCTGCCATTTTTTACTTGTTGACCTCTAGGTTATGTGTTTTATGATGATATTTCTCTAGTCCATGATGAAGTTCTAGATAGTGGATCTATGAGGATGATTTTTTGTAGTGAAGATCTTAATTGGTTCACTTGTGTATAAGTATTTCTTCCTAGGACTTGGACCCACTTTATATTTCCTTTAGTGTAAATCTACCAGACTAATTTGGCACCCATGGCCGCATTCATGCTATTAATTTGTTTGATGTTAGTTCCTCCATCCGATTTTGGTATGTTGATCTTATCCCAGAAGATATAATTGGAATCAGTATGTCATCAACTTCCTTGGGTAACTTCAAACATGACATTGAATAAATTGGCATTTCTAAAAGCATAGATTTAATCAAGAGAATTATACCTGCTGAAGTTAGCCATATGCCCTTCCAAATCTCCATTTTATTCTTACAATTGTTAATCAACCTTCCCAATAGCATTTCTTCTTCATACCACCAAAAAGAGGCATACCCAAGAATCTCCATGGAAATTTTGCTACTTAAAGGTTTAGAACGTTGGTGATATCCCTTTGCAAATTGGGTTGGGTGTTTAGGAAGAACACCTCTCATTTCCTCCAATTAATGCTTTGTCCAGACGCCATGCAGTAGCTGTTCAGTAAATTGTTGATGACTCTTGCTTTTGTTTTACTAGCCTCTCCGAATAAAATTGTATCATCATAAAATTGTTGATGCGATATTAGATCTAAGGCATGAGTGACATTCATCCCATTCCACAAACCTTCCTGCTGGAGTTTACAGATACACCTCCCCAGTGCTTCATCCATTATGATAAAAATCAATGGGGAAAGTGGGCTTCCCTGGCGAATGCCTCTAGATTAAGAAAAGAAATTGTAAGCCTCTCCATTGAGAAGCTCAAAGAATTTTGGTTTGATAATGCATTATTTAACCCATTTAATCCATCTTTCTCCAAAGCCAAATCTCTCCGAGACATCTTTCAAGAAATGTATGTCAACAAGATTGTATTCTTTGAGAATGTCTAGCTTTAGGATCATACTTGGTGTCCTAGGTTTCCTTGTCGAGCGGATTGTTTTATGCACCACAATAATTCCTTCCACAATTGATTTGCTAGGAGAAAACCCAGTATGTTCTTCTGATATAAATTTCTCAAGAATCTTCTTCAAGGAATTGATAATGATTTTGGATATAATTTTATAGTTGATGTTACATAATGAAATCGACCTAAAATCATCCATAGTCTGCACCACCTTTTTCTTTGGAATTAGTGCTAGAAATGTATGATCCAATGCACCCAACATGATGGCTTTTCTTCTTGACTCTTATGCAGCTTTATGCAGATTTTCGCTCACACTGTCCCAAAAGTGTTGAAAAAAGGCAGCAGGAAAACCATCTGGTCTAGGGGCCTTGTCTAGGTTAAGTTGAAAGGTAGCAACTTTGACTTCTTCATCAAAATTGGTTTATATAGTTGGTGGTTATCCTCCTCTGAAATGATTTTAGGTATACTATTGAGGATGCTTTCTCTGTCCATATCATAATATATTTGTTATAATTATTTTTTTTGTATATGAAATATAAAATACTATAATATCATATATAATTATATGTAATATTAATATTAGTATCAATATATTATTTAATATTAAAATACATTATATATTTTAGTTAATTTATATATTGTGGAGAAGGGAATTCACCACTCTTAATATTGACAAAATCACAACAAGCGAATCAACTCTTATACCATCTCACTAAACTAGCACTTTGGTGGGCTAGGGTGATCAAGAAGATTAATTGATTAGCTTGAATTTAAGACTTAAATTGAATGCAAGGTAATACTAACAAATTAAAATATTTTGACTACCACAAGTAGAAGATAAAACCATCAAGACCCACTGCCCGACTTTGTGAGATTGTTCTCATAGATGCCAATATGAGTTTAGGATTAAAGTACGAATATTGGAAAACAATCTGATGTGCGTACATCCTATATGGATAGAGTATAGAAATTAAAATAGAGAAAGTACATGACATAAACTGAATAAATAGAAAGTAAATATAAACTAATAGCAAGGAGCACATAGTACAACTACGATGTGCAAATTACTATTACAAGGGGAATAAGAGAAGAATAAATCTTACAAACAGGAGGTAGAAGAATCCCAAGATCTCCCGCTCCTTCCTCAAACAAAACCTACACATAACTAGAAATAAAAATGTTGGGGCCGCTTGATTAAGATGCCTACCACAGTTAGACACTCACTTTGGTGTTTCCACCTCCACAAATATACATGATTGATAGATAGATAATAAATAACTAATAATGGATTAAAAAAATAAAATGAACAAGAGTATGATCAAAGCACTATGATAATGCTTAAACAAAATAAGATGAGATGAGTGAGCTTTCCTTTGAAGCCACATAGCCAGAGCTTGATGGGATGAAAGTGAGATTGAGACAGTGGACAAAATAGGGTTGTAGAGCTTCAACATGAAAGAGAGACAAAATACAATGAATATATATATAAGATGATGGAGGAAATTGCCAAGAGATCTTGAAGAAGCTTGAAGAAGTGTCTAGAGGAACAAATGAAGCAATTTTGAGATGGTTTAAGAAAGATGAGGGATTCTCAACATTGATGGGTGGTGGTAAGAGATGTTACACTACAAAATTATTTGTAGCATCCCAACAACCACTTGTTCATCTATATATTCACAAGACAAATGTGCATTGTGTGGATGTCTCCATGGTGTACACGCATCTTGAGCCAAACAAGGCGTGTGATCAAGGATTTCGACAGGAAAGTGAAAAAGTGGATGGAAGGACATGGAGGCTTATGTTATATTGGCTAAGGTAGAGGCATTATGCAATGAAGAATTACATGGGTATAATTTAAAACACTACACATGGGTCTGTGCAGGATCATGGTGGGCCAAACTAGGCCCTTAAATGGCGATGAAAATTTAGAAAAATAGAGTTAGACAACTTGACATGAAATTTTGAATGGGTTATAAAAATGATTTCAAAAACATGTAATAACAAAATTTGTACCAAGTTGAATGTAGTTTCTAAGCTACTAGTTGTTTTCTAGAAAAAAAATTGGTAAAAATTTGAAATTTCAATGCAGTGGTACTAAATTTTTAAAAAAGTAGATGTATGTTTCACCACCCTAAGCACAATCAAAACATTTTATTTTTATGAGCCTTTAGATATAAGTAGAAGACACATGTCCGGATGTGACACATACTTTTTTGTATTTTTTTCCCAAGTAAATAATTATTTATGAACTTTTTACTACAACTTTGTAAAAATACAAAAACTCGTATGTCTGACCACCATAACTTGGTCAAAAATGTACGAATTTTAATTGTTTTTGTTAATCCTATAGTATGTGAAGTATAGAATGTGATGCATCTTTTGGATTTGAAAAATGTGAAACCAATATTTGAAAGTTATAGATATTTTTCAATCAACCTATCAATTAGGACTTTAGTCGTAATCCATGTAGAAAATCAACAATAATTATTTATTAAATTCAAAATAAGACATAATTTATATTGGTAGAAATTTGACAATTTCCTTACAAACCCTTTTCATTTCATGAATTTCAAGTTAAACACAAAAAGTTTTCATCTACATGGATGAAGTCTAAAAAATCAAGGAAATATTGAAAATAAGTTTTTTATGTTGACTTTTCAGGTTTGGCATCCCCAATCCAAATCTCATAGCAATCTCGAGGGAAAAATGAGGGAAAAAAATATGTCAGAAAAAATGGACATCTATTGGTAATGGATATCCATTTTTTAAATGTTAGAAATATGTATTTGTTTCCTCAAGTTGTTTTTTTTAAATATGTTTTCAAAACAAAGATTTGTTACAAATAGATATTTATTTTGTATCTATGTTTTCAAAAATCAATATTCATTTCCTTGATGTGGATATCTATTTTATTTTCCAAAATAGATATTTGTTTCCAAAATAGATATCCATTTTGAAAATACCAAAAACCACATTTTATTTTAATGGGCATAACTTTTACATTTTTTTTAATTTTGATTTTTTATAAGCATTGGAAAGGTGATTCGGAGCTCTACACAATGAAATAGGTAGCATTTTTATATCAAATAAAAATTAATTATTAATCTAAGTTCGTCCTTCATATCTAAAACATTAAATGCTTATAATTTTTGCATATGAAGTCCCTTTGTGATATTGCTATCAGGATTCAACTGTGTAGTTTTTCAATCAAACTCATTGACCCATGTTTCATGAGTAGTGGTTCAGAGGAACCCATCTCTCATGAGAATGAAGGGAACACTTAACACTTATTGCATCTAGGTGATGCTCATAGAGGTGAAGCACCGAGACTTCCTGGGAGGTCACCCATCCTAGTATTACTCCATCTCAAGTGCACTTAACTACACAGTTTCCTCCATGGTTAAGCCATCTTTGCTTTCAACCCCATTTTCAAAACCTTTAGCTAGTGTTTTGCCTTATGAATCATTCATTAGAAATCCCCTTAAGCTTATCCATTGACAAGTAGGAGATATTTTCCATAGCAAGTCAAATTGTGATATTGCTATTAGGATTCAACTGTGTATTTTTTTAGTCAAACTTATTGACCCATGTTTCATGAGTAGTAGTTCAAAAGAACCCATCTCTCATGAGAATGAAGGGGACACTTGGAATTCATTGCATCTAGGTGATTCTCATAGAGGTGAAGCAGCAAGACTTCCCGAGAGGTCACTCATCCCAGTACTACTCTAGCTCAAGCATGCTTATCTACAAAGTTTCCTCCATGGTTAAGTCCACTTTTCTTGCAACCCCATTTGTAAAATGTTAGTAAGTGTTGTGCCATATGAAGCATTCAATAGAAATCTCCTTAACTCATAAGTAAGATATATTTTCCACAACAAGTCAAACTATAATATTGCTATCAGGGTTCAACTGTGTAGGTTTGTAGTCAAACTAATTGACCATGTTTCATGAGTAGTGATTCATAAGAACCTATCTCTCATGAGAATGAATGGAACACTTAGCACTCATTGCATCTAGGTGATTCTCTCAAAGTTGAACCACTAAGACTTCTCGGGAGGTCACCCATCCTAGTATTACTCCAGCTTAATCGCGCTTAACTACAAAGTTTCCTCGATAGTTAAGCCATCTTTTCTTGCAACCCCATTTGCAAAACCTTCAACAAGTGTTGTGTCTTATGAACCATTTATTAGAAATCTGCTTAAGCTCATCATTTTATAAGTAGGAGATATTTTCCACAACAAGTCAAATTGTGATATTTATATCAGGATTCAACTGTGTAGTTTTTTATACAAACTCATTGACCCATGTTTCATGAGTAGTGGTTCACAAGAACCCATCTATCATGAGAATTAAGGGAAAACTTGGCACTATTACATCTAGGTGATGCTCACATAGGTGAAGCAACGAGACATCCTTGGAGGTCACCCATGATCCCATTAATTACTACTCCATCTCAAGTGCAATTAACTATGAAGTTTCCTCCATGGTTAAGCCCACTTTGCTTGCAACCCCATTTGTAAAACCTTTAGCAAGTGTTGTGCCTTATGAACCATCCATTAGAAATCCCCTTAAGCTCATAAATTGATAAGTAGGAGATATTTTTCACAACAAGTCAAATTGTGATATTGCTATCAAGATTCAATTGTGTAGTTTTTCAATCAGATTCATTGACTCGTGTTTCATGAGTAGTGGTTCACAAGAACCCATCTCTCATGAGATGAAGGAAATTCTTAGCACTCATTACATCTAGGTGATACTCATAGAAGTGAAGCACTGAGACTTCCTGGGAGGTCACCCATCCCAATACTACTCTAGCTCAAGCATGCTTAACTACGAAGTTTCCTACATGGTTAAGCCCACTTTACTTGTAGCCCCATTTGAAAAACCTTCAAAAAGTATTGTGTCTTATGAATAATTCATTAGAAAGTCCCTTAAGCTCATCAATTGATAAGTAGAAGATATTTTCCACACTAAGCTAATTGTGATCATCTTTATTAGCCGATGGGGCTATAATTGTAGTAGCTTTCATCACCAGACTGAAACAAAATTCAACTCACAACCAAAATTTTCATTTAAAAGGCTACAAAAATCTCTGCCTCAAGAATTTGGTAGCTCTAAAACCCCAATATTTAGGGATCTACATTTTTCTGACTATGAATGGATTGAAGCAGTAGATTTAGGAAGGGTGGGTGGTTTTGGTTTGTCTCATATTTTAAAAACAATTCTATTTTGGTAGGGTTTGGTATTGGCATCGTTGACAGTTCAACCCAAAATTTAGCAAAATCTTGAGGTAAGTCACTTGCCTTGGTTTTAGGGGAAGAGTATCAGTGTCACATTATAATTTGGGTTGGTTTAATAGTGGAGAATTTGTGCTTTTGAAAGAGAGGTGAGAAGTTCAAATCTCACAAGGGGGTAGGGTATTATGTCTTGTTTGTAGCGCAGTTAGGTGTCTCCCACAAGGGAGTAGGGTATGTATGCCTAGTTTGTAGCATAGTTAGATGTCTCCCACAAGGGGGTAGGGTATGTATGCCTAGTTTGTAGCATAATTAGGTGTCTCCCATAAGAAGTACACGATAGTCCAATTTGTTGCCACCATATGTAAACCCAAAAATAAATGGCTAGTATTGTGAACTATAAAAGGACCTTTCCATTCCTATATTTCAATTCTCATTTATTGGATCTCTTTAATTAAAAGTTCACTTAAAAATTATCTAGTGGGTCAATAGCTCTTATATTTTAGAAATAGCAATTAGATAAATTGTGTAACTTTATTGGTACCAACAAGACATGATTATTGGGGCATTTGTGCAGAAGTATTGGATCAATTGTCCAAATTTTTTGGTTGCTAAAAAAAATGGGTAAGGGGAAATTTGTAATGTGTTTTAGATAACAAATTTAAATGACCACTTTTTGACCATCACACACATAACGAACCTCACAACATTCATTTGTACTACCCAAAAGCCAAAAGAATAACCATAAGTATTAAGTCGCACATGAGGACAACCAAATTTTTTTGGTCAAAATTCAGTGTACCATTTTGGAGCTTAGGGTGCATAAAGTTAGCTATAACAACTATTAGTGCTCTTTTTCTAGTGAGTTTTGTTTTGGGAATCAGTATACAACCAGATCATTTTATTGTGCTTCATTTCATTCAAAAGTTATTTTTTTGTTGTCTATTAAATAAATGTTATTGGTTTTGTAGTTTTATCTTTCTATTTTTATATATTGTAATATCTAGCATTAGATCCATATTTGTTTCCTTAGGTAGAGGTATTTTGGATTTTACAATTATTTGGTAGTTTTAGATTTTTATTTATTTTGCTTCCTGTGTTTTTGAGGTTATATATTTGTAATGAATTTTTTGATAGAATCGTTAAGTTAGTATTGAATGGATACTGGTTAATAGAGATGTTGTAAATGTAATGGTTTCTATCTAGATCTATTTTCACATAGAGTGAATGGGTGGTAGAGATTGGACCATCTTTATATGTTAAACTTATCACATTCTTCTTCACTAACCATATACATTGTACAACATATTTCTTCACTATTTTGTATCATCATATTGGCTCTTGTATTTTAAAGACCAAAAGTTACAAGACAAAGGATTAGTGTGACACAAAACAAATACAATCTTAAAAGATTGTCTTAAATCAGTGACAAACAAATTAGGTTTTCAAATGGGTTCATCATCTCACATGGTTGGTTACTTGGTTAGCCTTTAATAGTACGACAAGATACTAATATGCATTTGATATCATTGCATTATTTTTTGAAGCCATGTGTCTATGTTACCTAACAAAAATAAGGGTGCTACATTTGAGAGATCATCTTCCCACAAACAAATAAACCTAGAATCTTTACTTTTGCATCAATCTGGAATGGTTCCACATATTTTAGAAACAATTCTAGAGATTGTTAGGTCTAGCAAGTCTAACCTGGAAGTATCAGGTTTTTGTATATTTTGGCATTTGTCTCTTTTGGTCTCCAATTATTTGGATATCTTCTCCTAGTGTTGTTTTACATGAATCTCCTATAATTTTCTTTTTATGTACCCTAAAAGGTTTTACGTAATTTCCACAATAGAAAGGTGCATAATGTTGTTTCTTCTTGATGTCATTGAATACAAGTGATGCCTATGAGACTTAGCTTTTTTAGATTTATCTTGATGGATGGGATTTAATAGATCTATGGAATACATATCATTCAATTATGAATACCCGTAATCAACACTAACAAATTTAATACCGTGCAACTACTCATGTAATAATATTAAAAAGGTTAGGCATTAAAACAACATCTATCACAAATATCAGAACACGATACATTATTGGACCATCTCCAGGTTATATTGTGTGCTAATTGATATTGGCTAAGAGGTATGTGTATTGAAAATATTATTAGACTTGATTCTTTTTATGGTCAATGTTCTTGTAGCACATGAGCCTTTGTTGTAGGGAATTGGCTATATTCAAAATGTCCTTAATAAGACATTTAAGTGCATTTAATAATTAAATCAAAAATAAGAATATAATTATATTTTAATTTTTTTATTTTATTATTAAATGTAATTAAATATCTTGTCAAAGCCATTTTGATGTCTGTATAGAATATCCTTATTGCTTATTGTACAACATGGTTAATTTTAAATTTCATATGACATTGCCTTGTCTATATTGAGATAGTTAACATTTAAATCTAGACACTCTTTACTCATTTGATTTCCCACTACTAAATTATTAATTCTCTACTTTCATATATAGAAATTAGATTAAATGAAACTAGACTTAAAACCAATTTATCGATCCACATAAATATTTCTAGGGCTAACTATTTTGGAAAATGTTAAACTTTTATTACTACTTCCTACTTATTAGAACTATAGGATAATAGGTAGTACCTTTGTCATTGACTTGGTATTGGCCATTGTAGCTATGAAGCTTGGCTAATAAAGATGGTGGTGAATGACCTAATTAAGACATTGGAGAGAGTGTCATTAGAAAATAAAGATGATGGTGATAAAAATGAAGGTGGAGAGAAAAAGGAGGAAGAAAAACCATATGAAAAAAGAGATGGTGAAAAAAATGAAGGGGAAGTCAAGAAAAATGAGGGAATAAAAAAGAATGAAGCTCCCATTCCCAAGTATGAAATTAAATATGTGCATCCTCCTCAACTATTTAGTGATGAGAACCCAAATGCTTGTTCCATCATGTAGAAGAAGTTTGTGTTATGAAAATCATTTACATAAATTGAGGGAGACATCACCAAAATAATTCTCTTACCAAGCTCATATTTTTCTAAAGAGAAAAGCCATGTGTACAGATCGTTTAGCTTTCTTAAAAATGTATGTAATCAGGTTATAGACATACCTTAAGGGTAACTGAAATATTTTGTAAATATTGCTTGTAATATTTTCAAATTTATTCTTGTTATAACTGTATTTTGAATCACATTTCCCTTAGACTATTATTTTCAATTTAATCATGTTATGACTATATTATAAATATCACCACCAATATATCACAAAGTATTTCATAGTTCACATGGCATTGGCTTCTTATAATAATTGTGAATGGAAGAGTAATATGTTGAATATTGTAATTCCAACCACCTTAATAGCAAATCTTTCATATGCGCAAACACATCTATAACATTAAAGAAAAACAATCAATATAGGTTTAGGTAGATTTTTTATTGAAATGAATGGATTTTTATTTATTGTTGCAAGCTTAACAATATCCCAAATTTCAAATGGTGTAGAGTCTAAATATGATTCTATCTACACCTTCCAAAAGTTATAATTTCATCCATAAAACTTTGGTACCTTGTAACCATTTTCGTGCACCATCCTAAATCTTCCTCAAGCAGTTAAGCTTCTCCAAGAGGAAATCATCTCTTATACTAATTTTTGAACACACCACATGACTAAAAGTGGGATGAATTAGTCTTGAGTAAACCTTAAACTTTTTCTATCACAAACACTTATATCCATTGTCACATCTTGTATTTCATGCAATTTATGGGTGGTTTAAAAAACATTAGTTTATGTTATTTTCTCCTTAGTGGTGAGTGCTCAATTTTCTATAAATTAATTGAGTTCATATTTTGAAACTCACTCTCAAAAGAAGAATGTAAAGCTTCTATGTTTATGAAGAAGCAGTAGTGCAAGCAATAGTCAAATGAATGTAATGTTGTTTAACAATACAAGGTGAAGCTCAAAAGGTTTGAATGAGTAAAAGAAAGATGTAATGATGCTTGGAATAAATGAGTTGAAATTTAATTCATCAATTTGAAAAATTTGTATTTCATGTTGGTCTTTGTTGGTTTCATTTTATCCTCTTGCTTCAATTTGTCACAATAGAAGGAAGGGAAAATAATTAGTGAAAGAAATTGTCTCAAGGAACAAAAGACAATAAAGATCATTCAAACGTCCATAACTAGTCATTGTCTAAATTCCTTTTCAGAATCATCCAATGCACTCCAAAAATTTCACAAGCACTCAACAAACCTTAGAGTATCTTTTTTTCCAAATTTTCATCACAAGCTCGCGTGCCTCTCTTAGCTCTTATATCTTCATTATGATTATGTACTGTAGTGATCTAAAATTTTGATATGATCTAATATCATTAAATGTATTAAAAAAAATTAAAACTTGTATCAAAATCAAAAAAATATTGCTTCATTTTTCTTTTGTTGTCTCTTATAACTTGTTATTTCTCTCATGGTATTCAAGGAACGAGGACTAAATTCATAAAAATAAGAATAGAAATTTGCATATACAAAGAAACACAAAATTTCTCATATGAGAATCAAACGATTGCATTATTCACATTTGACTTTTACAATCACTTTCTTATATTAGTTTGAATTTTTGTTGATACTAGGACAAAAAAATATAATAGTTTTAGTATAAAAATAAAAAATAGTTGCCTATAGAGAGAGTTTTAAAAGAAAACAATTATTTTCCTATCTTTTCAAATAGAAAAAAAAAAATCATTTTAAATTTGAGTGCATCTCACTACCATTTTGGATCTATATTCTAAAGGAATCATATCTCAGGAAAAAGATTTTGGCCTTAAAAACTTTAAAAATATAATGAAAAAACTAAAACAATTTTTGAGAATTTGTAAATGTTTTTGGTTGAGGTAAGAAAGGATTTTGAAAGGGTTATAATTCTTGTAAAAACCGAGAGAAGATAGGCACTAAGCACGATAGGATAAGATGGAACTCAAGAGAGACAAGGACAAACAAAAAATTGCTACAAATCCTTATAACTTATCAACCCAAAATAAGTGTAGTTTGAAGCCAAATTGATCCAACAATTTTTCACTTCATTCTACAACAAGCATCCAATAGCTCAATACTTCTTTTTTTGGAACAAGAGAGATGATTGTTGGCATAATCTTTAATCAGTCCTAAGACCATTAAGAGATATCCATAATTGTACCTTCTATAGGAGCTTTCCCCTATTTTGTCTTATAATACATTTTGCAAATTTAACCTTGCAAAATGCACTATGGAACTATACATTCTAATGGCCCCACAACCATAGTGGAATAGATGATGCACGAGAAGAAAGAGAAACCTTAACATCTACCTATGGTGGAGGAACTGATATGAAGAGAATATTTAAAAGAATAGAAAGGGCCAAGTAATCATCACATTGATAGAAGATTTCTACAATCCATATTAATTGAGTTAGAATGTTTCTTGATCGATTGTGTGTATGTTTGTTACCTTCAACGTTTTGGATCCATCATCAGAATGCAAAAGATGGTAAGATGTAGAACAAGACTCTATAAAAAGAAAAATGAGGATGGAGTAGACAGTAGGCAAAACAAGAGAAAATAAAGAAAATATTTATAAATTACTATGACATCCTGTAAT
The DNA here is from genome assembly GCA_027943335.1 of Chamaecyparis obtusa. Classification (NCBI taxonomy): domain Eukaryota; kingdom Viridiplantae; phylum Streptophyta; class Pinopsida; order Cupressales; family Cupressaceae; genus Chamaecyparis; species Chamaecyparis obtusa. The sequence continues at coordinate 348,880 of BSBK01003840.1, forward strand.
GACAGATATAATTAAAAAGAAAGAAAGTCAATTTTTTTAATTAAAAAACTAATAAAATTGAGCACGCCTGCCAGGCTAAAGAAAAGATATGCCACTAGTTAACACAACAATGACTTAGTCTACTTGGCATCTACAATCGATAGGTAGATATGGGAAGGCAATAGTTGAAATATTTTAATGGTTGAGTTCAAGCTCTGAAATTTTTGGTCGAATCCTTTGTATTTCTTCTAGCATTAGTAAGAATGTCTTCCTCTTGAGATCCAGATTATAAATTTGCCTTCTTAAGGTTTACTTCCTCTTGAGATGGAACAATACAAGCCTCCCACAAATAAAATTTCTTTCCATAACCATAAGATGAGATATCATGTATTTTTGAGTTTCAGGAAAGAAGACGTGCCCTGAACCAGATCTGTTCTTACTTGGGCTAGTCAATGGACATAACTCAAGGGTACTTCCTACTTTTCTTTTCTATGCTTTTGGTTTATTATTTAATGGTTGGGGTTGGATAATTGTTGGCATCAATCTTTCCTCAAATAAATTTAAGAGTTTGTGGGTTTTGTGGATGTATTGGTCTTTCCTCAAATAAAATATAAGGTTTTGTGGAAGGGTTGGTGCTTGTCAAATAAAATTTAGGATTTCATGGAAGTGTGTTTAGAGTTTCATGGAAAAAATAAATTTAGGGTTTCATACAAGTCTTAGTGTCACCTCAAATGTAATCTAGAGTCTCATGGAACCATTTATCTCTTCTCAAATAAAGTTTAAGGGTTTGTGGGTTTTGTGGAAGTATTGGTCTCTCCTTAAATAGAATATAAGGTTTTGTGGAAGGGCTGGTGTTCTGTCAAATAAAATCTAGAATTTCATGGAAGTGTGTTTAGAGTTTTGTGGAACAAATAAATATAGGGTTTCATGGAAGTTGTGGTGTCACCTCAAATGTAATTTTTAGAGTCTCATGGAAGCATTGATCTCTTCTCAAATAAAATTTAAGGGTTTGTGGGTTTTTTGGAAGTATTGGTCTCTCTTTAAATTAAATGTAAGGTTATGTGGAAGGGTTGGTGTTCTGTCAAATAAAATTTAGGATTTCATGGAAGTGTGTTTAGAGTTTTGTGGAACAAATAAATATAGGGCTTCATGGTGTAGACACCTAAATATGATTACATAATTAAGTAATCATATTTAGCTCTCTCTTGAGGCATTTTATTAAATTAAATATTATTTATTTAATTAATCTATTCCATCCGCTAGTTAATTAATTTAATTAATTAACTATAGCTCAATTAATTATCTAAATGACAAATCCATAGTCTGAGGATTAATTAAATCCCTTTCCTCTAATAATTTAAATGGATGCCTTTATCTATTTAAATTAATTCATAAATCTCCCTTTTCCTCCCACTTGGAATTAAATAATGCATTTAATTCAATTCAAGCACATGGCTCCTAACTTTGACTCCTAACCAAACTCATCCCAATAACCTAACCTTGAGTTCCTACTTAATCCAACCCATTCACACATGCTAATCACCCTAAATTATCTAATGACCCATGATTAGCTAATCCAAACCTCCACTCATTCTCTCTCCTCACATCACATCCTCCTAATCTTCCCACTTGCCTCCTAATCCAAGCCTACTCACCTCCTAAGCATTTGCCACTAAATATTTCACAAAGTGGGTTGAAGCGATTCCGCTCAGTGTAACTACAGGCATCCAGATATCCAAGTTCATCTTTTACAATATCATTTATCACTTCAGCATCCCCTCTGCCATCTTCACAGACCATGGCACCCCATTTGAAAATCAACATGTGAAAACCCTATGTGCCAAATTCCACATCCATCAACATTTTTCCAACCCCTACTTCCCACAAGGAAATGACCAAACTGAGGCATCTAACAAAACTATCCTAAAAATCCTCCAAATAGTTGTCAATGATTATGGCCGTGATTGGCACCTCCAAATCAATCATGCCCTCTAAGCCTATCGCACTTCATTTCATACACCCACAGGCACCACCTCGTACTCCCTAGTATATGGTGTTGAATTCGTCTTACCAATTGAGGTCAAAATCCCTTCACTATGTGTGTCCATGAAGAACTACACCACGAATGAAGACTATCGCGTAGCGCGTCTTACCCAGTTGGATCTGCTAGATGAAAAGAGGCAACAGACCTATGATCACCTGATTGTGTACCAAAATCAACTCAAAAGGAGCTACAACAAAAAGGTTCATCCTAGAAAATTCCAATTGGAAGACATGGTCCTGAAGGAGAACCAGAAGGTACAAGCCAATAGAGAAAAAAAAAGGAAATTTTGAACCCACCTGGCTGGGTCCTTATATTGTAACAACTTGTTTTAGCTCCAGAGCCTATTAGTTGTCCACACCAGAAGGGGAGCCCCTGAATGATCCTATTAATATCATACATCTAAAGTAGTTCTATGCTTGAACCATCCTTATGATCCTGAAAAAATTCATAAAAAATTAATAATAATAATAATAAATTTAGAAAAATGCAAAAAATTAAAAATAAAATAAATATATATATATATATATGATGAAAAAAGTAAAGAGAAATAATCATCCAATGGTGAAAACTTGGCAATCAGGCGCTTTGGACAAGTATGTTGGTGAAAACCTAGAAACAGACACCATACATAGTGGACCATATCCTTATCTATCAAAATTGTGTCTCACCATCGAACGCGCCTTCCACCAATAGTTGTCTCATTTTTCTTTCACTCACCCATCCCTATTCCCAAGGTTTCCTCATCATTGCATCTGCAGAAGAGAATTACTATCATGTGCCCTGAGCTTCCTGTATATACCAAGGCATGTCCTATTCCTAAATACTGAGCTATGTTCATAGTTGTCATTGGTTGACCTATCCTAATGTCTTGAGCTTTGTAAACCAATCAACTATATATAGTGTCTCGGTGTGTGTTTGTCCCGTCTTTGTCAGTTTATGTTTTTACATATCCCTATTTGTTTTACAGCAACATAATCTCAACGAATGACCTGCCCAAATCGTGATTCCTAGTAATTACCTCAGCCAGAGTTCCCAGTCACTATGATTATCCAAGAGTTCCCTATTTTTTAGTTGAAACTTAGTTTGCAGCCAATTCCACTAACCAGGTCATTGAAGGATGCATCCTTCCTCCTATCTAACCTAACCCCACTATCCCACAATCAGTTGATCTCTTTTGGAAAAGGACATCCTTTGGGTTTCATCATTTTGGTTTCGTAATGCTTTCTTTAGTTTCTCTTCTTATCTTTTTGCGGCTTCATGTTGCTCCTCTCCTCAAGGTTTCCACGATCCTTTATATCATGGTGCATTGCGATAGGGGACAATTTTTGGGGTGAGGTCTCTTTGATATTTTTGTTTCTGTCTATGAGTCATTTGGATGCAACCCTTGCACGATCTACATGTGATCTTCCAAGTTACATGGTGCATTCAAGAAGTGTCATTTGTTTGTGGGTTCATTGACATCATTTCCACCATCTCTCCACCTAGATTCATGTGTGATGCTGGGGCAACCCTTGTGTGTCTTTTTTGCGTCAGTCCTATGCAACATTAGTGACATGGCCTCGGGTTCTTTGTAACCTTGGCTAGTCCCTTATGTTTCTATATCAAACTACATGGTGGTATTCCCCTTTGGAATACCTCGTGCTCAAGCTTCATAAAATCCCCCCTATCAAACTCCTCAGCTACACAATCCCACTATCAATCCAAGAAAACATCCTCAAAACTCAACAAACCCACTTAACGCCAACCACCCTTCCACTTTTCATTGATTCCCAAACCCATCATCTTGATGCAAACATGCCAACCATCTTTCCCTGTTCCAATCCTTAACCCATGGATTTTGATTGTGCAAACTCGCTCCCACCACGACCGTCCACATTTCATTCCCTCAGCTAGGGTTCAGTCAGGCAGTGATATGCTTCGCATTCACTTTTCACTCCCATTCTCACAACCACTCATCTATACCTCATCCTATATTTTATTATTAAATCATTTTCATCCTAGATTGCATTATTAAATCATTTTCATTCTAGATTGCATTATTAAATCATTTTCATCCTAGATTACATTATTAAATCATTTCCATTCTCAAGTGCATTAATAAATCATTTGTAGGTCATCTCATTATCTTGCATAGTTAATTCTTTTTAGTTCATCTCATTAACTTGTATTGTTAATCATTTTTAGTTCATCTCGTTATCTTGCATTGTTAATCATTTTTAGATCATCTCATTATCTTGCATTTTTAATTCATTTTAGTTCATGTCATTATCTTGCATTGTTAATTCATTTTAGTTCATTTCATTATCTTGCATTGTTAATTCATTTTAGTCCATCTCATTATCTTGCATTGTTAATTAATTTTAGTCCATTTCATTATCTTGCATAGTTAATTCATTTTAGTCCATTTCATTATCTTGCATTGTTAATCATTTTTAGTTCATTTCATTATCTTGCATTGTTGATTCATTTTAGTCCATTTCATTATCTTACATTGTTAATTCATTGTAGTTCATCTCATTATCTTGCATTGTTAATTCATTTTAGTCCATTTCGTTATCTTACATTGTTAATTCATTGTAGTTAATCTCATTATCTTGTATTATTAATTCATTTTAGTCCATTTCATCATCTTACATTGTTAATTCATTGTATTTCATCTCATTATCTTGCATTGTTAATGTATCATCGAAAAATGGAAGCACTTCCATTTAGGACTAGTTTAGCCCTCTAAGTAAGTGGTTGGGGTCATGTCAAATGCCTTGAATTGGTCTTTGACTTGGATCTGGCTTTTTCCCCCATCCTGCCCTATTTTCCACTTCTTTCTGGTCTGTTTCTGGCATCCTGCTCTGTGAATTTGAGGTTCTTGACCTCAGGGTCAAGGTCAACCTTCTAGGTCAAGGTCGACCTTGACCCTGATCTAGGTTAGGGTCAACCTCAGCCCTGACCCAGGGTCCAAATTTCAAAATCTGAGGATTTCTAAATGTCAGGGTTCGAAATGAATTATTTCCTTCTTCCGGGTCGGCTGTTTCGGGCTTCGAAACGGTAAAATCTTAAAAGATATTTAATTTAGGTCCACTCCTAGGGGTATAGGCCTAATGGGAATTTATTTCTCCTATGTCGACCTCTCTAGAAGTTTGTGCCCTAGACTAGTATATAAGGAAGCCTCTCCTCTCATTTCAATTCAAGCAATCAATGATAATCAAGTAATCAAGAAGCAAGCAAGAAGGAGAAAGGAAGCAATCATCTACGTTCAAGCCTTCAAGAATTCAAGCATTCAAGATCCAATTCATCAAGGAGATCCATTAGTAGTCATTGAAGGATTCAAGCTCTATGGAGCCCTCTTGTTGAAGATTTCTCCATCCATATCCATTCAAGCTTCTTCCTATTCCTAGATCCATTAAAAATTGGTGTTGAAGATCTAAAGGAAATTTATTTGAGACATCCTAGAATTCTATATCCATTTGGAGCATCCATACTTATGGATTCAAGGATTTGAATCCTCCACAAGGGTTTCAACATAAGCAAGGTAAATTGGTCCATTTACTTTGTTAATTATTGCAATTTCAATTCTATTTCAAGGTTAATTCCAAAACTGGGGTTTGACCAAGGCAAACCCCCCATCCAAATGACAAAACCATTTTTCTCGCAGCTGCAGGTGTGGAACAGCAAATTACAGAGAAGATTCGGATACCCTTTTTGGCAAACATTCAGGATTCATGAACAGAATTTTTGTTGGAGTAGCCCAGGTCAAGGTTGACATAAAGGGGTCAAGGTTGACCTTCATTTGGGTCAAGGTCAACCTGGTTCAGAAAAGAAAAAGATTTCTAGGTTTTCTCCGTCTCTGTGTTTCCATTTTGGAATCCGACTGCAGAATTTCTAGAAACTTAGTACAGACACCCGAAAACAACAATTTCTAGATCTTCTATACTTTGAGGTTAGTATTTGTCTTCAATTCATTTCAATTAAGATTTTAATAGTCTCTTCCAAAATGGAATGTAAGGTTTTCTTCTTTCTTCATATTCTTCATCGATTGATTCATTTATGCATTGACCATTTTCTTGTGGTTAATCAATTTGGATCTTTCCTTTGGAAATTTGGGGTTAAGAAGAAGATCTTACCTTCCCCAATTCATCTATTACATAAAGGACATTTACATTTTCATATCATACAGTTAATTCATTTTAGGTCATTTTATTATCTTGCATTATTACTCATTTAGTTCATTTCATTCAATTCATTTCATTAAGCGTGCATTGTCATTTCATGTAATTTATTTTAATCATCTTGTATTGTTAAGACATCATCCATACATACATCCATATATACATAGATCATGACATAAATAGATCATGTATCACATATAATAAATCACATCACATCATGTATCCACAAAACATCAGTAACTGCATCTCACATATGTAATCTAAAAACACACACATCACATAGAAATTAAAAACCATATAGGTGCATCGCATCTTGCATCACTAACATGTTAGCCTCATATCATACTCGTAAAATCACATAACATCCTACATCAAACACATCAATACATCATAAACACCATGCATAGAGATAAACCCATAACACATCATATCCCACCCAACTCATCATATGTATATATACCAATCCCGGTAATGAATCAAAGAATGTCCCAGTCTAAAGATTAAAATAATAAATTTCTCTCTGACTACAAATATATCAATGAAATACATATACAATATGTAGGGACAATGCCCTCTACAAATGAATCATAATGTACATAATCAAAACTGTGCAGCATATCATTGCCTATATGCCTCTCCTAGGGGAGGCTGCATCTCGACATCGACAAAAGGGTCAACCTGTGGTGGATCCTGTGGTGGTGTTGCGGAGATGGCTATCCACATGACCTTGGGCATCGGTCTCTCCACTATGTTGTGAATCCATGTGTCATGCACCTATGTGGGCACCTATACTGACCTTGTCCCATCCCCATCTCCTTTGTCATCCACCTCCATCCCCACCCCAGATCCCTCTGCCTCTACCATCTACACTAAGTCATCAGTTGACTTCTACTGACTTTGTGACTATGCAGGCTGATGGCTCTCCTATCCTTTCCTCTGTGAGGCCCCTGCCCTTTGCATGCTCACCCCTTTCCTCTAGCTACTGCGAGAACCCATCCCAGTCCTTGTACTTGTGTCCACGGACTGACTCGCTCATCGATAATGCTTGTGATGATCTAGTGGCACTACTACATGCTACATAGCTTGATACCACCCCACCTACTCCCCCAGGTCTACCAGGTCCCTCTATAGGTGTCTCACCTCTTCTAATCTATCATGTGAGCTCTGGAAAACCCTATCCTCCTAGAAGCCTATCTCTCTGCTCCTGGCTACTGAACCACCATATCTCTCTCCCCTTTTAGTTTATCCCTCTTTAACTGCAGTCCATATTGCTCCCCTACAGTCAGTCCCTGTCTGCCCTCAGGTTATCCTCTCCTAACAGAACTTCTCTCTCTCATCTATAGTCTCTAGACCATCCTATAGTGCCTGAGATAGTTGTGTCATCAGGGCATCTCTCTCCCCCTGTGTATCCCACAACATATGGCTTGTCCTGTTGAATGTGGCCTATAGGGATGTGAGATGTCATGCTAGATCCCCACCCCTGCCTCCTAATGATCCTACCCCTAGTGACGGCACTGGTGGTGGCCCCGATGGTGGTCCCTAGGGTACACGTGGTGGCCCAGCTGGTGGTCCCTACTGTGCTGGTGGCCCTTGCGGTGGTGGTGGTACCTATACTCTCCCATCCCCTCCATCTCATCCACCGTCTCCTCCTCCCCCAATGCACATCCATCCCATCTTTGTCCCCATCTCTGTCTCCATCTTCGTCTCCCCCCTCCCTACTCTCCCTTCCACTCACCTCCCTCCTCCCCTCCCTATAGCTGGCCTCCCTCCTCTCCTACCCTACCCTACTGTGGCTACCTAACTATGACCTCTAGCTATCGGTATTGCCCCTCCTCTGGTTGGTAGCCCTAATCTACCCATTGCTTGTGGCCTCTAAAACCAAGCTTGATACTCTATTGTGATCCCCCCATATGTCAGTCCTCCTACCCAATCCCAATGTATAGCCTGAATCACCTGCCACGTAGCCAACAACCCACCCTTGTCCAACCTCCCACCAAACTCTGACCACCACTCCCGAGTAGTCCTCTAGGACTAGTGCTTTGTATCTAGTACTCCTTGTGCATACCCAAAGTGACGGGCAACCCCATCTGGCATGTAATGCTCCACTATCTACTCCCATCGACCTATGGTGTAGGTGGGAGTCATCACATAGGGAAGCTCTCATTGGTCTTTTATCCATGCTGCTAGCCCCAGGTACGATCGCCATGTGATCCCATTCTGTAAACCATCCAGAATCTCTCTCTAGTAGTCTATGTTGTCCACATCATGGTACGACAAGAACTCCCCCCAACTGTATAATGTCAGCTCCTCTACTTATCTATTTGTCCTCCCTAGGGGCCTCAACACTATTATGTGGTCCCACTATAGTAGCGAGGTAAATCCTACGCTCCTTCCCTGAGTCTCCCCACCATGGTATACTATCTGGTGGACATCCCTTTATAGCTCAGCCAGCATCAGCATGCCCCAGGCTGCTGGGACATCAGCATCCACAATCCTAACAATCATAGGGATGAGTGCGAGAGTCACACTCGTCCCTCTTGTGTCAGGGGTAATGTACCCCAAGACCAATCCACACACAAATATATATACTCATCATGGTGATGATGTTTCTACCATATGTCAAGCCAGTGACAACTAACCATGTCAAAGGATCAGCGCTATGCCTATCCCTAACAGTGTGGTCACTACCTGGTATTGTGTGTAGTCACCTGCCACCACTAGTGTACCTCAGATCGGTAGTCTAAAGATCTGGTACACATCCTCCAAGGTCATGGTCATCTCCCTTGTCGATAGATGAAAAATCCCTATCTCTAAGTGCCATCTCTCGTAGAGCGCACTAACCATGGACATAAATATCTACCTACATGGCATTCACACCAAGTACCCTAGGTTGATTGCATCAACTCAAGCCTACTCTTCCTATGTGAACTACTCTCCTGTAGCTAGAATTGCTACGTGTCTCTCCTGGCTCATCAGTCGCTCCACCGACCACTGCAACCAAGCCAAGACCACTAAGTTAGTTTCTTTACTACCAGACATTCTAGCTAACTGTCAGTCCCCCTCTTGCTATTTTACCCTACCTTTCCCCCCCCCCCAACTTTTTCCCCACATTCCCACCCAGTTTTCCTTCTTTCTGCATTCCTACACAACTTAGTTCTCGCGATCCCACAAGACATCCCTTCTCTCAATGCCACAGTCGCAGGATCGCGGATCAACCCTGCAATCATATGAGCACAAAAACACATTCCCGTGTCACTAGCCCTACCCCTTTTCTTCCCCCCAAAAACACATTTTTCATGTGTTTCCCCTTGTGAGCTCCAAGATCACGATCTTGTGAGAAATTCAAGCGGGATCGCGGTCCCACCAAAAATTTACCAAGCTCTGAGAAATGCGCAATCCCATGACAAATCCCATCACTCCCTCCAAACCCATTTTCCCAAGAATCTTTTGTGGGATCACGATCCCCCAGGTCCCGACAGTGATCTCGAGCATGCAGGATCGCACTTTTCCTAGCTAGAACTGTTATACACTAAGTTTGCACCCTTGTTTCAAGCTCTCTTGGTCTTGATAACCTAGTATAAATGGGAATCATCTCTAGGTTGTGGGACCTATGCTAACTGAGATGAGACCTCCAGGTTCTAGGCTAGTTCCTCTTGGATAATCACCTTAATTTGCTTCTTTGACAGAAAAGTAAATTCTTTGAGGGGAAAAGGGATAGGAGTGCATGAAAGGGAAAATAACTGAAAGCAAATTATCCTACTAGGTGATACACTAAAATGATGGTTTGAATTACAGTATAGAGGATGAACTCAGTACATAATCTTAGGTCTAGGAGATCACAACTCACTGAATAGGCTTGCATCAATATTTTATAGAAGGGTCTGCAATAGAGAGATGCTATGCAGGGAAAGAGAGAATTTCACAAGGCAATAGCACTCTTAATAACTTAGACAAACTATAACCTGCAAACAGACATTCACCTCTGCAATTGGGTATAGGAATGAGACAGATTGCCAGGGGTGGAAGTATACCCACAAGAGCATTCAAATCAAATCATTCACAGGCATACACATAAACTGCAGAAAGAAAGAGGGATCAAGAACCCTAAGATATCACTGAAAACATACATATACTCAATTCAATAAGAGAAAATTCAGACAAGAAGGTGTAGGGACAGAGAAAATGTCACAAAGTACCTTTGCAATATTTGAACAATCAATGAAAGTTACAAACTGTAGAAATCAGAGGGCAGAAAGAATGCCACAAATAAATTCTGAGAAAGAAAATCTTCCTTTACAATTGTCAACTCCGAGATCTAAAAAAGATCCAAAACAATATATACATCTCCTTTTGCACGCAGGCAGGAGCAAAACCTAATTAGGGTTACACAGATTTTCATAGAATAATAGTCAACCCTAATTCTATCAATTCTAATCATAAATGTCTATGGAAATATCTCAACCGATCAGATATCTTGCATGTCCATCCCTGTACTGCATCTACCTGCAGACAAGCCGCTTTGATTCATCTACCCTCTCTGCAATTCGGCTCGCCATAACTATTCAAATCAGGTACTCCAGATATTTGAATTTAAAAAATGACTTAAATGGTCACAGGTGGTGCTAAATCTTCTATATCAATGGCCAATATTCAAATCCGACCCATCTTTAAAACGTAGCCATTAGATCTTCTTACTTTACCAGGTATCGCTTTCATTTCATAACCTCAACCCCGTACTTTAACTCAGGTTCCCTTTTTCCTTTGTCGCTGAATCGCCCAACCCTTTATCTAACTCCGATTTATCCTGGCGATTACGCAACTATAGCCACAAACTCAGGCCCACGCCAGGTGTCATCATACCATTGATCAACTCCAGGTAGCTCAGATCACCTAGCACAGGACCCACACTGCCTTCTTTTAAGTCTGATACTTAATCGACAGCCGTCGCATGATCTCATGGCCTCGAAAGATTCTTTAAGATCATGCGCCAGCTGTAGATCCTCAATCCTCTGCCACCTCACTTAAGAAAATCCAGACCCACGCCAGATGCCACCTATAATACCTGCTTGACCAATAAGAACTAACCATGTCAGACGGACCCACAAGATAGAGCCTGAATACTTGGAAGATCGAACGATCGTCGCATGATCTCATAGGGTTAGAAGATTCTATGAGATCATAAGACAACCGTAGATCTTAATTCTACTGACATCCCTATAGATCCTCTGACAACGGTCCCACTGATAGATCCCAGTCATCACTCTGTCGGCCAATCAAATGCGAGCAAGTCAGAACACGAGGACCCACCTGACAGAGCCCTGGCAATAAAGCAAGATCAACGACTGGCGTATGATCTCATGGGCTAGGAATATTCCATCAAATCACACGCCAATAGTTAGATCTTCAAGGAAAGAAAACACCCTGGGCCCACTCTGACATGACTCCACATCATAAGCCCACAACCAATCAGGAGCCTGCACATCAGACAACGTGGTAGTGGACCCACTGACAACTGAAACATTGCAGATAAGGAAGATTGACGGTCGTCTTTATACCGCGATGCTTAAAGAGACATCATCTTCACCCAATGGTATAACGAGAGCTGCTGATCATGTATGAATTTTAACTACCAAGAAATTGAGACCGCCAAACAAATTGTAACTGCCCGCCAGGTCGCTGGATGTTAAAGACTAAACCGCCAAGAAAAAGAGATTTCACGACTAAGGCAGAGCTTATAAAGCGCACATGGGAAATAAAAGTTTAAGTGGCCGGAAAAGTAACTGCAAATTAGAACAGGCCTTAGGGTTTTGAGGGTTTCTTGGTGATAATGGCTAGATTTTCAAATTAAAAGGCTTGCAGACCAGAGAGCTAAACAATTGTAGAGACCAAAAGAAAAGGCAGAAGGCCATGAAACTTTTTGAGGTGCTCGGCAGGGTTAAAATGGAGATCCTAGATTAAATTCAGCCTATGACCAAAATTGAATAGATATGAAATTATGGGCAACAAGAACATGCAATAAATACTAAATAAAGAAAGGACAAAGTTGGCTTTTTGATCCTACATGTCGGTCAGGTGCCCCATGTCATCAAACACTCCTCACGATCTTCGCATGATGCCTCAGTCTCCCTCCTCACGCCATCTCTCTATGCCAACTTATAGCTCAAAATCATTATTTTTCTAAGCTTTGAAGTGTGCAAATGACCTTTTTTGGCCCTCTTGGCCCTTATTAAGGGCCTCCCGTGACCCGATTTTCCATCTCGAAGCCCCCCCCCCCCACACACACCATTCTTCCCATTTTCCTGCCTCTTGCAACTGTCTTTCCTTTTTCACCCTCTTCTTCCCCGTTCATGCCCCTTTTTGGCCTGCTACGCTAACCCCCTTTCCTCCTTTCGAGACACCACCTGAGCCCCTTTCCCTATCGCCTTCTCAAGGGGGCATCACCCAGTCTAAACCATTTGGCCCATAATCTGGGGCACCTTCATCACCTGGTCAATTCTTTGTGTCATTTATTATTTTAAACATCTTCAAAATAGTGTTATTTTAACACTATGTCGAAGAGGGGCAAAATGTAGACACCTAAATCTGATTACACAATTAAGTAATCATATTTAGTTCTCCATTAAGGCATTTTATTAAATTAAATATTATTTATTTAATTAATTTATGTCATTCCCTAGTTAAATAATTTAATTAATTAACTATAGCCCAATTAATTATCTAAATGACAAACCCATAGTCTGATGATTAATTAAATCCCTTTCCTCTATTAATTTAAATGGATGTCTTTATCTATTTAAATTAATTCATAAATCTCCATTTTCCTCCCACTTGGAATTAAATAATACATTTAATCCAATTTAAGCACATGGATCCTAACTTTGACCCCTAACCAAACTCATCCCAATAACCTAACCTTGAGTTCATAACCTTGAGTTCCTACTCAACCCAACCCATTCACACATGCTAATCACCCTTAATTAGATAATGACCCATGATTAGCTAATCCAAACCTCCACTCATTCTCTCTCCTCACATCACATCCTCCTAATCTTCCCACTTGCCTCCTAATCCAAGCCTAATTAGCTCCTAAGCATTTGCATAATCATAATCCATGGCTTAATAAATCCTAACCCAACCTAAGTCAACCCTCATGTCACATCCTCACATCCCCCATTTCATTCACCTTATGTCAACCTTAAATGCTCTTACACATCTCTTACACACTCCATCTCCTTCTTACACATTTGTCCCCTCACACATCTATCAAAGTGGTCACATTCCCCCATTTCTTCCAACCTCTCCCATTGTGAAACTTGTCACAAGGAGATGCATTTGAGAAAGCACAATCCATATGCTCTCTATCAAATGCATCTTGACCCTTGCTCAGGTTTGTATCTTGATCATCCAGTCACCTCTCCTCTTGCCTATAAATTGTACCCTCATCCCCTCACAAATCATCCATCCTTTATGCAAAGTTATAATGCTAGTTTGAGAGCCTAAGAACTACCAAACTACCATTATAATGCCAAAATCTTCCTAAATCCATTGAAGCTTGAGTACACTTTGAGCACACATACAAAATCTTGGACAAATCCAAACATCAAGAAGGCTTTTGGTGGTTTGCATTCCCTTTTTCAAGCTCTTCTTTTGGTATAATCATATTTTTAGTTTTGATTTAGTTGTTTGAGTGTTTTCTTTGTCATTGCATTCCTTTAACCACTATTTCTTAGCTTACACATGGAAGCATTGGTGTCACTTCGAATAAAATTTAGAGTTTCATGGAAGCATTGGTCTCTTCTCAAATAAAATTAAAAATAGGGTTTCACATAAGGGGTTTGTGCTTTTAGTTTTTATTTTGATTCATAAAATATGAATATTTTATTTTATTTTTCAAATGTATACAAAAATATAGGATTTCATGGAAGTGTGTTTATGGTTTTGTGTAAGCATTGGTCTCCCCCTCAAATAAAATTTAGGGTTTCGTGGAAGCATGTTTAGGGTTTTTGGAAGTGTTGGTCTTCCCTCAAATAAAATGTATATTTTTGTGGAAGCATGTTTAGGGTTTCATGGAAGCATTGGTCTCCCCTCAAATAAAATTTAGGGTTTCATGCAAACGTGTTCAAGCTTTCATGAAGTGTTGGACTCCCCTTAAATAAATTTTAGGATTTCATGGAAGTGTTGATCTCTCTTCAAATAAAATTAAGTATAGGGTTTCAAGGAAGGGGTTTGTGCTTTTAGATGTTATTTTGATTCATAAAACATGAAAAAATTATTTTATTTTTAAAATGCCTACATCAAGTTTATCTAGATGCCTATAAAATAAACTCAACACCATCTCTTAAAATCTTGAATATTAATTCAACACGAGTAGTTTTTTATAACAAATCTTATAACTATATTTATGTTATATTTTTAATTTTATTTTATTTATAATTTTTAAATTATAAAATAGATTAAAATAGTTAAATCTAGAAAATAGATATTGAGATTTTTTTTACAAAAAATGTTCATAACCTCATCCACGACTTTTACAAAATTAAGTAATTAGATAATTTAACAAGTATTGAAGCTTCCTTCTTTCAAAAAAAACTTATTATTATGTTTTCTCTATGGATTTGAATAACTTAACAAGCATTGAATTTTCCTTCTTAAAAAAACTTATTATTATGTTTTCTCTATAGATTTTACAAGAGTTTGTTCAAGAAAAACAAAACAATGAAATAATAGACTTAAGAGGACTAATTTCCTCCAATTTTCAACATGACAAAAAAAATATTCAAATAGGAAACCTAGTAATTGCTAATGAATTAATACTAATTCTACCAAATCTACTATCCCATCTAGGATTTCAAAATTCTACAAGGTAATCATTTAAATTTAAAATATATAAATATGCACATTGTATAAGCATTAAAAAGTCATCATATTTGAATATTGGAATAATTTTTTAACTTCATTTGATTTTTAATTTTATTGTAGAAATTGCATAAAATGTAAAAAGGTAAGGGTAGTTCTTCATGACACCATCAATCAAGATAAACAAATTGTAAGAATTCTTTTTTCTATTTATCTTATTTTTGTTAATAAGTGTATAACCTTCATCCTTTACAACTCGAGTGCATCTTCAATGAGCATGAGTGAAGTCCTTCATGCTTACATTGTGCAATTGGCCATCATTGTAATGATTCAAACTTAGCGGGCCTAATGTTTCTATGTAGTTGGACTTGGGATTATGAGGTGATATTCCAATATTTTATGGCCTTGCTTTTCTTTGTGTGCTTCATTTGTGTTTTAATGGTGACTTATTTGATCAAATGATAATTCTAGGGTTGAAAGGGTTAAAAGTATTGAGATTGTTCAAGGCGAACCAATGATATTGTGCACCATGTGTTGAGTAGCCTAAGATTAATCTCAATGTTCATGTATGGAAAATTCAAGTTTTATGGCAATGATAGGTGTACTTGATTTTTTCTTATGGCTCTTATGATCTTGAAGCATTTGGACAATTGATCTACATATAATCTTATAACATGTGCATCTCCTTGTGGTGTTAGTGCTTGTCATAGTATCCAAGTTGTGTTCCAAGTCACTTTTCATATTTTCCTACTCAATAGTTTGTGATATCATTTGGTTACATTGTGGTGTGATTGCACATCTCTAAAATGTATAGAGAGGGTCAAATTTTTCATTGCATTATTTGTCAATTATTTTCATGACTTGCAATATGACCCCCTTATGTGCTTGAGGTGATGTTAGGTAAATGTTACTTATTGTATATATAATTATGGTGATCCCACGGTCACTAATGGGTTGGTTTAAGGTGTATCGATGTTGCATTACATTGATCATTTATAGAAGACTCATATATTTAGAGCTTCATTTGTTATGTGTTAGGTTGGAGACATTTTAGAGATTGAGATCTCTCATTTGTCATTGAAGATTCTCACTTGTTTAGATGATAAGGGAGAGCATATTATAATTAATTGAACATTCTAATTTTGCAACTCTAAAATCATATGTGATAGTTTCAAATTACTCCCAATTTATTATATAAGGTTTTTGTATCACCTAAAATGTAGTGTTAAGGAATACTAAACTAAGTAAAGCATTCAACAAAACAAAGTAGACAAACACTTATGCTAAGACCATAAAGAAGAGCATGAACAAAATAAACAAGTTTGCAAACCTCTCACAAACTCAATGTGAAGCCCCATTTTTTTAGTAGATTTGGTCCAAGAGATTGGATGTGTTCTCAAGATGCTTCAAGCTTCAATGGATGAGTGGAAAATTTGGCATTATAAGGATGTGGTTGATGTTTTTGTTCTTCAAAATGGCATGGTAACTTTTCTCAAATGGTGGATGAAAAAATGAAGGAGAAGAGCCTTCAATTTATAGGAAAGGGAAGGTCAAATGGACGGTCAAGATGGAAAGATGGGGAAGGGTTGAGATGCATCCAAGAGAGAGAACATGGATTGTTCTTTCTCAAATGCATAGCATTGTGACAAGTGTCACAAGGAGAGAGCTTGTGAGAAGAGGTCAAATCCCTTGAAGAATGTGACCATTTTGGGAAGAGGGATGGGAGAAAAAGGTGTAAGAGATGTGTAAGATAATTCAAGATTGACATGAGGTTTGGGGTTTGGAAGATAATAGGATGTGACAAGAGAGTTGACTTGGGTTCGCTAATCCATTTTATTAGTATTGTGCAAGTGATTAAGGGATGATTAGGCTTGGATTAGAAGGTAAGTGGGAGAATTAGGAGAATGTGATGGGAGGAGAGAGAATGAGTGGAGGGTTGGATTAGCTAATCATGGGTCATTAGCTAATTAAGGAGGATTAGTATGTGTGAATGGGTTGGGTTGAGTTAGAACTCAAGGTCAGGTAGTTGGGATTGGTTAGGTTAGGGGTTAAAGTTAGGAGCCATGTGCTCCAAATAAATTAAATATATTATTTAATTTTAAGTGGAAGGAAAAAGATTGGTGAATTAATCTAAATAGATAAATATATTTATTTAAATTAATAGAGGAAGGGAATTTTATTAATTAAATGGTTATGGGTTTTCATTAGATTGATTGGACTATAGCTAATTAATTTAATTAATTTATCTAGAAGGCTAACATTAATCAATTAAATAATGCATAATCAATAATGTGAGTAAGATGACTAAATTTAATTAAAATTGTTAATCAAATTTAGGTGTCTACATGGGTTGAATTGGAAAAAGGTTCCTCGGTCAATCAAAAGAGTAACTAGGAGAAAGGATTGATAGGAGATGAGGATGAGGATGCCCCCTCGAGAGGATGGGCGGGTTGAAGATAAAATGAGTGTACTCTCAAAATGGATGAGAGGATGCATGCATGATGAGTGAATAATGAGTGGATGGAGAGTTAAGAAGCTTGAGCTGACACCTCCCAAAAGAGAGATGTCATGTAGTGAGCACTTATTTTGATTTAGCACTATCCAATACCTTCCAAGGTTACTTAGGAACTCAAGGCCATGTCATATATCTTGCATGAGACTGACACAAAAAACACACAAGGATTGCCCCGGCATCACACGTGAGTCTTGAAAGCTTCAAGGTAGAAACGATGTTGGGTAACCCACAAACAAGCAATATTTCCCAAGTGCACCATACAACCATAGAGGATTACATATTGGAAATGCAAGGGTCATATCTGACTGACTCTCAAATAGAAAAGATCAAGACCTTGCCCCAATTTCCACCATTCACAGTGCACCATGATATAAAGGATCGTGGTGACCAGGAGGAGATGGAACAAGGAAGCCCAAGATAAAAGATAAACAAATATCCAAAAGTACCAAAGAAATAAAAAGTATCTCACAAAACCTTTTGCCATAAGGAGGATGATGGGTGATGACTGATTTGATTGGTCTGATATGGGGAAGGATATATCCTGTGAATATCGATGGTGGATTGATAGACTACGATTCTTATGACAAGAGATAGATAGGCAAGACGCTCAAACCTCAAAGGGACCTAGAGATGATTTCTAAAGAACAAGTTATATAGGGACAAAGGTCATGATGACGCAAGGACTTAATAACACAAAGGATGGGATGTAGCTGGTGGAACAGCAACTTTGGATTCCATTGTGGATGTTTCTTTTAGATGCATTAAATCTTTTTTCTTTGGGATCCACATAGTTTTTGCTTTTTCTTTGGTTGACCTTTGTGGCCTTTGGGATGTAGTGGATTTCTTGATTGGATTTTTCTTTTCTTGAGCATGTCTTTTGGATTGGACATGGAAATCTTTATATTTATGCATTTTTTACTTGGCATCCAAATTTCTATGGGGAGGATTCGAAGGATCATGAGAAGTTCTATGAGATGGAGAAGATATGGATGGAGAGATGGAGCGAGATTAGCAAATAGGAGATGTGGAAATGTGCCTTTGTTGATCCCGACTAGGAATGTAAGGGGTGTAATTTTTGTGGTGGTTGTTAGGGATATGGGATTGGTGGATGAAGGATTGAGTAGGATAAGATGGGGGATGATATTTTGGGATGTAAGGACCCAAAATGGATAAGGTATGTGGGGGAGATGTGATGCTATATTTTATTATATAAGGACCCAAAATGGATTTAGAGGATGAAGGAGGAATGTGATAAGTCATTTTGAGTTGCAATGATGGAGGAGGAGGGATGGCGTTAAATTTTTTGGAGGAACAATGAGGTGATGTGATGGTGGGTTTGGAAGTGTGCTTGAATTTGACTTTAGTTGTACTAACATTTTTGGAGGAAGGGTCTTCAGATGTGTGACCAATACCATATGATCGTGGATGTTTTTTGTCCTAGATGGGCTCTAGAGTTCCTTGTTCATGGATGCCTAATCCTTTACCTTGATAATTCCATTTCTTGATCATTTTATCCAAGCAAAGATACTTCTTGCTTGGGGAATAAGATAAACATCCAGTATTAGGTGTCGTGGTGGAAGATATGAAACTTATTTCTTCTGCTTCAAGTAGGCTGACATTGACAAATGTAAGTGGACCAAGGTGATAGAGTGATCGTAGAGGGATAGGTGTTAGAGGATCATGAAGTGGAAGGGATGGGATGATATGATCTTTAACTAGGGTTGGGGGATGGTAATGGATCTTGAGATGGAGGAGTGGATGGGAGAAATGGATCATGTAACAGAGGAAGTGGGATGGTAGGATCTTGAGTTGGAGGTATGGATGTTGATGGATCATGAGATGGAGTGGGCGATGACAATGGATCATGTAATGGAGGAAGTGAAAGGGTAGGATCTTGATCTAGGTTGATAGATACTTCTACATGCTTCTGGATAAGATCTTGACTTGATTAGGTTGGTGTGGATGGTGTGATGGGCAATGTATGAATGGATTCTTCATATGGCGTGGATGGAAGGATGGGAAATTCTACAATTGTGATAGAGGGAAGGAGGGTGGACTCATGAGGTTCATTCGATGCACTTTGGATAATGTTAAGAGGAGAATACATATATGGGAACTGGATGGATTCAACAGATGGAAATGACTCAATGATACTAGGAGGTGGAAGAGGAACAATAGGTGGGGTAGGTGGAAGAAGGATAATAGGTGTGGGTGATGGAGGAAGGATAATAGGTGTAGGTGATGGAGGAAGGATAATAGGTGTGGGTGATGGAGGAGGAATGAGGGAGGTGGGAGGTGGATGGGAATCATCACTAATGTCTTCACATGAGGGGGTGAGATGACATGACTCATCAACTTTAGGAGAGGGATTTTTCATTGGCTTCCTTGTGAAACTCCTTGGAGACTTTCATGATGGAGGTTGAGGTGAAGGATTATGATGTGTAGACGGTGGGAAGCTAAGATAGTCCGCATATGATGGTGTGGCAGTGGGTTGTGAACTTGGTTTAGGGGATGACTCTATAGAGGAGGTGGAGGATGGCATGGCTAGATATTTCACATAAGTAGGTATGGAGGTGACTTGTGAGTAGGACTGACTAACAGATGGGGTCCAGGTGATGGATTGAGGTATGGAATATGAAGTGGACTGAAGGATGCATGTTTCTTGTGGAAGGGGATTTGTGGTAACGTAGGTAGGAATGGAAGATGGTGGATTGAGATGGGATGAAGGAGATGGAGAATAAAGGTAGGATATAGCGGATGGTGGATTAGCAATATCATGGGGGTTATGGTGATGGATTGGAAGAATAGGATCATGGATTTGAAAATGGGTTGGAGGATAAGGAGATGGAGGATTTGGATAAGGGATGTTGTTTTGGAAGTGTGGAGTTTGCGATATGACTATGGGAGAAGGTGAAGGTATGAATGATGTATGCAGGGGATATGTGGGTACGACATAAGAAGAAGGTGTGGATGAATGTGATAATGGATATCCCTTGTCAAAGATATGATAAAAAGTACTAGTGGGTCTGCATAAAGGCATGATGGGGTGATTTGGAGGAATAATTTTTTTTTGGGGGATGTTTGGAGCAAGCTTGCTAAGGTTTTCAATGTATTAATCATGATCAACAAGACTCTCATCATCATTGGAATAGGATAAAGTGGGAGAAAAGGTGGGATGAAAAAAATCATCATAATAGAATTGTGACATGTTGATTTGTAGATGAGTTGGATGGAGATGAAGGATGAAGATGGAAGGAAATCTAAAACTCAGATTAGGATGATTAATAAGCTCATACTGGGATTTGGATTAATCTCGGGACAGGAGGAAGGACTGACTCTAGAAGAAGATGGAAAGGGGATGAGGGATGACCAAGATGACTCTGCTAGCCTAGGATGTGGGGAGGAGAGGAGAATAAAATTAGAAGGAAACAATGTGGGGTGACAGGAAGACCATGATTATGAGACTAGGATGACAAGATTCTGGAAGCTTGGACGACTTCTGGACTAGAAAAGTTGGACTAACATGGAAAAGGATTTATGTGTAGAACTCTTCATTTTTGTATGTTCAACAAATGTTTTCATTGGTTTTGTAACTTTGAAGACACGCACAATCAATTCCTACCCTAAGGAATTGGCATGACTTGAAAATGTTTTCTCATTGACTTATGCACACATCTAAGAGCTAATTAGAATACAGCCACTGTTGACCACATAATGGATCAACAATGTCGTATTAGCTGACTCCAAATGCTCAAGGATGACACAATATGATGAGTGTCTTGGGGAGATTACTATTCTTCTTGCACAAAGATTAGCAAGCCTTCAGGGGTAGATCAGGTTGGCCTCTAATTTAAAGGTGTCTAGTAAGGTCTATGGCATCCTCCCAATCGGTTTGTATGAGCATGACTCACTTAAGAGCCTAGTTGACCATGCCAAAATTGTAGGGATATTCACCTACCTTGGACTACCATCAACACACATCGCCCGAGCTTGAGAAGATAATGCAAGAGTTTTCTCAACACCTTGTTTATATATTGATCAAGGAATTATCGGTTTGAGGTCATTCTCTAGAAAGGAAGCACTTCTCTCTAGACAGACATTGCTAGAAGAAAAACCAATTGAACTTGATCTTTCTCTTCACCCAAGTTTCAAGAAGGCGAGGGGAGAGAATACAGATACAAGTTAATTGTTTTTACGTCACTTACTTTAACAAGAATTTGAAATAATTGAAAAGCTCTAAGGAAGTGTTGAAAAATACTCCTTCAAACACACCAAGAAGTATTCATTCCGAATTGAACCTAGATTTAGACTAAGTGTTCATTATCCTAGAACTTCAAACACCCATTTTTAGCATGCAAGATTCACTTTGGAAATAAAAGGTACTTGAAAGGTAATCTTTTGCAACATGTGTTAATTTCCTTTAAGCATTCAAGATTTGTTTTTGTCCCTTTTAAGCACCAAAATGAAGTGTTTATTTCATTGATTTATTGTCCCTTAGGCATTCAATATTTGGTTGTTGTTCATTTTAAACCCCAAAATTGAAGTGTGAAGATTGATTGTTAATTTTAGCATTTATTCATTTTAAACCCAAATCGAAATGATGAAGTGTTGTGTATGCATTCAAGGTTATGTTTAGTGCACCAAATTTAAGTGGATAAATTTTGTTTTAAAATTTTAATTTTCAATCCCGCCAACTGTTCCTGGAATCCCACAACCTAAAAACCAGCAATCATGCGGGTCATAGAAGCGATCCTACAAGTCTGTTAATCTAAAAAGTAAAATAGAAAATTAAATGTCATACCTGCAGTCGTGATCCCACAAGGTCAATGCGTGATCCCATAGGTTTATTAATGGATACGTGGGCATCAATTTTGAGGTTTTTGACTAGTTTTTAATACCTTAGTCAAAATGCGTTCCTGTGTTACAGATTCATGATCATGCAGACTATTGAAATAATGACTGGTAAACCATGAGAGAGAAGAAGATAGAGAATAGAAGTTTTTGCAGGAACGTGATCCCACCGGCCATACTCACGTTCATGTCGATCGTACTCGCAATCCTGCAAGTTTGTGTTTTTTCTACTGTGTAAAAACTAAATACGGCAATGGTGATGCAAACGCTCCTTCTTCCTTCTCCAAACCTGCAAAAACTTGAAAAACCTTGTAAACACACTTAAACAACAAAAAAATTTAGTTTTGGTTACTTTTTCAAGGTAAAAAATGATGCAATAAATGAAGGAATGACCCTAGAAGTGGGTCCCATCGGGTGTGCCAAAATGTATCACCTAAAATGTATTGTTAAAGAATACTAAACTAAGTAAAGCATTCAACAAAACAAAGTAGACAAGCACTTATGATAAGACCATAAAGAAGAGCATGAACAAAATAAACAAGTTTTCAAACCTCTCACAAACTCAATGTGAAGCCCCATTTGTTGAGTAGATTTGGTCCAAGAGATTGGATGTGTGCTCAAGATGCTTCAAGATTCAATTGATGAGTGGAAAATTTGGCATTATAAGGATGTGGTTGATGTTTTTGTCCTTCAAATTGGCATGGTAACTTTTCTCAAATGGTGGATGAAAATGAAGGAGAAGAGCCTTCAATTTATAGGAAAAGGGAAGGTCAAATGGACGGTCAAGATGGAAAGATGAGGAAGGGTTGAGATGCATCCAAGAGAGAGCACATGGATTGTGTTTTCTCAAATTCATAGCATTGTGACAAGTGTCACAAGGAGAGAGCTTGTGAGGAGAGGTCAAATCCCTTGAAGAATGTGACCATTTTGGGAAGAGGGATGGGGGACAAAGGTGTAAGAGATGTGTAAGAGCATTCAAGATTGACATGAGGTTTGGGGTTTGGGAGATGTGAGGATGTGACAAGAGAGTTGACTTGGGTTTGCAAATCCATTTGATTAGGATTGTGCAAGTGATTAAGGGATGATTAGGCTTAGATTAGAGGGTAAGTGGGAGAATTGGGAGGATGCAATGGGAGGAGAGAGAATGAGTGGAAGGTTGGATTAGCCAATCATGGGTCATTAGCTAATTAAGGAGGATTAGTATGTGTGAATGAGTTGGGTTGAGTTAGAACTCAAGGTCAGATAGTTGGGATTGGTTAGGTTAGGAGTTAAAGTTAGGATCCATGTGCTCCAAATGAATTGAATAATTCTAAGTGGGAGGAAAAGGATTTATGAATTAATCTAAATACATAAATGTATTTATTTAAATTAAGAGAGGAAGGGGATTTTATTAATTAAATGGTTATGGGTTGCCATGTTAGATTAATTGGACTATAGCTAATTAATAATATTAATTTAGCTAGAAGGCTAACATTAATCAATTAAATAATGCATGGTTATTTAATCAATAATGTGAGTAAGATGACTAAATTTAATTAAAATCGCTAATCAAATTTAGGTGTCTACAGTTTCAAGTCAACATCATTAAGGATGATGCCACATCAACATACTTTTTGTTAAGTTGTCCTAAAAGAGCTCGCAAAAATATAGATTGGAAATGGTGGACTTAGTTATGCTAGTTATACCTTAAGTCATGATTCATTGGTGTGTTGATGTGGCATCACGTGATGTTTTTCTTTTAGGTCTAAAGAATGCATTTTATTCAATACTCATGATCGACACTAACATCTTTAAAGTCACAACTACTAGTGTTATATTATTAAAAATATTAGGCATTAAAAAAATAAATACTCTTTCAACTATTAGACCCACTCCCCTATATTGTAATCTCATTGCTATTAATTATGAGGTCTATGCATTAGATATCTTATTGGTCTTGAGGCTTTGTGGTGTAAACATTTTTGTGGCACATGATCTTTTGATGGGGTATAGTGTTACCATGCAAGATGCTTAAATTATTTGTATTGGTCTTTTGAAGAAATATGTGATATCATGGTTAGGGTCCATGTGTGCAAAAATGATGGTCAGGAATACCCTGTTGTGGATAATATGGAGAGATGTGCTATTTGTGTGATTATCAAGTGGGAGCAATCATGTTAGATTTACATAGGACATGATTCAAAGGTTGAAATCTCATTACAAAGTGTCTATGGTGATTTCAAAAGAAAAGTGTCATTATCAAATGTTTGGTGTGCATATTACTTGTGGATAACTATGATTTTAATTTTTTAATGAATTGAAGAGCTCAATGAAACTCATGGCTTTTAGTGTAAACTTATGAATATCTAATCTAATTATTAAATTGTATTTTTATAAAATCATATTTTGAATTAATTATTGAACAACAAAGAATAACTATACCTTTTCTAAATTCTTAATCTTAACAACTTCTTAATACCAATATTTATTTAAAATTGTAATCTTACTTTTAAATTTTATATTTATTCACATTTTTGTATTTTTATTTGATCAATTTTTGAATGACCATTTAGAAATCCTAACGTAACAAAAAGCAAGCTAAAAAGAAATAGAATAACCTCTTATTCATATTTAATTGTTAAACTTTTTAGCCTCCAATTAATATCTTTTATTCAATAACTTTTCAAAAATAATTATTTTATTTGCAAATGTCTATCTCCATCAATAAGTCAATAGATATATGAGTTAACATTTAAGTCTAGGCTCATTTAGTCAATTGGTAGTGCCTAGTATCAAATTATTGATTCTCTTCTTTTAACATATATTCTAAAAAAAAAAATTATCCATATAAATATTTGTATTGCTAACTATTTTCACAAAGCTCTAAATATGTTTTTTATTTTAACTTTTCTTACCACCCTTTGCATAGAAAAACTAGGATAAAAGTTAGTACTTCTTCCATTTTTGTTGACTTAGTCTAGTCATTGCAACTACGAAGCTCGACTAGTAAAGATTGTGGTGACTGACCTAATGAAGACATTGGACATAGCATCGTTAGAAAATAAATATGATGGTGATAAAAAAGAAGAGTGTGAGTGTGAGAGAAAGAAGGAAGCAAAGACAAATAAAAAAGAAGACAATGAGAAAAAGAATGGTGGTGAGGAGACAATCTTATTGAGCACTATGGAAGTAAATGAGTATGAATGGTGTTTAATTGAATATATGCATCCTCCTCATCTATTTAGTGATGACTACCTGCAAGCTTGTTCCATCATGTACATAAGATTGCCTTATGATTTCAACCACCTTGTGAGATGTCATGTCAAGTTTGTGATATGTTGGTTTAACAAAAGATTGAGGGAGGCATTGCCAAAATAATTCATATGTTTATGGAAGAGAAAATCCATGTATATAGATGGATTAGTGTACATCACATCAATTGAAATATTTTATATTAATTGTTTATAATATTTTTAAATTTGCTTATGTCAATATTTTAATATCAACATTTTTAATCATATAGAATTGACAATTTCTCTTGTTTATGCTTCACACCCTACAATAGATCAAGATGAGGAATGTGCTCTTATTGGCTAGGAGCCTATTAATGATGGCCCTTTCCCTGCTAATAAACAAAGTAAAACTTGATGACAAGGATCCCCTTCTTACTTGTGTTGGTCTTGTTATTTAGAGGTTTTATCTATGTTTATTGTTGATTGGATCTTGGTCATTTGTTTATTTTTTTATTATTTGGACTTGGTCTTGTCTAGACTTGAAGGAGTGTCTTTTTATCACCACATTTCCTTGTGATGATGATGATGATGATGATGATGAAACAATAAAATAAAATAAAAATTACATATAAATAAAATAAATCTTAAAATGAAAATAAACAATATAAAAATAAAATGATTTCTAATTCAAAAAGCACTCTAAATAATTTTGCTTTCAATTATTTTTTAAAAGCGTACAAATTAAATAAATACAACATAAAATAATTATTCAACAATAATTAATATTGAGGGTCATTTTCTAATGGCAAGTACGGGTACACAAGATCTCTTATCTTTTACCTTAAACTTGTTAGCCTATTACATGCCAATGTATTAATAGTTAATAATAATTATAATGTTTAAAAATAAGTAGCACATAAAATTTATGTCTTCGTGTAGGGGAAGGGGCCCACCTATGGTCTAATAATCATTCTCTCCTTTCTCACCCAAGTAAGCCCATTAAGATAATTCACATGTTGATAAGCAAGAGGTATTTTCCACAAGAAGTCAAATTATGATATTGTTATCAAGATTCAACTGTGCAAATTTTGGGTCAAACTCATTAACCCATTGTTTCATTAGTAGTGGTTCACAAGAACCCATCTCTCATGAGAATGAATGGCACACATAGCACTCATTACAGCTAGGTGATGCTCACTTAGTGCCCACGTTCCAATAATCGTTCTCTCCTTTCTCTCCCAACCCCCCAATTACTAGCTTTAAAAATATATTTTAAAAATCATATTGAAAAGCTCATTAAGATAATTCACATGTTGATAAGTAGGAGGTATTTTCCATGGCAAATCAAATTATGATATTGCTATAAGGATTCAACCGTGCAGTTTTGGAGTCAAGCTCATTAACCCATGTTTCATGAGTAGTGGTACACGAGAACCCATTTCTCATGAGAATGAATGGTACACTTAGCACACATTGCATCTAGGTGCTTCCCATGAGAGATCGGTTTTGGTGACACCTAGTTGCACAATGTGTGCCAAGTGTACCATTCATTCTCATGAGAGATGGGTTCTTGTGAGCCACTACTCATGAAACATGGTCAATGATTTTGACTCAAAAACCACACAATTGAATCCTAATAGAAATATCATGATAATTCACATGTACCCATAACCACCCACTTGTAGCCCCAATACCTAAAATTTAAATATTTAATTAGAGGAGTTGTACAATTGTATTGGTACCCATAGGACATGGTTAATGAGAAATTTGTGCATAAGATTGGTAAATGTAGTTATTAGAGGAAAATGTATTGGTTATCAAAGGAATATGTATTGGATTAGTTGTGTAAATTTTAAGGTGGTTGTAGCACACAATTATTGGAGCGTCATTAAATAGGAATTCGACGTCATCTCTAAAAGACCACTTTTGACTTTTGTGGGCACAACAAATCACCACTCATTCTTCGTAACTACCTAGAAGTTGAAACAACAAAATTAAGCTTGCAAGCCACAAATGAAGACAACCAAATTAAATAATCAAAATATGATATATTGTTTAAGAATTTAAGATGCACAAAATTAACTATAATGACCATCGATACCCTTCTTCTATATAGTAAATAAAATAATTTTTAAAATAATTAAAATAGCTCTAAATTAATATCTCCCAATAGTTTAAAATACAATATCTATATTACAAATATAATTTTAACACCTTTATAAAATACTCATGAAACTTACAAATAACGAAGACTCTACTAAAGTTAAGGCAGGCTAAGGAAACATGTTCATAAAACACAAAGCTATAACATCTGATCTCCAAGAGTACAGCTCATAAAATGGCTCTTATTCGCCTTCCATCATTTCCCCTGCCTTCTCTTCACAATATCCCACAAGCCCTTCCCAAGGGCACCACCTCCATCCAAACAAGGGCACATGACAAATCCCCAGCCACAAAGAGACCCCAATGGAAGATAATGACCCCAAAAGCCCTATTTGGGTGGGGCAGTCCAAAAAACGAGGAGCCCTTATCCTACACTGCATACCACGACACCATAGACATACCATTTCCACCATCTCTGCTTGCCAGAACCTTCTTAGCAGGTCAAAAATCATCAAAATCAATTCATACTCTGTTCATCTAAACTAACCCACTGACATTCTAATGTTCTCTGCCCACAGGAAAGGAGCTGAAATGCTGTTACAGAGCCTCTGAAGATGGGTTCAGTGCCAAGACATTCCACAAGTACTGTGACTTCAAGGGTCCCTGTGTAATTGTGGGATATACCCAAGAAGGCCAAAGATTTGGGGGCTTCAGTCCAGAGGGTTACAGGAGCACAGATGATTACTATGATAGCTTTGATGCATTTTTGTTCTACTGGCCCCTAGACAGCAATGATCCAGAGGTGCTTTTGAAGGTTGGGGGAAGTGGGGCTGCCCTTTTTGACTATGCAAGAGGAGGCCCTCAGTTTGGGGCAGATGGGTTGCTGCTAGGACCTCCAATGGCCCCTGTCATGGGGGGGTTTGCAGGCCCTGATACTAATTCTGGAGTTGGGGATCTCAGGTTTGGTAGATCTCGTTTGGGTTTATCTTATGCTAAAAGATCTGACGGTAAGGATTCAATCTTTGGGGATAAGAGGAATGCCACTATTGTGGATGTGCATGTATTTTGTTGTCCTCAGATTGCCCAGTTGTATTGATAGGGTTTAGCCTTTGATTTGTTGGATAGTGTCTGAAGTTGATATATTGTTCCTTTCTTGTAATTATATGGATATGGTGATTTGTGCTTAGTTGTGTAATCCATTCATTTGGAGATTGTAATTACAGGTGATATTTTGCTTTACAAAATGTTAAATGCCTTGGTAAGTGGAGGGTCATTTTATATATAGGAACAGTTTTACTTGTTTTAGTTTGGCCATATCAATATGTACTCACCTAAAGCTTTGGAATGCTTTTTAGTTTCTTTCCTGCCCCAGTTTTCAAGAGGATGTGGCCTTTTTCTATACAAAATAGGAACATTCCAGGCTGTAGGTCTGTACAGATATTCAATTTTGGATGATTTATATTTTTTATTTTCATAATTTGTCTTTATAATGTTATAAAAAATACAAAAATTGATCTTTATAATTTCACCTTTACAATGCTGTAAAAAATTTGATAAAAGTATGTTGAGCTATGCGGATTTGTATTTTTACAATTGTACTATTTTGTGTGGCTCTTTCAAGAGATATATCTATGAAAATTTTCATGTGTGAAAATCTTAACAGAAAAAATTGAAGTAACTTAATATTTAAATCATTTTGCAAAGGAGATAATCATCACCATCCATTTTTTCTTTATTGCTTCCAAATGAAATTGTGAGTAGATTTTTTAATTAATCAAACAAATATACTTCCTCTAATCACAGATCATGCAATATGCAAAGATTAAACTGGTTTGTAGTATTATGCAGTGCAGGTAATTATTAATTCAATTATTGACCTCTTCACTGGGAAATTTCCAAGCATGCTCTTCTACACAGCAGAGATGGCCATATTCACCAAAATGTCCATCCTGTGAACCTGCTGCATCATTTGCTGAATTTCATACTTTTATAAGTTGTGTGCATGTATATTAGATAGCGGTCAAAACATCTTTTAGGATTCAAAATTTGAATATCTGCTTTAAACTAGGCACTGGTTATTGTGTATTTACAAGCTTTGTTTAGAGTTACAAGGTCACGGTTTTGAATTCACAACAATAGTGATACAAGGATGATAATGGGTTGGTGGTTCTTGGAGGATGGGCACTTGAGTACTTAGTTCTAAAGAATCTGTTCTTAAATTTTCAAGCAATTTTCTATTTGAAGCAAGCCCAATGTTTCTATCTGACATGAGAAATAGATAGGTGCTACTGCAGGTGTGTTCAAATGAAAATGTGTACATCATATTCTACTTTGAAGCTTGCTGTTCTTGCTGCATTAATGTTAATTTGATTATTGGTGCAGCTTGGTTAGGGCACTCTGATTTGATAAGTTTTTTTCTGAAGTATTAGGGAAGAGGATTCAGTTGTTGAACATCTTAATTTTGTGTTTATAACAGTGTTCCGTGGAAATTTTAAATCACTTCTAATCTTTACAGCAGCTTAATTGTCAAGTCCCCTATTTATAACTAAGGTTTCAGGACCACATCATCAAATATGTTGCCACACCAGAATGTTGTTTGTTAAGGTGTCTAAAAAGCCCCCTAAAAAGTGAGACCCATCCTTGTGCACTAAGTCATGTTTTGTGGGTGTATTGATGTGGCATAACATGATTAGCTGTTGTTTAGATCTAAGAACTACATTTTCATTCAATCATGGGTTGTTATCATCACAAGTCACTACTATTGGTGCAATATTATCAAAAACATTAGACATTAAACCAAGTGCTATAACAATTATTAGAACATATTCAACTACTCAGTCCTTTCCCCTAGAAGGAAAGGTTGCTCACATGGAATAGCACATTCTTTTCTTTTGTGGGCTAAGCATTTGATCATTTAATAATTTGAACAATTCCTTAAACATAGAAATTATAATTTCATTTTTTCATCATATGCAAGACTTTAAAAAGTTTATGATATCTTTAGGATTTTGATTTGGCTTAATCATTTTTGAGCTAGGGATGGGTGTATTTTATATAGGTTTTGTTTTTATTTTGAGGGGACTGTTTTGGTATAAAGACATATTGATCGTATGATTTTGTGTTAAGTTAATTTTCTTTTTTATACTATCTATTTAGATTATTACACATGTTCCTATGCACTTACCACTGATTCTTATTCACATATTGACAAACACTTATACATTTGCTCTATCCATTTGTTTGTATCCCCTATGCTCACTCACTTCCATGGACATACTATTCACTAAGATCTAACTTATTTTTTTGCCTTGTGACTAGTTCATGAATGTAAGGTCATTGTTGTAGTCATAGACTCATCCTATCCTGATTTAACAATTTAAAATTATTTAATCAAACTTACTTCTCAACTTCACCCTTTTGACATATAGTTGATTAAGCACAAGTTTGGGCAATATGTTGATGTGCCCTTGTGTTTAAAGACATTCAATGCTTTTGTTTAGTCATCTTCTAAGCTCAAACATTATTTGACTATCAATCACATTAAACACTTCAATTGATACTCCAAAGATTATAACTTGACACAATTATTCTGAGTATTTGTATGACAAAAGAATTTTTTATTATCCATGCATTTATATGGGTTGACCTAGGAGAACATGGCCCTTTGTGACATGTTGAAAGTCCCACAAAGGTATTTATAAATATAGTCAATCCATAGATATCAAGAAGCATAGAAGACATTAAATGAATTGAAAATAAAAGTCTACAATGCACACGTGACAAATTCATATGTACTAGATAAGTTCATGATCCCATATTTGTCCTTTCATAATGACATAGGCATATTTTGATCCTAGGATAATTTTTAGTATATCACGCACTATGCTTACTCAATACATCAACTTTAGATTCTTCCTAAATTTATTATATTTTTTTGAATATCATACTAAATCAAATTATTTTTATTTTTATTCCTTACATTTCAATATTAAGAATATCAATATCCAAATAGAGCGAAATAAATTAGGTCACTTGTACTTTAAAAAGAAAATAAAGAGCTTCCTAGCTAATGACACTTGGAATTCTAACCTTTCTAGATAAACATAAATGATAAAATACTTGTCTTTAATGCTAGCATATCTTACCTAGGAATGCTAGGTTCATTTTCTATGTGAGAATACTAGAGCTTGCATGAAAGAAACTTGTTTTAGAAAGGAAACTACATTATGAAAGAAAACATTTAAAGAGGTAAAATATGTAAAGAAAATCATTCTTAATTATAATGTTAGATATTGCAAATATTAAAATCAAGTGGTGGAAATATTTGGAGAGCTTTGATGCCATATGAGAACTGATAGTTAGTTTCATAGCTCCCAGAAACCAAAATGCCTATCACATATGAAGAGAAAAAGTCATAATTGAGTGTTGTTCGACCTTGAGAGAGAGATTGATCTAAAGAAGAATGATTGTTGTACCTATAATTATTGAATGAATAAACCTTGATAGATCACAATGAATGTTTATAAAAGAATAAAGACAAAGCCCTAGGTGAGGATTAAGTTAGAACATGACAAGTGTCCTCAGCTTATTCTATAAGACACCGTGACTTATAATTAGCTCAAAATAATATAGACAAGCAGTCTTAAGTTTATCTTAAGTGTAAAGCACTGATGGACCTAAGTATTTAATGATTGATTAATTATTTACTAAGGTGATTACCTAATTACTCCAACACATTTATTGTCCTCATGGGTTCCCTGTAAAACTTAGTACGACAAACTTAAGAATTTGTTGCAATATTTTCTATATGACAATTTAGATCATAGCTATCATAGTCATCTAGATATGTGTTGTTTCCCCAAGGATTCTAGTAGCCTAGGTCCTGTGTGCATTTATATATAGAGAGAGAGAATTGTGCTTTGTATCAAGTGAATTGTCTATATTATGGAATGCAATGAAGCTTTGAAACTCCAACTAAGAATTATTTCTCTACATGTACTCATTATAGTAGATCTAATTGGAAATACCTTGGATGTCACTTCTTGGTTATCTCTCTTATTTCTATCAAAACTATGGGGACTTATGTTGATTAGAGTATATAAGAAGCTTGAGAAGCCATTAAGCCTTGGATTTTGAAGAATAGCAATAAGTTAGAACTAGTATCTATATTAAGCAATAATCTCTATAGTGGTATGTTACCATCATTTTCCAAGCTAAAATTTTAGTCAAAATTCCTTGGGTTCATGCTCTCAAGTTCTTTAGGAAAAGAATTAGATCCATCTAGGATCGCTATTCCAAATCTACCTCAACTTGGCTTTTTTGGTTGTGTATGAAGACTAAATTCAATTTTAACAACACATATATAGAATTATTGGAGAGTATCATTCTTATTATATCCTTTTGTCATTATCACAAAATCTTGATGGATCGATCTAACCATGGTGGAAATAATCAAAGTGATATGTTGATACCTCCTTAGATATAATCCAAAAAATGGATACATTTGGCTATTCCCACTTTGGCCAATGATAAGCAAGCATAATGCTTGTTAGAATCTTCAAAATCCCTCCTTTATCTAGAGTAAACTATTTTAAAGTATATGAAAAGTAGTTGTGGAGCCTAAGTTGACACAACTTTCTTTGTATTTATTGTAGTAGTGCCTTCCTTGAAGCAAACTATTGGCTCATTTAGGTGTTTTGAATGTTGGGTTTCCTTTCATTGGCACTTTGAGATAATTAAACATATTTTTTGGTAGTGCATATGTGCGGAAGATGGTTGGTCATGCATACATGATTTTTTCAAACCCTTCAAAACCTAATCTTAGTATAATGTCTTGTTGTGGGATGAAATTTGATTTCTTCCTAAATTTTCCAAACTTTGGCTTGCTTTTATAATAGAGATTTTATTTCTCATTTAGATAGATATGAATTTTAGTTGCTTTCAATCAAAATTATGTTGATACCAATTTTGCTACTCACACCAAGTCTTTGGTGATTTATAATATGTTAATGTAGATTCAAATCTAGCCCCATAAAGTGGCCCTAGAGGTGGCATATTTTGATATTTTGTTGGATCATTAGGATAATTCCCCATGTAATGTGGTATGTGTGCCCTTCTATGTATAGCCTTGCAATTAGTTTCTCTAATGGTACCAAAATCATGACTACTCTAGCTCCTCCAAACATCACTCTCAAAGATGTTAAGGGCGGCCTTCACCTCCACCTATTGGTCATATGTAGGTTGGTCTCCTCTCCATGCAAGCCTTATTGGTTGGTTTCTACCCCATGCTACAAGTTTGTCCTTAGTATATTATCATTGGTAGAAGTGGGGGTATGTTGAATCCGCTCGATTGAATCTAGTTATTTTGCCTCAACACATTCAAATAGAAGATCAATATATCATGTGGCTCATGCTATTCAACCATATGAGAGAATAAAGATATTGTTGTTCATATAGTTAGAAACCCATTAATGATGAAAACGATTAGCTTGATGAAGTGTGAGATCAATAAGATGACATGACTCCTCCCCACCTTCAATCTTTCTAGTTCTTATAGGTTAATTTTCATTATCATATTGTTGTAACATTATGACATTATAATATAGAAGACAGTAATTTGATTATATATAATTATTTCTTTGTAAAATTATATAAGGGAAAGGACCTAGTAGTCGCACACCCTAACTTCGCGCATCTACAAATCCTAAACCGTATGTTGGATTTTGACGATTTTTTCGGTATGTCTTTGTATGTGAGTTAACTGCTTAAAGCTAAGGTCTCAGCTTATGGGTATTCACCGATCTCTCTATAGAGACTGTTGAACACAAAGTGGTCAAAAAATGGTCTTTTCAAAGTGTCGCTTGAACCAATAGTCATTTACTAAAAAATATCAGTACTTGTGGCCAAATGTCTCAGTAGTCGTTACAAAATGTCCCAATAGTAGTGCACAAATGGGCCAATTACCAACCCAAAAAGGTAAAAATAATCGGCTATTAGAACATGTGTGATTGACTATTGATACATGTATTATTAGTTTTAGAACTCCTTTAGTATTAGTTTTGACCATTACAACCCAAAGTGGTCTTACCCACTAAAGTTTCTGATTGAACTGGATATTTATGTTAATATCAATTTCAACATCACTCTAAAGTTTTTGATTGAACTGGATATTTACGTTAATATCTTGCAATTGCAACATCACCCTGTATTTTGCAGGGTTTCGCATTGCATGATGCAAATCTCTATCCTATTGCTCATTTGAGAGTACCAATTGATTGGTATACTTCAAATTTGTCATTTCTCTCTAAATTCGAAACTTGAAGGTCTCCTACAGTTATATTTGGGATCTGATCAATCTAGGGTTTCACATTGCATGATGCAAAGTTCTATCCTGCTGCCCAGTTGAGAGTACCAATTGATCTGTATACTTCAAATTGTCATTACTCGGTAAATTTTAGACGTGAAGTTTCCTGCAATTATCTTCGGAATCTGATCAATCAAGGGTTTCATATTGAATGACGCAAAGCTCTATCCTACTGCTCAGTTGAGATTACCAATTAGTCGGTATACATCAAAATTGTCAAGGTTTCCTACAACTATCTTTGGGATCTGATCAATCAATGTACTCCACAATATCTGTAGCAGCCTACAGGCAGGCCAAAGCAGCTGCTGGATATGCCAATGTTTTACCCCCACCGCCTGGAGCTGCAAGAAATGCCAATACCCATGTTTTATTCCCACCGCCTGCAGGCCCTTACTCTGGATATCTCATACTTCAGGGAGACGATGAGACTGAGAATAGGGATCCTCCATATCCATCCTGCTGTCGGGGATGCTGCAAAGGCAATTACCTGCGAGAATTGCCATTTCCCCAAGACAAGTGCTTAGCAATCTTTTACCCTCCAAGAAAAGATGTGTTCCCTTCAACATCATATCGTAAAGTGTATATGATTCCTGTTTTGGGCCAACCCATCTCTTCCCATTGCTACTATGTGGTGCTGGCGCAAGGCAGGGACAAAGGGTAAAAACATCTAAAATTATTCAAGTTTGGAAACTGGCAATTTTTTATTCATGTTTCATTCAAATTAGTATTGTGTATATATATCAAATTTCTTGAGATTATGTGTTTTTTATAAAAGCAGCAGTAAGAGGGTGCTGGTCCGCAGTACAATAAACAGTACTCTAAAGATAAATTAACAACAGATTAACCACATCTAGAATACCAGTCATATTAAGATATATCAGCATTTTACCTCTATCAAAAACTAAAACATGGAAAATAGAGCATCACCAGCAGATATCCACACTCTCAAAAAAAATTAAGTTAATAGTACGAAAATTAAAAAAGTTGATAGTGTACCACGTTGGGCATAAAAATCTTAACAAAAACTTAGCATTAAAGCTGTAAGCTAAAGAAAAAGCATAGCCTAGCAGACTAGTCAGAACATCCCAAAAAACCATAACCAGGGTCAATTTCTTTTCCATAGGCGCTTACACAGCAGCAGATCCATCCACTCATCCTGCAAGAACTTGAAGAGTTCCCGAGGGTCTTCATCCTTATCAACCTGCCCGTTTGACGCCTTCTCGTTCAGCATACAGAGGATGATGGAGGAAGTGTGCATGACCTTCAACGCAAACTTGCTAATGTCCATCAGCCTCTTGTTGGTAGCCTCCATGTCCACCTTTAACTGGGCCACATTGCGCTCAAGCTGAACAATTTGATACTTGAATTTACCCACCAACCCAAAGCCCGTGTTACCCACCTCCTCATTGATCACCTTAGTCACATCCTTCCTCCATGTTTGGTCACCTGTTCTGTATATGGAGGGATGTTGTTGTGTGGAGACTCGGATTAATTTTCACTAAATTGAGCTGGTTATAAAAGTTGTGAGTCTATGCGAGCATGGAAAGATTATTTACTTTTTCAGAGTAGTCAATTGACTGTGAATTTTCCTTGCCTTTTCCCAACATTTTTGTGACTGAAATTTTCAAAAATTTCCTTGTGTTAGATGTTTCTTTTCGTTTTATTTCTTTTCATTTTACTTCTTTCTTGACTCCACAAATCTCAGATTCTAACTGATTGTAGACTTATTCCTCCACATTTTATGCTCTTTTGATTTGTAGCATAGTTATCAGGAGACAAGGGTATTTGGAGATGGCAGAGACTGGTGTTGGTATGGGTATGATTAATTTTCAAAAATAGAATAGGGGTAGAAGAGGGGTGGTATTTGGAGATGTTATATTTGTAATATAATTTAATAATTTTTGATATAGAACTTTGAAAACAAGAATTACTGTTAAAGGCAATTTCTCTTTTGACTACTATAATGCGAAAAAAACAGTTATACAACTATTTTTGTCCCTTACAAATTCTCCAGTCAGAGGTCCCATCGTCATAACTTTGCATGGATTTTTGTATGATCCAAGGTATCAGCATGAAATATTATACAGACTTAGTTTATCTATTGGCCTTCCTTTTCTTTTGTGCCTTTTAACACATTTTGCTCTAAGTTTTGTGGTGGGAGATGTCAATTTCTGGACAGGAGACTATAGAGGACAGCCAAAAGAACTCTGTGCGTGGAGAAGTTTCCAAAGACATCTCCAATATTAAAAACATGTTTCAGTCTCTGCCTCTGAGACTGGTTGGGAGATGGGTCTCCGGGTAACCATCGTTTGTAGCAGTCTTTCTTACACTACTGAGTATCAATAAAAGATTACTTTTTTATTGTTAAAAAATAAAAATAAATGAGTGTATTGGAGACAATATAAGATTCATTAATTGTTATTTCAAAGTTTTAGAGCTGACTCTGTTATGTGATGTTACATGTGCTTTGAACTTTGCAGAGAATATTTTCTATGATGTTTTTCAACGGTATATACAACTTTAATAACAATATAGATTAACAGATTTGAAGGCTTTGATATTCAAGCTTATGTAAGCATCTAGCATTCTCAGGTTACTAGATAAAGTACTAAATCTGCATTCATGGGTTCATTCAACTGATTAATTGTATGTTGATGGTGTGGTCAGATTAGTGGAAACATGCTCTACTCCAGAGGACATTAGACAATGTTGCTTTTGTCACTGTGTAAATGACATCCCTCCCAGATTTTTGGAGCCCACCAATCCACATCAACATTTACGGATAACCTCAGGAAACTCAGGTTTCATATCACAGTGCACAGCTTCAAATAGCTACTCCCCTGCATATCTCCGCATGCGTAATTGGTGTGCGTTGGCCAAAGACTTGCGAGGTAAACAGGGAAAACTTGCTCATGTTGGAGGGGAAAATGCTGATCTGAGAGCACAATTAGCCTCCTTTGAATTCCCTGTTTCACAAAGAAGTTCTCCTGCTGTTATAGTTGGGGAGTGGTACTGCCCCTTCATCTTCATCAATGAAGTGGGTACTGCATTGAAGAGTCCCAAGAGCCAGCTCATGAAGTGTCCCTTCTACAAGATGGATCTAGAGAAGTTTTGGGAAGAGATATATTCTACTCAAAGTAGGATTGGAGAGGAAAATGATGTTGTTGTGGACAAAATTCTTAAGGTGGAAGAAGCACTACTGTTTGGGGAGGAGGATATTGAGGAAATTACAGATGATGATGGGAGTGTTTTGTTTAAAGGGGTAGGGAATCAGGAGGGGAAAGCTACTGGTGTCAAACTTAGCTGGCCCATCATTGCTAGAATGAGAGAGGATCAAGGTAGACATGGATCAGAACAAGGAGGAAAAGATGTAAGAGTGGAGAAGTCATTCAGTGGCATTGGGAAGGTAGGAAAATTTGCATGTTATGTTGTAGTTGAAAGATATGTATTGAAAAGAATGGATGGGAGCATTGCACTTACTTATTCATTCAGAAATTGCAACCAAATACAGGGGAAGTGGGAAGAAAACCCAAATCCAGTGCTAAGATGAAACTAAATTATTTTTACATTTTCGCTTATTTGTGGAGAGAGAGAGGAAGACATGTAAGAGTGGAAAAACCATTTAGAGGCAATGGGGGGAGGAAAATTTGCATGTTATGTTGTAGTAGATTGGACTATTGCAATCATTTGTTCAGACTTGCAGGGGAAGTGAGAAAAATAACTAAATCTAGTTGAGGTGTGAAGGTTAATTGTTTTTATATTTTCTATTTATCTGTGGAGATGCATTTTATTTTAATTGAAGGATCTAAGACATTTCATCAATCTTACACCGGCTTTATATGGGAGATATCTTCCTAAAATAGGCCAACACATTACCATCTGACTGAGTCTTTTCCCCCTACAGGTCATCGTTGTTTCTACTCGAGCATTTGCATTTTATAACAAATGCACTCACTTGCCTTGCTTATCTTTTAAGTCTTAAGAAGGGAGTCTTTTTTGATGTTGCTTGCATCTTTACTCATCTTGTTTGATATTGTATATATGAACTATTTTGAAGCACAATAGATTGATTTATAGCCTTAAATATAGTCGTTTTAGTATTGATTATAGTTGGGAAGTTATAATTGAAAGACTTCATTCTGATTTCTTGGCTCCAACCATTATTTCAGGAGAGGTGTTATCAGATATGTATAGGTTCAAAGTTTAAATATGTAAGACAAGTTTTAAAAACCTTATGTTAATATCGATTGTGGGTCATCGCGTGCATCTGATTTCACCTTGAGAAACCATGGAAGCTTTGTCTCCATCCAATTAAGGAAGAACAATCTCCATCCGATCACTGGTGAGTGAAGGTTTACAAAATAAGCTATTTTAAAGTAATTTTTTATTTTAGAAGTAATTTCATTTCAAGGTCATTTTAAAAAATATACACGTTTTAAAATAATACCAAATATATTAACAAATTCTACATATCATTCAAATATGACCTATTATTTTATTTTGGTTCATCATGTTTACCACAAAATTGTTGGAATCTATGCCTATTGTGGATCACATTGAAGGTGTTTTCAATTGTGGTCATTGAAGCTATGCCAAGTTTTCCTTGTTTAACAATGCCCATGATCCTTCAAAATAAAGAGTGCCATGTGTGTGGGAGATGTAGTCATAATTATTTTTATTGGGTGGGTTGTTTAGAAAAAACACGCTTCAATTTATAAATAGTCACTTTTAATTTTTGCTACTTCAACTTTCTTAGCCATTAACAAATTGTGTTTGGCACATTTAAACATTATGAGTTCTTCAATCTAACATATGATGATCTTTTGGATTCTTCATAATCACGAAAACAAAATGAAGAACACAAAGGACTTTCATGTTGGAAATAAGCCATTCACACCAATGATGGACTAGCTACAAAGGGGCTAGCAACTCAATGATGGAGCACTCTAGTATAAGATAGAAGGTCCAAGGTTTGAGTCCTAGTTGGTCCATGAGTAGCAACTCAACATGGTATCAAAGTTAGGCTAGCCTAGCAGCCTAAAGCACGTGTAGTTTGGCTTATGGGGGCTGGTGTTGGAAATAAGCCACACTTTGGATCAATGATGGATTAGCCACAAAAGCACTAGTGGATATGGTAGAGCTTTCCAACAATAAATGGAAGGTCCTAGGTTTGAGTCCTAGTTGTTCCATGAGCAACAAATAAACAATGTGCTTACTTCATCTATGGGAAATCAGATTATTGCTGGTTCATAATCACAATATATAGAACTTGCACCATCTTCTTGTTCATCCTTCAAGTCTACTAGGATCTTCAAGAGTCAAATAGTTTTGACATGCTATTGCAATTGGTACAATATACTTAGTTTTTGCTAAATAATAATAAACTTAATTATGGAGTAAAATAGTATAATATAAATTTGTTGGCAAAAACTACAAACAAGTACAGAGGTTGCAACTTTGTTGCCACTTTGCTAGAATGAATTGGGACAAACAATATGCATACCAAGGAAGGAGAACAACATTGTAAAATTAGAGAATATATATTTTATTTATCTCATATTATCTTTAACAAAATATTAACAATTTGATTATGAGAATGTCTTCAAAAATAGCTCTAGAGCTATCATAGTCCATTCTATATATGTTGTTGGGTGTTCTTACTATTCTAGAGTGCAATTATGCTCTACATTTTGTTTTGGAGCTACTATTTTGTACTTAATTGTAGCTACTACTATTGTTGTATATTTGTTTACAATGTTCTCTTGCTCAACATGTTGTCATGGAGCCAAATTTTCTTTCTATGAGGCTCACTGTTAACATTAAAAATGAAGTGTGCACGTGAGGCTCCAATAGCTTCTTTTGCTCTTGCAATGACTCCCTTTATTAAAGCTACTACCCTGAACCCTGCTATGTCCCTCCTTCCTATGGTGGAGATTGATATGGTGACAACCATCCCTAATGCTATGGTGGAGGTTGTGTAGTGCCCACCCATAGTTTACTTTTCTATTCTATGTTGCAAAACTCTTTTAGGCCACTTTTATGCGTGTGTTGATTATCTCAGCTTTATTATGTGGTTTTAGATGTATGACATTACATGATGATTTGATATTGGATAGTTATGAAATATCATATGTTTACAGTTAGATGATGTTAGTTACTTTGATGATAACTATTTATATGTTTAAAATGTTGTTTATATTTATGATTTTACTTACCCCATATTTGCATGTGTATGACTATCATGTATGTTTTACTTTTTTGTTTGACGTGTTTGATATGGTTGAGGGATAGCATCGTAGTTACCTGTTTGCGGGATTCACACCATGTCTTGATCTCTATCATTGCTTGTTGTGTGTGTGTGTGTGTGTGTGTGTGTGTGTGTGTGTGTACACGCTTGTCTTTTATGAAGGTTTGCAGGTACCAAGCATCGACTTTCTTGAATTGTTAGGATGAGCATGCCCTATCGCAAAGTTTCAATGGTAAGAGAGGGGAGATAATATTCAAATCAAAATCCCACCCTAAGCCATTTTATTGTCTTGAAATAGTGGACAAATTTATGATATTTTTACCCTTCCAAATTCGTCCAAGTGACGTGAGTCCATAAGCCTTTCCCTTGAGCATGATAATGGTTTTATTAAGTTTAATTAGTCTTTGGCTAGTTGGTGTGATTGTTGTGAATTAATTATATAATTTATTAAGATTAATTATGTGGTTTAAATAATTAAATCTTATTAAATATAGAAAATTAAAAGTGAAAGTATTTAATTAATGAAAATTAATTAAATATAATTATTAATTAAAAATACTTAATTAAAAGTCTAATGATGGAATTAAAGATTTAAATATTTATTAAATTCAAATTTGAGGAAAATTGAATGAAACAATAAGGAAGTGAATTAAAATAATATTCTTTTAGTCAAAATTAATATGCAATTAGTTGCACATTCAATTTAAATAAAGTAATTCTTATTAGTTAAGTGAACTGATAAAAACAAGAATTACAAAAAGTGCATGGAGTTATTAATTAGGAAATGGAATAAATCAAGCAAAAAGAAAGAGTGATAAAAATAAAGTTGCAAAGTTAAGTTGAGTTCCAGATTTGCATAGTGGAGTTGGAATTTCAAAGCCTTTTCTTTATGAGGAGGAATTTGGTCATTATTCCACACACGGGTTTGTAGGTTTTGGAGGAAGGATTGAATTGAAGGATTTTTTAAAAGCTTGAGATTTTTCAGCATTTTTCTGGTCTTCGTCATATTTCTTCAATTGGTGGTTTGAGGTAGGGTTTGAAAACTCTCGTAGGTTTAATTCTTGTATTTCAGAAAGATTGTTTTCTTCGTGCCTGTTAGAATTGGGTGATATTGCTATTTTGTTGATTTTTCTATCATGTTAGAAATTCTGGAATTAAGTTTATGAGATTTTGTGTTTGGTATAAATTTCATAATTTAGTTTCGTTTTAATTCAGCTAGGGTTTGAGAAAAAATCTATGGTAGAAAACCTTAGGCTTTGTATCAATTGAATTTTTTAATATTATGTATAAATAAATATGAATATATAAGTATATCTTATTGTTCATATATATATATATATATATATATATATATAGAGAGAGAGAGAGAGGGTGTTACCCCCACCCCCACCCGACAACATGGGATATAATTAAAAATAAAATAATATATAAATAGATAAATAATATAGCCTTGGTGGATGTTTGAAATGTAAATATATGCATGCATGTGTGTGTACATATATGTCTATATGTATTTATTTAATGCATTATTTCTTTTAGAGTACTTTGTAATTTTACTCCTTGTTATTTGATAATTTTTTATAAATGAAAATGTAGAGAAATGACTTAATTATTAATTATTAATTAGGGGAAATTGTTTTATTTTCTAAAAATGAGATTTTTATAAAATTATATTGTTTTAGTAATTATTAAATTGGGAATCAATTTATTTTAATTAATATTATAAATTTATTTTCTTAGTATTGGAATTTTATTCGATAATGTAATTATAGTTTTGATTAGTGATTATTTAATAAATTAATTTATGTAATGCTACTTTACAAATTTGTTTATTATTAATTAAATTATAATGTATGTTTTTCCTTATGCTTTTATGGGTTAGGAGGGAGTCTTTTTATGTCATCCTTTTAGGATTGTTACCAAAGGCAAGGTTAGCATTAATGTGTTATGTTTGTTTCTCTTGCATACTTCTGTGGCACTCGATTGTGTTATAACCCAACCTTATGGAAGCTTGATTTTATCCTAATGAAAATTGAGTATGTATGTTCCCATTATACTTTGAAACCAAATTTTGATGTTATGATTCATGATGACCTATGAGTAATGTTTTGAGATGTATGAAATTAGGGTAGGTTACCTAGGTGTTAAAGGGGAAGTGGCTTGCTTTAGAGGCGTCAGAGCCCAAAAGGGGCTACCTAGGTATCCTTAGTAGGTTATTTAATTAAGTGATAATATAATTAAATAGAATTTTAAAATGAATTAATAAGATAATGGATTCCTCGCCCATTCTTTGAATGCTACTTTGGCTAAGGATGGGAGCGGGAGAAGATGCTTGCTCATCTAGTAGTGGCAGTGAGTTCAGGCAAGATCGGTTATCCTTGTCTACATGAGAGGATTTCAGGTTCTGCATATGATCACAATTGGGGTTGGAGTCCAATGAGATCGTTCCAAGGGGTTGACATATGTGATGACACTTCCTTGATTTCATCTTAGATTTCATATGTGTGTTGGTTGCCTTTGAATTAGTATGTGTACCTTTTAATTATTGAGTTGTACTCTTAAGATAAGAACTTCTAGGACCCTTGATTAGTTTTACCTGATGATTGTCATTGTTATCCGAGTGGGGTCTAATGTTATCTCCTTAGCACGGTAGGAGTGGAACCACAGGTTTCCATGAGGTTGGGAGGTAGTGATTCTTTTACCATTTGAAACTCTGACATTATTTCACTAGTGTTGGATGATCCTTGTTGCGGTTGCTTCTTATCTTATCTTTCTTGGAGACTTATTCCTATTCTTTTTTATTTGTACCATGTACTCAGTTGTATTTACATACCCTGCGACTTGTGTAGTGGATGTGGGTTATCATGTGTACTTTATTGTTTAGATGTATTTATGATGTACTATGTAACATATTTAGATGATTATTGTACTTAATAGATTAAATTGTATTTGTGTAATTCTACATTAAGGAACCCTTGAGATTTGTAATCTGAAATGGAGGATTTGTATATGAGTATATAGGGACTTTATGTTTTACTTCTGCTTTGTTATTCAATACTTTTTGCAAAATTTTAAGAAAAACAAATTATTCTATAAACTTAGTAACATGTTTTAGGTTAATATCTGTTGAGTTCCCTAGCAGGGCATTACAGGTTGGAATATCTATAGAGACCCCTAGTTTATAGATTATTGGTTTAGCTCTTTCTTCCTCAAGGCTTCTTGGGTTAGGTGTTGTGGATGCTATTCCACATTTGGTGGGGGTTATTCCTAACAATGGTGGGGGGGAGGGGGGGTTATATTAGAACGGTGTCTACTAGGAACCCCTCACAAAGACTTGGTCCTAGGATTACTGTTGTTGGTGGATGCATTTTTTCTTGCGTTGCCAAATATGCACC
The DNA here is from genome assembly GCA_027943335.1 of Chamaecyparis obtusa. Lineage (NCBI taxonomy): Eukaryota > Viridiplantae > Streptophyta > Pinopsida > Cupressales > Cupressaceae > Chamaecyparis > Chamaecyparis obtusa. The sequence continues at coordinate 393,608 of BSBK01003840.1, forward strand.
TCCAGAGGAGAAATCTCAACCTATTCCCTATGGAAAGACATCCCTTATGGTGGTGTGTGGTTTGGATGTGGTAAAAAATGTGGATTTCTACCAAGATGCGGATTGGTTTTCATATTCGATGGTTTCTAGCCTTCTCTTCTAGATCTTCATTGCAAGGGGATATACTCATGAATACCCTTGGTCCCTGGTAATATTAAGCTTTTCCCTTGTACTAAGGATTTTTTTGTGCTAAGCAAGCTATAGGTTTGGGGGAATCACTCTCCCAACCAAACCCTAGACAATTTCCTTTAATCCTCTTAGTGAACCACCTAGTGTGTGTCCAGTGTGGGTTTAGCTCCCCAATTTTCTCCTTAACTTTTGGGAGAGCTCTTTTTTTGAGGCCACTAGAAACTCTATTGGTCATTTCATAAAGGTGGATGTGACTACGATAGTTGTGGGTCTCTCGACCTTTGCATGTATTTTGGTCAACATTAATAGCTCCACACCTCTCCATCATAATTTGGTTTTCATGGTGGGGAATAGGCCATGGATTCAAGTAGTGTATTATGAGGGCATCTCATTTAGATGCCACCAATGTGTCTCTATTGTTCACTTGGCAACTGATTGTTCTCTTTTGCATTGTAAAGGTTGTGTGCTATAAAAGTGTCACACTTCTGTGAATCATTACATTCAAGATCACTCAAGAATGAGGTCTCAAATAGTGATTCATAGCTCTCTATTCATGAAGTGCAAAAGGTTGTATTGTGAGGCCCTCAGATCGACCTAGTTAAACCCATGCAAGTACACTCAGAAATGAGAGATTCAAGGATGAGAAGCAAGAATGCTAATCTCCATTGATCTTCAAGTTATTGCATGCAAATGAAACTAATCTAGATGATAGCAATGCAAAGAAATAAACTATGCTATTGAAATGAAAGTTTTACTCTCCTTTGTTAATTAAGCTATATGAAGATTAAGCTAAAACAATGAAAGAAACTAAGCTAAGATGCTATGAAGATTAAGCTATATGTGAATATGAAAGCTAAAATGCAAATGATCTTCAAAGCTCCAAAGTCTCTAGGAAAACTTGCAACATAACAATAGCGTGAAAAATATGGGATCCAAAATGAGAAGGAGAGGACTCCTTATATAGGAAAATGTGGAGGAGAATGCATCCTCAAGAGCAATGTGGGATACATCTAAAAAGAGGAAATAAAGCTCATTTTTTAGAAAGTGTGGAGAGAAAAGGGATTTTCTTTATTTTTAATTATTTGTTTCCCTTTTTTTATCACAAAGAGCTTTAAGTGAGTTTTTTTATTTATTTAAAAGAATGATTCTCTTTTAATTAAACAAGATAACATTATTTAATTAAAAGAGAGATATTATTCTAAATAAGATAAAATCATTTAATTAAAAGGGATTTTAATTAAATAAAATTATTTCACTTAAGAGATATTTCTTTTCAATTAAATAAGGTTATTTTATTTATTTAAGAGGGAATATTTTTTTCAATTAAATAAAATTATTGATGAAATGATCAAACCTTAGGAAAAATTGAAATATTGGAATTAGTTAGGATTTGATCAAAGAATTTGATTTGAATTTGAAAATGTTGCAAGGCATTGATTTAGGAAATTGATAAATTAATAAATGGGGGCCCAAAGTCTAGGCGACCATTTTAGGGTGCATACATTTGCCCCTCTTTGACCAATGTGAGGTCAATTTGGGATCACATGCAGTCAAAAAATGGAATTGAAGTGTGAGATCAATTTGAGATTACAAGACAACCCAGACATGTGTTTGACGGATGGGAACACATCAAAACAAAGATAAGCTGATTGAAAAAGACAAGGCCAACACCCCTGTAAATAGGTAATTGTCAAGTCTCAAGCAAGGTTTGATTGATAGGTTTGATAAAGTTGAATCAAGGATTGAAGTTTGATAGGTATTGCCCCCTTGTGATCGAAATTGAAATGAGATAGAGGAGAAACAATAAATTGATAAATTTGATCAAATCAAACTAAAGATAAGGTTCTTGATGTAAGATGAAAGATATGAGGATCACATAACTAAGGTAGATCATCAAGCATGAAAGATTATGCCCCAAGGTTGAATTAGAAGCAAAGAAGTGGGGTGAAAGCGAATGGAAGATAGAAGTTTGGAAGAAATGGAAAGAAATGGAGAGAAGAAAGAGAATTTGCCTTAAGCAAGAGGATGCCCCAAAATCAATCAACTATTTAAGATAGAGAATTTCGATTGAGATCACGAAAGAAGATAAGGAAATGAAGATCAAAACGTGATCACAGTTGATTAAAAGTCCAAAAGAAAGATGAAGGAAAATCCTCTCAAACTCCTAATGCAACCTAAAAATGCAAATTAACATGAAGTCTAACAATGAAAACTACATGAAAATGCAAAGGTGTACTTGCAATAGGGCAACTGTAACATACGATTTTATGTTCATCATTCATTAGAGAATGTAAAGAACTTATTTTCATCATCGGGCCATTATTAACGGACATCGAAAAATCACACAATCCTCACTAGTCACAAGTGCAACTATGAAGATATGAATATGATTTATATCGGATTGGAATGTGGAAAGATTCTAACATGAGCATCAAAGACATAAGGGTCAAGATGACTCCAATGTTAGCTTACCCAATTTATTGTAGCAAAACCACTCTCACATCAAGGCATAGATGTCAGGATGACCATAAGAACGGTTGTGCAAAAATAGTCAAGGATGATGCCTCAAATCTCCTAAGTGTGTCAAGGGAACAACAAGAGACACTCAAGAGCTTCAAGACCACACCCACAAGTAGAAAGTAAACAAAAATATGCCCCATGCCCCAAGTCCTCTAGTTATGCATCATGGAGAGACTTATTAGACAAGGACACTCAATGAAAATCAATAACAGTCAGCACACAAAGAAAAGATCATGACATAGCTCAAGCATTAAGTGTTGCATTTAAAAATTTAAGTGTGTTCACTAAGACTGAGTTCTGAGGATAAAGATCAAATGCTTGCAAGTAGGTGGAATCACATGACAAAACTGGATAAGATAAAACTGATAAGTGTTGAAAAACACTCGATGTCAGGGGTTGTGTTGAAAAACACAGTTGGGGTGGTGTTGAAAAACACCGTTCGCGAGGTGTCCTAAAGACCGACAGATCCAAGAGACCAAAGCTAACACAGTTATGACCCCTAGACAAAGACAAAGACCAATTCCAAACCAAGGCAACAAGGACAAGGCGTGATGGAGAAAGGCTAAGTGTCGAGAACGCGTGCTAAGAAACAGGGGTGCAAAGGCCTCAAGTAGCGCCCGTTTCCAGGTTTTCACTACTTGGATTTTATTGCAATTTTTTTGAGGACTTTTTATAATTTTTTATTTTTATTTTTGCTACCAAGGCACCTGTTTCCAGGTTTTCACCAAGGCACTGTTTCTATTTTTATTTTTTTTGAATTTTTATTTTTTTTTGGTATTTTTGGAATTTATAATTTTTTTGAGATACATCAAAGCGCCTATTGCTAGGTTTTCACTAAGATGATCATTTTTTTAGGACATTTTCTAATTTTTAGAATTTTTTCAGCATCATATATGAATTTTTTTGGTATATTTTTTTTTAGGATCAATAAATATATACAAAGGATGCCACCAAACAGAACGGGCATCATGGATAGAACTTCTTCAGGTGCAAGATATTGATAGGCTCAGGGAGCTTCTCCCCCTCTTCAGTCAATAGTAAATAAGCACCTGTCCCAAAAGCTGCTATAATGATGTAGGGTCCAAGCCAATTAGGTTCAAATTTTCCCTTTTGTTCTCTATGTTGTTGGTTCTTAGGATTTTCTCGTAAGACAAGATCTCCCACTTGGAATGCTCTAGGGTGAACCTTTTTGTTGAAGGCTTTGGACATCCACTTTTGATAGACCCTCATATGGTCAAATGATGCTTTACACTTCTCATCTAGAAGTTCTAACTCTTACAATCTCATGGCGCAATAATCTTCATCGGTAACTAGACCTTTGAGAGAGACTCTAAGTGAATGAATCTCAACCTCTAAAGGTAACACTACTTCAGCACCATAAGTAAGGGAAAAAAGAGTCGCCCCTGTTGGAGTACGAATACTCATTCTATAAGCCCATAAGGCTAGATTTATCTGTAAATGTCAATCTCTACCATTCTTATGAACTGTTCGATGGAGAATTTTGAGAATGGTTTTATTTGAAGCCTCTGCTTGTCCTTTTCCTTGCGGGAAGTAAATGGAGGACCAATGTTGTTTTATCTTGAATTTCTTGCAAGGTTGTGTAAGGTCCTTATTTTTAAACTAACCTCCATTGTCAGTGATTATCTCAGATGGCACTCCATATCGATAGATGATAGGGTTCAAGATAAACAGAGAAACTGTCTTGCCCGAGGCAATAGAAAGTGGAATAGCTTCTACCCATTTGGTAAAGTAGTCAGTAGCACTGATCATAAATTTATGTCCACCTGACGGGTTGGAATGAATCTGCCCAACAAGATCAAAGGCCCAGTGCTGAAATGACCAATGAGATATGGAAGGAATGAGTTCCTTGCCTGGAGCATGTATCAGGTGACCATGTTTTTGATATTTTTCGCATGATTTCACAAAAGCTACTACATCCATCTGCATGGTAGGCCAATAGTACCCCACCCTAAGCAACCTTCGAGCCATAGAAAGACCATTAGAATGTCCCACACAGATGCCCTCGTGAATATCAACTAGCACTTGATCAGATTCCTCCTTTTCTAAGCACCTAAGAAGTGTCCCATCTAAACCCCTCCTATACAAATCACCAAAGATGAGGGAATGGCGAGAGGAGTTCTGGGCAAGGTTTCTTCTTTTAGATTGGTTAAATGTATCAGGGATGATGCCATCACGTAGGTATGAGTAAATGGCACCGTATTGGGATGACTCATGACCAACAAGGGTACAAATGATATAGCTTTCTTGGGAGTCATAGATGGGATAGTGTAACTCTTCCACTAGAAATTCAAATCTAGACTCATGTTGCTCTAACTGAAGAAGCGAAGCAAGTGTGGCCATAGCGTCAGCTACTTTATTTTCTGCTCTGGGGACTTGCTGAAATGTGATGAATGTGAAATACTGTCTCAATGAATCAACCATTTTCTTATAAGGTACTAGTTTTTCATCTTTGGTTTGATATTGTTCATTAACTTGGTTGACTATCAATTGTGAATCCCCATAGATGTGCAATTCTGTGATATTCCATTCAATAGCCATCTTGAGTCCATTTGTCAAAGCCTCATACTCAGCAATGTTGTTTGTGCATGGGAACAATAGTTTGTAGGATTTAAGAATTGTGTACCCATGAGGAGAAACAAACAACACTCCAGCTCCCGAACCATTTTGCATAAAAGAACCATCAAAGAACATCTTCCATGTTCTCTCAGTCATGTACATTAGGTGCTCATCTAGAAATTCAAATTGAATAGGCATGCTATCTTGAATTGGGAAATCAGCCAATTGATCTGCAATGGCCTGTCCTTTTATAGCTTTGCGCTCAACATACTCTATGTCAAATTCTGAAAGAACCATCATCCATTTAGCAAGTCTACCTATGAGGGCAGCCTTATTGAGCAAATACTTAAGAGGATCAATCTTTTCTATGAGGTGTATTATGTGTGCAAGCATGTAATGTCGCAACTTTTGGGAAGCAAACACCACAGAAAGGCAAGCTTTCTGAATACTAGTGTAATTGACCTCATATGCAACAAGAGTACGACTGATGTAATATATGGCTCTTTTCTTCCCAGTGTCATCAAGTTGAGCTAATAATGCCCCCAAAGAAGAGTCTATTGCTGAGACATATAGTATGAGTGGTTTTCCTGGTATAGAAGGCATCAAAATTGGAGGATTTGCCAAGTATTCCTTAATCTGATCTATGCTCCATTAACAATCCTCATTCCACACACATTTGACTCCCTTGTGTAAGTTCTTATTGAAGGATTGAGCTCTATCTGCCAATTGTGAAATGAACCTCCTTATAGATTGAAGACGTCCTTGAAGACTCCTCATTTGGCTAATATTTTTGGGAGGTGGCATATCCAAAATTGCTTGAACTTTTTCTGGCTCCACTTCTATTCCTTTGGCTGAAATAATAAATCCGAGAAGTTTTTCAGAGGTGACTCCAAATGCACACTTTTTTGGATTTAATCTTAACTGAAATTGCTCCATACGATCTAGAATGACTTCTAAATCATCCAAGTGTGTGTCTCTTTTCTTTGACTTAGCCAAGGTGTCATCCACATAATCTTCCATATTTTTATGCATCATGTTATGGAAGATTGTTGTCATAGCTCTTTGATATGTAGCTCCTGTATTTTTCAATCCAAAAGGCATGACATTCCAGCAATAAGTACCCCATGCACAGGTGAATGCAGTCTTATCTTGATCTTTAGGAGCTATTTTAATATGACTATACCCGGAAAAACTATCCATTAAGGAATAGATCTCATAACCCGCAGTCATGTCCACTATCATGTCTATGTTGGGTAGTGGAAAATTATCCTTTGGGCATGCTCTATTGACATCTCTGAAATTTGTGCAGATTCGAATGGATTTATCATGTTTTGAAACTAGTACAATATTGGATATCCATTCTGTATAGTCAATAGCCCTTATAAATCCTACACTAAGGAGTTTTTCTAGTTCTTCTTTGACTAAAAGAGCAATGTGAGGATGCATCTTTCTCAATTTTTTGTTTGACTGGTTTTACACCTGGAGCTATGGACAAGTGATGCATAATTAGATTAGTGTCCAACCCTGGCATGTCTGAATAAGTCCAAGCAAAATTGACTTTCTTTCTTTGTAGGAACTCAGTGTAGGCTTCTTTCTCTTGAGATGATAATGATTGAGCCAAATGTACAATCTATAGAGCCTCTTCTATACCCAAATTAATTGATTGTGTAGGCTCAACAAGAACTGAAGATCTGTCCTGAAAGTAACTTGGGAGATGATCAAGTACCTCATCCTTGGGCACCTCAGAGAGGTTTTCACCTTTGGATACGTCATTTATTTTTACTTTTTTTGGTTCTGACACCGCCACAAAGTGGTTTTCACCATTAGAACTCTTATTCTTTTTTTCTTTTCTTTTTATTTTTCGACTGAGGTACTTGATTTCTGGCTCGGTCATGCTTGTAGTTGGTTCACTAGTGGAAGAGACTGCAGGTTCAATGGCATTTAGGTAACAAGTTATCTCATAGTCATTCTAGAATGTTAAGAGCTCAGGCTCCTAATAATGTTTGGACCAATCAATGAGATGAGGATTAGCAAGGGGCAAGTCAATGACAGATTCAATGTTGTGGATGTAGATGGCGTCATCTCTGGTGACCACAGAGTTAGAGTTTGTCAAGTATTCTTCTAAGTTAGCCAAATCAAGATTCGGCCTAACAAGCGAAGAATCGTTCACTAATGCAACACGCGGGTTCCAATCCTTTAGCCCTACACGTGACTCATCAGCTAACTTGGGTTGAGAACTATAGGAATGGATGACATCAACACCCATGTCAACTGTGGAACAATCAAAGAGAGAGTCCCACTCATACTCATGTGAGTCTGTTTCTTAATCCCGATTGGGATGTTTACACCAGAAAGGCTTGGGACGCCTTGATGTAGAAGCTTTGATGTCATGAAGGGTAACACCTTCTCTTGGGTCAATGTCTGATCCATCTTGTTCTACGCTTGCAACTGTTGCATGAGTGGCTGGATTATTTGAATCTCCCCAAAGGAGACTAGTAGAAGGAATCCAATCGTCACACATGTCTTGCTGATTTGTCAAATTTGGTATGTACTGTGATTCATCATCACTATCTGACTCATCAGGGATAGGAACAGTATTCTTGTTATTATTCAAAAAACCTAGGCTAACCATTTTCTTAGACCTGCGTCCAAAAAGAGCATGATCGAGAGGTTCGGCTCTAGCATCTAATCTATGACTCAGAGGGCCACGTCCAGGATAGCCCATTTCTTTGACCAATGTATATCTTCTCCCATAAGCCTTAGGAGAAGGAGAGAAGTTCTCATTGTGCATATACTTCTCCTCTTTGTAGATCCAATCTTTAACAGCTACTTCTTCTTTCTCATCCTGGATAGGCACTAAAGACTCGACAAATGTGTCAAACAAAGTCATGGCCAAAGAAGAAGGTCTCATCTCTTGAGAAGGCTTACCATAAGACCTAGGGGAAATAGGCATCTTTGTAAAGGAGTTAAGTTGGTATCCCCCCATACCAAGGTCTATTGATTTGAACTTATCTTTGCACTATGTTAGAGTTGCATTGAAATCCTCTACTTCTCTATTGAGGGGAACATGGGTCCTTTCCAAAATGGAGTTGACAGATAAGGTTCTATCCCCAGTTATACAAACTTCTACTCCATTGTAGGGGAACTTAACACACTAGTGGTAGGTGGATGGCACTGCTTGCATCTCATGGATCTAGGGCCTACTAAGCAAGATATTGTATGCTAGAGGACCAACATCAACAATTTGGAACAAAATGTCTTTCTCAATGGGGCCAATCTTGACAGGAAGAACAGCCAACCCCTTGGAACTCCTTTCTGCCTCATCATAGGCTTTTATAGTGATCTTCTTTCTGGCATCGATCACTTCCTCATAATAGCCCAAAGTCTTTAACAAACTCAAAGAACAAATATTGAGCCCAGCACCCCCATCTATCAAATCATGCCTGACACGGGTTCTATGAATCATGACTTCAATATGAAGGGCAAGGTTGTGTGGGTGGCTTAAGGCTTTATCATCATCTTCTAAAAATGTAAGGTAATGAGGGCTGGTAATATGATTAACCATGCCTTGGAATTGGCTGACATCTAAATTGTTGGGAACATTGGCTATGCACAAAGCATCCTCAAGGACCTGTTTGTGTCTCGGGGACAACTCTAAAAGCTCCAAGATTGAAATCTAAGCTAGGGTTCTCAGTAACTAAGCTTGGGATTGACAGCTGGTTTTGTGGTGGCATTCTTGGATACCACTTGCTTTGGTTTATTGGGCTGATCTGAACTAGGCCCCCTAATGACAATAGGGCCTTGACTCCTTGTGACAGCATTAAGAGCATGGGATGACATCCTAGAGTGAGGACCCATGAGCACCACAACAGGTTCTTCATCAAAGATAGGGAGAGAGTTCACATAGGAGTCATAACCATAGGGATCCTTGTTCCTCGTCATGTTGACACTTTCCTTCACAACTTCAAGCATGTTGACAACATTTTCTGTAGCTATGTAGGTGTAGTTGATCGCAGCCTTGCCATCCTTAGGTTTAGAGGTTTCCCCCTTCTTGTATTTGGGCAAGGGCTCTTTGAAAGCCTTGTGATCAGCATTGGTGTTCAGTCCATCCACCTTAAGCTTTCCATTCTCAATGAGATCCTATATGATATGCTTAAGCTTCCAACAATGCTCGATGTCATGTCCAATTCCATTGTGGAATTTGCATAAAACTTTCTCATCCCACCAATGTGGCTTAGCATCAGGAATATGGTGCTTTGCAAGATCTTTAGGATGTGCTAGATTGTTGGCAATAAGCATTTTGAAAACATCCTCATAGGAATCACCAAGCTTTGAAAATTGTCGCCTCTCTTTCTTAGGCTTTTCTTGGTACCTTGGTTTATGCTCTTGTTGGTTGGATGTGTTGAGCTTCATAGCTTGAACTGTACTGGACAAGTGAAGGACACCTTGATCCTTAGGTTGGGGAGAGTCCACAACTCCATCATTGACCACTTGTTTGTTTTTGTTCCAATGCACATTATTTCCTTTATCCTTGTTGGAATTATTATTGTTTTGACCATTGTTGTTATTGTTGCAAACATCCTCAATTCTGCACGTGATTTCAACCATGTTGTCAAAGGAATTGAAGATCATCTTTCGAACCTCATATCGCATTTTAGGTACTAATTTGCTGACAAGGATGTCACTATTCTCATCTTCATGAATGGTCCTAGGATAACGAGAGCACTATCACCTCCACCTTTGCAAGAATGAGATAAAGGATTCCCCTTGGTTTTGCTTTAGGTTACATAGGTCCAACATAGTGACAGATCTTGAAATATTGTACGCAAAGTGTTGAATAAATATATGAACAAGCTCTTTGAAAGTCTTGACGGGGGGAGTTATATTGGTAAACCATTCCATTGCTTTCCCCTTAAGACTCCTTGGGAATAACCTCATCAGATAGGAATCATCTTGGTGAAACTCAAATCTCATAGTGTAAAATTGGTGCACATGATCATGTGGATCACCACTACCATCATATTTGTCATACTAAGGGAGTTCAACCCTTCTAGGAAAATCCTTCATGCTCACACTCTTGTAGAAAGGATTAGGACAAATCAAGTCTAGTGAGAATGAACTCTTAGGTGTCAAAAGTTTCTCCATCATTTTCTTCATTTGTCTAATTTCTTCCTCTTGTGATGGATTTTGTTTCTTAATTTTGTTATCCACATCAAAATTATAAGGGACTCTTGCGCCCTTGTTGATTAGACTTTCGAGGAACTTATCTGTGTTCTGTTCCACGTACTTCTCCACATACTGTTGAAAGAGAGGCTCTTGTTGCATTCTCATGAAGTCTTGAGAATTAAGATCAAAGTCTGAGCTACTATCTCCATGTTGGGAACTATGATGAGCATGTTGTGAAGGTTGCCTTGAGTGCCTACGAGGTGTTTGTCTCCTATAATGAGCACATTGTGAGGTCCTTCTTCCTCTAGGACTAGGAGATCTTGAAGGGGTTCTGGAATGCCTTCTACTACGTGGTGCTCTAGAAGGAGTGGAGGGAGGAGAGTTGTTTCCACTATTGGCACCCCTATTGTTGAATTGGGTATTAAGTTGTTGGGCCAAAAGCCTATCTTGCTCTTCTTGAGAGGCTTTCCTTTCCAATTCTAACAAAGCCTGTCTCTCTGCCTCAAGATGTCTAAATTTTTCTTGCTTCGCAACTTTCTCATCTAAAAAGGCTTTCTTCTCATGCTCAATCCTTTTAAGCCTTTCACTTGTATACCTTGAGGTTGTTTGAAGTGGTGATTTTGGTCTTGACTGTTTGAACAAGTCATTGGTATACGTTGCATTGACATGAGCATCACCAGGTTCATTGTCTTGGTCTTCGTGTTGTGACCATTATTCTGGTTGAGCTCGTCTCTCATGCTTTTCAGCTCTTTGATGTGCATCTAAGTACCTAGTATTGATGGGGGGTGAACCAGGTTGAGCGTCATGAGAGGAATTACCAAACAAAATGTTGTCTTTGTGTCTTTCGTAGAGATCATCAAGGTTTTGATCCATAGCTTCCCTCTCCTACCGAGTCATGGTATAACTCATATCCATACCTGAATGGGAAGATGATAAGGGGGTCCTCAACTCAGTAGACTTGCTCCTAGGTGATTGGTCAAATATAGGTTCCTTTCCCTTATGTTTTTGATGAGTTTGGACTGGAGGTAATTGGTTGAAGACAACCTGAGGTCGTTTCCCTTGACTCACTTGATACCTTGTCATAACTGACATGAAAGGAAAAGCACTCGGTGATAAGACAACTCTAAGATACGTTGGTATCAAACTAGGATAGTAAAAGTGTTCAATTGTCAAAAAAAGAGATGGTGAGATAGAAAATTGTAAAAGGTGTAAATCAACTCTGCCACAGAGGTGCCCAATCAATGGATAAGTATCCTAGCACCTATGGATCAGGAGGATGATTTTAACCAAGTTATATCTGATTGAAATTGATTTTGGGTGGAAGTGAATTGGACAAGAGACTACTAACACTCTCCAAGTATGTTATCAAAGAATCTAAAGGTGTATCTACTCAACAAGGATGATTTCTGACTTATTGATTCCAAGCAAGGTTACTTGTAAAATCAAAGGTCACTAATTCAAGAGGTCAAAAACACAATAATCCCAAGTGAAAATAGGTTTCCGACAGTAGGGTGAGTAGCCTAATCTGGCTTGGATCAACTAAGGAGGGCTAAAAATGACACTAAGCAACTTCAAATTCTAGATAACTGTGAGACAACAAAAAGGTTATGTGCTATAGTTTCCAGGCAAGTAGTGTGACAAAATCTGACAGAAGGATATTTTGCACAGAGCAATGCGATGGAATCCAGGCAAGTAGTGTGATAGAGTCTACAACAAGAATGCAATAAATTTCCAGTAACGATGTATCACACGATAAAACTTAGACCAGTGTGCGATGGGATTTTAGTATCGTATGATTCTTTGTCCAGCAAGTGTGTAAAACTCATAAATTTAGTCTTTTTTTCATTTTAAAAGTTTTAACCAAGCATATTAACAAATTTCCAACATTTATCAAGCACATAAAATAGCAACCATGGTGTTCAAGCAAGAAAACATCTTCAAACAATGGGCAAGGGACAAAGCAACCTTGCTCATGAACATGGATATTGACTTAGTATGATATTCCTTAAAGATACTACTTGTGTATGTTCTCCAAAATGTTTTTCCAATCACACACATAGTCCTAAAAAGAAAAATTTGGTTGCACTATGGTTCTTAATAATGGCTTGACTCTGCAACTTTTACAATTTCAAGAAGGTGAACTCCAATCTAGGCACACCGGGGTTTTGACACATTCCAAGAACTTAATCAATCAGAGATGCTGAGGAGATCTAATAGCCCATCAAGAAACTGTACCCGTGGAGATTTCTTCCACAAGGACATTTGTATAGCGGTTATCACTACCATGGAAAAAGTGGCTATTACCACTTAAGGTTCCGTCAACGTGGTTTACCCAATGAAGGGAATGTCCACTACGGTTAACCCTCTCTAAAAGGTGACTCACAAGAAGGACCACATGGGGGCTTGCCTTAGATCCAAGGGTCTGAGTTTTTGTTACTACCCAAAAAGGGAGTAGAGCATAATCCTCTATCCTTTTCTCTTCACCCAAACATAGAAGACAGATTCATCCGACACACTAAGACTAAAACTATCTTGCCAAGATTCATAATGTCAATAACTCATGATCTATCAACCTCTCTAGAGAAAGAATGCATCAATCAAAAAGTCAAAGACTACAAATCCAGTAGAACGCAAAGACAATTTTAGTAACCTCCCTACCTAAAAGGGTTCTCTCGTTGAGAAGAGTTTCATTGGAAACCCACTCTCTCAAGAACCACGAATAGTGTTAATAGGGCCTACTTATCTATGTGAAACACTTATGCAAGAAATGAATCTATATTCTTTTTAAAGTCCCAAAATCAAAATGTGGTTTATGAAAGTGATAAATCACTCAAGCCCAACACGCAGGAGATTAATTTTATTGCCAAAACCAAGTGTTATAGAGATCAAAAAATTACCTTGGATTCCAAGCAACTTGAGGTCACTGACGTGATGTCTCAGAAAACTAGAATCAGGAACAATCACAGCAATTTGGAAAGATCAGAAAATAGGAAACAACAAGTACAAATCCAAATTTTTGCAAAGAGAACCCAAAACAAGTCACTGCCAGGCCTGGGCGATATTTCAGTCAGCAAAATTTTCGTACGATACTTTCCATTATATAGGTGCAATACTTTCTAGTTGGATGATATTTTGTACTGCCATAGGCGACAAAGTGTAAACTAGCAGTGCAACAGAATCCTATAAGTGATATGATACTTTTATTGGAAATGTGTCGCACCAGTATAGAAAGAACTGTCGTATGATACTGGTAAAGTGTCGTACGATATTTTACCAGAGAAACAACTGAAAACAGCCAAAAATTGATGAAAATGAAATAAAAATGCAAGAAAATGAAAATTTCAGCGTTTTCAAAATCTGTGCCACTCCACAAAACTGGCACCCATTTTTGAAAAATTTTGGCATACGCTATCAAAAATTCAAGTGTGATATATTGTTGGAAAGCTCTTTTCGAGCCCCACGGTGGGCGCCAAAAATGTGTGCTATAAAAGTGTCACACTTATGTGAATCATTACATTCAAGATCACTCAAAAATGAGGTCTCAAATAGCGATTCACAACTCTCTATTCGTGGAGTGCAAAAGGTTGTATTATGAGGCCCTTAGATCGACCTAGTTAAACCCATGCAAGTACACCAAGAAATAAGAGATTCAAGGATGAGAAGCAAGAATGCTAATCTCCATTGATCTTCAAGTTATTGCATGCAAATGAAACTAATCTAGATGATAGCAATGCAAAGAAATAAACTATGTTATTGAAATGAAAGTTTTACTCTCCTTTGTTAATTAAGCTATGTGAAGATTAAGCTAAAACAATGAAAGAAACTAAGCTAAGATGCTATGAAGATTAAGCTATATGTGACTATGAAAGCTAAAATGCAAATGATCTTCAAAGCTCCAAAGTCTCTAGGAAAACCTGTAGCATAACAATAGCGTGAAAAATCTAGGATCCAAAATGAGAAGGAGGGGACTCCTTATATAGGAAAATGTGGAGGAGAATGCATCCTCAAGAGCAATGTGGGATAAATCCAAAAAGAGGAAATAAAGCTCATTTTTTAGAAAGTGTGGAGAGAAAAGGGATTTTCTTTATTTTTAATTATTTGTTTCCCTTTTTTTTATCATAAAGAGCTTTAAGTGGGTTTTTTAATTTATTTAAAAGAATGATTCTCTTTTAATTAAACAAGATAACATTATTTAATTAAAAGAGAGATATTAATCTAAATAAGATAAAATCATTTAATTTAAAAAAAATTTAATTAAATAAAATTATTTCATTTAAGAGATATATCTTTTCAATTAAATAAGGTTATTTTATTTATTTAAGAGGGAATATTTCTTTTAATTAAATAAAATTATTGATGAAATGATCAAACCTTAGGGAAAATTGAAATATTGGAATTAGTTAGGATTTGATCAAAGAATTTGATTTGAATTTGAAAATGTTGCAAGGCATTGATTCAGGAAATTGATAAATTAATAAATGGGGGCCCAAAGTCTAGGCAGCCATTTTAGGGTGCATATAAAGGCATGGCCACTTGGTGGAAAGATACTAGCAAAAAATATTTGATTGTCTCACCTTCTAATTTGTCCTCTAATGAAGAGTCATAGGTTGATGATGAGGATGAAGTCCTTCTTGCAAATTTGGGTGATGCTCTTGCTAAAAATATGGGTGATTCTCCTACTACAAATCTAGTTGATGTTCCTGTTGTAAACCATGAGAACACTGCTCCTCCTATTGGTGCGGCCCCCTCTGGCCCTGAGGACCCTTCTTCACTTGTTACTCCTTCTCTACTTCAATATCCAACTAACAATGTACAAATTTTGTAACACTCTAACCCTTGTGCTAACAATAGTCCAAATGGAGTTTCATTAGCTACCCCCTTGTGGTGGGGATCTTAAGGACAACATCGCCTTGATAGTTGTCCAATGACATAGGAAAAATAGCTATTCAAACTCAAATTCTTCTCCACAAGTGGTGAGTGAGCTTCCCTGCTACTCTTGAGGAGGGCTACTAGCCTTTATGCTAGTTTGTTGAACTTATATTTTATGTTTCTTTTGTTTAAAGCACCTTTATTTTTAGTGTGTTGGTAGTAAGCCATTGATGGCCTTTACTTGTAAACTTTGACACCCTTGCTTATGTGTTGTTATTCTCTTTGATTCTTTCGAGTTGTGGTTGTGTAAGGGCGAGCCCCCTTGTTAGACTATTGATTTTAATCAAAAATATGTTGTCATAGAGTGTAGCTAGTTGTAAACTCTTTCTTGATGACCTTAATTCTTGTATAAAATTAAAATTTTCTTGGAAACATACTCTCCTCTTTGATTTGATGACCTTAACAATGTGTTTGCATTTCTTCTCAACTAAGGCCTTAAACTCTTTGAACTTCTTAAAGACTTCAAAATTATGTTTCAAGAAGTAGGCCTACATCTTCCTATAATTTTCATCAATAGAGATAATTAATTTCTATTTAAGGTGAGGTTTGCATGGGACACAGAATTCTAAATGCATCAACTCTCAAGTTTCTTTTACCCTTCTAGAGTTCCTCGCTTAAAAGGATTGTCTATATTATTTTCCTAAAATGCAAGCTTCACATTTCCAACCAGGCTCTACCATGGTTGTTATCCACCACACCATATTATTTTAAGATAAAAGATAGTCCAAAATAGCTCAAATATGCATATCTTAAATACCAAAGCCCAAAGGGGCCTTTGAACATCGTATTAAATGTTTCTTATTGTGGTACTATTGTACTATTATCATGCTTGGGAGGAGAAGTTACAAACTATGTCGAGAAATTAATTTACATCCATAATGGAAACATCCAATTTTTTGTCATTTGAATTTTTGTTACATTATTATTTCTCTCCTATTTTTCAAATGTAATACATTCTCCATTTTCTATCAATACTTTGTACCTTTTTGGACCAATTGTCAAACGCTTAGTTGATCATGTTTTATGTATGATACATAATAAACATTCTCTATTTCTATTTTGTTACCATGTTTGGCATATCAAATGGACTCTCCATATTTCATTTGAAGAGTTTCAAACTATTGCCAAAGTAATTGGAGTTTGACTAACCTCACTTTATCAATCCTTTGTAGCTATTTTAGGGTATTTCCCAAGCCTCTTTTACATAGTGAGCTACTACTATTCTAGGGAACATACTTATATTAAAGTTGTATTTTCATTTGGTCTTTGTTCCATTGGGTCTTTTGGGCATTTGTCAAAGTTGTACTAGTTGTTGGGTCAACTGCATCTATGAAATCACTAAAAATAAGGTCTCATAAATCATTTGCAAGTTCCATTATTATTTTTATCTTCAATGATCCATATTCCTTGAAGATTTTAATAAAAAAATTCTAGTTGCTAAGAATAATGAATCCATGGTATACATTCTCAAACATCAATATTGGTGTTTTAAGAATATATCTTGTTTTGATGAAATAAATCTACTCTAATTGAATGAGTAGGAACAAATGACAAATACATGGAGTGATGACTTTGGTTATGATTTTATAAGAAGTATTAGTAAAGTTATTAGCTACACATGTTTGAATTTTCTTTAGGATCACCTCACCTTAGATTTAAATTTAATATTGCCTATTTATTAAAATTCCTAATGATTCAATATCAAAAGATTTCAAATATTCTTCAAGAAGGTTAAGACCAAAATCAAAAAATAAATTCTATAAAATTCAAAAGGCAAACCTTTACAACTACCTGATATTTTTAATTAGCCATAGAAAAATATAATTCTCTAAGATTGGCCAATATAAAATTTTGGTCATATAAGGATCGCTAAGCAATCAATAATCTATCAAGGACTAGACTCACACATTGATAAGAGGCGTATTCATAAATAAAAGAAGGTTATGGCCATGGAAAGCCTGTCGATAATAACACATAGATACCTATATAATATCAATAATCTTGATAAAGAAACATTGGCATTATTTGATTTGCTTTACTTTGTAACAAACCTTGTAAGCTCAAATGGATTGAAAAAGTTACTTAGAAATTGTATAGCTAATCTTTAGCTATTGAACATGGGCTTGAATTTGTGCTACACAATATATATTATTATCCATAATTTACTTCAAACAAATATTTTCTAGTCACAATTATAGGGTAGGATAGAATAAAAGTGCTCATGTATCAACAATACGATAGAAAAACTTCAAGGTGGTGACCACATATGACAATCTATAGAACAATGCTAGCTATCAACCATAAATGTGTAAAAATAAGTAATAAATTTAATGAAATTATTCCATGATTGAATCCGACTAATCCCATGACTACATAGATCAAGATTATAGAGGCACTAAATGTGAGGTAGAGTGGAATTGCAACTTAAAAAAAGATTTTTGGATGTGAAATTACATTATAACAACCTTAAGAACCACATTTTTCAACTCAATATAAAACTAAATTAAAATTTTATTTAAGAGGACAACAAGTGATATGGTCTCCACTAGTAATTGAAAAGAAAGCAAATGAAAAGATATGATGTCTTGTAAACATGGCATGGTTAAAATGCTCTCTAGTTTCTTTCATAATAGAGTATGAATTTATCAAAGTATAACATAAACAATCAAAATGATAACAATAACAAATGTTTGGATTACAAGACTTGATTTATCACACATATAATAAAAATATTTTTTTATGCTAGTTGTCCACATCATAGATAAGTTACCATCTTTTTCAATCAAAAAAAATTTAATCATATTCAAATCTTCACATATGATCTAAGATATAGAGACTCCACACTCAATTTCTAGCGATGACATCTTTTGATTACATAATAATGAGCATAAATATTAACAACCTAAAGGAGTGGTTATTTATTTTAAAAAGGAACTACAAAGTATGAGTGGATTTTTTAAAAAAAGGAACTACAAAGTATGAGTGTGTACTAGAAAAAGTACCTTCATAGGGTTAGTATCATTAATAATTCAAAATAAACACTAAATTACCACAAATAGCAATCTATTTAAGAAAATAATTGACAATTAAGCACTCTATGGATCTTTATTTAGGGATGCTAATGTAAAGCTCTCAGTAAGCCTCCATTAGTGACAATCCTAAAATGAAAATGATATGATAAAGCAAGCTAAAACAATTAATTCTAAATTGAAATGCTAATTAGCTTCTATATTTGTCTTTCTAGCTCTAATTTGCAAGAGTTTTGATGTTATTCTTAGATTTGTGGATGATTAATGAGTGAATCATGAATTGCTTTTATAGATTTTGGCAAGGGTAGGGGGTGTAGTTGAGTTGATCAAGGCTAGGTGAGAGTTGAGTCTATGGTTCCACCTTTGGAGACCATTTAAATATTTTTTCCTCAAAGCTTGGGACAAGAGGACAAAGTGAGTGGACAAGATGCTCTTTCCAAATGAGTGATTGAGATTCAATTTAGGCTTGATCCTTGTGAGCTTGGTTCTCAATTCCTATTGGTTAATTGATTTTCCTCCCATTTGGTGGTTGAGAGAAAATAGGAATTAATTAATTGAATTTATTTAATTTGTTTAGCCATGTGTACCCCTTGAATGGGTTGATTTGATTTAATTTGAACTATGTAATTAATTAGATTAATTTGATTTATCATGATTTATTTGATTTAAATTGATTTGATGGCTTTTGATTTTCAATTATTATTGGATTTAGGTTCAATTGTAATTTATCTTTGATTTGATTTAATTGTATTTAATTGCATTTATTCTGGCCTTGATTTCTCACTTAATTGATCTTGTCCAATTTCAGGTGATTACAAATGCCCCTCTTTGAGTTGACCTGCGTAGCGTGTCAATTCAAAGAATGTCCTGATTCATCTAATATAAAGTCCTAATTCCATCAATGGTCGATCTCATTGTTCGATATAAGACACAAATTTTGATGAAGTTCAATTGATTTGATGTCCTAATGGTCAATTTGATGATAGATTGCCTGATATGGTACCTGGTTCGATCTAATTCGATGTTTGATGCCCCTTTCGATTGATAAGCGAAAAATTTTCTGATAAAAGATTATGCTCTGATTTGATGGTTGTGCCCCTGATTTGATGATACTATTGTTGTTTATGATTATCCAAGTGTATGCCCCCTCAGAAATGAAATGAAATTTGATAGATGTTTGAACAAGTTGACGGTTTAGGTCATTTCGCGTTGATTAGGTCAATTTATATTGAATTTCAATTTCATTTCCAATATTGATTTTGTGTTCGTGTGATGACAAATGCCCCCAGGCATTTTCTGGTCAAAGATGCCCTTTTTAGGTCAAAATGGCCTATATAAAGGGGTAAAAAGTCATTTTCATTATTCATTTTCACTTTCTCAGTTCACTTTTTCTCTTTGACTCCTCTGAGCTATTTACGATGGTTATCCCGATTAGAGAGCACCAGTTTGAGCGTGGCCGATGATATCATCGGTCGTCGACCTATGGACCTCCAGTAAGTGTCTAATCCTCTTAGTTTTTCATTTAATGTATTTCAATTCCATAAATTTAATTTTTTCCTGGGAAAACCCTTTTTTTTTTGTATTTTCCAATTAAAACAGTGCGTTTACCCATTCCTTTAGCGCTTTTGCATTTTTTTCAGCACTTTCGCATAGTGAAATAGCGCTTTTACATGGTAGAATTAGGGCATGTTTCGCGTTCAAAGTTTACTTTAGTGCGTATGATATCCCTTGCACTTTTGATGTTTTTAATAGCACGTCGAATTTTACTTTTAGCGCGTTTGAAACTTTTTAGCGCTTTTACCGAATAACAAGCTTTTAACCATTTAAATAGCGCTTTTAATCTTTTAAATAGCGCTTTTACGTTTTAGCACTTTTAATCATTAAAATAGCACTTTTACCTTGATAGGAAAAATTTGCAAAATGACTTGGTCAATTTTCTAAACTCTTCAGTATCGTCGATCAATCAATTGGCATAGGTAATAAACCCGATTTGGTAGTGAGTCGTAAGATGTCAGTTTTGAGTCAATTGTAGTTTGATTGTCAATCTAGATTTAGATGATGGATGATAATAAATTTTTTGTCCTCTCTAAATAGAATTAGGAAAATTGGTTGTGGTTTGATATTTTTAAATGTTTGATTGACTTAGGATAACTCAAAAGACAACTGATTTCAAAACTGATGTGATTTAGCTTTCTTTTTCCAAACAGTGCTTAAGTCACAGGTTGTTTGAGGATTATATATGTTACCATTCAGTATGATAGATGATCTGAGTGTGTTGGATCATAGACACATCCACAGATGCGAACTGTCCATTTACTTGTTCTACCTCGATTCTGAGTGAATCGAGGATTGATCACTACTATGGCTGAGAGATGGCACTCAGACCATAATACTTTTCACTTGTTGATGGGGGAGATGACGATCACTCCTGAGGATGTATATTATATCCTCTGCATTCCTACCCGGGGTGAGCTTGTATTTTATGACCAGCTCTATGATGGTGCAGCGTGTCAGTGGGTATTCCAGGATCCCACAATAGGTGATGACCATATTCAGTGGTCACAGTTTCATTCATTTCTAGTATTGCCAGTTGTTTTAGGTGCATTGATTGGAGGTTTCCTCGTGCCAAATCACCGAGGTCATGGATTTGCAGTCGCTTGGGGACCTATTCTTGAGGACTTGATGGCTCAGCCTCGACACTTTAATTGGGGATCGTCTGTTCTGGCGTAGCTCTATCATGAGTTTCATATAGTGGTATATCGATGCTCTTCTACTCTCTCTGTGAGAGCTATTCTATTATAGCTATGGACATGGGAGCATCTCCCAATGACGAGACCTATTGCAGCACATCACCGTGATTCGAGATGGCTATTTTCCTGGATGTATGAGGGCATGGTTGTGCAGACCCACATGGGCAAGCTAGATTATTGGCACTGTGTTATTGATGACATGGATTAGGTCATCTAACGACCATACTTAGGATGTGATTCATGGCTTGAGGATGTGACAGAGCTTCCTTTTATGTGTTGTCCACGTTGGATGATTGGTCATACACCTCATTATTGAGATATTTTTCTTTCATCGAGTACTATGATAGTATGGTCATACCCAAGGCATGTCATAGGGTGTAGCCATGTATGCCCATGTTCAAGCAAAGAGATCATTATGGGGTCATGTGGTTGATTTTAGGACATCTTGTTAGGAGGTAAGAGACTTGGGTCACTTGCCATGGGACATGAGAGAGCATGTTATTGATGCAGGTATGACCGATGATTAAAAAGATTGGTTCGCTCAAAACCCTTTTTTGAGATTTATAGATCCAGCTGAGAGGATACCGAGCATTGATGAGGAGTCTGATGATGATGGTGGAGATGACAGTGGGGATGGGGGTGGTGGTAGGGGTGGTAGGATACGGGATCATCGGGGATGACTAGGTCATCAAGTAGCTAGATCAGGCAAAGTCTTGATTCCAGTTATTGCTGCTACTCTCATTCCTCCTAGGGGTGGTGGTCAGGTGAGGGGTGTGGATAGAGTTCTGCACCAGGTTTTTGTAGATCTTGCAGAGAGAAAAGGTCATCACAAGTCTAGGTGTCAGTGACAGTTGGATGCCCACGTAGCACAAGTGTTGTTACATCAAGCACAGGGTAGACCAGCACAGGCTCCTTCTTAGGCTCCTCCACAGGTTATCCTGCCAATTGTTCCACAGGCTCCTCCAGTTCAAGCACTTGCTTTTTCTTCTATACCATCTTCTTCATCTCATCCATCTTCTTCTTCTTTCATTCCATTTTTATCTGTTCCATCTTCTTCCATGCCATCTTCTTCTATGCCATCTTCTTCCATGCCTCCACCACAAACTCCTTCTACACAAGTTCCTAGTTCATAGGCTCCAGCGGCTACATCAGATGTTCGAGCCTTACAGTCTAATGTTTCTCATATTAGGCAGTAGGTTAGCCATCTCAGTAGTATGATGCAAGCTTTTATGGCTGCTATGAGTCAGCATGGGCTACAAGCGGGTTCGAGTCATCCTCTTGATACTGGTCCTAGTCCTGATGGTGTTGGTGGTGTTGGTGGTTTAGCCAATTGATTTGAGGTGATATGATATATTCTTTCATTCATTGATGTATATGATGATCTCATTTTTTATATCGATACATTGGACTCTGTTGTATTCTTTTGATCAATTGATGTTCCCTTATGTATTTGATACTTGTTGATACTCTAATGGACTTTGATTTCCAGATGTTTTATGATGATATCATGGACTTTGATACTCTGTTGATTTATGATGATGGTACCATAGACTTTGATTCTTAGTTTTGATATATTTAATTTATGTGATGTTATAATGTAGTCAAGGATGGTGGATCCAATGAAGGAAAGTCCAAACCTTACAGCCAAAAGAATTACACAGTGGATTACTCAACAATGCAACACAAGGTAATTTTTTAACACTGATTTTCATTAACATGCTCAGCTGTAAGGCCTTCTAGGTTAGGGCCAATTACAATCAGAAAACAATTCTTCAAGATCCACAACTAGATCCAATACAATCTCAGCTAGTTTAGCTCTAAAGATAATCAAAAGCTGATGGAAACCCTAAGGAAGATCTAAACTTGAGCTCACAAGCCTCCAAGCAATCTCCTTGTTCCCAAGTATGCAACCCCTAGCTCTGCTACAAACAACTATCAGATTACAATCTGATCTGCAAGAACATCAAGAACTTTTCCACAACTTCACCAACTTCTACTTTGATACCACCTTATGCAGTCAACCAAATCTGTTCCTCTGGTCATCACCACTAGATCTAGCAGTTTCAAATTCTTTAGCAACTTCTTCATAGCCATCCTCAGTACCAATATTCTGAGGTATACCAGCAACAATTCTCATTATCTCGGCAACCATATCATTCTTCATCAATTCCAACTCAAATCTGAAATCTAATTTCACCTTTTCTATGATCCGAGATTCAATAGTATCACAAAGATCAAAAATAACTCTAGGGTCCAATCTTCTCAGAGGCATCCTTAAAGATAAGAGAAACCCTCTGCAACAAACCCTCACCGACCACCTTGTGACAATCTCCAAGTGGCAACAAGTCAGATCTCAATCCTGCAACCTTGTAAACAACTAGGGCATAATTTCACAAGTTCAATGCTTCGAATTTGCAATCCAAATTGCGCACAATCTCTGCTTCAATAAGATTAACTTTGCAAGATCAGCCTTGCTAGGTCAAACTTCTGCTTCAACAAGATCAACTTTCACTCCAACAGGAACAAACTTCACTCTGATACCACCTTATGCAGTCAAGGATGGTGGATCCAATGAAGGAAAGTCCAAACCTTGTAGCCAAAAGAATTACACAGTGGATTACTCAACAATGAAACACAAGGTAATTGTTTAACACTAATTTTCATTAACATTCCTGGCTGTAAGGCCTTCCGGGTTAGGGCCAATTACAATCAGAAAATAATTCTTCAAGATCCACAAATAGATCCAATACAATCTTAGCTAGTTCAGCTCTAAAGACAATCAGAAGATGATGGAAACCCTAAGGTAGATCTAAACTTGAGCTCGCAAGCCTCCAAGCAATCTCCTTGTTCCCAAGTATGCAACCCCTAGCTCTGCTACAAATAATTATCATATTACAATCTAATCTGCAAGAACATCAAGAACTTTTCCACAACTTTACCAACTCCAACTTCGCATCTGAATTCTAGATCTGTTAAGTCTCCAAGTTTTGATCTCCCCAAAAATCTGTCCCTAAACATCTACCCAATCCCTCCTTAAATACTAATCATTAGCCACAAGTCGGCTGGATGAAACCCTTAACTCCCCTAGAACAATAATTAAATGCCATACAAGTTGGCTTACAAATGCATACAAATATTTAATTCTGCATGTCGGCCCAAGACAATGGCTACCAACAATTAATTCACCAAGTCGGCTCAACAAATCACATAGAACTCCAGTTGGTAAGTCAAAACTACTGAGTGACAGTAAAATTACTGAGCATGCTAGGCATCGCCAAGCACCAGTATCGACCAAGCACCATAGGCATGACTGAGAAACACTTTTATCGAGTGCCAGGGACTACCAAGTTCCTTCAGTGATCGAGCTTCCTTTAATGACCGAGCTTCCTTCAATGACAGAGACCATCGGTTAAGGCTGCAACCGAGTAAAAACCGGCCAAAACACAAACACTCCATGTAGCTTACCGAGGACACAGAATGCCCCTACCTTAACCTTGGATGCCCCTGCATCATGTCATCATGTGTTGGACCTCATTTTTCAGGTGTTTTACTATGATATGCAAATCTACATGATTCTATCTCCTATATGCTTTGTTTTATGCTTTTCAGAATGCAATTTTATGATATGGATGCACATGTTCTATTTATGCTATGGGTGTCTTATGTATGACATAGAATAGATGAATGGATGCAATATGAACTTAATGATTCTTGTAATATTTAATGATCTGATATTTTAATGCTTTATGAATGCAAATGATATATAGATGTGTTAGATGATGATGTAATGATGTTTATGGATATATGGATGTATTTACTAGATATGAATGCAATGGATTCATGGTATGCAAATGTGATGGACCTATATGATGTAATGTATAATGATTTAATGATTAATGATCCTAAATGTTATATGTGCTATAGATGAATGATGTTAATTAATGTCATGCAATGATAGTGCAATGATATACAATATAGGATGAAACTAAATGTATGGATTAAAATGAATAATGCAATGTGCAATGTTTTTAAATGAACTAAATGATATGCACCTAATGATGAATTGAAATGATTTTAATGGATTTAAGATGAATGATACAATGTGAAATATTTTTGAATGAACTAAATGATATGCACCTAATGATGAATTTATGTCTATTTGAATGAAATGACTTAATGGATGCAATGAACATTAACTAATAAATGGTAAATGCACTCGATTGATATAAATGATTTAAAGAATGCATACTAAATGAGATGAAACTTTAAAAATGAATGTCATCTAATGCAATGAACCTAATGATTTTGATTTTAAATGATGAATGCAACCTCATGCAATGATCTTAATGATTTTGATTTTAAAGGATGAATGCAACTTAATGCATTTAATGTAAATGAATTTTATGATGAATGCAACATAATGCAATTAACTTTATGAAAATGATTTAAACTATACAGAATGAACTAAGATGAAATAAATGCAACTTAATGCAAAGAATCTAATTGAACTATAGGGTGGAAAAATCTTAAATGAATGTAAGATGACATGGATTTAACAAATTTAAGTGAGCTAATGGAATGCACCTTTGTTTTTTATTGTTTTTGATTTCCAACACACTTGATCACATATAGTTTTTTATGCTCATTTGATTTTTGGTTGACTACATCCCCTTTCTATTTTTTCTCTTACAATTTAGTTTTTGAAGCTAAGAAAGGCAAATAATTTAAATGCATTTAATCTAAGATATATGCAACTAATTGTCACTATTCAAAAATTTGGAGCTTATATTCATCATGCAGTTTTTGGAATCCTGATTTAGTACAATCATCACTAGTTCAACCATGATGATATGAATACTTTTTGCACCTCTTTCGTTGCTTTCCCATCTCTTTCTGGTACAACTATCACTGATTGAAGTCAATCATGAGAAGCAAATACTGATTTTGTCAAATTCTATGTTGCAAGTGGATTTTGGTATTATGATATTGAACATCAAAATATCCAAGGTATCCTTTTGCGTAAACAAACAAAAATCTCAGTTTCATCATATGTACAAGTCCTTGATGATTCTTTGATGATCACATCCTTAAACAAATAATACATGCTTTAAAACTTTGATCTTAAGACAATCATTCATAAATCCATAAAATATCATGCTTCATCATAACTTGTCTAGTTTAAACTTTCATCGATTCACTAGAAAGACATGATTTCATCAATCAAGTCAACACTTTAGAAAAAAAATTTCAATGTTTTTCAAATCCATATTTCAAGTGTAGTTCCATCCATTTCATACTTTTAGTCCTAATAAAGATAGGGTCATGTAAGATCTTCGATCAAATTTTGCGTTTGGTTCAAATTGGATTGGAATTAGGATTTGATTGAGCATTTCACTTGCTTTTTTTGATGAATTGATTCGATGAATGACTGAAGTTTTCTTTTGATGAATCCTTCCTCCTTTAGAGTAGATTTCCCCCAGTTTGATATGATACCATTTTAGGACAATTTACAGATTAGGTGACCAAAATCTTTAGGTACTTGCAAATGCAACTGTGGGGTTTTATTATGCAATATATACAAATGGTGGAGAATGCAATATTTACAAGGATGACTATTAGGTATGCGACTGACTTGGACTTTCAATGGCACCTGTTTACCAAGTTTTCACTGATTGAATGGATCTTGCTTTCTTTTTTCATTTTTAAAGATTTTTTCTTTTTTTGCTACGAAGGTGCCTATTTGCTATGTTTTCACTAAGGCACTTTTTCTCTTTTTTGATTTTTTTGTATTTTCTCTTTTTTTCAAAAAAAAAATTATTTTCATATCATCAAGGTGCCTATTTGCTAGGTTTTCACCAAGACAACATCTTTTTGAGGATCATATCTAAATGTTTTTGTCTTTCTTCATGCTCAATTTTCCACTATTTTTTATCTTTTATGTATTTATGATTTGTTTGCTCTTCTCTATTTTTCAATGTTTTTGGTATTTTCAAGATCTCTTTTAACTATATACAATAAATAGGATGCTTTCCATTTGATTTTCTGATACTCTTTCTCTCTATCCTTTTTCATCTACTTCATGTGTAGAACCTTTTGAGATGAATGTTATTGATAGGTTCTTGTAACTCTTCTCCATCACAATCAGCTAACTTATAGGTGCTTGTCCCAAAAGATGAAGTGATCACAAAAGGTCCTAACTAGTTTGCTTCCCATTTCCCTTTCTTTTCCCTTTCTTCTTGATTCTTGGGATTTTCTCGCAAAACTGAGTCACCTATTTGGAATGTTCTTGACTTGATATGCTTGTTATAAGTCCTTGACATTCGGTTTTGATATACTTTCAAGTGATCAAATGCTTGTTGTTGTTTCTCATCTACAAGTTCTAGTTCATGCAACCTAGCAACTCTATAATCTTCCTCACTTATCAAACCATGTAGAGATACTCTTAAGGATGGAATTTCTACCTCCAAAGGTAAAACTACTTCTATTCCAAAGAGTAAGGAAAATGGTGTAGCTCATGTTGGCATTCTGATACTTGTCCTATAAGCCCATAAGGTCGGGTTTATTTTTATATGCCAATCTCTACCTAGTTTTCCATTGTTCTCTTCAATATCTTTAAGATATTTTTATTCATTTCTTCATCTTGTCCATTACCTTGGGGATAATATATTGAAGATGAGTGATGTATCATTTGAAACTTTGTGCATAACTCCTTTAAATCCTTATTTTCTAAGTGCTTTGCATTATCCCTTATGATGGCATGAGGGACACCATATCTACATATTATGTGGTTTAGAATAAACAAGGATATCTACTTTCGTGTAGCAGTTGATAAGGGTACAACTTCCACCCATTTGGTAAAGTACTTTGTTGTCGTGATAATGAATTTATGACCATTTGAAGATGGTGGATAAATCATTCCTATTAAATCTAAACCCCATTGATAAAATGGCCAAGGTGTCGTCATAGGATGAAGCTCTTGTATGGGTACATGTATCAAGTTCCCATGATATTGACACTTTCTACAAGTTTTTATAAAGTGACAAGCATCTTTCTCCATGGTAGGCCAAAAATATCCTATCCTAAGAAGTTTCTTAGCTAGGGTTAAACCATTCAAATTTGACCCACAAATCCCCTCGTGAATTTCTTGTAAGGTTATATCTAATTCCTCTTTCTCTAGACATCTAAGAAGCATTCCATCTAGAATCTTACGGTACAATATGTTAGATATTAGGGTATAACAAGCAGCTTGTCAGATAAAGCTTTTCTTTTGGTCCCTGGTTTGGTCCATAGGTAGGATTTGATCTTTTAAGTAGGTGTAAATAGGTCCATACCAAGGTGATTCATGTTTGGTTAGCAAAAAAATAGTATGAGGATGGGTAGGGTCAAATGCGGGTTGCTCAACTTCTTCTACTAGGAATTCATATCTAGCGCTTTGATCTGGTATTTGGAGAAGTGATGCCAAAGTAGCCATTGCATCTGCTGCTTTATTCTTCTCTCTTGGTACTTTCTCAAATGTGATGAGTGAAGTATTTCTTGATATTCTCAATAATATTTTTGTAAGGTATCATCTTGTCATCTTTAGTCTGTTATTCATCATTAATTTGTTTGATAACTAATTGTGAATCTCCATAGACTTGTACTTCTATCACTTTCCATTCTAATGCCAATTTTTTTACAATGACCAATGCTTCATACTCATCTATATTGTTTGAGCATGGAAATATAAATTTGTATGATTTTGGAATTGTAGACCCTTGGGGAGTAATCAAAAGGATGCCTGCTCTTGATCCATGCTGTGTGTAGGAACCATCAAAATATAGTTTCCATATTTTTGCTTCCACATTCACAATTTCAGAATCTGGAAATTCCCCTTGTATTGGATGGTCATCTTGTAATGGTGATTCTGCTAATTGATCAACTATGACTTGGCCCGTGATAGATTTTTGATCCACATATTCTATGTCGAATTCACTTAGCGCCATGACCCATTTGGCTAGTCTTCCATTCAATGTTGTTTTGCTAAGAATATATTTCAAGGGATCAATCTTTGCAATGAGTCAAATCTTGTGGGATAACATATAGTGGCATAATTTTTGGGAAGCAAAAACTATGGCCAAACATTCTCTTTCAATGAAGGTTTAGTTCAACTCATATTTTACCAAAGTCATGTTGATGTAATATATGGCTTTTTCTTTTCCTGATTCATCTTCTTGTGCCAAGAGTGCACCTAATGAATGTTCAGTCACTGAAATGTATAGAATTAAAGGCTTGCCTTTTATAGGTGGCATCAAAGTTGGAGGGTTCATTAGATATTTCTTCAACAAGTTGAAAGCTTCTTCACATTTCTCATCCCATTTGAAAACTATGTCCTTATTAAGGAGTTGAGTGAAATTATGGCACTTTTCTGCTAATTGACATATGAACCTTCGAATGGATTGGATCCTACCTTGAAGAGATCCCATCTGACTTATCTTTCTAGGTGCTTCTATTTTCATGATGGCTTTGACTTTGGCAGGGTCTACCTCTATTCCTTTTGTTGAAACTGTAAGAATTTTGATATCGCTTTGATACCATGTAAGAATTTGCTTAAGGCAAAGAATAAAAGCCAAGATCTAGAATCTCAAGAGATAGCACAAGAGAGATAGGAAAAATAATCAAATAATTGATTATAGCTAATTGAATTGATTGATTATACAATGTAGGAATGCCTCAATATATAGGCAATGCATGATATCTAGAAGATATGTAAGTGATAAGATCACAACTAGACATGGTGGAATCACATGACCACCAAAGGTGGATCATCCTCCATTGTACATCAAAGTATGTGCAACATGTACAAAAATGAGAGGGTGATAATGTGATAAGATCACTAAAGGTGGATCTCACACACAAAGAGGTATGAGAAGACAACTATGACCACCTAAAGTGGAGATTCTCCTAACCATGTGCTAAAAAGAAATGCAAACTCCTAGGTGTCTCAAAGACAACTAATTATGAAAATGCATTATCCTAAGTAAACTTAAGTAAAGTGTAATTAGTAAATACTTAATTACACCAATAGAAACAATGTACCCTAGTAGCTTTCCTGATTGAACACCAAATGCACACTTCTTCGGATTTAACCTTACTTTGAATTGCTCCAATCTTTCAAATATTTTCTCTAAAATGGGTAGATGTTCTTCTCTTGAGTGAAATCTAGCAAGTATATCATCTACATAGTCCTCCATGAACTTGTGCATCATGTCATGAAATATTATCATCATGGCTCTTTAATAGGTCACTCTGTCATTCTTTAGACCAAAGGGCATAACATACCAATAGAATTTCCCCCATGCACATGTAAATGTTGTTTTGTCTTGATCTTTGAGTGCTATCTTTATTTGATTATAGCCACTAAACCCAGAACATGGAATGTCCTGCTATAAAATCTATGATGGTGTCTATGCTTGGTAATGGAAAGTCATCTTTAGGACATGAAAGATTGAGATCCCTAAACTCCGTGCAAATTCTGATGGATTTGTTTTCTTTTGAAACTGGTACAATGTTTTAAATCCATTGGGCATAATCAATGGCTCTTATAAACCCAACTTTCAGAAATTTTTCCAACTCCACTTATACAAGTAAAGCAATATGTAGATGCATTTTTCTTAGTTTTTTCTTTACTGGTCTTACTCCTTTTATGTTCAAATGATGCATGATTAAATTTGGATCCAATCCTAGCATATCATCATATGACCATGTAAAATTGATTTGCTTTTCCTTGAAAATTTTGATGAAGTCTTTTCTATCCTCACTAGATAGAGATGTTGCTAAGTGTATGATTCTTGGTTCTGATTCTGACCCAATATTCACCTTTTATGTTGGTTAGATCAAGATAGGAGATCTTTCTTCATAGTTCTAGGGTAAAGATTCCAAAATCCCTTCCTTAGGTGCCTCAATTAGGTTTTCACCTTCAGAATCATTCTTTATTTCTTTTTCTTTTTTATCTAATGTTGCCACAAGGTGGTTTTCAACATTAGATTCTTTCCATTTTTTTATTTTTTTTATTTTTTTCATTTTTGTAATGTGGTAAAGATTTAGGTGGGTCTATCCTTACCCTTTACAAAGTATATTGTTATGGTATCTATGTGAGAAATGGGGGAAAGCATAAGATCAATCCCTAATCCAAATTCCCAAAAAGAAAGATCCAAATTGATTAATCACAAAGAAGTGATCAATACACAAATGAATCAAACTATGGAGAGCATGAAGAAAGGAGAAAACCTTATGATTTACTATAGAAACTATGTGCTTGAAATCTCAAATGAATAGAAGACAAATACTAACCTCAAAATAGGGAAAATCTAGAAAATGCTGATTTCTGATGTCTGTGCACAGTTTCGAGGAATTCTACAACCTGCTCTGAACTGGAAATATCAAGACAGAGAAAACCCAGAAAACTTTTGTCTTTCTGAGGTCATGTCAGCTTTGACCTAGATAGCAGGGAATAATCTTACCCCCCACTAAAGGTCATCCCTGACCTGAAATAGCTCTGACGGAAATTCTATTCGCAGATCTCGTAAGTTCACCGAAAAAGGTATCCAGATCTGAACTGCAATTCATTGTCCTTTACATGTACCTGCAAGAAAAATGGTTTTTGTTGTTTGGATGGGGGGTTTGCCTTGTTCAAACCCCAAATTGGAATCAACCTTGAAATGTAAGTGAAATTTCAATTTATAAACAAAGTAAATGGAACTATTCACCTTTCTTATGTTGAAATCCTTGTGGAGGATTCGAATCCTTGAATCCACAAGTAGAGGTTCTCCAAATGAATGTAGAATGGTATGTAGGATGTCTCAAATCAATGGTATTAGATCTTCAACACCAATCTTGAATGGATCTTGGATTAGGAAGAGGCTTGGATGAACATGGAGAAATCTTCAACAAGATGGCTCCATAGAGCTTGAATCCTTCAATGGCTACTAATGGATCTCCTTAATGAATTGGATCTTGAATGCTTGAATTCTTGAAAGGGGATGAATGCTTTAATGCTTTCCTTCTCGTTCTTTCTTTCTTGATCACTTGATTCCACTTGACAGATTATCAAAAAGAGATGGAATTGCTTGATTGTGGATGTGAAAATGAGAGAGGAAGGCTTCCTTTTACAGTGATCTAGGGCACAAACTTCTAGAGAGGCCAATATTGGAGAATTAAATCCCAATTAACCTTAACCCATAGAAATGGACCTAGATTAAATGCAATTTAAGAGTTTTCCATTCCGAAATCCGAAATAGTCAACCCGGAAGCGGGAAAATAAAACTTTTCGAAGCCCGATATCCTGAAACCTCTGAAACTTGAAAATTTGACCCAGGTTTAGGGTTGAGGTCGACTCTTCCCTAGGTTAGGATCAAGGATGACCTTGACCCAGGAGGTCAAATTTGACCCTAAAGTCCCAGATCTTAAGTTCTCAGGACTAGGTGCAAGGAAAAGATGGAAATGGGTGGAGAGAGAAGCAGAACAGGGGGAAAAAGCTAGATCCATGTAAAGACCTATTTAAGGTGCTTGAAATGACCCCAAACCACTTACTCAGAGGGATAAACATTCTTATCATGGAAGTGCTTCCATTTTAAGATGATACATTAAGCCCCCACGTTAGCAAGAGTATGGACTCTATGCAAACTCTTGGTAAAGGAGATCATAATGAAAAGATAATCTTATTGAAATCAAAGGGAAAAAGAAATCCTCAAGCCCCCAGGGACTCAAGTCTTCATCAACTCCAAGATCATAATAAGAGAGACATCTCTAGAAAAAGAGAAAAAAAAGAGGGTGTGATTATCTCGCCCAATGAGAACTTATGCCCCATTGTGAACCACACAAGAAAACAACGCACCTGGAAAGATGGAATTGAACCACCTAGTGAATGTGGCTACTCACTAGTCAACCCATCAAAGATTCACCCTCAGAAATATTCTATTCCACAAGAGTAAAACAAAAGAGATCCAGTCTTAAGGACACCTTCGACCTTAAGGGATCATAATTTGAAACTGAAGGGATCAAGAGATCCTAAATAAAAATCCATGCTTTAAGGATTAGTCACTAATCCATAAAGGGAGAAAAGTATCTTGAAAAATAATATATGTATATCAAAAAGTGTGTGTGTGCA
This sequence comes from Chamaecyparis obtusa, assembly GCA_027943335.1. Classification (NCBI taxonomy): domain Eukaryota; kingdom Viridiplantae; phylum Streptophyta; class Pinopsida; order Cupressales; family Cupressaceae; genus Chamaecyparis; species Chamaecyparis obtusa. Next base: position 426,892 of record BSBK01003840.1, read on the forward strand.
ATAGGTGAGTAGAGCATATGCTCCCACGTTAAAGTCATTGCTAACACTTTAATAGGAGCAATGGGTTTAACGGAAACATAAACAACTCCACTTATTATGTTTCCACTACAAGATGCCCCCAGATGAAGACAAATCAAGGGAAATACCACATAAACATACAGAGAACACAGAAGGGAGCTACCTACCGTGGGGTCAGTATGATCATAAGATAATATATATATGATATTATTGCAAATGAATTGACATCATTGCCAAAGAAATTAGAACTACAATCACAATGGGGGGAAGATCACATAAGAGATACAAAGAAGAATCTTTTCAGACCATGACCTGGAGACCAAAAAGAATCAGTGCTACCAAGTCGCGGATCCAAGCAGACTACACAAGGAAACATTTACGAACAATAGCCTAGGTACAATATAACATGAAACAACATATGGAAGAAATAGAGATACATATAGAGGAATTGTACAACAAGTTTGATTCCTTTATCACCTTGTACCAACAAAGTAACAAGGGTCATATAAAAGAATATAACAACATTTATCAAACACATCATGGGAGAAGCACAATACTACAAACAAACACACAAAAAAGGCTACCATGAAGGACAAGCCAATCAAGCACACCACCTACTCTCCCCATCTCATTCTATATCATTTAGGGAAGGTGGGTAACTCGCAAGAGGGACTATATCCAACACATTAGGAATGATAGCCAGTTCCAAACAAGGGTCCTCTTGAGAATCACAATGTTCGATACTAGGTGTAAGTGTTAATTGTGATGAAAGCATATTAGGCAAATCAATGTCAATGTCAATGTCAATAGCCTCATATTCATCATTAACATCATCAAGAGTATCTTCTTCATCTAGATTAATCAAAATAGGATCTAAGATACGAATAGAATCATCATAATCTTGCATTTTAACATCATTATTAGCAACAACTTCTTTTAACACATCATGCATAGGCTTATCAAAATAAGGTAAAGATTTTTGAAGAATAGAATTACGAGCTTTATCTTGAGCATGACGCTTCTTACGATGTTCATTAGCAGATCAATTACATTTTACCTTACTTGAAATATGTTGAGAACTAGGAGGAGCAATTACTAGATCCTTCACAGGTTCTATAGGAGGATTAATAGGATTATCAGTAGATTGACAAGAAATAGTAGGAGCTTGATTAATAGAACTAGAAATCATAGATAAAGGATGTATGGAAGGTGTAGGAAAAAGACCATAATTAAGATCCATAGGAGGTATGCTCAATTCGAGAATCTTACGATGCTTATAGGCTTGATATGAGCGGAAAAGAATATCAGGTCAAGAAGGACATGAATTGGGTAATGAAGGCCAAAAGAAGTCAAGGGTTGCATAATCTCTGGGCCTAGAAGGTTGATATAAACTATGGTTTATCATCTTAACTTCTTCATCATGAATGAATTTAAGGCATTTATGGATAGGTGAAGCAACAGCATGCATGGCATTTAACCACGGAAAACCAAGCTTAACTTGAAATTGATCATAAGTAGGAACAAAAACAAAGGTAGTGTTCACAATTTTACCACAAAGTTCAACCGGCAAGTTAACAGAACCAAATGATGGATAAAGAAAACCATTACAAGTTTGAATCCACACATCCAATGTATCATAAGAATCACATTGCAAGTTTTTCATAAAAAGATTTTCTTCAGTAATAACATTGACTAAGGATGTAGGATCAACAAGAAAACCACAAGTAGGTATCTGAGAAATCCTAGCATAAATGTAAAGGGGACCATCAGGAGCTTTAATAGTCTCAAAATCATCAAAGGTAATCAAAAGTTCCCATGGTCTTTTATTCTTAATTTGTTGTCGAGGTTTAGGTTGAGTTTTCAATTTAGGCTTAGGTTTTGGTATAGGTTGAGATTGAACTTGAGATTGAAGATGAGGTTGAGGCTGAGGTGGAGATATAGATTGAAAAACATGCTTCACTTTATTAACAATGTGATTAAGATCATCCATCTTTGAATCATATACAATATCCATAGAAGATGGCTGAGCAATGCTATTAGTATCATGTGTAAGTAAATGATTCTTATAGATTTGAAGATTTTGATTAGGATGAGAGATAGATTTATTCTGGCTACCCTCAAGATTATCAAAAGATAAGGCATTAGAGTCAATTAAGTCTTGAACCTTCATTTTAAAGAATAACATTTCTCAGTATCATGACCATTCTGATGATGATATTGACAAAAAGTTTTAGGATCAAAGGATTTAGATGCTATTGTAGCAGGTAAAAGAGGTCGAATAGGAGGTAAAGTAATCATATTAGCAATTAACAACCTATTCATAATAGAATGTCAAGATTCAGAAAGAGGAGTAAACGTACGAATTAATCGAAAAGAAGTGGATGCACAAGTGGCATTGTGAGATGCAACAGCAACTTGATCAACAACTGCATTCGCTTATTTGTTTATCTTGACATAATTGTTGAATTTTTGAAATTTGTTTGGATTGGGAGCAACGTCACTCTTATCAACTGAAACGAGAGCTATTGGAGTGTTGCTCTCAAATTGACTCACTTGTAATTGATAATGATGAAGCATTGCACAAAGTTGTTGAAAAGAGGTAAATTCAGTAAGAAGAATCTTATCTCTAATATCCTTTTGCAAATTTGAAATGAACATACGTTGAATATCAATATCAGGAATAGGATAGGAAATCTGAGCATGTAAATGCTTAAATCTACCAATAAATTCAGTCAATTTTTCCTGAGAACTTTGTTTACAATGCATCAAATCAGTCAAAGACACTTGCGAACCAATGTTATTTTGAAATTGTTGAATAAAAGTGTTAACAAGTTTTGGAAATGAGTCAATAGAATAAGGAGGCAAGGAACAATACCATTGTAAGGCCTTGTGATGAAAAGTTCTAACAAACAACTTGGCTAAAATCCTATGGTCATGAGCATAATCACTAAAAAGGATTTGAAATGTTTTAACATGATGAACAGGGTCTCCCTTACCATTATAATTCTCAAGATGAGGCATGTCAACTTGTTGAGGAATGGGAGTATGAATGATGTCTAGGGACAAATGACTTCCCATGTGACATGTAGGAATGCTAAACTTGTTTTGAGTCAAGGATGCAAGTTGTTGTTGTAAAGATGACACCGTTTGAGCCAAACTAATGATTGTTGAATCAGTAGAGGAAATAGTAGGCACAAAAACATTAGAAACACTAGGTAAAGTGTAAGAAGCAGCAGGAATAGAAGACACAACTAGGGGAACATGTGAAACCATAGTTGGAAGAGGATTGGACTAAGTAAAAGGAACATCATGGTACGAAGGTTGTGATGTAGGAAGGGACACAGGAGGAACACTCATAGGAACAGAGGGAACCGTCATAGTCACCAAAGAAGGAGTATAGGTAGGAATACTAGATAAAGGAACAAAAGAAGGTTTGAAACTAGTAACCGGAGGAATCAACCCTAAATCTTGAGCTTCTTGAGCTAAAGGTTTAACATTTGAATGCACAAGATGAGTAATACGTGCAAGAGATTAACACCTTGATCACTATCACACAGAACTTTCTTAAGAGCCTCGATAGCTTGAATAGAATCTTGATTATGGTTTTCTTGAATAAGTCAATTACCCATTTTATCAAGTTCAGTTGAAATTTTTTGGACTTGTTAAGGAGGAACTCTTAAAGCATCATCCTCATCATGAGATGAGTGAGAAGAGTTTTGCTCCATAATAGGATTGGAATCATGAATAATCAAATTGTCATTTGGGAACCTAAGGAAAGGAGAGGAAGAGTCAGGATCAAAGGCACCCATGAGTCTATAACTTCTTCTAACCGAAATGTTATAGGTAGGACTAGTGGTAGTAAAGCTCATATACCAATGCAATGCAAATGAACTAAACTAAGAATACATGAACAAATGAATATTTTTGTATTTTAAAGAGATTTTGCAATTCTTTTGTATTTTTGAAATATAAATGCCAGAAATTTAACTTTATGGGCATGCAAGATTTAACATAAAAAGCAGATCTAACACCAAAAAGATATAAAGGGAAATCTAACACCACAAACATAATAGGGCATCTAATTCCATAAAAGAAAAGTGGATAAGTGTGTCAGGTTCACCAAAATATAATGTGGTAAAGATGTAGGGGGGTCTATCCTTACCCTTTACAAAGTATATTGTTATGGTATCTATGCGAGAAATGGGGGAAAGTATAAGATCAATCGCTAATCCAAATTCCCAAAAAGAAAGGTCCAAATTGATTAATCACAAAGAAGTGATCAATACACAAATGAACCAAACTATGGAGAATATGAAGAAAGGAGAAAATCTTATGGTTTACTATAGAAACTATGTGCTTGAAATCTCAAATGAATAGAAGACAAATACTAACCTCAAAATAGGGAAAATCTAGAAAATGTTGGTTTGTGATGTCTGTGCACAGTTTCAGGGAATTCTACAACTTGCTCCGAACTGGAAATTCTGAGACAGAGAAAACCTAAAAAAAAATTGTCTTTATGAGGTCAGGTCAAATTTGACCTAGATAGTGGGGCACAATCTTATCCCAAGGCACAATCTTACCCCCCATTGAAGGTCATCCCTAACTTGAAACAACTCCGATAGAAATTATGTTCGCGGATCTTAGAAGTTCACCAAAAAGGGTATCCAAATCTAAACTACAATTCATTGTCATGTACCTATACCTAAAAGAAAAATGGTTTTTTTTGTTTGGATGGGGGCTTTGCCTTGTTCAAACCCTAGTTTGGAATCTATATGGTGAAAATGTGACCACACTTCTATGAATCCTTACATGCAAAAAAACTCAACAATGAGCCCTTACAAATCGATCCATAGCTCTCTATGCATGGAGTTGCAAGATTTGTAAAATTGCTCTCAGCTAGAGCTATGAAGCATATGACCTTGCTAGTCAACCATACAATGAGAGATTCACAATGAAAATAAGGGCAACAATGCCAATATCTCCAATGAAATCAATATGGATGCAATGCAATGCAAACTAATCTATGAGAATGAAAGATGCAAGCTATGCTATGAAAGGAAAATACAAGTGTTACAAATCCTCCTATTAAGCTATGTGAGATTAATCTATTGCATAAAGGAAATCTATACTAAAAATGTCATTATCATGCAACTATGATGTAAGAAAACAAGCTAAATGAAATGCAACAACAATGTCTTCAAAGCTTGAATGCAAGAATGTCTTCAAAGAGCTCCAAATGACCTAGAAAACCTGCAGCATAACATTAGCATGAAAACTTAAGATATGAAAATGAAGAAGAGAGCTCTTCTTTTATAGAGAATGAGAATCAATGGATGATCTAGATTAAGAGGCAAAAGACTTAATCAATGGTGGAGAAAAATGGAAGCTTGATCCTTGTGCACAAATATCCTCCAATAGGAAAATAGGAGTTGACTTTATGTCCATATGAGACAAAAAGTGTTTTTTCTCTTTTTATAAAATAAGAATAAATGTTTTATTTGTGCAACTTAAGATAAGAGGAAAAGTGGATATTTTTTATTTAAATAAAAGGGGAGGAAATTCCTTTTAATTAAATAAAGGCTTAGGATAAAGTGATTTTATTATTTAATTAAAAGATATTTTTAATTAATTAAAAAGGAGCATATTCTCTTAATTAAATAAGATTTTTATTTTTTCTGTTTTAAATTAAATAAGGCTCAAACCTTAGGAAATATTGAATTGATTATGATTTGATCAAGGAAATTGATATAATTGATTGTGTTGATATTTGAAAATATTGATTTAGGGATTTGATAAATTGAGAAATGGGGGCCCAAAGTCTAGGCGACCATTTTAGGGTGCATACATTTGCCCCTCTTTGACTAATGTGTGATCAATTTGGGAACACATGTAGTCAAAGAATGAAGTTGAAATGTGAGATCGATTTGGGATCACAAAACAACTCAGATATGAGGTTGATTCGAGATCACATCCAGACAAAGCATAAACAAAGGCCTTTGAACATGAGGTTGATTCGGGATCACATTCAAAGTAAGAGATAAGAATCTCAAATTTGAGCAAAAGCTCACAAAAGATATTTGAATCAAGAAAATCAAGGAATCAAGGATGAGAATCCCATAAATACTACCCCCTCGAAATCAAAATTGAAATCAGATAGAGGAGAACAGCATATCAATAAAAGATGATCAAATCATAATCAATCACAATCGAAGATAAGGGTCAATAGGTTAACCATTAGGCAATGAAAACATGCCCCAGTGAGGAAGTAGAAGAATAGAAATAGAAGACTAGAAATAGAGTGAATGAAAGACTAGAAAATTTGAGAGACATGGAAGGAAGAAAGTCCATCGAAAATTGGATTATACCTTAAAAAGTCAGTCAACTACTCAGAAGAAGGGGAAAATTTGAAACATAATTTTGACTAGCAAGATGACCTCAGATTTTGATTTTGAGTCCAAAAATGGATCCAAGACGTCGAAATTAGCTAGGGGTGCAATTTTCATGCAATTCTGAGGTGTTTTGAAATTTGGTCAAAAATTCAAAATGCTATAGGAATAGAAAAGGATGTGATATGAAAGACAAGCAGTGAAAAACATGATCGAGAATAAGCAAAAGGTGAGCGTAGTTGACTGATAGGTCTACGTAAGATGAAAAAGGAGAGCTCTCTCCATATGCCAAATGCAAAAACTAAACTAACGTGAACCTAAAAATGCAAGCTACTATGAAAGTGGTTGACTTGCAAGGTCACAATGCCTATAGTCATCTAATTATCATCATCAAGCATTTAGGTAGTGTCGTAAGATCATACAATTCACACTAGCATAACTTTGTGGATATGAATATGATCTTTATCAGATAGAAATGTGGAAATTTCACCTAGGCATCAAAGACATGTAGGTCAAGATGACTAGTGCACGGAGATTACCTAAGTTTGATATAGCAAGATTATGCTTGCATCAAGACACAAGAAAGTCAAGATGAATATAAGTATGCACTTGCGAAACAGTCAAGGATAATACCTTGTAGATCCCTAGTGTCAAGTAGGACTAGCATAAATGCTCATGACAGTTAGGATCAACAAACTATACCCATAAGCAGATAAAGAAAGAAAACATGTTCTCATACCCTCAGTCTTCTAGCTATGCATCATCGAAAACTTCTCAGGGAGAGATCACTCATCAAAGAAATCCTCATAGACAGCACACAAAGAAAAATAAAGTCAACATATCTCAAGTGAGTTGATTGTTTAAGTGTGTGTGTTGGTCATAGAGTCAGACTCTGGTCATTGCATCTGCAAATGAGAAACATCATATCATACTAGACTGCGGGTAAGACATCTGATAAGTGTTAAGAAACACTCGACGCAAGGGTAGTGTTGAAAAACACTATTTGGGGTGGTGTTGAAAAATACTTGTTGTGAAATGCCCCAAGAGACAAACGCACCTAAAAGACCTATGCTAACAGTTATGCCCCCTAGACAAAGGCAAAGACCAATTCTAGACTAAGCCAAATAAGGTCAGGGTATGATGGAGAAAGGTGCAGTGTCGAGGATGCATGCTAACAAATAGGAATGCAAAGGCCTCAAGTAGCGCCTGTTTCCAGGTTTTCACCACTTGGAATCTTTTTTCATTTTTTGATTTTTTTCTTTTTTTATATTTTTGCTACCAAGGCGCCTGTTTCCAGGTTTTCACCAAGGCACTTTTTCTTCTTTTTTTCTTTTTTCTTTTTTTTTGTATTTTTTGTATTTTTTCAAAGACTTTTTATGCTTTTTAGGATTTTTTCAGCATCATATATCATTTTTTTTTTTGTATTTTTTCAAGATCATAAAATATGTACAAAGAATGCCTCCAGACAGAATAGGCATCAAACTCATGAGAAAGATCACATCGTGTAGTCCCAATATCTAGCAATGTGGAGGACAAGAGGGACAAGCAAGCTGGTGGAAGACAAGAGAATGAAGGAGAATGAAAGGAAGAAATCCTCAAAGGCAAACTCCTCAAGAGTACCCAAGCTAGAGAAAAATTGTCATGTAAAGCGCATTTGGACAAGCAATGAAAGGATAGCATAGGATAAGCCTCAAAAGTGCACTACAAAAGAAGGAAGGGATGCAGTCCAAAGGAGTAGACATGTCAAGAGGCTTCATAGCATTGTGTTTTACTCTTTTTTATTAGATCAAGACCAAAGGGGAAAAGGATAGCGAAAGGCTAGAATGAATGAAGGAAAATGAAAATGAAGGCTAAACATGAATGGAATGAAAGCAAGACCATCGTAAGATAGCTCACAAGATAGCCAAATATTTGTGTATAATTCAACCTTGTCAAGATCAAAGAGAGAAGATGGAATGGATGAAAAATGTAAAAGAACTATGCATGATGCCTGATTGCCTGGTTTTCATCATGGTACTTATCCAAGGCACCACAAGGGAGTGGTTTTCACCATAGGATGAATTTATTTTTATTTACTTTTGCTACCAAGGTGCCTATTTCCAGGTTTTCACCATGGCACATTTTCAATTTTTTTCATCTCTTTTTTTTTTAATATATATTTTTGACTTTTTTTGAATTTTATAATTTTTTGGAAGAAGGTAAGCTTTTCAGATAATACTTCTGGAAAGGATAAACCATGATATGCCAAGCATTCAAAATGATATGCTCAAAAATGCTAATAGGAAAAGGAAGATGGAAGAGAAAAATGGAGGACAAAGTTTTATGTAAAGTGATTGAGGTTGGAAGATAGGAGGAATAGACAAATGAGGAAAAAGGATAGAAGGTAGAAGGATAATGAATGGAAGGATTGCGAAAGGGTAGATGGAAAGGAAGGCAAGATCAACATCAAAACACACCTTGAAGGGTGGCGAGAGGATGGAGGAAACATGAATGAAGGAATACGTGAAGGAATATGGTGAATGTGTAGCAGAGGTTGTGGTTCAGGCACATGGAATGGAAGAATGTTTTTGGAAAAAGATGAAGTGGAAGCCTTTGGAAGCTTGAATGTCAACTTCACTTTTTGCTCAACATGAGACTTTTTCAAGAGAGACTTTGGAATCCATATAGATTTAAGCTTTTTATTTTCTTTTGATGTGTTAGAGAGAATATCTTCAATGATAGATTTTGGAACCCATACTTGTCTTGCAGTTTTCTTCTTAGATATCTTTTTTGACTTTATGCCCCCATGTCAATTAGAGGAGACATGGTGATCTTCTTTTTTTGATGGATTCTTGTATTTCTTCTTTTTCTTGTATTCAACATTCAAGTTACTTCCAAAAGACTTGGGACTTGCAGAAGAAGAAGGAGGATATGACTGGTTTAGATGGGTAAGTGGATGAAAAGGATTCAAGGGTATGTATCTATGTTGATCTTGAGGAAAGATAAGAGATGGAGGGATGTAAGGATCCAAAATGGATGATGAATTAGGAGAATTAGGAGGGGAAAGTGAAGGGACATAAGGACCCAAGATGGAGGGAAGACATGAATCCCTTAGCAGTGGTGGGAGAGGTCCAAGGATGGAAGTGGAAGATGCAAAAGGATAATCAATAAGTTCATCAACATCTATATGACAACCAAGGACATCAGCATCTTTAGAATGAGCGTTAGGATTTGCAATAGGATCATGAACATCTTGAATAGGAGAAACTTCTTTGATAGGATTATTCGAAGCTTGCAAAAACTTAGGAAGAGAAGAAAGCGGAAGTGAACATGGAGTGGTAGAACAAGAAGATGCAAGACTTTGATCTTGACAAAGATCGTTGGGTAGCATAAGCATATCAACTTTCTTTTGATTTTCAATAGGCTTTACATCAAAAGTAACAACACCATTTTTAATAACCTTAATGGAAGTATCATCTTTGGAAAGTGCAAGTGTGGTAAGGTTATTGTGATTATCAATAAGCTCAATGGTGTAAGTAGTAGCTTCATCTTGCTTAGGAGATGGTGGAATGAATGCAGAAGAGCATAGAGGATCAAAAGAACCATGAAGTGGATCAGAGATGTCATGAAAATAATTGGATGACATGGAGGGTTCCTGATCTTGATCTTTATTTATATTTTTTTCTTTATCATTTTTAGGGTCCTCTTGACATGGAGCCAGTTTTAAGGACAAGGAAGCATGTTGGAATTGTATGGAAGACTTTGGAAGAGATAGTGAAGGACTAGCTGAAGTAGCATATAAAGGCTTAGGCTCTTTAGGCTTAGCATTATTGAAAGTATTTGCAACCAAGTGAAGGTTAGCTTGAGCTTCTTTAAGAGGTAGCCCTTGAGGATAACTATAGGGAACTGCATGAAAAGCATTAGGATCTGTGTTGGATGAAGGATTTGTGAAAGATTTGGAAGACTTAGAAGCTTTAGGAAGTGTGTGGGTATTGGAGGAAGTAGAGGATGGAAGGGAACCATCACAAGACAAAGGTTCAACATTAATATGATCTTGCTTAAGAGTGCAACCTTTATTTTCAGCATGAGAGTTCTTAGAGGAGAGATTCTTTTGACGTTTGAAATTAGCGCAGTAGATTTTCTCTTCCTCAGTAGGAATATTGTATTGTTCACAAAAATCATCAAAGAATTCTTCAAATTTAGAGTCGTATGGATCACCATCACAGTCTACCCAATACGACTCCCCCTTAGAAATCACAAGTGTACCATAAGGATGATGCTTAGGAATAGAAGTTTCATGGGAATCACTACATTGTCCATCATCATAGTCATCATAGGTGGGTGTGTCACTCTTTATGGAAGAGACATCATAAGGACTATCACGTTGCTCTTTATGGTATGTCTTCTGAAGAGAAGTAAGACTCTTGGGAAAAGTAGAAGAAGAATGAGATCGTGAAGAAGAGGAAATTGAAGACTTAGTGGAAGAAGAAGACTTGGATAATGAAGAATGCAAATAATGTTTAGAAGAGTCATGGTAAGATTTGGAAGATGAGGAAGAATGAGAAAACTTAGATGATGAAGAACATTTAGAAGAAGGAGGTTGTGATATGATCATGTCTATGATCCTAGCAAAGGCATATGATTTAATCATCTTTTCTTTTATTTTTGCCATAAGTTTCTTACCCATGAGATATTTGGAAGGACTATTGGAGGAATAAAGATACTCTTCAAATTGAGCAATGAGTTCAAGATCATCTATTCTCAAGAGAGATTCCTGAACAAGATAGTTGAAATTCATAGTTCTAGAAAAGGAGGAATCAAGCGTAGAAGAAATGAATAAATGAATAGAAGAAAGTAGACTAGATAATAAGAAGAAAAGAATCAAGAAGAAGATGAATAATTTCCCATGGGAATAGAAGACTTCAGAAGAACATAGGAAATGGAGAAGGAAGAAGAAGACTAAGAGTCATCTCATGCAATTGATACCATAATGTTCATTGAGATTTTGAGAAACATGACAACACCTAGGATCTGAGATCCGGACTAACCAAGGAAGACCAAGCTTCTAAGGAGAACTCACTACAGCAGGACAGAACTCAGTTTCAGTATTCCAATTAGATTTTTCAAAATATTTTGCAATGATGATCAAGCACATAGAACAACAACCAGGGAATTCAAGCAAACAATCTTCAAGCAATGGGCAAGGGACAAAGCAACCTTGTGCATGAACAGAGATAGTGACTTAGTATTTCTACTCCTTAAAGGTTCTACTTGTGTATGTTCTTGAAAATATTTTAGCAAGCACATAGAACACAACAACACCTTAACAAGTTGTCTAAAAGGATATACGTGGCTTTCTAAAAGGAGTCATCGATATACGCAAGGTACGTGAGGCCCAAATCCGTAGATGAGAAGAATCCAAAATCACATAGCCGGGAGGAGACGATAAAAATGTATGGTGAAAATGTGACCACACTTCTATGAATCCTTACATGCAAGAAAACTCAACAATGAGCCCTTACAAATTGATCCAATATCTCAACAATGAAAACAAGGGCAACAATGCCAATATCTCCAATGAAACCAATATGGATGCAATGCAATGCAAACTAATCTATGAGAATGAAAGATACAAGCTATGCTATGAAAGGAAAATACAAGTGTTACAAATCCTCCTATTAAGCTATGTGAGATTAATCTATTGCATAAAGGAAATCTATACTAAAAATGTCATTATCATGAAACTATGATGTAAGAAAACAAGCTAAATGAAATGCAACAACAATGTCTTCAAAGCTTGAATGCAAGAATGTCTTCAAAGAGCTCCAAATGACCTAGAAAACCTGCAGCATAACATTAGCATGAAAACTTAAGATATGAAAATGAAGAAGAGAGCTCTTCTTTTATAGAGAATGAGAATCAATGGACGATCGAGATTAAGAGGCAAAAGACTTAATCAATGGTGGAGAAAAATGGAAGCTTGATCCTTGTGCACAAATATCCTCCAATAGGAAAATAGGAGTTGACTTTATGTCCATATGAGACAAAAAGTGTTTTTTCTCTTTTTATAAAATAAGAATAAATGTTTTATTTGTGCAACTTAGGATAAGAGGAAAAGTGTGGATTTTTTATTTAAATAAAAGGGGAAAAAATTCTTTTTAATTAAATAAAGGCTTAGGATAAAGTGATTTTATTATTTAATTAAAAGAGATTTTTAATTAATTAAAAGGGAGCATATTCTCTTAATTAAATAAGATTTTTATTTTTTCTGTTTTAAATTAAATAAGTCTCAAACCTTAGGAAATATTGAATTGATTATGATTTGATCAAGGAAATTGATATAATTAATTTTGTTGATATTTGAAAATATTGATTCAGGGATTTGATAAATTGAGAAATGGGGGCCCAAAGTCTAGGCAACCATTTTAGGGTGCATACAGAATCAACCTTGAAATGTAAGTGAAATTGCAATATATAAACAAAGTAAATGGAACTATTCACCTTGCTTATGTTGAAATCCTTGTGGAGGATTCGAATCCTTGAATCCACAATTAGGGATACTCTAAATGAATGTAGAATGGTATGTAGGATGTCTCAAATCAATGGCATTATATCTTCAACACCAATCTTGAATGGATCTTGGATTAGGAAGAGGTTTGGATGAACATGGAGAAATATTTAACAAGAGGGCTCCATAGAGCTTGAATCCTTTAATGGCTACTAATGGATCTCTTTGATGAATTGGATCTTGAATGCTTGAATGCTTGAAGGGGGGTGAATTATTGAATGTTTTCCTTCTCCTTCTTGCTTGCTTGATCACTTGATTGCACTTGAGAGATTATGAAAAGAGATGGAATTGCTTGATTGTGGATGTGAAAATGAGAGAGGAAGGCTTCCTTTTATAGTGATCTAGGGCACAAACTTCTAGAGAGGTTGACATTGGAGAACTAAATCCCAATTAACCTTAACCCATAGAAATGGACCTAGATTAAATGCAATTTAAGATTTTTCCATTCTGAAATCCAAAACAACCGACCCGGAAGCGGGAAAATAAAACTTTTCGAAGCCTGATATCCTAAAACCTCTGGAACTTGAAAATTGGACCTAGGGTCAAGGTCAAGGTTGACTCTGTCCTAGGTCAGGGTCAAGTTTGATGCTACCCTAGGTCAAGGTCGAGGTCGACCTTGACCCTGAGGTCCCAAATCTTAAGTTCTCAGGACCAGTTGCCAGGAAAAGTTGGAAATGGGTGGAGAGAGAAGCAAAATGGGGGGAAAAAGCCAAATCCATGCAAAGACCTATTCAAGGAACTTGACATGACCCCAGACAACTTACTCAGAGGGCTAAACATTCTTATCATGGAAGTGCTTCCATTTTAAGATGATACATTTTTTATTGAATTGAGAGTTTAGATACTTTCCTTTGTCACTCCTTCCTGATATTATGTGGTAGAAGAAGGTTCAACCACATTTAAGTATTGGGATACCAAGTTATCATTCAAAAATGTAGGGAGTATGGTAGGTTCAATGGAATCTCATTCAATTAATTTCGAATAGATAAGGGTCAAAGGATCAATGCTTTGGTTTAGTTCAATGGGGTTTAAGGATAGGACTTCATTTGAAGGTTCAAGCATTGTATCGCTCAAATCTATAATATGTGCTTCTTCGAGATGCTCTAGAGAACTAGGATCAAAATCTTCCTTACTAGAATCCTCTAAGGTTTCTATTGGGTAAAAATATTATGGATTAGACCTAATGTTAGATTCTTCCATAGCAGGTCTCCATGATGGTACGTAGGGTTCTCCTACCCATTGATTTATTTCAATTTCTTGAATTGGAACATTATCTAAGACCACTTGACTAGAACTTTAGGCTTGATTCTGATTTGATTTTGCAATTGATTATTTTCCCGTACTAGGAGTATAGGTGTGGGTAACATCAACTTCCTTATCTTGACATGACTCACTTGACAATGAGTCCCATTCCCAATTTTTGGAATCCTCATCACTTTGAGAACCTAATTGTAAAATTCCATCATAGACTCTAGGATATTTTTTTTGAGTGTACCCTTGTTCTAGGTACCCTAAGCCAGTCTTTTCTTTTCTATCTCTCTATGTCATTTCAATGGCTTCAATGAGTCCTTCGTTTCTTGTTCCTAAAGGTCCTTGTCCTTTGTATCCCATTTTCTACATGATTTGAAATCCTTTCCCATATTGATGTGTGGGAATGCTTACATTTTGGATGCACTTTTCATGGGCACTTGACTCATCATCTTTGTATAGCCAATTTAGGATTTCATTATCTTCTTCCTCCATGAATGAAGATGTATTTTCCCTCACAAAGTGATCATTTTATTTATGAGGTATATTAGATGGCTTTCCATATGATTTTGGAGATAAGGGTAGATCCATCATGGATAAGGAGTATTCCCCTATACCCTTTTATTTTATTTGACATTACTTTTCAAAGTTTTTCATCATATGGTCCATCTTTTGGTAATGAGCATCTTTGGTGTAGATTTGGATGGATTTAGCTTGGTCTTCTTTCTACTTCTCATGAGTACTCTCCTCACTAACCTTTTCTTTTCCTTTTGTCGATGTAGTTAGGTTAGTAGGACTTTGGATGTTTTCAACAATAATTTATTTTCATCTTTTTCTTTCCTCTTCAAAGATGGAATATCTTTTGAACTTTGACCTTGCTCTATTCTTTGAGGAATAGACCCTTCTTCATTATGCAGGACTAAGGAATCATTAATAGGCTTCATGTTATTACAATATTGAAATGGGTTTGAGTCCCCGCTTACCATGATTTCTTATCCTAGATAGGGGAATTTGAGACATTGATGATAGTTCGAAGGCACAGTCTGCATTTCATTAATCCATGGTCTCCCTAGTAAGATATTTTAAGTCAACTTTAGGTCTAGGACTTGGAAAATGGTTTCTTTTTGCATTGGGCCTACTCTGATAGGAAGTACTATGACACCCTTAGAAGCTCTCTCTTCATCATCGTAGGCTTTTATAGTTATCTTTTTCTTTGGGTCAATAGCCTCCTCAGAAAATCCTAAGGCCTTTACCAAGTTTAGGTTACAAATATTCAAGTCGGCCCCTCCATCAATAAGGACTCTTTTTACCCTATGCTTGTGAATTAGAACCTCTATATGCAAAGGCAAGTTTAGTGGGTGGTTTAATGACATGTCATCTTGCTCTGAAAAAGATAGGCAATGAGGTGCAATAAGATGTCCCACCATGTTTTGAAATTTGTCCACATCTAGATTTAGAGGCACATTAGTCTCTACCAAGGCTTTTTCTAGAATCTCTTTGTGAGTTGGTGAGAGCTTAAGAAATTCTAAAATAGAGATCTGAGTAGGGGTCCACTGTAACTGGTCTACCAAATTATATTGTTTTGATGATGAAGATGAGGTTTGATTTGGTAGAACAATTCTTGGAGCATTTCCAGGTAGAGTAATTTTTTATGCTTGCCCCCTAGTTACAACATTATATGTTGCTTCCCTTAGCTTTTCTTTTACCAAGATAACATTTATGGTATTTTCATCACTATCTAAAGTATTAATGATGTTATCATAGGTATGGGAAAAGTTGACCTTATCATTTCCTCTTTTATTATTTTGATTATTGTTTGATGACTCACCCTTTTCATGGTTTAGGAAAGGATTTTTGAAGGCCATATGATCTTCATTGTTTTGGGGCCCTTCAACCTTTATTATCCCATCATCAATTAGGTCTTGCACAAGGTGTTTCAATTCCATGCATTCATTAGTTTTATGACCCTTATTATGATGGTATTCACAATGATGAGAATCATTCCACCAATTTGGCTTAATTTGGGGTTCATATGGCCTTAACTTGGGTAACATAATGATTTTGTTGGCCACCAAAGTCCTTAACGCATTTTCCAATAGTTCACCTAAAAAGGTAAATTTTCTCTTTTGATAAGTGGAAAAGAAAGGTTTAGGCTTGTTGCCATTAGCATTAAATTGAAGGGATTATTGTTAGCATTGTTTTTGTTATTATTGGAATTAGGATTATTGAAAAGAGATTTATTCATTTGATTCGCATTATATATATAATTTTCTCCACTTGATAAATTAAATGGGGTAGCTTTTAAGTTGTGTGCCTCCACAACTCCATCATTCACAAGATTTTTGTTATTGTTCTTTAACCATAGTTTAGGTTTATCATTGTGATTGTTAGCTCCTTTATTGTTGGTATAATTAGATACATAATGATTATTATTAGTGTTGGTATAGGGTTTATTGTCTTTGAACAATTTGATCTCTCCCCTCTTAACCAACACATCTTCAATTTCAATCCCATTCTCAATAAGTTTTTTGAATGTAGGGGGACATTGAAGTTGGAGCCTATAGTTCATCTCCACATTTAAGTTGTTCATAAATATCTCCATTTTCTCCTTTTCAGAGATACTTCATGGATATCTTGCAAAAATGGTCCTCCACCTTTGAAGGAACCCTAAGAAAGATTCACCCTCCTTTTTCTTTGTATCACATAGTTTGGGCATGGTAATCTCATGTTCAATGTTGTAAGAATAATGGGTTACAAATTTAGAGGCCAATTCCTCAAATGTATTTATCCCTTGCGGAACTTTGGAGAACCATTCCATGGCTTGCCCTCCCAAAATTCTTGGAAAAAGTCTCATTAGATATGTGGTGTTATGCATAAATTCAATGCTTAGAGTGAAAAACTCTCTAAGGTGATCCCGTGGGTCTGATTTACCCATGTATTTATCGCACTTAAGAAAAATTGTATTGATAGGAAAAGGTGCCATGACTAAGCTTTTGTCAAAAGGGAATGGGAAAAAGGCCTCGATAGAGAATGGCTTAGGTTCAGTGGCCCTTTTCATTAAGTCAATATGTGCTTGGATTATTTTCAATTGTTGAGTCATAGCATTCATTGGGTTTTCTTCTTCTTTGTTTTCTTAAGTTGATCCACATCATAATCATGTGGGAGTTTTACCCCTGCTTGAGCTAGAGTTAGGAAAAACTTCTCCCTATCTCTATCTATTAGTTTATCCATGACTTCAAGAAAATAATTATCTTGAGCTTCTCAATTAGCCCTTTCTTCAAGTGTTTCCTTAGGCTCTTGGTTAGCATTATTGATATTGTCATTGTCTCCTCCATGATGGTAATCATGAAACGTGGAGTTTCTATCCATTGGTTCGAGTCTCTTTTCAAATAGATTTGGGAGACTATCCCCTTGGTCGTGATTGTTGAAAGGAATTTGATATTCAAATTCAAGAACCTCTTTGGCAATGCAAGTGTCATCTTCTTGTAAAGATAGTTTAAGTCTATGAGAGCATGTAGAAACTGGCATCCAAAAAGGTTTGATTTCGAATCATTTTTCCCAATTTGGTAATTGTTTGTTTTTATGAAGAGATTTAAAAATATAAGATGAATTTTCAAATGGATGTCTCTTACTCTTTCTATGTATTTTTCAAATACAACCACCACACATACACTTGTTCTTTTTAACCCTCTACACAAAAAGTGTTTGAATTTGTAAGGACATTATCACGGGTTTTTGCACAAAAAGACACTTAAAGAAATCTACCTAGCTCACAATTTAGTTTGTAAACATGGCTCTATAAGGTAGTCTTTACTAAGTTAACAAGGTATTTAGTCAAGATTCATTCAAAATGGATATTAAACTTTCATCCTCCAAGTATATTAAGAGGCTTCCCACCACCAGTATGTCGGAGTTTTGCGCAATCTCGAAGGACTACTCGAGGAAGTTCAAAAATTTAACACCATTTTGTCACAAACCCCATTAAGGATGCATGCATTTCATTTTATAGTGGGTTGGATGATTGAGGCAAAGGTAATTGTATCCCACTTTGGGTTGTCCCTCTCACTGGCCTTGTTAAGGCAAATCTTGGGAGGCGATCCCACTATAGATCTAGCATGTTCATTTGAAAGCAATAAAGTGGAATAAAGAGATAGGTTTTGGGAGTTTGATTCACCAAAAGGTGAAGAGCATATCCCTATCTATTTCTCAATTCCCAAACACTTTTACCAAGGTTCAATTACCAAACCCACTAACTAATGGGAATCGAGTATTTCTACTCTTTTCCACAAACAAGGGGTTGGTCAAATTTAGTGCTTGATTTACTTATCCTTTCTTTTAATCAAGGAGTTTGACACTTTTGGCATTTTGATTCACTTAGAAATTGAAGAGCATAGGCCTAATATCAAATTCATCAAACAATAATACGCTGCCTTAATTACTAGATTTTGAAATTGACAAGGCCACAATTTAAACAAAAAAAAATGACCAAGTTTAGGCTTACCTTCAATCAAAGCTAGCTAAGGCTAGGGGCATTTTTTATGAATTTTCCATTTTGATGCTCACCTAGTGGCGATCGTTCCTTTCCATTCGCTTCTCCTCCAACAAATTAGTCAACACAACTAGCCAAAGTGAAGGAAACAAAAATAAACTTGAATCTAAGCCTTATTTATCAAATTTTAGCAAAACTTGATTAAGGTGAATAAATCCAATTTAATGATATGAACTTTTCTTTATATGCTTCTACAACTTTCAAATATTGTTCATATACCTTGCTTTCTTGTTGAGAATCTTCCAAAACCAGCTTGATGTGTGCAATATTCTCCTCCTTGATCCTTTTTGTCAAAGCTTTTCCCTCACTGTTAAATCTGGTCTCTGGTTTTTTTATTCTTTTATGACCAGTCATCCTGCAAACACAGAGAAATCATTTCCCGCAAATCAAATTTTGTTAATTTTCAATTTAGTCGAAAGCACTACAAAATCTATTAAAAGCACTATTTAAATGCTTAAACGTGATGTGGATCAAATTAAAAGCACTGCAGAAATATTTAAAAGCATTGAAATAGAGATTAAAAGCGTTGTTAAACTTAGCAAAGGCATCAAGAAATATTAAAAGTGATGGAGAATTATGCAAACACGCTGGCTGGTCAGGGAAAAAGTGCTGAAAGAAAATTAGACAGATGACAGAAGAAATCAAAAGCGTTGAAACTCCTTGTAAAGGTGCAAAAAATTTGTCATAGATGCATTGTTTCAAGTCCCAAAAGAGCTGAAGAAACTAGTAAAAGCACTGCAGAAAGGATCAAATGCGCTATTTCACCTGCAAAACAAAGAAGAAAACAAGATTTGCAAGAAAAATTTTACTTCTCTAAATTTATAAATTTATGAGGCCTAATGCCCCATGGTGGGTGTCATTTTGTGTACTAGAAAAAGTACCTTCATAGGGTTAGTATCATCAATAATTCAAAATAAACACTAAATTACCACAAATAGCAATCTATTTAAGAAAATAATTGACAATTAAGCACTCTATGGATCTCTATTTAGGGATGCTAATGTAAAGCTCTCAGCAAGCCTCCATTAGTGACAGTCCTAAAATGAGAATGATATGATAAAGTAAGCTAAAATAATTAATTCCAAATTGAAATGCTAATTAGCTTCTATATTTGCCTTTCTATCTCTAATTTGCAAGAGGTTTGATGCTATTCTCAGATTTGTGGATGATTAATGAGTGAATTATGCATTGCTTTTATAGATTTTGGCAAGGGTAGGGGGTGTAGTTGATTTGATCAAGGTTAGGTGAGAGTTGAGTCCATGGTTCCACCTTATTATTGGTTCCCATCTTCGGGACACCCAATCATGCAGTTGGGGGAGACTGGGCCAGAATCCCCAAAAATGACATATCAAAGCATGATCCTTAAAGACCTTAGATCTACTTTCCAAGTCCCCTTCAGCAAGAGTAGAGAGCTTGATAGAAAGAGAACCACTTACAGGAATCAAAGAAATGGAAGGCACACTGCCAGAAGAACCCCTTGGCCCATTCAGAGCTTTGGAAGAAGCCTTAGCGTAAAAGCCCTCCACGATTTGGTCTCTAGCAGAGGCCGAGGTAGACAATCTAGAGGTAACAATGACAATAGGGGAGGTTGGACTAGTAGCTGGAAAGACTGAGTGAGCCCACGAACCAGAGGGGCCTAGGAGAACACCCACTGGTGGTCCACTCTCGCACACAGGCGTAGTAGGAGGGAAGGCTAACGAGGTGGAAAAACCTTGCGCAAGCACCCCAACTTTTGAAATACCAAGGTGGGAAGCACCATTCTTTCCATTTGCGTTCGCAGCCCTCTTTCTGTTTGCATCCACAAGCATCTTTTTAGAGGTGAAAAACTATTTGACTTTGATGTTACTAGTAGGGATTGTTAGTTGTAATTAAAAAAATATAATATTTATTTAATCATGAGATAGAATTAGATTAATTATTTACAGAAATGCAATAATTAGGAGGGAACATTAATTAAATTTGGTTATTTAATTAATTAAAATAAGATAGGGTATAATTAAATAATGTGATTTATTTAATTATGTTATAGATGAATAGATGATGAATTAATTGTTTGGATGTTCAATAATTAAAGTAATTAATTAAAATCACTTAATTATGTAATTACGGAGAAATGATTAATTTGATTTTAGAATATGGTAGAATGACATGATTAATTAAATAATAAAGATTATTTAACAATTTAGGAGGAATGTTAGTAATGTCATCGCGTTAGAGCAATAGGCCATTTTTAAGTGTCTACAGGTAGTTAGCCATTGATGGCCTTTACTTGTAAAAGTTTGCACCCTTTCTTATGTGGTTTTATTCTCTTTGATGTCTTCAAGTTGTGGTTGTCTAAGGGCTAGCCCCCTTGTTAGGCTATTGATTTTAATCAAAAACATGTTGTCATGGAGTGTAGCTAGTTGTAAATTATCTCTTGATGCCTTATTAAAATTTTCTTGGAAACATACTCTCCTCCTCTTTAATTTGATGACCTTAACAAAGTGTTCGCATTTCTTCTCAACCAAGGCCTTAAACTCTTTGAACTTCTCAAAGACCTCAAAATTATGTTTCAAGAAGTAGGCCTACCTCTTTCTATAATTTTCATCAATAGAGATAATTAATTTCTACTTAAGGTGATGGTTTGCATGGGACATATAATTCTAAATTTATCAACTCTAAAGTTTATTTTACCCTTCTAGAATTCCTCTCTTGAAAGGGTTGTCTATATTGCTTTCCTAAAATGTGAGCTTCACATTTTGTACTAGGCTCTACCATGGTTGTTATCCACCAAACCATATTATTTTAGGATAAAAGATAGTCTAAAATAACTCAAATATGCATATCTTAAATACTAAACCCTAAAGGGGTCTTTGAACGCCATATTAAATATTTCTTATTATGGTACTATTGTACTATTGTCATGCTTGGAAGGCGAAGCTACAAACTATGTTGAGAAATTAATTTACATTAAAAATAGAAACATCCAATTCTTTGTCATTTGAATTGTTGTTACATTGTTATTTCTCTCTTATTTTTCAAAGGTAATACACTCTTGAGTTTCCATTTTCCATCAACACTTTCTAGCCTTTTTGGACTAATTGTTGAACACTTAGTTGATCGTGTTTTATATATGGGACATAATAAATATTCTCTATTTCTCTTTTGTCACCATGTTTGGCATATAAGATGGACTCTCCATATTTCATTTTATGAGTTTCAAACTATTTCCAAAGTAATTGGAGTTTGACGAACCTCACTTTATTAATCCCTCTGTAGTTATTTCACGTGTATTTCCCAAGCCTCTTTTACATAGTGAGCTACTACTATTCTAGGGAATATACTTCTATTAAAGTTGTGTTTTCATTTGGTCTTTGTTCCATTGGGTCTTTTGAGCATTTTTCAAAGTTGTATTGGTTGTTGAGTCAACTACATCTATGAAAACACTAAAAATAAGCTCTCATAAATCATTTGCAACCATTATGATTTTTATCTTCTATGATCAATATTCCTTGGAAAAATAAATTTTAATAAAAAATTCCAATTGCTAAGAATAATGAGACCATAGTATACATTCTCAAATATCAATATTGGTGTTAAGAATATATCTTGTTTTGATTAAACAAATCTACTCTAATTGAATGAGTAGGAACAAATGACAAATACATAGAGTGATGGCTTTGGCTATGATTTTGTAAGAAGTATTTAGTAGAGTTATTAGCTACATGTTTGAAATTTCTTTAGGATCATCCCACCTTAGATTTAAATTTAATATTTCCTATTTATTAAATTTTCTAAAGATTCAATATCAAAAGATTTCAAGTATTCTTCAAGAAGGTTAAGATTAAATAAATCAGAAAAAATATTCTATAAAATTCAAAAGGGGAGCCTTTACAACTAGGATATTATTAATTAGCCATAGAAAAATATAATTCTATAAGATTAGACAACATAAAATTTTGGAAATGTAAGGATCACTAAACATTTGAGAATCTATCAAGAACTAGACTCACACATTGCTAGGAGGCATATTCACAAATAAAAGAAGGTTATGCACATGGAAAGCCTATCAATAATGGCACATAGAGGCCTAGAGAAGATCAATAAGTTTGATGAAGACACATTGGCCTTATTTGATTTGCTTTACTTTGTAATAATCCTTGCAAAGTCAAAGAGATTGAAAAAGTTATCTAGAAACAGTATACCCAATCTTTATCTTTTGAACATGGGCTTGCATTTGTGCTACACAATATATATTATTATCAATAATTTACAAGAAAATATTTTCTACTCATGCAATTATAGAGTATGATAGAATAAAAGTGCTCCCATATCAACAATAGGATAGAAAAAATTCAAGGTGGTGGCCTCATATGACAAACTATAGAAAAATGCTAGCTAGCAACCATAAATGTGTAAAAATAAGTAATAAATGTAATGGAATTATTCCATGATTGAATCCAACTACTCCCATGACTATGTATATCAAAATTCTAGAGGCACTGAATGTGAGGTAGAGTGGAATTGCAACTAAAAGAATGATTTGTGGATGTGAAATTACATTATAACATGGCTTTAAGAACCACATTTTTCAACTCAATATAAAACTAAATTGAAAATTTATTTGAAAGGACAATAAGTGATATGGTCTCCACTAGTAATTGAAAAGAAAGCAAATGAAAAGATGTATTGTCTCATAAACATGGCATAGTTAAAATGCTCACTAATTTCTTTGATAATAGAGTATGAATTTATCAAAGTATACCATAAACAATCAAAATGATAACAACAACCAATATTTGAATCAAAAGCCCTGATTTACCACACACATAATAAACATATGTTTTTATGCTAATCGTCCACATCGTAGATAAGTTGCCATATTTTTCAATCAAAGATAATTCAATCATATTCAAATCTCCACATAGGATCTAGATAAGATATATAGACTCCACACTCAACCTCTAGAGATGTCATATTTTGATTACATCATTAGGAGCATAAATATTAACAACCTAAAGGAGTGGTTATTGTATTAAAAAGGACCTATAAAGTATGACTACTAGAGTCACATTCATGATCCACTATGCGTTTTAGTAAGGTCACATTGACGGTCCACTATATGTTGTTACTAGGAGAAATGAAGATGGATTTCCCTTCCCTAGATTCATGATCACTATAGAAAAAGTGACACTTTGGCCATATGAGATGATCAATAATTAAAGACAAAATTCATGCAAATTTCAACTCTTGTAGACAAAAAAATCAAGGTTATGAAGTCTTTATCAAATATCTCATACAATGTATTTCTTTCTAGGGCTAATTAGAATTTGAGCATTCCATGAAATCAAATTCATGGAAGAAGGGAATCAAGAGGCATATTGTTTCTATCAAGCTTGTTTAAGAGCTCTATAGATATTCTTCAAAAAATCCTCCCATTTAAGATAGTAAGACAATATATTGTCCCACATTTTAGCCAAAATGAGACATAGAAATTAACCCTTTTAACCAAATTTTCACTATATATCACCCATTGCAACTAAACAATTAATAATTTAGAAGATGATGTGAACTAGTCAATTTCGATATTTTATTTATAGAATATAAATTTAAAAATTATTGTTAATTTTTTTAACATGGGATTCAATAACTTATTTTTGTAGTTAACGACATTCTAAAAAGTGACATTGATTCCATATTTTATAACTTTTTTATAAAAGAAATAAAATTATGAAGTATTAAACATAGATTGGTAACATCAACATGTAATGTGTAGATGTTTTATAACTTTTTGTTGTTTTTTTATTAATTTTGTAAGTAATATTAATTATAATCTAGACATCTAGGCTTATTCCAAAATACATAACATTTTTTGTATATATATTCAAAATAGCTTCTTTTTCCTCGAACATGAATATCAACACCTAGTGAATAGTTATTTTTCATATTTTTCTCTCTACTATATTATATATTCAATCAAAAACTATATTTGCTGGAAAATCTAAAAATAAATATGATAATCAAATTAAATATATTCATAATTATACTTTTTGGAAAACTTATAGTAAAGGCTACATACTTACTAAATGAAAATTTTAAATGAATCCATTTGATCTTCCAAAAGGTGAAAAAAAATAGTGTTTTTCAACATTTTAATAGGTTTAGTAGAGACTATATGTTAGGGTATGATTTAAAAATAGGGGGCTCTACCTATGGTATTTCAATCTAACAATGTTTGATATAAGTGTCTTCAATTAAACCATTTTAGACATGGAACCCCTCAATGCTTAAACCATTTTTTTTAAAGAATATTTGATTTCAAGAAAAAAGAAATAAGCCTCATATGTGGAACACAGTGTTGTGGTAACAAATAAAAGCATAAATTTTTCCTTTTTAGCCTCATGATCTACACACTTTTAATATCAAGGACATAAAGTATATTGTAGTATAGTCATATTATGGGAAGAGAGAATACTTGTACGCATTGGACTTTTGTTGAACTAAGGATTATTCACCACATGGGGTGATTCCCTTGTGGTCTATGAAAACTAATATTTAACCTTGCTACGCTTTAAATCCTAAGGCCCAATAATTTATTTGGAAACTTGAGTCCTAGAATAAACACTTTGATGAACTACAACTAATTTAGAACCTAATTGAAGATATGTGATTAGAGATCACCGAGTTGTTGATTAGATATGTAATATGATTAAATCAGTAATATGTTGTCATTGATGTCAACTAGTTTGACAACACTTATCTTGTAAGTTACAATACCTAAACATCTGTAGAAAAGGAGTAAAAGAGATGAAGAACAAAAATATCTACATGAGGAAGATGTATATGATAGATGAGGATAAGGAATACATTGGGTAACTTGTTGAGGAGTCTATGACCCTATGCTATTGACTTGATTATGTTTCATTCATCTATGATGAGGAAAAGAACTGAAAGACACAAGGCAATGTGGTCAGTTGATGAAGCATCACAGTATACACCGAGCAGTGTAGTGTATACCAAGCATAGTATAAACTGAGCTTGTGTTCACTGACACATTTCATTGTTAATCGAGCAGGAGAAAGGAACTAAATGATTAGTTTAGCCGATAAGGATTGATGAGCTATAAAGTATCTCAAAATCAGAGATGGAGATAATGTTTGTTATGAAGATCAATGGCTAGCATAATTCAAGGAATATCTAAAGGATGGAATTAAAATGTGTTACTGACACAACAACTGAGAAAGGTTTAAGCGGCAAAATGGATGAAGGAGAATAAGTGGCAAAATCTTATGGAGGAGAAGAAAATGGTTTACTTGTCTATTTAAGAGACTAGGGTTTCATTATGAAACTTATGCCGGAAGGAGACTGCAGAATTATCGCATGAACAAGCTTCATGTATGCCTGATCAAACTGGTTAAGGAGAAATGAACTGCAGAGTTTACCGAGCATCAAAAAGCTATTATCGAGCGATAGTAAGTCATTGATTATTGTTGATATAGAATTGATATATTGATCAGAGGATTTGAATGAGCTTAACATAGATCTGATAATCTGCAATTGAAGTTGTATTGTAATCA
This sequence comes from Chamaecyparis obtusa, assembly GCA_027943335.1. Classification (NCBI taxonomy): domain Eukaryota; kingdom Viridiplantae; phylum Streptophyta; class Pinopsida; order Cupressales; family Cupressaceae; genus Chamaecyparis; species Chamaecyparis obtusa. The sequence continues at coordinate 453,196 of BSBK01003840.1, forward strand.
GATCACCTACTATTACATTTTAACCATTGTAAACAGATAAATCTCTTAACCGAGTGGACTTGAAAGTCTTGTAATGTCATTCATAGAATGTACATTTGTTATCCTGTCAACCCCATAGTGAATGTTGATTGGATGATAACGGTTGGTCTAAAATCCTCTAACAAGGTCACACCTAACAGTGTGTTTGTAACCTTTAACAAGGTTGGGTCTTCACCGACCTCACTTCAGAAGAGTGAACAATTTTTGGGTTGCCGGTCCCAGGTGGTTTTTCCCTTCACAGGGTTTCCACGTTAAATCTTTTGTGTTATGTGTTCATTGTGGTGATTATTTGTTATCATACTTTACATATTGCATGTTGGATTTGATCTGTAATCATTATATGTTATTGACTGGTAATCGGTAAAAGCACAAACAATATAGTATTTTATGTTACCGAGCTGCAAAAGTTTGAATAAATTATTTTGGATTATACATTTTGATTTGGGACTATGGATAACTGATTCACCCCCCTCTCAGTTATTCTATCACACTTATTAAGGACTGATACCTTATGATCCAAGATTGTAATTTTTATTTCTATTGCTTATCTTGGTCCAGGTAACCACATTTTTGTGAGAAGGAGAATTTGCATCAAATCGCTTGGGGTGCTAAATAATTGAAGTACAATCTTAGATTTGTGGTCTAAGGATTGATTATAGAAATAAGTATTTGGTAGATTAAGATACATGACCATAAGGCTTTAGCCACATATCTAAAGTTAATAGGATCATTGAGGTCCTTAGAGCGGATGGCTTTAACATAAACACTTCTATAAAGATGTGCAAATAAAAAAATTCTTTCTCAACATGAATAACATGACCTAGAAAAGCTTATATTTAGTTTAGAAAAGGCCACAATAGAGAAGAGAGACCAATAAATTTGGTCCAAATATAGACTTGAATGGAATTAGAGGAAACAACTTCTTGAGTCTAAGAGAAGAAAACCAATAAGGAGTTGTGAATGTATGAAGGCCCATGCTCAAAAATAGCATTAACAAATTTAACATCAGCATAACAAGAAAGAAAACTTTTTGTAAGGTTTTGAAAAACCTTTGAATGAACTTCATGAGGAATTCAAGCAAAGTTGACTAGACTCTTCAGCACGCATTCAAAGAGAATTTCTTGAACAAAGTACAAGATAAATTTGTATAATTTAGATAAATGTATAATTTTAGAGCCATTTATATACATTATCAAAACCTTGAAAAGCTAGAACAATATTAAGAAGAGAAGAATTTAAAACTATTTATATACAGTTACAAGAATGCCTTGGTACCATTTTCTTATACAACCAAACCAGCAACTCTAACATCAAATGTTGTACTATCAACTTTAAACTAAAAAAAGTTCAAAGTTAAGCAAAACTAAAAACACCTATAATAAACATTAAAAAAAATTAAACTTATTTACCCTTAAAACCAAAGATGACAAGAAAATTATGCAAACTAAACCAAACCAAAACCCTAATACTTCTCAAACAATTTACATGCCCATTCTCCATTGTGCCTTGTGCCAATGAAATGTACAACTGCTTGCAAAAGCAGTCATTTGCTTTGGCTATGTAATATCGCTAATCATTTACACAAACTCATCTATGCTACATAATCTCAACAGCCAACTATTAGCATATATATCACTGACCATCGTTACTTTTAGAAACATTGGCATTATCCATCCTTTCTGCTCTTTCAATGTCCTCACACAAGCAGATCGAAAGCCACCATTCCATCCATCCATGGCGGCCATCATTTTTGCTGTGCATTCTGAGTAGCCGACCTCCACAAACTTTGGCAATTATCCATCCTAACATTCCCAAGAAGACGATCACTGCAACTAAAGTGAGAATAGCTCCAACTGGTCCGCTTGTCTCTGACTGTCCTCTCAGTTCACCATAAGGCTCCTGCACTAACATCTCTTAACAGTGGATTATTATCCTCTGTGACTAGATCTGACTGAACCTGCAACAATTTAAAGTGGGTTTGGCAAGAAATTAGGTTGGAAATCTATATGCATGGATCTAAAGTAGCTAAAGAACTTTTCCTTTTTCTTTTGGTTTCTTCTGCCAAGGCAAGCTCATGTGGGTGTGATGCCGAAAGAGGATGCTTATCCAACATGACACCAACTTTTCTTTTCCACCGGTCCACCACCTTCTTTGATTCTTGTTTACTTTATATTTTTTTAATGAAAATAATTGGATTATATTGGTAAGAAAATAATTAGATTATAGGGTTATTGGTATCTTTGTTTTTATATATTGGGTTAAAATATTATGAGGAGGTACTCTCAACTTTCAACAAAATTATGAGGTATATGTCTAAATTAAAAGTTGTCATTTGATTAAGATATTATTATTAAGAGGATCTAATTTATCTAAAATATCAAAGAATCCATCTTAATTCAGTTACTTTTATAAAATATTGAGCCTTTATATACTGAATTATAATATTATGAGAGAGCATACATCTAAACCTAAAGTTTTCCTTTGATTAAATTGTTATGAATAGGAATGTCTAATGCATCAAAATTATCAAGCAACCAAACATGAATAATTCCATCTTCAATAAATTTGAAACGTAGTAACTAACATAATGAAGGAATATACTACAATCCTTCGATTTCACTTTATGACTTATTATTACGATTAATAATAAAAAAACTTCTTTGAAAACTTTAAATAATTAGACCTTTTGAATAATTTCAACCATAATGTGATGTAATAACAAATAGTAGAGATTAGGTATCTAAAATCTAAAATCAAAGTTGTTCTTTGAATTTTTTTTATAAATAGGGATATCCATTCCACCAAAATTATCAAACAATTGAACTTGATTGAATTACATCGTCAATAAATTTGAACCTTAATAATTGACATTATGAAATAATATGTCATCATCCTTACCAATTAAACTATAGCCCTTCACTTTCACTGTGTAGATTAATATTATAATTAATTGTTAATAAACTTGTAAAGATCAAACATTGACTACCTTCGATCAATTTAGCCTTATTTCATCTAATTCCTCATAATTTATATTAATTAAATAATAAATTCTATTATTTAATCAATATTTATCCACTTTCCTCTAATAACCCAAGGTAAGTAATTACCTTTAATTACTTGCCTATCCCTTATCCTATTCTTCTAATCAATTAAATAAACAAATTTGTTTAAATTTAATTTATCCCCTAACATATCACATCCTCCTACATTCTCACTTGCCTCTTAATCATAATCCTAATCTCAACCTAATCCCCTCCTTAACCAAGTGCACACAATTAATCTTTGATTAAGTGCGGTCAACTCCCTCATCACATCAACTGCATGGGCTTCTTACACAAGCTAATGGGTCTTGTCCCTCCAAGTGCCCAAAAGAAATTTTCATGTTTCCTTTTATTCCTCTCAATCATCCTTCACCATCGATCCTCATCTCTCAACCTCAACCATCCATCTATTTTCATCACTCAACCTATATATCAAACACTTATCCATTTTCCACTAACTATCATTTATTTTTTCATCACAACTTATGAATTCTCATGCAACATAAAGTCATTCTTCATCCTTGAGCATAATTGAGCATTGTCAAAATTGTGAGCACTCATTGAATCCATCATTGTACTTTCAAGAAACATAGAGTCATTCTTATGTCCTTGAGCATAGTTGAGCACCTTTATGTTATCAAAATTGTGAGCACACATTGAATCCATCATCGTGGAGAAAATCTATTGGTCAATAGGAACATCATACATCATCTTTATTGGATATTTTTTTGGGTTTGAGCTCTTTTCATGCCTAATCTCAATTATTGTTTTGATTTGTGTTTTTGAGTGTTTTTATTACAAATTTTTTTTCTTTTGAAATCACTTTTCCTTACATACACAACTTATTTGAAAACTTTAAATAGTTAGATCTTTTGAATAGTATTAAGCATAATATGATGTAATAACAAATAGTAGAGATAAAATCTAGTAATCTTTTTAAAAATTTTGTCCACTCCCATAGTAATGGTTGTTGTTTTCTTCGACTCCCACATAAGCATTTTTCCATATGCAACAACACTCCCCTAGCCGGCTATGGGGTCTATAACTTCAGTGGATGATGTCTTGAGTCATGGCTCTATTGGTGAGGGGTTTTTTTACTGAAGTAGTGCTCACTAAGCACTCTTCTGGAAGATCTATTATTGGGTCTTCCAAGAACTTCCAAGTGCCCCCCGCCCCCCAAATCCTCTTTCGACTACTGGTGGGAAAGACTTACTTGAGTTGCCAAATCTAATGTTGGTCTTCGGCCTAAGGTGAAATATTGACCTATTTATTTTGTCAAGACCTCTCTTATGGTGGCTTATGGACTTGATGTGGAGGATAATGTGGACTACTACCAATGTTGTGGGTTGGTTTGTGGATTTTCCATTTTTTAACCTCTACCGGATCTTCATCTATAGGTGATAGATTCTAGGGTACCCTTAGTTTTTTGTAACATTGAGTTTTTCCCTTGTGCTAAGGGATTTTTCATTGCTTCTTTTATTTCTCTTGATGATTGAGATTCGGTGATGAGAAAGTTAAGGGCTTGGGGGACTCGCTCTCTTTCTTCCAAACCATGGATAGTCTCCTTCAACCCTCTTATTGAACCACTTAATATGTGTCTAATGTAGGCTCATTTTCCTAATCCTCCCCTTCATTTTTGGGAGAATTCTAATTTTGAGGCTATTGGAAAATCTATTGGCTATTTCTTAAATTTGTCGGATACCACAACCTCAATTGGTATCTCCACCTTTGCACACATTTTGTTTGAAATTGACATCTCCATACCTTTTCTTGGGGATGTGGTTCTCATGCTTAGGGATAGGCCATGGACTAGATTATGAGGGTTTCCCCTTTCAATGTTGTAGGTGCTTCTCTAATAGTCACTTTGAAATAGGTTGTTCTCTCTCATGTTGTGAAGGCAATGCCACTTGATGGAAGGATGCTAATAGCACGACCACTTTATTTTCTTGTATTTTGACTCTTACTTTGATGACTCTGCACAAGTTGATGATGAGTCCCCTCAAGATGTTGCTCATGCTATTGATTTGGCCTCCTCAAACCCCATGGTTCCTACTCCACCTCTTGTTGCTTGTGCGACCCCCTCTAGTTGCATGAACCCTTCTCCATTTATTGCTCAAATTCAGCTCCAACCTTTGGCTAACAATGTGTAACCTTGTCAATAATTTGTCCCTTATGATGATAGTTTCGCAATGAGGATTTCTCCACTTGCTTCCCCTTGTTGTGGGAATCCTAGTGATAGTATTGCAAGATGGTTTAGGAAAGATCGTTCTTCAATGTCTCATTCTCCTACCCACCTTGTGGGTGAGTTTTCTACCCACTCTTGATGTGGATTACTAGTTTTTCTCCTAGTGTGATGTTAATGGTCGGTTCTTGAACTTGTTGTAAATGGTCTTTTTGATATGTCTTTGTAAGGGCCAACACCCTTGTTTTGTTTTGTTTTTTAATATAAAAAATAAATAGTAGAGATAAGACATCTAAAGTGTTGTATTGTGTAATTTATTTAGGGAAGAACATACTTTTTTAATTGGTTCAATCTTTACAATTATCTTGTCATAATTTAATTGATGGAGATGCTTACTTATACAAAATTAACATTAAAATTATAAGGTGACTTGAAAATTTTGCTTTTTCAATTTAGGAATGATGAAATTATTTTATTTATTAAAAGTTACTAAATTTATGTATTTATTTAAACATTCAATATATGCAATTGAAGAAATAATAAAACTAATTGCTAAACTTTGGGGGTAAAAGAACAATAAGTTGTCACACTTTTATAAAGGAAAAGGCTAACAACACCAAAATTGTTAAGCTTCAAGGGAATAAAAGTGGTATTTCTATTGAACATTTGAAGATGATGTAAACTGATGAAATGTGTAAAATTGGACGAAGTTTATGCCTTTAATTTTTTAAAAAAAATTAGTCAAGAATTGATGTTTTTTTTAATTTTTAAAGTCTATTTTTTGTTTGCTAAAAAATACTGCAAATCAGGAGGTCCACTTCCCGCCAAAAAACTATAAGTAAAAAAATATTTTTTCCACCGATTTCATAATATGTTTTATATGAAATGTATAGCTAGTGTAGAAAAAAAGAAAGAACTATTTTTTATCTCTATTTTGTCTATTATAACTAATCAAAGTCGAACTTACCCGAAATTGACAGTTTTCATCTCCCACCTTTCCCCTATCAAAACTACACCAAATGAAAAAAAATTATATATTCTTGAAGAGAACTCTCTCCTCTAGTGTTGCATATAATTTTTCAATTTTTTGATTTGATTTACTAATTTTTTTTATTTTCTGAATCAACGTCTTCTCGAAACTTAATATAACCACTTGTAGTATTTAATAAATTTGATCAACTTTTTATAATCAAAATACTATAAAAATATATATATGCCAAATTTAGATTTTGAGCTCTACAAAAGGGTATTTTTACTTTTTTGAATTTTTTTATTTTTCATAGTGAAAGAAGTTGCAAAAGTTGAAACTTTTGCAATTCTGCAGATTACTTGGGGTCTCACTGCCACATGGCATGCCACATCAGATAGTTCAGTCGTGTAGGACTCGGTCAAACTCCTTAGGAGTCAACACCCACGCAAGAGGTTGCATGAGCAACCTACCCCTTCAACCACATATATAATAAAGGTGGTTTTTTAGAATTTTTCAAATCTGAAAATCACTTTTATTTTAATAAGTGAAGTGTTTTGAGTTCAAAAGCGGCATTTTTGTGAAGGAATACGAAGGTGTTTTTTTCGAAGGAGTGTGAAGGCGATATTTTTATCAAGGAGTAGTAAAGCGAAATTTTCTTGCTATACTTTGTGCAATGGGAAATAAAAGGAATAGATCAAGGAAATATGATCGCAAAAGGGATGACAAAATGAAAGCTCATGTGAAACGTAACAAAGAGCAACTGGTCGATGTTGAAGAAGAACCTATTGATGTTGAAGAAGATGCAACTCAAGTAGGGGAGGAAATTGGTAGTATTCAAGGTATAAATATAGTTTTTGCAATACAAAATTTGATGGAGTTGAATGAGGATTCACTTTTCAGTCAAATTACATCCAAACACATGGTACCTAAAAGCACTATTAAATTGCATGTCAAAAACATGTGGAAGAAATATTTTGAGTATAAATCTATGGTGGGAAGAGCACAAATATTTTCCAAGTTATTTAGGAAAAGAGAAATGGCTTCGGTTTTGTAGTTGTTGGGTGTTGATAATAAGAAAAGTACAGGAGGTTAAGTAAAATAAATAGTAATTGAAAATTTATAAGATGCATTGAATCTTGTTAATAAAATAGATCAAGGACCTAATTCAATTGCTAGTCGTAGAGGGTTGATGACTATGATTTCAAGTAAGAATTTGACACATATAAGACAAGTTAAAGCAATTTCTGAATTACTGAATGTATCTAGAAGAACTGGTCAAAGATACATTAGGAGGAGAAATATGTTAGATTTGAACATTGAAAATAATCGGGTATATATATTTATAGACTTTCTCGAAAAGATAAAATTCCTAAAGATGTATGAACACGTATCGTTGAATATTGGATTAGGATATCTCGTGTTACTTCCCATAGAAGGGACACTCTAAAGTTGAAAGATGAAGAGACCAGTATGAAAGTGGAACATCCAAAACATTTTATAGATGGAACACAAAGTGAACTATTTCAAGCATTCAAGCGAGAACTTCTAGATGTGAAAATAGGTCAAAGAATGTGTGAGATGTTGTGCCTTTGCTTTGTACGCATAAATAAGGTTTGTGAAACCTGTTGTCAAAATCAATTGAGTTTCATCTATACTTGCAATTATATAAAAAAAATTATGGCAGTACTTAATCAAGATACGATCGTCCCTAGAAGTACGACACAAAAAGTGAAGTCCATTCTATGTGATATACCAAATGATTCAAATGATTTCAATGTCCAATGCATAAAAAGTGAATGCATTGATTGTGGACATTTGTAGATATTTCCATTGCAAATTTAGAATATTGATAGTTCAACACCAGTTTCATGGAAGAGATTTGAATGTGAGACATGTACCAAACCAAGACGAGAGGAATCCAAAAAAATTGCATTAAAGGAGAGTGAGCTGCCCTATCTTGAGTTTATGAACAAATTTTGAACTATGATTTATCCACATATCCAATATTGTTACATGGTGCACAATGGCAAGCTAAACAATTTCGTGATTCCAAAAATTGTGTTTTCACTTAGTTGTATTCTTTCAGTTGTAGATTTCTTTGAGAACTATATATTTTCCCCTCAATCATAGCTCTAAGCACAATATTATCATTTTGAACAAGTTTCAATATTTATGCAAGTGGCCTATAGACAAGCACAATTTTATTTGGATGAGGTAGAAAGTATTGATCGAAATGAACGCATTATCATCAAGGAGGTTCATTTCTATATCAACGATGATAGGGTACATGATAGGAGCTATGTGGCTCATTGTTTTGGAATTTTTTTTGAAGATCTTGTAAATCACGGGATAAATGCTTCACAACACTGGATTTGGTCTTATGGTTGTGCAGGTAAGTACATTATCTAATTAGATTCCAATATATACATAGTTTTAATTTATTTAAGTTTTATTAGAAATGATTATTTATACATGTGTGTCTACAACTTTATCGTGCAAGACAATTTAAGTCTACAAAAGCTTTTAACTGGTTAGCCATGCAACATGTGAGATGCAATGCTAAGTTTCTTTGGAACTTCTTTGAAAGTGGTCGTAGAAAAGGAGAGCATGATGGAACAAGAGCATGTGTGAAGTGTGCACTCTGGCAACATGAACTTGAAGGTACAAATGGTCTTAAGTGTTTGATGTGTAAGTACATTCTTCAATTTTTATTTTCTTTAAACTGATAAGTTTCTTTTATGTAGGTAACATGATAGAGAATTCAAAGAAAATAGGTAAATGGTGTCGAACTCATTTTGCTAGTCGGGACACAAAATACAACAAATGTTATTTTTGGGAAGTGAAAGGTAAAAAAAATTGAACTTGAATTCTTTAAAATATCATGAAGTACACATTTCACCTTTATCACAATTGTTTATCTAATAATTTCATATTTATAACAGATATTGATCGATCTAATCCTTGCAATTGTCAATCAATTGTTGGTATTAGAAGTTTATATCAAGTGATGACTTCAAGACACCACAAGCCACCATTGATTCAAGTAAGAGATAAATCATAATTTTTTATGGTTGTATTGAGAACAATGCATCGACTCAATGTGAGAATATTGCAAATGGATATGTTTCACAATGGGATATGACAGGGTTAATCAGAATGCCTCCTTATGAAGACGATGACAATGACATAGACATTCATGATCCTATACATTCATCTGATTATCAACATGTTTATGATTTAGTTGTTACATGTGCATATGCATACATGTTCCTTTATTTAATTTTAATTTATCACTTGAGTTCAATATTCAAATTTTATATATCTTACTTATATTTTTAATTTATGCACGATTCACTTGTATAGGTGATATTTTTGTTGTGGTTGGGGATCCTAAGAATATCGAAGGTGTATATTATTATCTACTAAGATGCACAAAAGTGAAATACAAGTTGCCAGAAGTAATTGTAAATGGTGATGGACAGTCATATCTAACTGGTTCAGTTGTTATTAAGGGAACCTATTATCAGCAAATGAAGATCGACAAAAATAGAGTTCAATTTGTTGAATACGTGTTTGGCCAAAGAGTTATACATTATAGTCACTTGGTTATAGTGACAAAGTTGTAATTTAAGACATTGCCAAAAAAAAGGACGTGGCAACCAAAAGTAGAGGTTGCCTATTGAAGAACATGAAAAATGTTTGGAGGTGATAAAAGATAGAGAGGATCTAGACTATATGTCTGATGAGCTTTAGGCTAAAAAAAAATTAAGCTCGTACTTTCATATTTGAACTAGAGTTTGAACTTGTATGCACCCTAAAATGGTCGCCTAGACTTTGGGCCCCATTTCTACAATTTATCAAATCCCTAAATCAAGATTTTCAAAAATCAACATCTTATCAATTATATCAATTTCCTTGATCAAATCTTTTTCATCATTTTCAATTATTCCTTGGATTAACCATTTTATCCTAAGCTTTTATTTACTTAAAAAGAATTTTTCCTCCCCTTTTAATAAATAAAAAGCCCCCACCTTTTCCTCTTATCCTAAGTTGCACAAATAAAGCATCATTCTTATTTTATAAAAAGTGAAAAAGTACTTTTTGTCTCATATGGACACAAAAGTCAACTCCTATTTTCTCATTAGAGGATATTTTTGCACAAGGATCAAGCTTCCATTTTTCTCCACCGTTGATTAAGTCTTTTGCCTCTTAATCTCAATGGTCCATTCCCTTTCATTTCTTATAAAAGGAGAGTTCTCTTCTTCATTTGGATATGATCATGTTTTATGTTAATGTTATGCTGTAGGTTTTCTAACTTACTTTGAAGACTCCTTTGAAGACATTGAAGACTTGCTTCCTTTCATTTGCTTTCATCATTTAGTTGCACATTTCATGGCATTTTAGAGTAATTTTTCTTTTATGCAATAGATTTAGTTCACATAGCTTAATTAAGAGTTTGTAATCCATTGCAATTTCCTTTCATAGATTAGTTTGCATTGTCATTTGATAGATTAATTTTGCACTCATACTAGTTTCATTTTCATCTTGCACATTTGATCCATTTTGGGGATTTTGGCACTCTTGCCCTAGTCTTCAATTTTATGAATCTCTCATTGTGTGGTTGACTAGCAAGGTCACAAGTTTGTAGCTCTAGCTAAGGGCAATTTTATCATAGTGTCTTGCAACTCCATGCATAGAGAGCTATGAGCTGCTTTGTAAGGCCTCACCTTTGAGCAACCTTGCATGTAATGGTTCATAGAAGTGTAGTCACATTTTCACCATACATTTTTGGTGCCCACCGTGGGGTAGAGTAGATAGACTTTGTCCTTTAGATTTGTTGCATTTTTGTGATTTTTAGGATTAATTTGCGCATATTTTGTATTCTCTATTTTCTGTCTCAGAATATCGCGAGACACTTCTTAGGATTATCATGCAACAGTTCTCAGTATACGCGTGTGACACTTCACGCAAAAGAAGAATCACCTATCTGTATTCTGGTCTGTCGCTTGGTATTGTACGAAGTATCACCCGACTGTTCTGCAGAGTATCGCCCAGACTGATAAGTATCACCCAGGTACAGGAAACTATGTCACACAATTCTGGTGAAGTCTAAGATATATCACCTAATCTGACAGACAATTGCATTCTAATTTTTATCATCCGAATTCGATCACATTTAGTTTGTTGGTTTACTTTATTGTATTTAGATAGATCTAACCTGCATTTCTTAGCTTAGATTAATCAGTTTCTTGCATTACTTTCATTTAGATTTTGGATTTTCCTAACCCTAGTTGTCTAACAAGTTGTGGTTATAGGAGTTTTGCTTGAAGGAAATTGCCATAAATTGCATGCTAAAGGGCTGCTAACAGTTTTTGCAGGGCTGTCCAAAGCATAATTGAAAAGCAAAAAAAAAAAAAATCGAGTGTTTGTGATTTATTTCCTTTCAAGTGTGGCATCTACTAATTGTTTTAGGAACTTTAATATCTTGTGGAAGGGATTTTGAGGTGGTAGGAGAAGTATGCTCTTCACCCTTGTGGTGAACCAGAAAATCTTGACCCATCTTGGAATTTTGGAAGCAAGAGGGTAATTGAATTTGCTTGGTGTATTTGGGAGACATTTTTGAGATAGGGGAGTATGCTCTTCACCCTTGTGGTGAACCAAAAACCTTGAACCTCAAAAATCATCCATTCTTTGTTTAGTTTAGGATCCTTTAGCAGGCCTGCTCTTGAGCAATCAAGAGGAACGACCCAAGTGGGGACAAGTCTTTTGCCGGCTATTCCGACTCACTATAATCTCAAGGCTATCGAGGACACAAAACCTTGGTAGACATAACACTTGTCTTCACTTGATGTGAGTAGCTCATGGGATTGCGACCATGGGGAAAGCATTGAGCAAGAATGCTTAAGGTACTCTTGAAGCCGCGAGGTCCTAGTCCTTTATGAGGAGCAAGAGGGGTGTTATGAACGGAAGCCCTTACTAAGAACCTTAGGTTAGAAGCCACCTTATTTAGTTGCTTATCTTCTTAGTGCAAGGATTGATCCAAGTGGACTAACCTAGATCACCCCAAGATACTCACCATATGTGTCCCTTTGGTTGTGTTGTTTGACACTTCCACGACAAAGTCAATATCTCTTGTGGGCAACCACTTGGTGTGAGGCAAGGGGGCATCAAGTTGTGGGATAAGTTGGTAAGTATTGAGCCTTGTCTTGTAGGTAGATATTGCTTGAAGTGTCTTCAATTGTGTGATACCAGTGTAAACATTCTCAACATACAAACAATCAATACCTTCCATAGGGTGCAATTTTACTTTTTGATATCACAAAGTGATTGTCTTGGCAAGGTTGCTTTTGCCCTTGTTTCAAGTGTTTGGAGACATGTTTGATCCCCTACTATTTGTAAACCTGTCCAAATGCTGCTAAATTTGTGATTGACATCAAACATTTTCACCCTAACATTCAGAAAATCCAAAATCAGACCTTAAAACTTGAAATTTTGCACAAATTGGTCAAAATCAACATCAGTATCGTGTACACTTAAGAGAAATATCATACGATAGTTCGCGCTGGACTGTGTCACCTTTCAGTTATTAAGTCTGTCACCTAGTATTTTTACAGTCTATTGCCTGGCATCGTGTGAAGTATCGCCCGGTCTGAGTTCTATCGCCTGGAGTGCCTGGAGTCTGGCGCCTGAAAGTTTTCAGCAGTATTCTTAATTTCAGTCATTAAGTTGCCTTTTAGTACGACTTGACCTTTGATTAGGTTGTCTGATCTTGTTGTTAGAAACCTGTTTTGACTACAAATTTTTGATTTTATCCTTCTAGGGATCATTTCAATTGATTTATAAGGTTGCCTTGAAAATAATTTGTCAAGTTGGAAAGTCATTTCTAGTGAAAAGTTTGTCTTTAAAATTGTCGATTACACTCTTGGAGAATTCTGATCCTACTATTGTCCAAAACATTTTTCATATATCTCAATTTCAATTTGAATTTTGGCTAAGTCCAACCTCCTGATTCAAAAGTGCAAGGGTATTCACCCTTTGATTTGAAGCACCTCTTTGATAGTGTTGGTGACGTCTTTTATTTTCTATCTTTTCATTTTCTCTTTGGACAATAGAGAATCTCAATTATCCTAGGTTGGAATTGACACTTTGAGAGATTAACCTATCACTTAGAGTCTCTTTCTTTCATGTCAATTACTACAAGATATCAAGTGAATCAAGGGAAAAGACCCCCAGTTATCTTTAATTAGTTACCACCAGTTAGAACACGTCAATAACGTAAGGAAAAAGAACCCCTCTTTGATCAGTCAACTAGAGGTTGAGACTAAACCCTGTGAGGAAGGTACACCCAAAACACACTACTCATCAGGCATAAACATGAGTTTTTCAAACATTAAGAATTCTAGAGAAGATATCAACCGCAATCTTCAAAACATGTTTTCAAGTTTTAGACATAATGATGATGATGACCTCAAATATAGTCCACCAAGGTCACCTCATGATAAATCAAGATATTGGGATCCTCAACAAAGAGCAGAAAGACACCATAGACATAGTTCTTCAGAGTCAGCATTTCCACAACATATTGATCACAACAATGATGCATAATACCATGTCAATGTGGCCAACTTATACAATACATCAGGACCTTCATCTCCAGCTAAGGAAAATTCTTGGCATACTAATGCTAGATTGAGGGCTATCGAAAAAGCTAAGCAAGCTTATAGAGATGAACAAGCCGCGAAACAGGAAAAACTTAGGAGATTGGAAGAGGAAGAGAAAATCTTGTTAGAAATGAAGAAAAGAGCATTGCAAGAAGAAGAAGAAGAAGATAGGTTGTATGCGCAATAACTTCAAAGACAATTTGATGAAAGAAGGACTAATAGTGGAACCAATTCTCCACCATCAATACCCTCTCAAAGTCCTAAGACTAGAAGGAGGTCTAGGACACCCTCAAGATCACCAAGTCCAAGAGGAAGGCGAGTTTCAAGAGTTGATCACAATAGGATAAATTCACCTCCTAGACTTTCTAGACAACCCTCCCAAAGACCACATCATACTTCACAACATGGGGGGAGGTATGTTAATTTGGACACCTTAGACTTTATGGCTATACAACAAGAGCCATCTTTCCAAGCCTATGTTGAAAAATATGTTGAACAAAACAAAGACCAATTCTTGGAAAGTCTAATTAACAAAGGTGCTAGAGTACCCTTTGATTTTGATGTGGATAAAAAAGTAAAGAAGCAAGATCCATCCACAGATGAAGTGATCAAGCAATTGCAAAGAGATGTGGACAACATGAGAGCTCCCAAAAGTACTTTCAACTTGGATTCTATTTGTCCCAATCCTATTGACAAGAGTGTGGTAATGATCAATTTTCCTAAGAAGGTGGAGTTCCCTACCTATGACAAATATGATGGCATTGGTGACCCCCGTGATCACGTAAGGCAATTTTACATCATGAGTTTCTCTTTCCATCATGAGAATTCATACTTAATGAGATTATTCCCTAGAAGCCTCAAGGGACAAGCAATGGAGTGGTTCACTAACCTTACTCCCCCGGTTAAGACATTTAAGGAACTTGTGGAAAGGTTTGTACAACATTTTGCCTATAATTTAACACGATCCATCACAATGCTTGATTTTTGTAAACTGAAACAAAATCAAGGAGAGTCATTTGTTGCATTCTTGCAAAGGTGGAGACGTTTATGTGTGAAATATTAAAGAACAATCCCTGAAGAGGAGAGAATTGACATTATTGTGAGCAATTTAGTTCCAGAGCTGAGATATGAAGTCAGAAAGATTCCCTTCTACTCTTTTGACACCATGATTGAAGTCACTTGTCGCATTGAAGATGTTTTAAAAGAACAAGGAATTTTGGCAAAATCAACAAATAATACCAATGGCCAAAACAACAATAGTGGAAATAAGGACAAAAAGAACAATTATTGGAACAAGAATAAACAAGTGGTTAATGATGGCGTTGTTGATGCACCTCAACCTAAAAGTGAAGTCCTTAATCTTTCCAAGGTGGTACAAGCCATGAAACTTCAAATGTCTTCAGAGCAACAAGATGGAAAACCAAAGTATCAAGGAAAGCCTAAGACTGAGAAGAGGCAATTCACAAAGTTGGGAGATTCTTATGCTGACATTTTCAAAACTCTTATTGCTCATAATTTAGTATAACCTCAAGACCCTTTGAAATTTTGCATTCCAGATCCAAAACCATATTGGTGGAATGAGAAGGTGTATTGTGTGTATCACAATGGAATTGGGCATGATATAGAGAACTGTTTCAAAATCAAACATCTTGTCCAAGACCTCATTGAGAATGGTAGATTGCAAGTGGATGGTTTAACCTCAAATTTTGATCATAAGGATTTTAAAGAACCCTTGCCAAAGTATGAGAAAGGAGAAGGTTCCAACAACAATAATAAGAATGGTAAGGCAGCAATCAACTATACATACACTAAGGCTGATAATGTGATCAACATGCTTGAGGTGGTTGAAGAAAATGTCAATATGATGAGGAGAAAGGATTCTTATGGTTATGATGATGATTCAAAGAAAATGCCTAATGAAGGACCCATAGTTGTGTTGAGAGGACCTAACTCACGTAGGGAGTCTCAGTCTCTTCATGTTGTTACTAGGAGTCAAGTTAGTCAACCTCCTATTGTCATTAGAGGTCCTAATTCCAGCAAGCCTAGACAATCTTCATCTAAGAAAACTCCCTCTAAATCTGTTGTTGGCCCCAAGCTTAATTACAACCTTGTTGATCAACTTCAATACATGCCAGCTCAGATTTCTATATTTGAACTTTTGGAATTGTCCCCAAGGCATAAGTGTGTCCTTGAGGATGCTTTGCGAGCAACTAGTGTCCCTAACAACTTAGATGTTGATCAATTCCAGAATATGGTCAACCATTTGGCTAGTCCTCATTACCTCACTTTCTTAGAAGAAGACGAAAAATCCATCAATCACCCACATAACTTGGCCTTACACATAGAAGTCATGATTCATAAAACCCGTGTCAGGCACGTATTGATAGATGGGGGTGCAGGGCTAAATATTTTTACCATGAGTTTGTTGAAGGCTCTAGGATATTCTGAAGAAGTCATTGATACGAGGAAAAAGATCACAATCAAGGCATACGATGAAGCAGAAAGAAGTTCCAAGGGATTGGTCGTTTTGCCTATTCGCATTGGTCCAGTAGAAAAGGATATTTTATTTCAAATTTTTGATGTTGGACCTTTAGCCTACAACATTTTGCTAGGTAGGCCATGGATTCACAAAATGCAAGCAGTCTCGTCAACATATCACCAGTGTGTTAAGTTTCCTCATAATGGTGTAGAAATTTGCATACCAGGAGATAGTACTTTGTCAATTAATAATATTTCTATTGGATCACATATACCTTTGAATAGGGAAGTTGACAGCTCTAGTGTTTCACTTGAGCAATGCAAGGAGAAGTTTAAAACCATAGATCTTGGGATGGGAGATTATAAAATTGATTCTTTTACAAAATTGCCGATCTCTCCTAGGTCTTATGGGAAACCATCACCAGATATGAAACCTTCATCATCTGCAATGACATTATTTGGAAAGTTTGTTGAGTCTTCAGTTCCTATTCAGGTAGAGAAAGAGGAAGTTGTCATAAGAGACTGGATCTATCATGAGGAAAAGTACCAACACAATGAAAATTTTGCTCCTTCACCTAAAGTTTATGGTAGAGGGTACACATTAGTAAAAAACATGGAATATCTGGGACATGGTCCCCTTAGTCATAGATTGGATGCCAAGTCTGAGCCATTGGATCATGCTTTATTTTCACGACGCAACAAATCCATAGTGGGTTTAGGTTTTAAAAGTGATAAACCGAAGAGTACTGATGTCCTAGCTGCGACGGACAGTGATTCTGATTCTGAATACACACCTAATCTTTCTAACCAACAAGACATGATAGAAGATTGGGTGCCTTCAACTGATCTCCTTTGGGGAGAATTTCAAAATTTGACAACTAATAGTCCTCCTATCCCAGCTGCGACAGATAGCGACTATAGCAATACTAGATTAGCCAGGGAAAGTGTCATCACCCCAGCTGCGACAGGTGATGATGATTCAAATACTTTTGTGGTTCAGCAAATTCCTAAAGAAGGGGAGATTCTTCAAAATTGTGAGGCTTCTACATCACAAGGCCCAAATGTTGAAAATTCAGAAACAGATTCACATGAATTTGAATGGGATTCACTTTCAGATGCAACCATAGACTTGGATGTTGATGTTATTCAAGCCTATAATTCCCAACCTGACGCAATTGATGAGCCTAGTGTAGGGCTAGAGGACTAGAATCCTCGAATCGCCTTAGTGGATGATACTTTGTTAGGAAGGACAAACCCCGATTCGGGTGCTTTAGAAGGAAACTTGATAGATCCCGAATATATGGTCACCAAAAATGATATCCACCACATTCACAATGTTGAACCAGTCATAGACCTACCTATTGTCAACCACCATTTAATTGATTGGTCTCAAATTTCACAAGAGCCACAACTATTGACTTTTCATAATGATTATGAGATCGCATGTTACCTTAATGCCATTGAGCCAATAGTGTCTTCCACCAATGAGCCAACTACAAGTATGACTGAGCCTGATATTAAGTACCTCAGTCTCAAAATAAAAGAAAAAAAGAAAAAGAATAGGTGTTCTGATGGCGAAAACCACTTTGTGGCAGTGTCAGAACCAAAAATAGTAAAAAGAAAAGACGTATCCGAGGGTGAAAACCTCTTTGAGGCACCTAAGGATGAGGTACTTAATAACTTGCCCAGTTATTTTTAGGACAAATCCTCAGTGTTGATTGAACCAACAAAGCCAATAAACTTGAACACAGAAGAAGCTCCTCAGATAGTTCATCTTGCTTAGTCTTTATCAGATGAAGAAACAAAGACATATGCACAATTCCTACAAAAGAAAAAAATCAATTTTGCAGGGACATATTCAGACATGCCAGGGATTGACACAAATCTTATAATGCATCACTTATCCATAGCTCTAGGGGTCAAACCAGTGAAACAGAGACTCAGAAAAATGCATCCACATGTAGCTCTCCTTGTCAAAGCGGAATTAGAAAAACTTTTGAGAGTTGGATTTATCAAAGCCATAGATTACGCAAAATGGATCTCAAACATAGTACCAGTTTCTAAACATGATGGGTCCATTCGTGTATGTACAGATTTTAGAGATTTAAACAAAGCATGCCCAAAGGATGACTTTCCACTTCCAAATATTGATATGATAGTGGACATGACAGTAGGTTATGAAATATACTCTCTAATGGATGGATTTAGTGGATATAATTAGATTAAGATAGCACCCGAAGATCAAGAGAAAATAGCATTCACTTGTGCATGGGGAACCTATTGTTGGAATGTCATGCCATTTGGACTAAAGAATGCAGGGGCTACCTATCAATGAGCTATGACAACTATATTTCATGACATGATGCATAAAAATATGGAAGATTATGTGGATGATACCTTGGCTAAATCTAAGAAAAGGGATACACACCTTAAAGATTTGGAAGTGATTCTAGATCGAATGGAACAGTTTCAACTTAGGCTAAATCTGAAAAAGTGCACATTTGGTGTCACCTCAGGCAAACTTTTAGGATTTATCATTTCAGCAAAAGGCATAGAGGTTGATCCTGAAAAGGTCCAAGCAATTCTAGATATGCCACCTTCTCAAAACATCAGTCAAATGAGAAGTCTTCAGGGAAGTCTTCAGTCGATTAGGAGGTTTATTTCTTAGCTTGCAAACAAAGCACAACCTTTTAATAAGACATTGCATAAGGGTGTTTCTTGTGTTTGGAATGAGGATTATCAAAAGAGCCTAGATCAAATCAAACAATACTTGGCTAATCCTCCAATTCTAATGCCTCCTATTCCAGGGAAACCATTGATCCTATACATTTCAGCCATAGACACTTCCTTGGGGGAATTGTTGGCTCAGTTGGATGAAAATGGAAAAGAGAGGGCCATATACTATATAAGTCATACTCTTGTGTCATATGAGGTCAATTAAAATAACATTGAGAAAGCTTGTCTTGCTATGGTGTTTGCTTCCCAAAAGTTGTGACATTACATGCTAGCTCATACTACACACTTAATTACTAAGATTGATCCTCTAAAATATTTGCTTAGTAAGGTTGCTCTCATAGGAAGGCTCGCTAAGTGGATGATGATATTATCAGAATTTGACATAGAGTACATTGAAAGAAAGGCTATAAAGGGGCAGGCTATTGTAGACCAACTTGCTGATTTTCCAGTTAAGGATAGCATGCCTATACACATTGAATTTCCTGATGAACATTTATTACATGTCACATCTCGCACCTGGAAAATGTTCTTTGATGGCTCTAATATGCAGAATGGGTCAGGAGCAGGGATATTGTTTGTTTCTCCACATGGATATACTATACCAAAGTCTTACAAATTACTCTTTTCGTGTACAAACAATATAGCAGAATATGAAGCATTAACAAATGGATTAAAGATGGCTATAGAATGGAATATCACTGAGTTGCGTGTTTTTGGGGATTCACAATTGATAATCAATCAAGTCAATGAAGAGTATTAAACCAAAGATGACAAGTTAATACCCTATAAGAAGATGGTTGATTCTTTGAGACGTTATTTCACTTTTGTGACATTTCAACAAATCCCTAGGACAGACAACAAGGCTACAGATGCTATGGCTACATTAGCTTCCCTTTTACAATTGGAGCAGCATGAGTCCCGATTTGAGTTCCTGGTGGAAGAATTGCATTACCCTATCTTTGATTCACCTGAAAGTCAAGTCATTTGTACCCTTGTCACACATGAGTCCTCCCGATATGGTACTATCTATTCATATCTTTGTGATGGCATCATCCCTGACACTTTCAACCGTTCTGAATGCAAAAATCTCATCCGCAATGCCTCTCGCCACACCCTCATTTCTGGTGATCTATATAGGAGGGGTTTTGATGGGACACTTCTTAGGTGCTTGGAAAAGGAGGAATCCGACCAAGCGTTAGTTGACATTCATGAGGGCATTTGTGGTGGACATTCTAATGGTCTTTCCATGGCCCGTCGATTGCTTAGGGCAGGGTATTACTGGCCCACAATGCAAGCAGATGCAGTAGCTTTCTCTAAGTCTTGCAAGAAATGTCAAAAATATGGAAACCTGATTCATGCTCTAGGAAGGGAGCTAATTCCTTCTGTTTCTCATTGGCCATTTCAGCGCTAGGCCTTTGACCTTGTTGGGAAAATTCACCCAACTCATCAGGTGGACATAAGTTTATCATCACACCTACTGATTATTTCACAAAATGGGTAGAGGCAGTCCCTCTTTCTATCGCCTCCGGCAAAACAATTTCACTCTTCATTCTGAATCATATTATTTGCTGATTTGGAGTGCCTTCTGAGATCGTTACTGATAATGGAGAACAATTCAAGAATAAGGACCTCAAGCATCTATGCAAAAAGTTTAAAATCAAGCAACATTGGTCCTCTATTTACTTTCCACAGGGAAACAAACAAGCAGAAGCCTCTAATAAAACCATTCTAAAGATTCTTCATAGGACAATACACAAGAATGGTAGGAATTGGCACTTAAAAATTAATCTAGCACTATGGTCTTACAGAACAAGCATTTGTACACTTACAGGAGCCACTCCTTTTGCCCTTACCTATGGCGTTGAAGCGGTATTACCTTTAGAAGTAGAGATCCCTTCACTCAGAGTCTCTCTCAAAGGTTTGATTACACATGAGGATTATCGTTCCATGAGGTTACAGGAACTAGAACTTCTAGATGAAAAGCATAAAGCTTCCTTTGATCATATGAGAGTATATTAGAAGCGTATGTCCAAGACATTCAACAAGAAGGTTCACCCTAGAGAGTTTCAAGTAGGTGATCTCATTTTGCAAGAGAACCCTAAAAATCAACAGAACAAAGAACAAAAGGGGAAGTTCGAACCTAATTGGCTTGGGCCATATGTCATCACTGCTGCTTTTGGTACAGGTGCTTATTTGTTATCTGATGAGAATGGGGAACAACTCCCTGATCCCATCAATGTGTTGCACCTAAAGAAGTTCTATCCTTGATGCCCATTCTATCTAGGGCCATCCTTTGTACATATTTTATGATCCTAAAAAAATACTTTAAAAATTGATATATGATGCTGAAAAAATCCTAAAAAGCATAAAAAGTCCTGAAAAAATATTAAAAAATTTAAAAAAATGCAAAAAATTCAAAAAAATAGAAAAAGTGCCTTGGTGAAAACCTGGAAACAGGGGTCTTGGTAGCAAAAATAAAATAAAATAAAAGAAGAGAAAAATTGCAATAAAAATTCAAGTGGTGAAAACTTGGAAACAGGCGCTACTTAAGGCCTTTGTACTCCTATTTATTAGCATGTGTCCTCGACACTTAACCATTTTCCATCATACCTTGACCTTATTTGGCTTAGTCTGGAATTGGTCTTTATCTTTGTCTAGGGGGCATAATTGTTCGCATAGGTCCTTTAGGTGCGTTTGTCTCTTGGGGCATTTCACAATAGGTGTTTTTCAACACCACCCCAAACAGTGTTTTTCAACACTACCCTAGCATTGAGTGTTTCTCAACACTTATTAGATGTCTTACCCAATAGTCTAAGTTTGATGCGATATTTCTCATTTGCAGATGCGATGATCAGAGTCTGACTCTATGACCAACACACACACACTTAAACAATCAACTCACTGAGATATGTTGACTTTATTTTCCTTTGTGTGTTGTCTATGAGGATTTCTTTGATGAGTGGTCTCTCCCTGAGAAGTTTTCAATGATGCATAGCTAGAAGACTGAGGGTATGAGAAGATGTTTTATTTCTTTATCTGCTTGTGGGTATATCTCGTTGATCCTGACTGTCATGAGCATTTATGCTGGTCTTACTTGACACTAAGGATTGACAAGGTATTATCCTTGATTATTTTTAAGCGAGTGCATGCTTCTAGCTATCCTAACTTTCACATGTCTTGATACAATCATAATCTCGCCATATCAAACTTAGGTGATCTCACTGCACTAGTCATCTTGACCTACATATCTTTGATGCCTAGGTAGGATTTCCACATTTCTATCTGATAAAGATCATATTCATATTCACATAGTTATGCTAGTGTGCATTGTATGATCTTCTAACGCTACCAATAAAGCTCGATGATAATAATTAGATGTCTATAAGTGTTGTGACCTTGCAAGTCAACCACTTTTCATAGTAGCTTGCATTTCTAGGTTCATGATTAGATTAGTTCTTTGCATTTTGCATATGGAGAGAGCACTCCTTTTTCATCATTTATGAACTAGTTGGTCAACTGTGTTCATCTTCTAATTCTTCTTGATCATGTCTTTCACTTCTTGTCTTTCGTATCACATCCTTTTCTATTCCTATAGCATTTTGACTTTTTGACCAATTTTCAAAACACCTTAGAATTGCGTGAAAATTGCATCCCTAGCTAATTTCATTGTCCTAGATCCATTTTCAGACTCGAAATCAAAATTGGAGGTCATCTTGCTAGTCAAAATCGCATTTCAAAATTTCCCCCTTTCTTCTACGTAGTTGACTGACCATTTGAGGCATAATTCTCCGATCTTTGATGAAATTTTTTCCTTCCATGTCTCTCAAATTTTCTAGTCTTTCATTCGCTCTATTTCTATTCTTCTACTTCCTCACTGGGGCATGTTTCATTGCCTAATGGTTATCCTGTTATCATTTATCTTCGATTATGATTTCATTTCGATTTGATCATCTTTTATCGATTTGTTGTTCTCCTCTATCTGATTTTGATTTTGATCCCGAGGGGGCAGTATTTATGGGATTCTCATCCCCAATTCCTTGATTTTCCTGATTCAGACATCTTTTGTGAGCTTTTGCTCAAATTTGAGATTATTATCTCTTACTTTGAATGTGATCCCGAATCGACCTCATGTTCAAAGGCCGTTGTTTATGCTTTGTCCGGATGTGATCCTGAATCGACCTCACATCTAAGTTGTTTTGTGATCCCAGATCGAGCTCACATTTCAACTTCATTCTTTGACTACATGTGTTCCCAAATCGATCACACATTATTCAAAGAGGGGCAAATGTATGCACCCTAAAATGGTCACCTAGACTTTGGGCCCCATTTCTACAATTTATCAAATCCCTGAATCAAGATTTTCAAAAATCAACATCTCATCAATTATATCAATTTCCTTAATCAAATCTTTTGCATCATTTTTTATTATTCCTTGGATTAACCATTTTATCCTAAGCTTTTATTTACTTAAAAGGAATGTTTCCTCCCCTTTTAATAGATAAAAAGCCCCCACTTTTTCCTCTTATCCTAAGTTGCACAAATAAAGCATCATTCTTATTTTATAAAAAGTGAAAAAGTATTTTTTGTCTCATATGGACACAAAAGTCAACTCCTATTTTCTCATTAGAGGATATTTGTGCACAAGGATCAAGCTTCCATTTTTCTCCACCATAGATTAAGTCTTTTGCCTCTTAATCTCAATGGTTCATTCATTTTCATTTCTTATAAAAGGAGAGTTCTCTTCTTCATTTGGATATGATCATGTTTTATGTTAATGTTATGCTGCAAGTTTTCTAACTTACTTTGAAGACTCCTTTGAAGACATTGAAGACTTGCTTCCTTTCATTTGCTTTCATCATTTAGTTGCACATTTCATGGCATTTTAGAGTAATTTTCCTTTTATGCAATAGATTTAGTTCACATAGCTTAATTAGGAGTTTGTAATCCATTGCAATTTCCTTTCATAGATTAGTTTGCAGTCATTTGATAGATTAATTTTGCACTCATACTAGTTTCATTTGCATCTTGCACATTTGATCCATTTTGGGGATTTTGGCACTCTTGCCCTAGTCTTCAATTTTATGAATCTCTCATTGTGTGGTTGACTAGCAAGGTCACAAGTTTGTAGCTCTAGCTAAGGGCAATTTTATCATAGTGTCTTGCAACTCCATGCATAGAGAGTTATGAGCCGCTTTGTGAGGCCTCACCTTTGAGCAACCTTGCATGTAATGGTTCATAAAAGTGTGGTCACATTTTCACCATACAGAACTCATATATGAGACTGGATATATATTTTTGGATCATATTTATGCTTTTATATTTGATGGTTCAGTAGTTTCTTATATATATATATATATATGCATGATTGGTTCAATGGTTTTGTTGATAGATTGTTTATATATGAAAATTTAGTAGAGATACATTTGTTATATGCCATTGATTTCAATTTACAACTTAGATAGACATCATTTATCATATGTCATTAGTTTAGTTACATTGGTTATATACATTGAATTAACTTTGAAGTGAAGACCTATATTTTCAATATACATTGATCTTATGTATGTCATGTGTTAGTTAAAATACATTGCTTATATATGCAAATTTAGTAGAGATACATTTGTTATATGTCATTGATTTCAATACAACTTAGACAGACGTCATTAGTTTAGATACATTGGTTATATGTCATTTGTTTAGATACATTTTTTATGTACATTGAATTAACTTTGAAATGAAGACCTATATTTTCAACATACATTGACCTTATATATGGTATGTGTTAGTTTAAATACATTGCTTATATATGTAATCTAATTGTGATATATTTCTTAAATATAAATGTCATTAATTTTATGATTAATGAGTCAATATTTAACTTACTTATATATGGCATTTGTTTAAATTTAAATATGCCATCTTAATACATGATAAATTGAGCTTTTAAGATGAGTCCATGTAAATGTTTATATCTAAACACATGTATCAAATATCAATAGCCACAACATAGAAATATATCAACAATGTATCTAGAAATGTATCAACAACATATAAATGTATCAACAACATAAAAATGTAGATCCACAACATAAAAATGTATGAAATAGATCAATGTCCACAACATAGAAATGTATCTAGAAATGTATCAACAACATACAAATATAGATCCACGACATAAAAATGTGTCAAATAGATCAATGCCCACAACATAATGTCTGAAGTAACCAGAACAAAGAGGAACATATAGAAATGTATCCACAATATGAAAGTCTAACTCAAGGTGCCCTCACCACCTACTCAAGGGGTCTGTAAAAACTTATACAAATTCCATGTTAGAATATTTTATCTAACAAGAACAAATATTTAATTTTAAAATATACATTTAAACTTGAAAAAAATAAAACATGTACACATGGTTTTCAAAATAAATTAATTTACCTGTGTATCATGATGAATCGGATCACCGGGTGCTTGTAAATCCCCATATGCAATAGCCATTGTAATGTCATGTACACAATATATTTAAAAAATATATAAATTATATATTTCAAAAAAATATAGATAGTTGCAATCTCTCTCTCTCTCTCTCTCTCTATATATATATATATATATATATATATATATATATATATAATTATTTAATGAAAATAAAATTTTGGTTTATTACCTGATCTATCTATTGGAATGCACATCCAATGTCTAATAACTTAGAAGAGTGTAAGGACATTGCATCAAGATCAATGGCGTCATCCATAAGCAAAGATGAGAATCTAGTATGAAATCGTGAGGTCGTGGGTGTTTGGTGTAGAGGAGGTGACTTCTTTGAAGGAGGTTTCTTCTCTAGAGGTGTAGGATCAACCACACTCTATCACAGAGTTGTAGGACATATCAAAATGTCCTTCTGACTGGAAGTACCTTCTTGTGCATCTCCATGTCCCTGGCTACTAGCATTGGAGGATCGACTCTCAAGCACTCGTCAAATGAATGCAAGCATCTCACTCGGAGTGACCCCGTGAAATATAGAATACCCTTGATAAGTATCAAGGAGATCACTCACTAACATGGAGCTCATCACACATAGACGATCATCGGGATCTCATGCTATACCATCAAGTGTGGGGAGCTAATAGCAGACATAAAGTTCATAAAAAGGATTTGACTAATCAACGACTATGCTCGTACAAGATCATAGCATGTACCTGCCCAATAAATCAAATGACAACTGGTCAACCTGAGTCGCGATGGAGGCAATTTGCTAGAGTACATATCTAGGCGTGCCTCCTTGGCTGCAGACTCTCCAGCTCCAGTGTGGGCCTCCAAACCTTTTGGAAGAACCAAAAAATTTTGACCCACCAATGCCCTCTTACTAGAGGGATGTGGAATATTAGGCCATCTGAACTTATCTACAAATCTACTCCGCCCCTAACCTGCATGTCGTGGAAATTCTGTATTATCAACATCATACCCTAAATGGAATTCTGCAAATAATTGTTCACAGAAATAGAGTGGCACCTCATCCTTTTGTGGCCACATATGATGGGCCACCAACCATCTTGGATATATGAAGGGGGGCACAAGGTCATCCTTACACTTTGTCACTCTATAAGCTCTCACAACATTCTTCTCTAAGGAATCAACAAACATGGCCTTAACATTGGTTGCAAAAATATCCATGTCAACAATCCTCCATCTAACTGTCCCTGACACTGTACTAGCTAAGCTACGATAAAATGTGTCAATGGAGGTTTCATCATAACGATTGTATGATTCATCCTTTGGAATCATACTCATAAGCTTAGTGTGAATGGATGTAAACCTCTCCCTATTAGGGAGGACAACAATATTTTGTAGTGTTTTCTCTAGCTAAGCTAGAGCAACGTTCAATCTAGAAATAGTCTTTTGTCTATGATTCTCCCTACTCTATGGAGTACCATGAGATGGTGCCTATGATGCATGGTCACTATCATGATGGAAGCTAGGCTCTAAACTACTAGATTCCATGATGTATAGATATGATAGATGATGCACAAAACTAGATAAAAACTGCAAGTGTACACATGTACATTAGATAGAATTAACAAAATAGTTCATATATACATATATGTGTTGTATGTACAAACTATACATTCGAATCAAATATAAAATTAAACATAAACCATATAAACATTACAAACCTCAAGTAAATTAAAAACAATTTCATTGAACCCTAAGACATTCAAATCATTACTTATTAAAAACATCCCCTTAAGACATTCAAATCATTAAACATATTGCATATCCCTTTAAAACACATTCAAATCATCAAATGTACACTTAGATTTTGCAACGCATACATTGAACAAAAAAGATTAAAAACCTTGTAAATTAAAAATAATTTCATTTCCCTAAAGCATTCAAATCATTACATAGTATGTATCCCCGTAAGACGTATTGAATAATTACATATTACATCGGTATAGTGAAATTTTAGTCTTTTAATGGTTCGATGAATAGTTATGATTAATGTTGATGTTTAAAGGTTCTTTGAATGGCCAAAAAAATTCTAGACAACATGTCATTTCAGGAAAGAAGCATGATTTCAAATTTAAATTGGTTTATTTAGAAAAGAAACTAGAATGTCATATGCATGAAATGAAAACACATGGGATATTGTAAACATATTTGAATGTTTCATCTTCCATGATAGGTTGCATGAAATTGTAAAATTCGATAAATAAAAAATGATAGACATATTGAAAGGTTCATGTTGCATGAGAAAATGACAAACTTGATTCTTGCATCTAATAATATTATTACAACACACTAAGGCTATATAAGTATTTTCAATTGAGTTTAAATTATTTATGTTTTTATGTTTAAATTGTTTGCTAGTTCTATAATGTAGTATTGATATCATCTATAGTGTACATGGTGAACACTGATGGAATGTTTAAGGGAGTAGATCTAAGAAAGAACATGTACTAACATTTAAGCTTGTACTAATATCATGATCTACCAAAAGATGTTTTATATGAAAATATGTAAAACATTTCTTGAAGTAATCAAATATGTATTTTGTTGTTATGTTGATGTTGTGAGATATATTTCATGTATACTCATGAGCTGGAGTAAATGTTCTATTTGATTAATACTACATGAAGTGAGTGTATTTTGAGATAATGATATATTATAATTTATGATTTGCATTTGAGTCTCTTTGTGAATATGATGTCAATATTGAAAATTTTGTTATATGCTTGTATGATGTGACAAGATGGAAACAATGTGTAGGTTGATGGATTCGATAATGTGAGATGAGCATTGATGCCTAGGTCACATAATTAGCTAGGGAGTATTGTCATAAAAAGTTATCATCTATAATTAGATGTTCATTTTAGCTCCATTTTAGGTTTAATAGTTTAATGATTTAAGTTTTGTTTTGGGTTTAACAATTTGAAGGTTTAAGTTTTGTTATAGATTTGATAGTATGAAGGTTTAAGTTTTAAGTATTAAAGTTGAAGGTTTGAGTTTTAAGTTTTAAGGTTTAGGGTTTCAGTTTTCAAAATAAAATATTAAAACTAGCCATTTTATATAACATAAAAAATTAAACATTTGGTAGTAATATAACATTAAAAAAATCATTTTTTAACCATATAATTACAAAAAACACTTAAAAAACCAAAAAAAATCAAATAAATGCAAAAAAACGAGGCCCCTACCACACAGCACATACGTGGATTTGGTCGTGTGCTACTCGGTCGAGTACTACTCAGTTGAATCCTCCGATTTAGCCTCACTTGCGACAAGCAATTGTGCTTTTACCCTTGGTTCTTAAAAATATAAAATATCATTTATTTATAGAGGTTAGAAGTGCATTCCTAGTATAATATTCTCTTCATTTTTGTGCAAGCGTTAGAATTAAACATGTATGTGAAATGACTTCAGTCCCTTTCTCGAAGGGTCTAGACCCAAGCCTAAATATTCATGTTCCTAATCTTAGTTTAGAACCACTAAGGTAGTTTTGATCCCTATTATCTAAATTCAAATTTGTAATGGGCTCAACCTATTTGACTCCAACTAGATACTATTTACTAATGCAAAATATTCACCTTTGGATGCTAGGGTGTTACATAAAATGTTAAAACTAGTAAGTCATTTAAATATCCATGATCTACCAATATGATTATCCCAAAATAATTATATAAATGTCTATCTTCAAACAGTGATTTCATCAATGTTTGCACATGGAAGGATACATACATATAAATTTTCACTATATTTAGTATGTATTTAATCTTGTTCAAATATCATTGGGTCAATACACAATGTATGACTACAATCAAGATGAGTTATGGATTTCCACATTGATACTTAGTTTTAACAATGGATTTAAGCATCATCTTGTCTTATCTACATGCAAGTGTACAAGTCTTCTAACTTGAGTTTAAAAATAGAATTAATGGTTAAAAAATTGCTTAACTTTTGCCTCGGGTGTCGTATTTTCACAAACAAGTACTCGATGAAAAGCTAGAAATTAAAACTTTTCATCCATGTAGATCTTATTAAAAAATTATGTCATTTTCTATCAAATATTGCACATTGATTTTTCTGCACTTTTTTTCTTCAACAAGTCATATCTTTCGCCTCAAAATTCCTTTCAAAACCAAAATACGCATCAGAAAGGTATTGAAGATGATTACATAGCTATAATGTTATTGTTTAAAAGATTTTGCATCAGATTTATTTGTATTAAAAGTTTTAATTTTTTCCATTGGAGGCTTGAAAGCATTGTAATCTAATACAAAACCTTATAAATGTTGTAATTATAAAGTGTCAACCTTGTAATATTTTGGAGGGTGATTTTTGAGACTTGTGGAAAGGGGGGGTGTTTCAAGTATCTTATTTTTTGCACATCCCCTTTGCAATCTTATTTTCTACTCTCATGGATGCATCTATAGTTCATGATTCAACACCATATAACTATTTTGAATAGAAATATAAGATGATCTAGAAAGACATGGATATCATCATGCTACAATGGGACTTGAAACTGAACCTAAGGATCGTGCAAAAATGTAATTTTTTTTAATAAATGTGATGAAGCCTTTGGTACTTTGTATATGCCAATCTCTTCTAACCTATTTTTTCACATTGAATTTTCCTCTACACCAAATGGGGCGTGGACCACCTTGGAAAGCCTCTTTGGCAAGAAAGATGAGTTAAGAGGTCATCAATTGGAGAATGAACTAATAAGATTGAGTCCAACCAATTCTGACACAATACAATGATTCTTCACAATACTCAAATTTATGAGATTGCAATTGGAATTATGTGGAATCAAGAAGAGAGATAAGCAATTGATCTTGATCATTCTTTCTAAGGTTGGTCCAAACTATTCAACTTTTGTTTCTACATTATATGCTACAGAATGTACCCTAGGCTCCACATTCAAAATACCTTCTCTAGATGAATTTATTGCAAATCTCACTAGGGAACAAGACAAATTGGTTCTAATGGGTAGAATAAAACCCTCTAAGTCACATGCATTGGTTGTTAATCAATGCACAAAAGAATAGAAAGGGTCTAGCAAGCATGATAAGAAACAAAAGAATCAAGGAGAGGAGAAGAAAGATTAGAAATCTAATACTTCAAAGGCATATAATCAAACATCTTCATCAAAAGTTGAACAATGTAAGAAGGAGTAGGTCAAGTGTTCTTATTGTAAGAGGTGTGGTCATGATAACATAAGTGGTTAAAGAAATAAATAGATCGTCTTCCATATCTTATAGAAAAGAATAATATCAAGGTGTTTGATTCAGTCAAAAAGAGTGCATCATAAGGATCTTCTGTGGACATAGACAAAAGTAAGGTGATAGAAAATGGTAAGGCCCTAGTTGTTGTTACCTCAACCAAATTCATTGATAATTGAGTTGGATGCCTCACATCGCATGGTTTCTTTAGAAGATGATTTTACCTCTTTAGAGCCATGTTTTATGCCTACTATACTAATCGATAATGACACTCATGTTGTGGTGCAGCAGATAGGGTCTATTGATGGGGTAAAGGAACATTTGAGGATGTACTTTATGTTCTGTCTTTATCAATTAATCTCATATTTTTTATTAGATCGCTCACACTTGTTCTGGAAAGCAAGTTGAGTTCACAATAGATATAGTGGTAGTCAGTGAAATGCATAATGGGTCTATTGTTGTTGTGGGAAACTTGTAGAGCATCAATTCAAATTATATTAGTTTTCTCACTTTGTTCCTAGAACTCTCCTTCAACAGTCTTACTCATACAAATACACATGGGTTGGATATTTTGGAAGGCTAGATATGTTTTGGCATTCAATGATGACTTTTCTAGATACACATGGGTTTACTTTCTCAAACAAAATTCTAAGGTCTTTGAGAATTTTCTAGATTTCAAAGCTCTTGCAGAGAAACAATATGGAAATTTCAATGAGATTTTGCGTACAAATAATGGGGGTGAATATGTGAACAATTAGTTTGATCAATTTTGTGCTTCTAAAAGTATCAACATGCAACACACAATTTTTTATAGTCTTAGTCAAATGGCGTCACAGAATGAAAGAACATGTCCTTGAAGGAGATGGCTAATTGTATAATTCACTCCAAATCTTCGGCATCTCAATACTGGGAAGAGATCATTACCTATGAGTGTTACATCCAAAAATGAGTTCCTCACAAAGTTGTGAAGAGGGTAACTCCTTTTCAAGCTCAAACTAGTCAGAAACCCACTATTAAGCACTTAAGAGTGTTTGATTCTCTTGCATGGGATCACATTCTAGCTAATAAACACAAAGATATGGATCTGCAAAGAAAACCTTGCATATTTGTTGGATATCCAAATGATGTCAAAGGCTATATCTACTTCTTCATATCACTATTAATGATTTTTTCATTGAGAGGAGTGTTCATTTTGAGGAGAGTTCTTCCCATTCTTCCCATACCACTTATCCATATACTATCACATTAGATACATTGCATCATGATGAAATTTCTTTAAAGGACATTAATCCTCTTAATTTTGATAAGGACACTACTTCCTCCACTTCAAATGGTGATAGTTATGATGAGCATTCAACTCCTCTCCTAGTCATCATTCAGAGGTTGTTGATTATCCTCCAAGCTCTCTAGCCTCAGCACCTCTTTCGATTCAACAAACATTAGATTTAGTTGGTGATTACGCTGGTGATCCATCATATACTAGAAGAATAAGGTCATAGTTTCAACAAGCTCTACATTTCTGTAGATTTTGATCCATGGTCTTTCAAAGAAACTTAAGATGTTCCCTAGTGGGATGTTGCAATATAAGAAGAGTTCAATTCCTTAGAAGGGAATCACAAATGGGATTTAGCACCTCTTCCTAAGGGAAGGGAATTTGTTCAATGCAAGTGGATCTATCAAACAAAATTTGGAGGAGATGGGTTGGTTAATAAGGATAAGGCTTTCTTGGTACCAAAAGGTCTCTCCCAAGTTCTTAGGATTAACAACTCTGAGACTTTGCACCAATTTTTAAGATCAATTCCATACTCCAAAATTTGCACCAATTTCTAAGATCAGTTCCATCTTAGACATGGGTTTACTTTCTCAAACAAAAGCCTGAGTTCTTTGAGAATTTTCTAGATTTCAAAGCTTTTGTAGAGAAACAATTTAGAAAGATCGACAAGATTTTGCGTACAAATAATGGGGGTGAATATGTGAACAATCAATTTGATCAATTTTGTGATTCTAAAGGTATCAACATGCAGCACACAATTCCATATAGTCTCAATAAAATGGCATCACAAAATGCAAGAACATGTCCTTGAAGGAGATGGCTAATCGTATGATTCACTCCAAATCTTTGGCATCTCAATACTGCGAAAAGATTATTACCTATGTGTGTTACATCTAGAAATGAGTTCCTCGCAAAGTTGTGAAGAGGGTAACTCCTTTTCAAGCTTGGACTAGTCAGAAACCCACTGTTAAGCACTTAAGAGTGTTTGATTCTCCTACATGGGTTCACATTCCAGCTAAGAAACACAAAGTTGTAGATCCACAGATAAAACCTTGCATATTTGTTGTATATCCAAATTGTTGGCATTTTCAGATTTTCAACAAGGAATATATTCAATCTAGAGATCTAACAAAACTAAGCATAGGGTATGAATAAATAAACAAGAAGAAGGAAGATAATACCCGGATTATAACTCAAAGATCCGTCCTTGGAGTCTTTAAATATGATCCTTCATATTCTTCTAGATCTGCCCTAATTGTCCATCTAGAGTTGCTTTAGATCTGCCTTTAATTTACTCCAGTTCTGCCCTAAATCGTTGCTCCTAGGGATGCTACAAATTTGCCCATCTCTGCTGCAAATTCGGTTTGCCCTAGGTCTGCTCCAAGTTCGATTTTCCCTAGGTCTACTCCAATTTCAGTTTGCCCTAGGTCTGCTCCAATTTGGTTTGCCCTAGGTCTGCTCCAATTTGCTTTGCCCTAGGTCTGCTCCAAATTCAGTTTGCCCTAGGTTTGCTCCAATTCGGTTTGCCCTAGGTCTGCTCCAAATTCAGTTTTCCCTAGGTCTGCTCCAATTTGGTTTTCCCTAGGTCTGCTCCAAATTTGATTTTCTTTAGGTCTGCTCCAAATTTGGTTTGCCCTAGGTCTGCTCCAATTTGGTTTGCCCTAGGTCTGCTCCAAATTCGGTTTGCCCTAGGTTTGCTCCAAATTTGGTTTGCCCTAGGTCTGCTCCAATTTGGTTTGCCCTAGATCTGCTCCAAATTCGCTACTACCTCCATAAATTCTCTGCTGCCTTCATAATTCGCAAATCAGATCTTGAGGAGAGAAGACACATTATGTTTTTGGTGCTTCTCTCCTTTGAATCAAACACTCATATAGATCGATTTAAATTGATAAACAATAAATAATAAATATAAACAATATTTATTATTATTATTTATCCTCATCGATTTATTTCCCAAGAAAGAGGATGTTTGCCGTAAAGGCCACAAAACTTAACACTCCCTCTTGGACTTGAGGCAAAGATCAACTCAATGATCTCCCTCTATCAACCCTTGATAGAGATGCGAAAAACATAATCAATATGGATTCCATATCCAATAGAATCATAGATCTCATATCTATGATAGGTAGAACACATATGTTCTTACATCATTTCCAACCATAGATTTCATATCCATATGAAAATCATGGTAACAAGATGTTTACCAATTGGATGTGGATTTCCTAAATCCACGAGTTTTCGAGACTCAAAACATATAAAAATGGATTCCTAATCCAATGATCCCATAGATCTCCCATCTATGATAGTAGATCTCAATCTACAAGATATAATGTGAACACAATTGTTCTTCATAAACCATACATCTCATATTCATATGACAAACATCATATCATATGATGCTTACCATCCAAATGTGGATCTCCTAGATCCTTTGGTCTCCTAGACCCAAGAATATCAGTCCATGATATTCAGGGTATCATCAAGTCCATGATGTATACCATCCAATTTGTGGATATCTAAATCCACAAATCACCAAGACTCAAGAGATGTCAAATCCATAACATCATATCAACATCAAGTACATGATGTTTTACTATCCAGATGTGGATTTCTCAGATCCATGAGTCCCATGACTCAAGAATTTAGAATATCAACTCTATGATATTCATGGTATCATCAAGTCCATGATGTTACCAAATACTCAATTGTGGATCCCTGACCCATGAGTCTCCAAGACTCAAAGGATATCAACTCCATGATATCCAGAGCATTGGTCTCACGAATATCAAGTCCATGATATTCACCAAGTTCTCGGAGCAATGGTCTTTTGACATCAAATCCATGATGTCTCACCAATTGCTCAGAGTAATGGACTTTTGACATCAAATCCATGATGTCTCACCAATTACTTGGAGTAATGGACTTTTGACATCAAATCCATGATGTCTCACCAATTTCTCAACAATGGATCCCTGATCCATGGGAATGTGAATCCTTGATCCACAAGATATCAAATCCATGATATCCTCGAGCATTGGTCTAACAAATATCAAATCCATGATATTCACCAAGTGCTCGGAGCAATGGTCTTTTGACATCAAATCCGTGATGTCTCACCAATTGCTCGGAGTAATGGTCTTTTGACATCAAATTCATGATGTCTCACCAATTACTCAACAATGGATCCCTGATCCATGCGAATGTGAATCCCTGATTCACAAGATATCAAATCCATGATATTCATCAGAAACAAGTTAGTAATCTCATAGACACAATCTTATCTTACAATTTTGATCATATAAACAAATCTTATCTTTATGAACAAGCATAAGGGTAACAACTATGATCAAATAAAGTGTTCACACATAGAACCATATAATCTCAGTCATATGAATGAAAGTATGATCCATTCATACATAATATTAAAGTATGCTTCACAAGCTATACAAATGACGTATGCCCCATACAATCATATTAAGTAGTTAACATCAAATGCAGCTCTTTCATAGAACCATCATAATTTATCCAACATCTATAGACAAGCATAAGAGTAATCACATAAGTCTTCTTCACCTAAAGATAACCACCATCTAACCAGATGTAATGTGAACACAACAAGATGCAATGCAGATAACAACATTAACTCTAACATATGCCAATGTAAGAATGTTTCAACATTCATCATCTAATAATGTATGCACCTATGCATAGTAAGTAAGCAATTGTGATTTCCGTAACAGAGAATATGAGTCAAAGAAGATATACAAATCAATGTCAACATATTTCAATGCTAACATAAACCAAGAGATGTATTTACTCATATAGTTTATGATTCTGAAAGGAAATGTGACTGCATATGAACACAACCTAAGCAAGGCAAAAACATAACATATCCCAGTGTGAGATATACTCCACAATCACAATGTATGATCCTATAGAATATGCCAAATATGCCAATAACTATGTTGAATAGATAGTTATGTATGTTGTCCTTATATGCTAGAATGAATCCATTTATACATAATGTGAAGTATGTTCCTCATATATTCAATTATGCTAATTAGGCATCCTTAACTAGTTGAACAAGTAATGATGATCATACCAATGAGGTATATACCTACCCATGAAATCAGCAAGACATAAGGAAGGAGATTACCATCCAAACCAGTGAGTCCGTGATTGAACTCCCTCTTAAACCATATGTCTACAATTAAGATACCCAGGGGACATGATACTTAAGGAGACTTACTCCCTCTAGATGATCTTATCTTCTTCCATACATGCTAAGGTATGCAATAGGGAAATCAAGTATGCTGCTTACAATGTACAGTAGTTCTCTCATAGAATAAGTATAAATCAGTAAGGAAGACATACTTAAATTAATCCAAATAGATAGCTATTTATGTTACCATAGTTGTAACTAAGACAAAATCTATAATACATACCAGATTATATCATTTGTCCAATGCCAATGTAAAGACCAACACAAGCCAATGTTGTCAATGTACAAAAGAACTTCCTTCACATTCATAAGCAGTTAAGCAGTTATGTATGTCATAATTATAGACTCAATCATAACAGTGAGGAAGGATATTCTATCATAAGCCAAGTGTCATGAATCAGCCAATATGAAAATATAGCATATGTAAGTGCTAATCAATGCAAATGTCAATGACCCAGTCAATATACTAAATGCAAATGTTTAATGAATCAATCATATGATGCTAATGAACTAGCTAATTATCCAATAAGCCATGATGATTTTACACATGTAAGAGGGATAGGAAGGTGAGCCCATGATCAAACTCCCTCTTA
Source organism: Chamaecyparis obtusa (assembly GCA_027943335.1). Classification (NCBI taxonomy): domain Eukaryota; kingdom Viridiplantae; phylum Streptophyta; class Pinopsida; order Cupressales; family Cupressaceae; genus Chamaecyparis; species Chamaecyparis obtusa. The sequence continues at coordinate 490,120 of BSBK01003840.1, forward strand.
ATCTAGATTCGCTCCAAGGTATTCAACCTTAATGCAAGATTTAGCCCTACTTTCATATTTACAACCAATTTAAGTCAAACCCCCGGTTGCCTTAGTTTTTGAAATAGTTAGACTGAAATCCTAAATCTGAAATGGATCTTTCTTCTACCGTAGCTCTAATACCATGTTGGTATTTTTAGATTTCACCAAGGAATATATTCAATCTAGAGATCTAACAAAACTAAGCATAGGGTATGAATAAATAAACAAGAAGAAGGAAGATAATACCTGGATTGTAACTCAGAGATCCGTCCTTGGAGTCTTTAAATCTGATCCATCATATTCTTCTAGATCTGCCCTAATTGTCCATCTAGGGTTGCTTTAGATCTACCTTTAATTTACTCCAGTTCTACCCTAAATCGTTGCTCCTAGGGCTGCTACAAATTTGCCTATCTCTGCTGCAAATTCATTTTGCCCTAGGTATGCTCCAAATTCAATTTGCCCTAGGTCTGCTCCAATTTTGGTTTGCCCTAGGTCTGCTCCAATTCGGTTTGCCCTAGGTCTGCTCCAAATTCGGTTTGCCCTAGGTCTGCTCCAAATTCGGTTTGCCCTAGGTCTACTCCAATCTGGTTTTCCCTAGGTCTACTCCAAATTCGGTTTGCCCTAGGTCTGCTCCAAATTCAGTTTTCCCTAGGTCTGGTCCAATTTGATTTGCCCTAGGTCTGCTCCAAATTCACTGCTACCTCCATAAATTCTCTGCTACCTTCATAATTCGCAAATTAGATCTTGGGGAGAGAAGACACACTATGTTTTTGGTGCTTCTCTCCTTTGAATCAAACACCTATATATATGAGATGAAATTCCCCAATAAGGAGGCCGACTTTGGGCCCTCTATTATTTAATTCAATCAACGCATATATATATCGATTTAAATTGATAAACAATAAATAATAAATATAAACAATATTTATTATTATTATTTATCCTCATCGAATTATTTCCCAAGAAAGAGGATGTTTGCTGTAAAGGCCACAAAACTTAACACAAATAATGTCAAAGGCTATATCTACTTCTTCATCTCACTATTCATGAGTTGTTCATTGAGAGGAGTCTTCATTTTGACGAGAGTTCTTCTCATTCTTCTCATACCACTTATCCATCCACTATCACATTGGATACATTGCATCATGATGACAGTTCTTTACATGACATTAATCCTCCTAATTTTGATGAGGAGACTACTTCCTCCACTTCAGATGGTGATAGTTATTATGAGCATTCAACTCCTCTCCTAGTCATCATTCAGAGGTTGTTGATTTTCCTCCAAGCTCTCTAGCGTCGGCACCTCTTTGGATTCGAAAAACATTAGATTCAGCTAGTGATTGGGTTGATGATCCATCATATACTGGAAGAACAAGGTCATAGTTTCAGCAAGCTCTACATTTCTTCATTTCTTTAGCTTCTGAACCACGGTCTTTCAAAGAAACTTAAGATGTTCCCTAGTGGGATGTTGCAATATAAGAAGAGTTCAATTCCTTGGAATGGAATCACACATGAGATTTGGTCTCTTTTCCTAAGGGAAGGAAATTTGTTCAATGCAAGTGGATCTATCAAACAAAATCTAGAGGATATGGATTGGTTAATAAGCATAAGGGTTTCTTGGTACCAAAAGGTCTCTCCCAAGTTCCTAGGATTGAAAACTTTGAGACTTTGCACCAATTTGTAAGATCAATTCCATACTCTAAAATTTGCACCAATTTCTAAGATCAATTCCATCACTTTGCACCAATTTCTAAGGTCTATTCCATCTAACTTGTCATGTCTATAGTTGCATCCCATTGTGGGGAAGTTCATCAAATGGATGTAGAGAGTGTCTTTCTTCATGGTGACCTTTAGGAGGAAATATACATGGATTAGTTTCAAGGTTTTTTTTAGAATCCCTCACTTGTGTGTAGACTTCAAAAGCATCTCTATAGCCTCAAACAAGCTCCTCGAGCTTGGTTTGCCAAGATGGACACATTCCTTCTAACCTTTGGTTTCACTCGATGCCATTTTGTTCTAAATGTATATATTCCAAAACATGATGACACTCTCACATTTATGGTTCTCTATGTTGATGACTTATTAATCACAGGGAGTCACTCATCCACCATCAAGGTAGTCAAAATTGCTCTACGTGATAGGTTTTTTATGTCAGACTTAGGTCTTTTACAATACTTCTTGTGAATTGAGATCACTCAATCATCTTTAGGTATCTTCCTTGGACAACCCAAGTATGCACTTGATATGCTCTCAAGATTTTGCATGGGCGACTATAAGCATGCATTGACTCCATTTTTGTTAGGGGTCAAACTTGAGGCTAAGTCTATAAGCCTGCATCAACTCCATTTTTGTCAAGGGTCAAACTTCAAGCTAAGTGCTCTTCACCCTTGGTTGATGGCACTTTATATTGACATCTTGTTGGGAGTCTCATCTACTTGACTGATATGAGACCCACCATTTCAAATATTGTGGTCATGGTCTCTTGATTCATGCAGAAGCCACGTGAGTTGCATTGGCAAGCACCTAAGTGGATCCTCCACTACATTTAGGATACTCAAAATTATAGAATTCAATATGCAGCGGGTGTGGATATTGAATTGGTGGGATATACAAATTTGGATTGGGCAGATGATTTTCAGAATCACAAGTCTACTTAAGGATATTGGTTCTCATTGGGTTATATTCCAATTTGTTGGTCAAGCAAGAAGCAGACTACAATCAGTCTTTCATCAACAAAGCCTGAGTTTGAGGACCATTTAATGCCACCACTAAGATTATTTGGATTTAGAATATTCTCACTGAGTTTGGTATTCCAATCAGAAAGCCTGCAATCATCTTTTACGCCAATTAAAGTGTTATAATAATCTCAAGGAATCCAGTTCATCACTAAAGTACAAAACACATTAAGATACATATGCACTACATTTGGGAATTGATTCAGGAATGCGACATTGATCAAAAGTATTGTTCTACATCGAAGAAAATTGGAGACATCTTCACCAAACCCTTCACCAAAAGAAGTTTCCTTCATTTGCAAGCTTTTATTGGGATGCAACAGGTGTCTACCGCAATAGGGGATTCTTAGTCCTTTGTTACCTCTCTATTTATGGGGCTATTCCTCTTATGGGGGGCTTCTTTTTTGGGGGAGGTGAGGGGATCTCTATGTACATGGGTGCCTAACATGACCTCATTTATCAAGACCCATCTTCTCGCCCACATGTAGGTTACTTCAACTACATGTGTCACTCACTCTCATACATTGGTAGTTGAGTTATACACCCTCTTTTGGCTTGTACCACTTTTCTCATAACCACCATTTTGCCATTACCTAAGTATGTTATGGGTTCATTGGATTTCTCACCCTTGTTTGGCTTTATTTGTCACCTTTCAAAGCTTGTTTTTTGTCTTCATATAACAAGGTTATGCCATTTGTTTTGGCATTTACCAAGTACGTAAAAATTTTAACCTTTTATGGGGATTATGAGTTAATGAACCTCTTGGATGTATATGCCTTTATTTTCTATATAATAAGTTCTCTACTCTTTCCTTCACTAGTAAAGTGATAACTCACTAAGATTATTGAGAGTCTTCTCAAAATTCTCTTTCTTTGTCTCTATTTTTTTCTCATTTTAGGTTTCTCTTCATTCAGCTATTTTTATCTCCAATTGTCTGTTGCTTGGATTTGCATGTGATCTACAATTGACATCAGATCCTAGTTCAATTCTCGCTTTTTGTAGAGTCTAAGATATTTTATATTATAGTTATGTTTAAGTTTAGGGATGAGGTTTGATAAGGGTTACAAATCAATTAGAGTCAGGTTTGAAGTTACATTTAGTAGTAGAGTTTGGGTTTGGGTTTAGGTTTAGAGTTCAATTAAATTATGGCTAGGGCTAGTATTTTTGTTCAATTAGGCTAAGGGTTAGGTTTACAATTAGGATTACGATTTATTAAAAAAAATACCCAAATTAAATAGATGTCATGATAAGGATATCTCTCAACATATTTGATATAAATTATTTTTAAGATGTATATGTATATGTATAATATATGTGTGTGTACTAGTGGTTGTAATTGAACCCTAATATAATCGTGTTAATCATTATGATTGCAATTACAAATATGATTTATATCCTAATTTATAATAATTATAATTAGCGGTACACTTGCAATTTTAGTTAGGGTTATTACAAAATTAAGGTTAAGGTTAGATTGGGTTACAAGTAAGGTTATATTATGGTTAGGCCTAGGGTTAGAGCAAGGGATGGGGATAAAATTAGAGTTAGAAATAATGTTAGTTTTATGAATGTGGTTATGATTGGGATTAGAGTTATAATTAGTAAATTAGAGGCAAATTTAGGAGTGACTGTTTCTTTGATTTGAGGTTATGGTTAGGTGATGCAGAGCATTCTAGGATGTGAGAGCAATCTTGTATCAACAAAAAAATATTTTATTTAATTTCTGCAATAGTTTAATTTAAAATGTTTTGTTGAATAAATCTAATGTAGTAAGGCCAAAAAAATTTGATAGATCATTTGGCCAAGTCCTAAGGTATAATCTAGCATAAGAGTTTGACATATGTTAGCAACATCTTCTTGGCATATTATTGGAATCTTCTACTTTGGCTATTAGTTGTGGGAGTTAGAGAATAGTAAATATTTTAAAATAAATTAAAGATTATATGTTTAAAGTGCATCTCATTAGAGATGGGTATCCAAGTGATAAGTTGTTACTACATATTCTTGTGGAGTTATGGAGTTGTCATACTTAACCAGTTTAATTGGTTATTAGAGGAGGTGGATTATGACAACATTTATGAAGCATCTTGCATTCTATTTATTATTTTATGGTGATCTCTTTGTGTGGACATGCTATTTGGAGAAAATCTTATTTTGAATTAATAGTTTATCTTATTTTTCATTGGTGGAAAATGAGGTGGACTAGTACATTATTATGACAACATTCAATGAAAAAGGGAGTTATTCATGGTATCATATTTTATAAATTGAAGACTTGAGATGAATTCCCTATAGTTTCCTCTTGCTATTTGATGATATTGTTAAAGTATTGTTCATTCGTGTTTAATAAACGACGAGACAATCATGATATATATATATATATATATATATATATATATATATATATATATATATATATATATATATATATATATATATATATATATATATATATATATAATTGAAAAGTAAGTATATATTAATATGCATATGTGTGAACTTATATATAATTGAAAAGTAAGTATATATTAATATGCATATGTGTGAACTTATATATATATATATATACACAAAGTATGAATAAACTATTGGTTAAGATATGTTAACTAATAGTTATGTAATGAAGTGACATGACCATAAGTATATACGGTCATGTCTATTCATTACATGACTATTCAATATATACATATACCCTATTGTTATTGTAGAATCAATCAATAATGAAGGCAATTGTATTCTACAATCACAATGGTAATCTATTTCACTACAGCACTCAAATATTCTCTATAGGACGATCCAGATTTCATAACATGGTATCAGAGCCTAACCTATAAGATAATAAATACACAAGCTATCGATGATATTAGGCAGTGATATTAATATCAAAACATACACAGCAATATTGATCTCTATTTACAGTGATATTAATAATATTGGATTGTACATCTGCGATATTAGACAGCGATATTGGTCTTCATTTGCAGCGATATTAATATCATACTCAGTCTCATGGATCATTTGCGATCTAGTGTTCAGTATTTACAGCAAACATTCCCGTGAATTTGGTGTTCGGGAAATTCTCCGTGAAGGATGCTTTGTGGAACGAGCAGCCACTATGTCAAATGAATGAAACCGCTTAAAGGAAGATTCTAACAAAGAATGGTCATTTGGAGGTGAATTTATGCTCAACTCCATAACGAGCAGGTGATGACACATGGCTATGGATTAATTTTAGGAAGAACTCGTCCATTGCAGATTTTGTTCTTATCGAGCAACAGTCTCTTGCCCTTGGAGACGATATTAATGGTGAAAGAATGAAAAACCGAATATAGAATCATTATATTCGATCAGCATACATATTCAATTTATACCAATGGCTTATCGGTACACAAAATCAACGCTTATAAGAACTATTGAAGCTGCGGTATATTAATAAGAGTTAAAATATATATATTATCACTACGACATTGGTGGAAATACTCTCTAAACAGCAATAGCAAAAAGTGAAGGTATATGTTGTTCATACTGTGATAAGGAACTTTGTGCATCATAGTCTGAAGGCAAACTCGGGTGCCTTAAAAGTACAGTTTGGACAGCATATTTTGGGTCTGTGTTAAAGACCAAATTTGGGCAGATTATGAACATAACATTTAGTACACTTTCTTATGATCTAATCAGTCATATATGGCTTGCTTTACGAGCTGCTTATTAAAGGGGCAAAATTGTAGAACTTCCAAGTCTCAGATCTGAAGTTATTATCTTCAATATCCATAATTGAATTTCTTCCTTAATCATGCCAACGGGTGAACATTGGATCTGGCGCAAACATTTACAACAGCAAGTGAGATATAAACCTCGATATATCCCTGAAGTAAGTTGCATTGCTTCGAAAATAACTTCCATCTTTGTATAAATGTCGCTTACAACTTCGTGAACTACCAGTCGAAGATTATGAAGTTACAAACTATGTTATTTGAAGAGTCACGACTATTGGACCAATCCGATAGCAAAGTAATTTCCACAGTCCGATAGCAAAGAAAGATTGAATGAAAGGTGATAAAGCTAAGAACACGCATTGGACCAAAGACGAAAACGATCATCTCTGCCAACTTAGTAACTTCTAAAGGTACCAATGTTGACAACCAAGACATTAATATATGTCGTGGTAAAGAGCTTACATTAAGAGTTCAAATCAGGGAAATAATATATTGATGCAGAAGTTAGATATTCGGCAAAGGAAGATATAATATCAATGTATCGTTGGAAGAAATAATAATATGTATTTAGGAATTATTCATGAGGAATCAATAGAGGAAGTCTAACATTTCTAAAGAAATCAAAGGTTGACGAATTTGAGCTTAAGAGGGAGCAGTTAGAAGACATAACTCAGTCAATTTTTAATTTAGAGGGAGTTTGACATCTTCAGAAAGGTCAATAAGTTGGTGAAATTAGGCTTCTAAGGGAACAAATGATTCAGTCAATTTGTGACAAACTCAATCATATTAAATGAGCTAGAGCTGAAGGTGAAACAATTCTGAGATTATAGAAGTGGGAGCACCTGGATAGAATCTCTAATTGAGGCATTCCATACATCTTGAGACTACAGTCCATTGAGATGAACATCATACTAGAGGTCCTCTATTATCTTCCTTCAAGTCCAAGAGGGAGTGTTAGTGTTGTGGCCTTGGAAAAGATCAAAATGCATCCTATGCTAGTCAATGTGAGTCGGCAACCTTATGTCTATTCAAATTATTCATGTATGAGACATCGATTCTCTTAGGAAGAAAGGTATGGAGTCACATCCTGCAGTAACACTGAGATGAGCATATAAACAGGGTATGCCTCCGTAACAGAAGAGGAAGCGAAAGGATCTGCATCAATGGACATTCGAAGATCTTGATTCAGAGGGAGTAGACCATGTTTTGTTGGTTACCTACTGATCAAGAAACTGTAGTAGAGAATTATGATGAATTACCGTGTGAGAAGGCTATGCTTTCATGTCAGTGGGAGAAACTAGAAGATCAAATTAAGATGGCAACCCAGGATCATGGTCATATTAATTTAGAGGAAGTATTCCTGATGTTGAGGAATAAAGTCTTAGCTTAAAAGAGATTTTCAGCCTTAGTGATCTATCATTTTGTATCTTAAATGATTCTTGTCTTTGATAAACAAGTTTAAGGTGGAAGCCTTCCTCACTTGATAATAGTGAACCAAAGTGTCAAGATAGACTACTTAATTGTGTGTCCCGACTGTGCGGAGATCTTGACTCTTGTTATTACTGGATGTGTAAGAATGAAACCATATCATGATAGACTACTTAATTGTGTGTCCCGACTGTGCGGAGATCATGATATTCAAGTCTATTTTCATGACGAGACTACATTAAATTGTGTGTCCCGAAGTGTCGGAAGTCATGGTAGACTTTATGGGCCCATTCATTTTGTGTTATGAAAGGTGACGATCTTTCATGTGTGTTGGGTTACTATTTCAAGGTGACAACTTGAAAATAGTTAACCAGGCTTCAAGATTGACTCTCGAAAGGGTTTGTCCTGGATAGGACCGGACATCTTGTTGCTCATGTTATTACTTGGTGTGTAATAATTGTTAAGATCGACTCCCAAAAAGGGTTTGTCCCGGATGTGCCGGATATCTTGACGCCTATTATGATCGACTCTCGAAAGGGTCTGTCCCGGATGTGCCGGATATCATGATATGAAAAGATTCTACAAATTCTATTAAACTCTCTCTCAAGAGGGAGTGTTAAAGTATTGTTCATTCGTGTTTAATAAATGACGAGACAATCATGATATGCATATATATATATATTATACAAAGTATGAATAAACTATTGGTTAAGATATGTTAACTAATAGTTATGTAATGAAGTGACATGACCATAAGTATATACGGTCATGTCTATTCATTACATGACTATTCAATATATACATATACCCTATTGTTATTGTAGAATCAATCAATAACGAAGGCAATTGTATTCTACAATCACAATGGTAATCTATTTCACTACAGCACTCAAATATTCTCTATAGGACGATCCAGATTTCATAACAGATATTACATTAAATATTTTCTTATTTATATTAGATTTCAGAGTATTGTATGTGCCTATAAGGCTAAAAGTATTGTAAATACAAAGCAACTTGGTTGTGATTTATTTTCAAAGATTTAAGTTTCCTATTGATATTTCCTTGTTGTTTTGAAGTTATTTTAGATTTAAGTCAAGCCAATTGAGTGGCTTATTATATTTGTGGTATGGGAGGGAGGGTCTCTCTACATCATTAGGGTTACAAGCTAGATTTAGGATTAGAGTTGAGGTTAGGGTGAAAAATGGTTATGGTTAAGGTTACAATTACAATTAATGTTAAATTTAAAAGTTAGGTTAGCGGTAAGGTTAAATTTACATTTAATGTTAAGAGTCAAATTTACGTTTAGGTTTAGGATTCAATAAGAGTTCAATCAGGGTTGAGGATAGGTTTTGGGGTAAATTAGGGTTTTGATTTAATTATAATTTAGATCAATTAGAGTCAAAAATATGATTACAATTTAATTGTGTTTAAAAAAAAGACAAGTGTTCAATTAACTTTACTATTAGGGCTAGGGTTGAGATCTAATTAGGATTATGATTTACATACATTTCAAAGTTAAGATCAAAGTCCAATTAGGGTAAGGGTTCAATCAAAGTTCAATGATTATTATTATTAAGGTTAGGATTTAATTAAGACTAACCCTAATTAAAACATAAATAAAGCCTCAACCTAAACCGAACCCTAATTTATAACTGTGATTATAACAAGTGTTATTCTTGTATTTATAGTTAGGGCCAAAGTTCAATTAAGGTTAGGGTTCAATTACTAGTATAGTTAGCATTCGATTAATGTAACTGATAGGTTTAGACATAAGTAGAGTTAAGATTAGAGTTACAATTAGGATCGCAATTATGATTATGATTTAATAAAGATTATTAAATATTCATTAGGGTTTAACTTTTAAATAGATTCTTTTTTAAATGACCTAACCCTATAATAAACACTTCCAGTCTGCCTGAGACCGCCAAATGCTCCACATCCAATTAACAATTCACAAGTCTTTCGCCAGTAGTGCCAGTATGATTCCATGCGAAATAGTTGTCTAATGGCCACTATGTGAAGTTGAAATCATCCGCACATTAACTTTTGGAGTGTAAAATTGATTACAGGATTTCACTTAGTTGTATGCTTGCTACTCAATCACTGACTACAGTTAATTGAATTTGTCAATTGAACTTCGCCTCTGATTCCGATTATTTACATTGAATGCTCAAACTCCAATTTCCAGTTCATAGCCCGATTCTCAATAAAAAAACTCCTAATTTGGTAACGTTGATGCCAAGCCCGGTATGTTCTTTGAGGAAAAAAACATTACCTGAGCATATTTACAGTGAGTAGACTTGTAAACTCAGACTTTTGGTATAAAACTTAAGTGCTTTGAAAGAAACCTAGTGCAAACTTCGTATACGGACACAATCTAAACTTTACTGAACTCTGCATCATATCCACAAACGGCTCCATGTTCCAGTCTGGATTGGACCACTTCTGATACTTAAGCCAAATAACTACAGAAGCTCCAACATCCAGATTCTTAATTTTTGTCAGTGAATATATAGGATTGGACAGAGAACCAACTGTAAATAAACCCAAAAGGATTGATTCCAGTAATTATCAGTAATTAAAACATATTGCTGAGAAAAGTCAGTGTACATAGAAGAACTATACATTGGACTATCAAAAACGTGATCCTATTGTACACAGCAAAAACAGACGAATCACTAATCCCAACCAAAAACAGGCAATCTCCAATAGATGGGTCTACAGTAGTGATCATTCCAAGCCCATCAAAATTACAGCTGTCACCTGATTGATTGTGTAATTGATAGTAGCTGTTAAAAGCATATGAGAAATTTGCAGGTGCCCCAATTTTATTGCATGAACCTCCAGGAGAAAGGGCCGTGCAATCTGCAGTTGAGCAAGCCAGTCGAACATGGCTCGAAACATTGGTGAGGTCTAGGTTGTCATTTGCAACACACCACCTTGAAGAGAAATATTGAACATTCTCTGCACTCGCCAGATCCTTTGATCCTTGTCCCAAATCAACCTCATATTTGACCTGACCATCAAAAGTGAATATGCCCCAGTGCCTTTCAAAATTTCCAGTTGCAATGCTCTTTTGGTCCTCATCTAGTAGACTATAAATATAGGTTTCTACAGGGGGGTTTCCTGGTCTAAGTGGGGTGCCCTTGTCACTTTTGATATAGTTTATCAGCTCTTTGTTGAATCTCTTTGCATTGCTAATAGTTGCATTGGCTGGTCCCTCAGTTGGCCATCCAATCCCCCCAATGATAATTGGCATTTGGCCAAAGCCAATCTGTTTCAAGGCTGTCTCAAGTGAATCAAGGATTCTTTCAAAGTCATTGTTGTAAACTTTCCGCCCATCAAGAAATGGATGAGTACTGTTCTCAAAAAAGGGATGGTGGGATGAAGAATTCTTATTCTGAACAACATCTAAGAAGGGATAAATATTGACCACAAAGGGAGACCCATTACTACTGAGGAACGAAACAAGCTGATGCATGGTCTTATTCAAATCAGGCCTGAAGCTTCCTTTTGATGGCACCTTAGACTGGTAGGCATCAGCATTGCAGGGAACCACGACTTTGACTTGATTCGCGAGATTTGCCTTTTCCAAGGCCTGTTGTATGTTGAGCACTGCAGGAAGCACAAATGCCTGAAATTGTCCTTTGTAACTGGCAAGAAAAGGTTCATTTCCCACAGCAATATACCTGTATCAGAAAGAGTCTCATTTTTTCAATGATAATAACAGTGGGAAATCATTCAGAGAAAACAGACCATTATTAGCTCAAAGATTTCAAGTAAACAAATTGCAGAGAGTTTTCATTTAGGTGCTCTCCATTTGACTGATATCAAGACAATCCAGAATTGATTCTAAATTTCGATGGTAGAGATAAACATTCCTTCTATTGTCCAATCCCCCCTAAAAATGCAGCATGTGTTTCCTATAGAGGGAGCACCAAAAAAAAATCGTTTTCTTTTAAATGCAGTAAGGCTTTTAAACTCAAAGCAAGGAATGCCCTTATTGCAACTTCGCATTTTGCAAACTGCTTAAGTCATTTTAGGAACCACAAAACCCCAAACCATTAAACTGTGATCGTGATATATTCATACAGAATTTGTCACCATTCAGTATGCCTTTTCTGAGTGGAGGAAGTACCAATTTGAGCCTAGCATGAAGGGATCGATAAGTTATCTTCACAAATTGTTCAAATGATATGTTTACACTAGATCAATCAGATACGCCTCTGCCCCTTTCTGGATGCGTGTATCCCTGTATCCGATACAAATATGAATACACATCATATATTATATCCGCACAGGTCCAAAAACCTTGATATTCAAACTGTGCCGGATATTGTGTGATTTTATTTTTTAAAAATTTGACATAAATCTTCCAAACTTAATTTTAAAAAACTCCAATTATGGGAAGAAAAAAAAATTGGTATAAATAAAACTTATGCCAAATGAGAAAGACAAATGAAATATTTTTCTATTTCAGAGATCCAATGCAACTCTATTAATTTTTTTTGCATATTATAAATTGTTAAATCAACTTATAATTATTTATGTAACAATTATGTGTCTATATTGCTTTTAAAGTAAATGGCCTAAGAACATCTCCAGAAAGTTCCTCCTAATTAGGAACGTTGGGGGATGCCTTGACATCCCTGAAATGGCCTAAGAACTTCTACAAGTCCCTCAACTGTCTTCGGACACTGGGAAGTCCCCATTATTTATTTATGTCCTGATTACGATTTCGATTTATGTAAAAGATTTGAATAGACAGACAACATGATGGCATGGACAAATGGTTGACTGTAAAAGAATGGAGGAATATTGACATGGTTGGAACCAAAATAGATTATTAAAACAGTTGTTACTGATTTGGTTTACTTAGATGCCATCTCTTATTACTTTAGGAAGTTGGTGTTCAGATATTTTTTTATTCATATGTCACGGAGACCTCAAGCTTAATTCATATGTCACAGACACCTCAAGCTTGGAAGAGAATGGAGAAAGCAATGACAGTGGGGTGATGGTGGAAGTTATCAAGTATTCATAAATGTTTGTGAGTTTTTGTTGACTGCTGCGAGAGTTTCAAGAAACTCGTGTATAAAAAAGCATAGAAGAAAATAAATAAAAACATTTAAGAATGACAACATTTCTATCTTCAAGCACAAAGCCCTCGTCATTTAGACTGGTCACATTCTCCGGCTTCAATATTAATTCTATGAAGAGTGAAGATTTAATCAAAAATAATGACTTGGCGTTGGAGAAAATAAAGCAATAAAATTCTGAAAAATGGCATGTGATATTAAGGTCTATGTGGTCTCAAAGGCCTTAATTTGGGCTTAAAATAGCATGTGATATTAAGGTCTATGTGGTCTCAAAGGCCTTAATTTGGGCTTCATGCCAGGGGCTCTGCCACTTGACCCCACCCTCTACCACAAGCACACCAACCTCAGACCCTTTAAGCAGCTCTCTCTCTCTAACCAATGTTCCATAAGAATTCTTCCCCCCATTAAAAAAGGTTATTCCCAAGATGAGGATGCCCTAGGACATCAAGATGCCAAGGGGACATTCCCCTGCTCCTCCCCACTGCCACTAGTAAGGAGGAGATGTCCCTAAGACATTTCTGTGGCATCCCCTGATGGGGACATTGAGGGAGTGTCAAAGCATCCCATGACTGCTTAAAAACTTCAAGTCTCTCAATGTCCCTGAAATTGCTCCCACACTTGAAACATCAAAAAGCAACATTTTTTACAAAAAGTTTTCTTTTGAAACAATGAACCACAAACCCTAACCCTAAAAATCTAATTGGCCAGCTCAAAAAACCTATAAAAGGCATCCTAGTAATATAGTTAGCTAGCATTCGAAAGAATGAAGATTTCATCAAAGTTAGTGTGGACTTGGAAATGGAGGAACTTAAAAAGTATTGTGATAAAATTATGAAAATTGATGGACACTATGATGGTCTATGTGGTCTTGAAAGCCTTAATATGGACTTGGTGGCAGGGGCTCCGCCTCAACCCTGCTCTATACCATGAAAGGGAATGCAACAAGGGTGATGCCCCTTGATCCTATTGGAAGCTTCACCCACAAATCACCACCAATTGGCAAGGCCACACCACCCCTGAGCTTAGGCCCTTGGTCATCCCCTCATTCCAAGACTCTATGGAACTATGCTTCAAACACATGATTTCTGCTTCTTATTGACACTAGTAAGCTGGTAGCTTCCCCTGAAATTGATGCCACTGCATATATCTTCAATTTGATGCAGAAATCTTTTACCTTTTGTCTTCTTGTTATCAGCAGTGGTAACATTTTTTTTATCAGACCCATCACTTCATGGTAAAAATGCAAAACCTGTTAATCGTAGAGAGAAGGCTGAGAAGAATCCCCTACTTTATTTTGGAGAGCAAAGATTCAAGGCACCATAACCCCTAGTAGAGTCAATAAATTGGTACCAAAGAATTTCATCCAACCTTTGCTGATTTTGCTGATTGAGGTACAAAGGACAACGACACAAACATGCAACAGATATAGGAAATCATATCAAACAAGGAACAAGTGATCTCCCTTTATGATTGAGAGGGTCAGTTTCCTTTTTATGGTGGGTAATTTTTGGGTTTTGTTGGAAATGAAGGATAGGCAATCATCATGCAGAATAAAAACGAAAAGGCACTCCAGGAAACTCAAAAAAATCATAAGTGAAAAATGAAGGCCTTCTTTCTCAAATAAATAGATGCGAACGGTAGACTTCATTTTGACAACTGAATGGTTAAAAATAAAAATAAAAAACCAGTGAAGGCTCAAGTTCATCATTCAGCATAGACTACACAGTAATGACATAAACTTGGAGTTGGAACATTCAAAATCCTAGTTGGCAAGGAGGAGAAAAGGATTCCGCTACAGACGACCAAAGGCCGGTGTTGGTACTAGGCCTTCATAGTCACATTTAATTTTTTAAATAACCAAAGCTTAAGTCAAGTTTTGATAAATCAGACACATGCACCATTCATAATAGCCCGACACTATAATATTCATATTCACAAATGATCCCAATGTGTAGTAAAACAGACCTTTGAAAAGATTACATACAATTTCTAACATATTTTCAATAACTATTAAGGCCACGCACAAGAAGAAAATAGCATTGCAGGCCCTTTCAAGGGCAGGGAGAAGATTATACAGGTAGTTGATTAACCACGTTTCAACTGTTTGACATCCTTTCAACCACTTTCCAACTCCCTTGCTTTGACACACTCTGACACTTTCCATTACATAAACTATTAATAATAACGATTTTATTAAATCAGTTCAATAATGAACCAACAATACAAACAGACGCTCATTGACCTGCCTTGCAATGTTCATGCCATAATCATGAACTTAGACCCACTAGCTTAAACTGTTGCAGAATAACTAAGGCTAAGGGCCGGTTCCTTTTAAGTTATATGATAAGATAAAACCTAGGTAATGTTCATATGAACATCAAACAATACTCAGAAGAAACACAGAAAAAAAGCAGGGGTCGAAGATAACTGCCAAAACTAATATGTATAGACAATATACATTCATAAAGATGTGAAAGGGTGCCAATAGGATAAGGCCAAGGACGTGCAGCTTGCCCAAGAGCTAGGTATGCGAATGAAAATCTCAATGTACATTCAGTTGGAAAAGAATCCAGTGAACAGCACAATGTGCAAAGGCAAAAATGTATAGTGAGTGTGATATCCACAGGATGGGGTTATTACTAGCAGAGTAATTCATGACTAATATTATGGCAGCAGGAATTTATTTGGTATACAAAGTATACTTGGGCCATTTTGTGATATGGCCCTTTTCACTGAAATAGATGACTAAAACCAAACTGTCATGAAACAATCTCAGAGTCTATGTCAACTAATTTGGACTACACAGGTCATATAACAAGACAAGCTAAGGCCCTAACACAGTGGGACATTTAAGGACAGGAAAAAACCTAAAGCGCTTGGGAACTTGACTGCCACCAGTTCCTACTGCTATTCAAATATCAAATAAAACTTGTAAACTAAATGGGTGAAAACTGAAAAGAAACTAATGCTAATGTGCACACCTGATATCAACACCACCCTTGAAGGCATATCTGGTGACATTATCATGAACCCAACTCCTTGCAGCTGCTCGGGACTTGCTTAAAGTTTTCAGCATCTCGTTGGGCACACCCAACATGACATTTATGTGGGTTCCTGTGAGAGCTTGTAACAGTAGGGGATCTGCATCAAATAGCTTCACTTTACTAATATTGTTGGCCTGCAGAACATTGACAACAATGGAAGGTGACAGTCTGTGGGATGACTGTGTGCCCCAGTTCACACCCAAGCCTAAGGCCCCTGCTCCTACTGAGCTCACCATTATATGCAGAGATACCCAAATGAAGAGTACTAAGCATTTCAGCACAAACGAAGTTGATGCCATCTTCCAGCTCGGTGAAGTTGGAAGCAAAATGCTTGCATTAATTAGCAGATAACTATCTGGCATTTGCAGTTTGAGATTAGCAGTGTATGTTCTTTATTAATGGCGTTCAGTTAATAAATAAGTGATAAATGGACTGGTAGGTTTGTTGTGAAGGAATTTAAGGAGAATGACTGATCATTATATGACACCGACGACGGAGAGATTCTGACGCGGGTGTTATTTGCACGGAGCTCACGAGCGAGACTGTACAAAAGCAACAATTTTAATTTTCAAATGGGAATGTGAGTTTTGTTACAGTAAAAGTTTTTCGGTATTCGAAAACCTTTCATTTGGATTAGGAATGTGTAAGATGGATTACATTAAAAGTAGGGTTCTCTTATGTTGTGGCCCATCTTCCATAAACCTTTATTCGCTTTAAAAAATTAAAAAATAAAAGATATCTTATGTGAAATTTTATATAAATATTTTTTAACTATTTTTGTTGTTATAAATGTTTAGAAGTTTGAGAAGGTCAAAAGATTAGTTTGACAGTTTTTGTTTTTTTTTTTAAAGTTTTGTATGGGTAGTAGAAAGAGAACCTTGGTGTTTCATTTAAATTGTATGAAAATTTAAATACATAAATATTAAATTAATATCTTATTATTAATCATTTATTTAAATTATACATTTTTTTTGGTCAAAGTTTTAATTTTTATTTTTAAATCATCATTTTTCATGTAAAAAATAATAATTTAATCATGTATTTTGAGTCTTGGGATTCGCTCGGCGGTGTCTTTTTATCTTTGACACCCTTAAAAAATCTTAACACTTAGTCTTTTTGTGCTAAGTTGGGTTTTGCCTTAGGTTTTGAAACCATTGTTAGAGATCAACAAGGTACACACACCCCATTTAGGATCTGACGTAGTCTAGAGAAAGTAGTAGATCTTTGTTTCAAAAGGCCTAAGTCCTTGTCGACTTGAAATCGTGGTTTTAAAACCTTTGTCAAGGTCCAACAGGGTTCTCACAACATTTTTGGCACTCGACAAATCTTTGCTTGTTTTAAAGTTGATTCAAGGAAGTTCAAGATATTTTCTCGATTGGCAAGAAACTACAATGTTGCCACAACCTTGTCAAGGTTGCCAAGGATTTCAACAACCTAGCACTTTCTCAAAGATGCTAAAGTTGCAAAGGCGGGGAAAAGAAGGAAATAAAGTCTTCAAAGAAGTTGGAGGAGAAAGCAAGTTTTAAAACTCTTATCAGGTCTCGACTAGGTTCTCAATACCTTATTGGATTTCGACAAAGAGCTTATAACCAAAGGAAGAATCAATGAAGAGCATGGAAATGAACAAGTGAGTGGTAAAAGAAGGAACAAAAGGAAACAAAAGACAAAGGTGAAAAAGCTTTCAAAGGCAAACATCTGAGAGGTTATGACAACCTCATTTGGCTCTGACAAGATTCTCACAACCTTGTTGCTAGCTAACATATAACTTCAATAGAAAAAAAGAAAAAAAAACTCAAAGTGCTCAAGAACGAAAAAATGAACAAAAGAGAAATGCAAGGTGGAAAGTGACCAAGGTTTTGAAACCTTCATCGATGCCCAACAAAGTTTTGAGAGCCCCAGTGAAATTTGATGCCCATTTTAGTGGCAAATTTAAACCTCACATCAAGTCATAATACATTAATTAGCATGGTCAAAGGTGCTAGCATCAATGCCCGATATACAAAAGATCAAAAGGTCTCAATCTCTAATTTCTTCATTTTAACAACTATTGCATATGGAACATAGGATTGAACAACCCTAAAAGGTAGAATTTGAGAAAATTGTGCTCATTCAAAGGGATTCTCGCATCAAAATTAGTAAGTTTCAAATTCCCTTTCTCTCAATAATATTCCCACACTCATATCAATGCATCTCTTTCAAAGTTCAAAACATAGAACTAGTCAAAACAAGGGGAGACTCTAACAAGACTTCTCCATAATCTAAAATCGTGGTTTTAGAGAAAGAATGAAAAGATAAAGTATAAATATTTGGGCTATAAACATCTCTCTAGTTTAGTAAGCATTATGCCTAAGACTAGGGACACCATGTTAGGGCACAATGACCTTTAAGAGTTCTAGGAAAAGGCTAATCGTCCAAATAAACACCTAAACACCCAAAGGTTGGTCAAAAATGGTCTACTTGAAGTTGTTATGTTCCATGTGGTGGTATAGTGCATTAACCTTGTGATTGGATGCATAAATAGGTATGATTGGTCCATTAAGGGAATGAGAACCAATGATGATAAGGTTTTAATTACCTTAGATCAAGCGACCATTAGCAGATGCTTCATAATTATTGAGATGAATTTATGGACACTGAAACTTCTCCACAATATTTTCACATTTCAATGAGAGGGAAGGGCATTACAACAACACCATTGCTCATGAATGGTTCAATGTATCAAAGAAAGGCAAAGCCCAATTACCTAAAACAACTTACAGATCACATTGTAAAGGTGAAATTGTTGATATAATAATTCTCATGCACAAGTTGAGAGGTAATATGAACACTCATAATTTTAAAAATTGGATATTTTTTTCATCCAAATCATATGTGTGGACAAGTAGTACCTAGACTAAGCAAGATTGATTAGTGGTACGGTTTCTTTCATGATCTCAAATTTTGTTGTTAACAAATTCTTTTATATATGTTTGTTACCTAATTTCACCTACCTGACACAATCAGGTAGAGCCTTGCATTCTAAATGTTGAGGTACATTTGAACTTTTATGTTTTGCGTATAATTCTTGCTTCGAGTTTGATTCAAATTATATGTTGCATTTGATGATGAAAAGTAAAGTACATAGAATGAATAACAAAAGAATATCCTATATCTTTTCTAAAAATGTAACATATTTATTAATCAAAGTAATGATTTCTTCACACATGTCATGAAACTAGCAAGGAAAACATTACATTTCCTAATCTAGAAAGTATTCAAATGTACATAAATAGGGAAATGAAAAGATCCAGTCATTGCCTGAATGACTGGAAGCTTGAAGTATGTCTTGCAGCAACTCTTCATTTGCTACACTCCTGCTTTGCCCCTCCATGCTTGCTGCTCTTACCTACCAAAATGTTAAAGCAAATATGTTATAAGAAATGACTGAAGACTATTCCATATACTTGCATATGCAATATCAAATGCTCTCTAAACTAGAAAGATCCAATGTTTTACTAACTAGTTGTGTTATGTGTAGAAACAGACATGGTCCTGGCAAGTGGAGTAAAATGAGGCTCCCACAAGGGTCGAGCCCAGCTTGTTAGGATGAAATCCAAGAGTTGTGACAGTTGGATCTTAGTTATACTAAGTGAGAAATCCAAAGTAAGTTGTTAGTCTTCAATTTATTGTTGAGTATTCTCATAGGTTGTATGATGTTTATACCCATGCAAGAATAGGTGCAAGTTTTTCAAGCATAAATGATTGCATCGATAAAATGACCTACAATATATTAAAATATTGGGTTCTCAAATGATGGAGGTATGCAGCAATCCTGTGGTGGCAGTTCGGAGAAAAGTAAAATGGGCAGTTGCATCATAAACCTGAGACATATTAAATGCAAAAGAATCAATAAATATTAAAGGGACATGTAATCAATATACATGAAACCTTTTATTTCATCCTATCAAAAAGTATAAATGCAACACCAAAGTGTTCAATCAAAATGAATCATAAAAGGGACATGCATTCATTGCTTGAAACCTTTTGTTTCATATCATCCAACAATTGTAAGGATGAGTATAAATCACAAGTCAAGGACAGTCACTACATCCATGCAAGGGAAGGTCATAACTTCGAGATAGAGTTGGGGACAATGATGAAGTTGTTGATCATGAATGAAGGTTTTATATTAGGTACGTGGAAAATATCATATTCATCTTCTTCACGGATCTACTACATTTACTTGTATGCAATAGCGATACATTATGCAGATTCATCAAACTAAATGTTAAAATAAAGAAAAGCCTGTAAGAATCAGCCTGAAGCCATAATAAGAAGCAACAGATGTGGAAAGTAGAGGGAGAAAGAGATTTAATAGATCATCAAATACCCTTTGCTCACAAAATATATAGTTGTTGATCACATGGAGGCCTTCGAAATTACAACATAGAAATACATGGAGCTGCAAGGGTTTCGGGGTATACAGAAAGTTCATAAATGAAAAGTCAAGGCTATGTAGAGGCACAATGCCATAGAAAATGATTAAAAATTAAGCAACCATAGAATATCAAAGTTTTAGTAGGGTTCGCAAGAGAGGTTGCAAGTTTCAAATAGAGTGACAAAAATGCAGCGTGGTGTGGCTATGGTCGAGTTTTGAGAGTTGTTCTTATTCCATTTGGAGAACATAAAAGAAACGATTTTACCACAAAGAGAAAATCTCATATCTACTCTAAAAATAAATCAAGAAATCTGCAAGCCTTCTTCATCAAAACATAGCAAAATGTTCATGCTGAGAATAGGAAGTTGCTCAAAAAAAATATGTCAAAAAATTTAATATTTTCAACCATGGTTCACATAAATGCAAGAACTTTCAATCATGGCTGCCACAGGAAAAGTATAAACCATGAAGATTTATTTGCATCAAAGAAAGCAAACCTCGACAATGTCTTCAGACATACTGATACAGGAAATGAAGATCTTAGCATTGGTGAAACCCTCATTCAAACCATGGTCAGGTTCATGCAAGGTTGAAGAAAAGTGTTCACGGTAAAGACAAAGAGCTGTAAGAATGCTACAGATTTTGAAAGGAAATAGAGTCCCAAAATGTTAAACATAAAGCCACGACAAGAAAGTAAAGTTGAATCATCAAAAATCCATGAAATTTGCATAAAAGGAAGCATAAAAGCTTCAATGGTGTAACTTGTGTAAACCATAATGTGTGTGAGGGAAAAGCTTCAGTTGACTGTGTAATACCCCTCCCATAGTTTGATTTTTAGGTTAATTGACCAGACTCTTTTAGGCCACTTTTCATGTTTGTATAAATCCTCAAGTAGATTTGATGTTATGTATATTATGTTTATGATTTTATTGACCCCATACTTGCATGTGTATGGTTGGCGTGTATGTTTTATATTTTTATTTGACGTGTCTGATGTGGTTGAGGGACGAAGTCATAGTTACTTGCTTGCGAGATCCACATGATCGGTTGATCCCCACCATTGTTTGTTTATATTTATACATATATATACATACTCATCTTTTATGCAAGTTTGCAGGTACCGGGCATCAACTTCCATGAATTGCTAGGATAAGTGTGTCATATCACAAAAATCTCAATGGTAAGAGAGGGGAGATAACATACAATTCCAAATACCAACCCAAGCCATTGATTGTCCTAAATATTGGACAAGTATCTATTTCTACCCATTCGAATTTATCAAGGTGATGTGAATTTGTGAGCCCTTCCTAGGTGTTTGTTTGATATAGAGTTAGTTGATCTTTGTGTTTTGTGAGTCAAGTGAATTTGCTTGTGTGGATTATTTGATTTAAATAATTAAATTAAGATTAATCGTGAGATTATAATAGTTATATTTTATGAGTGTGGAAATATGAGATATAGAGAATATTTAATTATTAAGGTTAGTTAAATACCTTTGTTAATTAAAAGATTGAATTAAAAGTTTAAATTTGGAATAAAAGTGTTTAATTAATTATTAAATCCAAATATGAAATTAAAGGCATAATTGATATATTTAATATTTAATTTATTATCTTGCATAGTTAATTTTGTGCTAAAGTATTTATTGATTAATTAAGTAATTATATGCAATTTAAGTTGCACATTCGATTAAAGTGAAAATTGAATTAGAATTTAAAATTAAAAGTCGAGTTATAAATTATTATTATTAAGTTATTTTCATGCAAAGTGAATTAATGTAAACTAGGTAGAGAGAGTTGAGTTCTATTTTTTAGGGTTTGCATGGTTTAGAAACCCTAGGAGGAATAAGTCTTCTTTATGAGGGCTTTCTGGGTATTATTTTTAATTACGTCTATTAGGTTTTGGAGGACCTCTCTTGGATGAATTTGAATTTTTTTTGGAGAGCTTGGTTTTTTATGGGCATTGTTTGAGATTGTTAAAGGGCTTGGATTTTGAAGGTTGAATTGGGTCTTTCTTAGCTTCGAATTTTCAAGCATTGTTTGAGGTAGGTTTGAAACCTTCTTTTTGTAAAATTCTTTCCTTTGAAAAGATTGTTTGCTTCGTGTTTGGAATTGTTTATGTGAATGAATTGAAATTGGGTTTTTGTTTAAATCAGGTTTGGTTTTGTGAAATTTTAGATTAGTTTGATATTAAATTAGATCTGGTATTTTGTTTGGATGGTTTGAAAACCTAGAAAGAAATTTTAAAAATTTGTGTGAGTTTTTTTTCCAGTTAAGGTATTTACCCATAAAAGATAGAAAATTTATCTTAATTTTTGCATTTGAAATTGCATGTGAAATCATATTCAAAAGAAATTAGTTTTGCCTTAAACCCTAGTTTTTATTAAAGAAATCAATTGAGAAAATATATATGTATTTAAAAAAGGGGGTTTTGTTATTTGAATTTTTTTATTATCATTATTTATTAATTTTTTTATTTAAAAAAATATTATTATTATTTATTAATTTTTGGATATATATATATATATATAGTTTATTAATTTTTAAATTTAAAATTATTAAAAAAAATGTTAATTAATTATTTTTGCATGTGGGTTTTAATATTAATGTTTTCATTTATATTTATATTTAGAAAATTAATAACATTATTTTATTATTAAATACATGGTCTTTTGATATGCATGAGGATTTTAGTTAAATACTTATTTAAAAAGTATATATGCATGCAGCATGAGATTTTATTTTAAATATATAGTTATGTATGAGACATTTATATGAATGCTTTTGTATTCAAATGGACTTTAGTCAACAAGATGATTGCTTTAGTCAACTGAAATTTATAAATTGGTTTTGAGTACTTTTGCATGTTTTGAGACTTTGATTGATTGTAATTGGGGAACTACGTTGGCTAAATTAGAAATTTTATACCAGAGGCTCTGAGGTATTTTTGGAATGCACGAGTTGCTTTTTGTAATTGTTATTTTAATCTTAATTTTGAATTAATCTTTTATATGATATGTGGTCAGCTTGTAATTTTATCATGTGGTATGAAGATTGTCATGTATGATTGTGTTTGGGTTACATATTTCACATGAGGAAATATGGTCTCGATCTTTATTGCCAACCTTATTTTATTGAAGCTTGTGATTTTAAGGACACTTTGAGAGTGTTGTTATGCTATTGTGGTTATGTGAAAACCAGTGTGTTTGTATTATATTATGGAACTGATTTGAGGATTATTCTTATCTGGTTTGTGAGCCTGGGTAGGTTAACTAAGTGTATAGGTGGGTGAATCAGTTGTTCTCAGGTCCAGATGTACCAATTGAACTTTTAAACACTTCAACAATCTTAGATATAATCACCAACACAACTCGGTCTCTAAAGAATATATACCAGAAACATATAACA
Organism: Chamaecyparis obtusa; assembly: GCA_027943335.1. Classification (NCBI taxonomy): domain Eukaryota; kingdom Viridiplantae; phylum Streptophyta; class Pinopsida; order Cupressales; family Cupressaceae; genus Chamaecyparis; species Chamaecyparis obtusa. Next base: position 513,990 of record BSBK01003840.1, read on the forward strand.
TACAGTCCACTGTCCAAAAGTATTTATCTTGCAGAATATAGAAACATTCACATCAAAACATTCACACAAGTATAACACCAGAATTTATAGTGGAAACCCAATTTGGGAAAAACCACTTTGTAACATGTTATTGATATTTTCACTCTTCTGAAGTGAGCTCTGTGAAAAGCCTATTAGAATAACTGAGAGGGGGGTGAATTAGTTATCCAGTATCCCAAAACAAAATGTATAATTCAAAACAACTTCTTCAATTTCTGCTCCTTGGTAAACAATAATTACTTTCATTATCTGTGCTTTTACCGATTACCAGTCTAATACTATAATAGTTACCAATCAAATCTAACATGTAACATGCAAAGTATGATAATAAACAAATATCACAATCAACACATAACACAAGAGATTTAACGTGGAAACCCTGTAAAGGGAAAAACCACTTGGGACCAGCAACCCAAAATTGTTCACTCTTCTGAAGTGAGGTCGGTTAAGACCCAACCCTATTAAAGGTTTACAAACACACTATCAGGTGTGACCTTGTTAAAAGATTTTAGACTAGAAGTTATCGTCCAACCAGCATTCACTATGGGGTTGACAGGATAACAATGTTTATTCTATGAATGATACATCATAAGACTTTCAGAGTCCACTCGGTTAAGAGATTTTGACTGTATATAATGGTTAAATATGTAACAGTAAATGATTTGCTTTAATACAACTTTAATTGCAGATTACAAATCAATATTCAATCCATACAAATCCTTCTAATCAATATTTCACTTCACATTCAATACTATATCAACTTATTGTCTGTCAGTAATTGCTCTCTATAGCTCGGTAATTATTCTACAACTCGGTTCTTACTTAACCAGTATGATCAAAATGCATGAAAACCTTGTTCACGCGATATTCCTATAGTTTCTACTTCTTCTGGCATCATTCCATAATGAAATTCTAGTCTCTTATATAGACAAGTAAATCATTTTCTTCTCCTCCATCAGATTTTGTCGCTTAACCACATTCATAGATTTTGTCGCTTCAAACTTTCTCAACTGATGTGTCAATAACACATTTTAATATGCTCCATTAGATCTTCCTTTAATTTTGTTAGTCGTCGATCTTCATAACGGACATTATCTGTTATCACTGAAATTGAGGTACTTTACAACTCATCAATCCTATCAACTAAACTAATCATTTAGTTCATTATGTTCTGCTCGATTAACAAAGAAATGTGTCGATGAACACAGCTCAGTTAATACTGTGATCGGTATACACTACACTCCGTCGGTGTATACTAGAATTACTTCATTTACCGACAACACTGCTTTGTGTCTTTCAGCTCTATACTTCATCATAGATGAATGCAACATAATAAAGTCAATATCATCAAGTCATAGACTCATCAACAAGTTACTCAATGTGTTCCTTATCCTCATCTGTCATGTACATCTTTCCCTATGTAGATTTCTCTATTCTTCATCTCTTTCACCTTTCTTCAGATGTCTCGGTATAGTAACTGACAAGATAAGTGCTGTCAAACTAGTTGACGTCAATGACAACATAATACTGATTTAATCATATTACATATCTAATCAGCAACTCCTCAGTGATCTTTAATCACAAATTCTTCAATCATATTCCAAATCAATTGTAGTCCAACAAAGCCAACCTTGTTAAAGGTTTGCAAACACACTGCTAGGTGTGACCCTATTAAAAGATTTAAACACTCTGTCAAAGGTGACCTAGTTAAAGGATTTAAGTACATTCCATTAGAATGCCACCTTGGTTAAAGGATTTAAATAATGACTGTTAGGTCAACCTTGATTAAAAGATTTAGATTGATACAATGGTTAGAAAGTAGTAGTAGTTTCTGATCTGAAAAATATACAACTCATTTTGCAAATAACATATCTAATTCGCACATATATGCTGATTTACTGACTGAGTTCCATTTCCATCTCCATCTCTGATTTGCTCGGAATTCACTTCAAGCAATCACAACTCTAATCAACTCATTCACCTTCATCCTTCTGCTTAGACTTATTAGTCAATAACATCAACAACTCCAGCATACTATGTAACCTCACACTTAGGTTTTCCTTTATACCTTTTCAGATAGGTAGATCCATCCTTTGTTGCTTAATCTCCTTCGTAAATCTTAGGTTAGGTCAGATTCATCGAATCCTTCCAACATTTAAGTTCTTCATCCTTCCTTTTAGATACATCTCGAAACTTCTCATTGAATCCATAATAAAATGATTTATCATGCATTAAATTCTCCATACAATCAATTAATAAAGTCAACATGATTTACATAACCCAAGAATTCAACTATGTCAGCTGGGAATCTGAATTCTTCCTCAAAATATAAATTACTGACACTCGGTCAATACTGTGTTCTTCTCCTTGGTCATCTCTACAAACTCTCTTCCTCGGCTAACACTTGTGTGCTAAAATGTTGTCACACTTCTATGAATCCTTACATGTAAGAAAACTCAAGAATGAGCCCTCACAAATCGATCCATAGCTCTCTATGCATGGAGTTGCAAGATTTGTGAAATTGCTCTCAGCTAGAGCTATAAACTCATGACCTTGCTAGTCAACCACACAATAAGAGATTCCAAATGAATGCAATGCTACGCAAATCTATATGAAAATGCAAATTAATCTTACGAGAATGAAGATGCAATTAAGCTATGAAAATGGAAATGCAAGAGTTACAAACCCTCTAATTAAACTATGTGAGATTAATCTAAAACATGAAAGGAGATGATACCATGATGATGCAACTATGATGCAAGCTAGGATGTGATGTAGATGCAAGATGAATGCCAATGATGCTCCAAATCTTCAAAACTTGATGCAAGAATATCTCCAAAAGCTTCAATGACTTAGAAAACCTGTAGCATAATAATTCAAGTATGTATTGTGTGTGCAAATGAGGAAGAGAGCTCTTCTTTTATAGAGAAGTGAAAAATAATGGACCATGGAGATTAAGAGGCAAAAGACTTAATCAACGGTGGAGAAAAAAAGAAGCTTGATCCTTGTGCACAAATATCCTCCAATAAGAAAATTAGAAGCATTTACTTTATGTTGAGCATTTAATTTATGTCCATGTGAGGCAAAAGTACTTTTCTTTTAGTTTTTATTTTATTTTTCTTTATAAATAAAAATTAAATGCTTTATTTGTGCAACAAGGATAAGAAAAAAAGTGGAGATTTTTTATTTAAATAAAAGAGGAGGAAATTCTTTTTAATTAAATAAAGGCTTAGGATAAAGTGATTTTATTATTTAATTCAAAGAGATTTTTAATTAATTAAAAGAGAGCATGTTCTCTTAATTAAATAAGATTTTTATTTTTTATTTTTTTTAAATTAAATAAGGCTCAAACCTTAGGAAATATTGAATTGATTATGATTTGATCAAGGAAATTGATATATTTGAAAAATGTTAATTTTTGAAAATATTGATTCAGGGATTTGATAAATCGCAGAAATGGGGCCCAAGGTCTAGGCGACCATTTTAGGGTGCATACATTTGCCCCTCTTTGACTAATGTGTGATCATTCTGGGAACACATGCAGTCAAAGAAGAATTGAAATGTGAGATCGATTTGAGATCACAAAACAACCCAAATGTGTGTTCATTTTGGGAACACATCAGGACAAAAATAAGCAAAAGCTGAAAGACAAGACCAACACCGTCGCTACTAGGTGCAAATCAAGCCTTAGACAAAACTATCGCTGTCGCTGCTAGGCAACAATCAAGTCTAAAAAATAGGAGATAAAAATTGAAAGACAAAATCACCACCGTCGCTGCTAGGTGATAATCAAGTCTAAAAATAAGAATCTCAAGCTGAGCTGAATGATAAAGCTGAATCAAAGATTAAAGCTGATAGGTACTGCCCCCTCGGAATCAAAATTGAAATCAGGTAGAGGAGAACAACAAACTGATAAACTTGATCAAGTCACAATAAATCATAATCAAAGGATGGAACATGATAGGATAACCATCAAACAGTGAAGATATGCCCCAGGTTGACTAGGTTTGACTGGGAAAGATATAGGATAAAGATTAAGTCAAACCTCAGAGAGAGGAAGCGAAAGGGGTGAATGAAAGACTAGAAGTTTGAAAGACATGGAAAGGAAGAAATTCTATTGAAAATCGAAGAATTGTGCCTCAAATGGTCAGTCAACGTGACTCAAATTTTGGTTTCGAGTCCGAAAATGGATAGAAAATGATGTGACATGAAAGACCAGAAATGAAAGATATGATCAAGAAGAATCAGAAAATGAGCACAGTTGACCAACTAGTCCGTAGATGATAAAAAGGAGAGCTCTCTCCATATGCAAGATGCAAAAACTAAACTATGATGAACCTAAGAATGCAAGTTACTATGAAAGTGGTTGACTTGCAAGGTCGCAACGCTTATAGATATATAATTATCATCATTGAGCATTATTGGTAGCGTCATAAGATCATACAATGCACACTAGCATAACTATGTGGATATGAATATGATCTTTATCAGATAGAAATGTGGAAATCCCACCTAGGCATCAAAGACATAGAGGTCAAGATGACTAATGCAATGAGATTACCTAAGTTTGATATGGCGAGATTATGTTTGTATCAAGACACATGAAAGTCAGGATAACTAGAAGCATGCACTCGCAAAACAGTCAAGGATAATACCTTGTCAATCCATAGTGTCAAGTAAGATCAGCATAAATGCTCATGACAGTTAGGATCAACAAAATATACCCACAAGCAGATAAAGAAATAAAACATGTTCTCATACCCTCAGTCTTCTAGCTATGCATCATCGAAAACTTCTCAGGGAGAGACCACTCATCAAAGAAATCCTCATAGATAGCACACAAAGAAAAGTAAAGTCAACATATCTCAAGAAGTTGATTGTTTAAGTGCGTGTGTGTGGGTCATAGAGTCAAACTCTGATTATCACATCTGAAAATGAGAAATATTGCATCATACTAGACTGGTGGGAAAAACATCTGATAAGTGTTAAGAAACACTCAACGCAAGGGTAGTGTTAAAAAACACAGTTTGGGGTGGTGTTGAAAAACACCTGTTGTGAAATACCCCAAGAGACAAACGCACCTAAAGGACCAATGCTAATAGGTATGCCCCTTAGACAAAGACAAAGACCAATTCCAAACCAAGTCAAATAGGGTCAAGGCATGATGGAAAGTGGCTAAGTGTCGAGGACACATGCTAACAAATAGGGGTGCAAAGGCCTCAAGTAGCGTCTGTTTCCAGGTTTTCACCACTTGGATTTATTGCAATTTTTTCTTCTTCTTTTTTTTTTTTTTTGTATTTTTGCTATCAAGGCGCCTGTTTTCAAGTTTTCACCAAGGCACTTTTTCTATTTTTTTTGAATTTTTGAATTTTTGAATTTTTTTGAATTTTTTCAAGACTTTTTATGCTTTTTAGAATTTTTTCAACATCATATATGATTTTTTTTGGTATTTTTTCAGGATCAATAAAATATGTACAAAAGATGCCCCCAGACAGAATAGGCATCAAACTTCCAAGCAAGATCACATCGTGTAGTCCCAATATCTATAAATGTGGAGGACAAGATGGATGAGCAAGCTGGTGAATGAGATAGAGGAAAGGAGAATGAAGGCAAATGGAGGGAAGAAATCCTCAAGGTCAAACTCCTCAAGAGTACCCAAGCTAGGGAAAAATTATCATGCAAAGCACATTTGGATAAGCAATGAAAGGATAGCATATGATAAGTCACAAAAGCGCACTGCAAAAGAAAGGAGGATGCAGTCCAAAGGAGTAGACATGTCAAGAGGCTTCATAGCATCGTGTTTACTTTTTTTTTTTTAGATCAAGACCAAGGGGAAAAGGATAACGAAAGACTAGAATGAATGGAGGAAAATGAAAATGAAGGCTAAACATGAAAGGAATGAAAGCAAGATCATCAGAAGATAGCTCAAAAGATAGCCAAATGTTCATGTATAGATCAACATTGCCAAGATCAAAGAGAGAAGACGGAATGGATGAAACATGTAGAAGAACTACGCATGATGCCTGATTGCCAGGTTTTCATCATGGTACTTATCCAAGGCACCACAAGGGAGTGATTTTCACCATAGGACGAATTTATTTCTCTTTACTTTTGCTACCAAGGTGCCTGTTTCCAAGTTTTCACCATGGCACATTTTCAATTTTTTTCATTTTTTTTTCTTTCATTTTTTTCATTTTTTTCATTTTTCTATTTTTTGGAAGAAGGCAGGCTTTTTAGATAATGCTCCTTGAAAGGATAAAATCATGATATGCCAAGGATTCAAAATGATATGCTCAAAGATGTTGATAGGGAAAGGAAGATGGAATAGGAAAATGGAGGATAAGGTTTTATGTAAAGCGAGTGAGGTTGGAAGATATGAGGAATAGGCAAATGAGGAAAAATGATAGAAGGTAGAAGGATAATGAATGGAAAGATTGTGAAAGGGGAGATGGAAAGGAAGGCAATATCAACATCAACACACACCTTGAAGGGTGGTGAGAGGATGGAGGAAATGTGAATGAAAGAATACATGAAGGAATATGGTGAATGGATAGTAGAGGTTGCAATTCAGGCACATGGAATTGAAGAATATTTTTGGAAGAAAATGAAGTGGAAGCCTTTGGAAGCTTGAATGTCAACTTTACTTTTTGTTCAACATGAGACTCTTTCAAGAGAGACTTTGGAATCCATATAACCGTAGTCTTTTCATTTCTTTTTGATGATTTAGAGAGAATATATTGAATGATAGATTTTGGAACCCATACTTGTCTTGTAATTTTCTTTTTAGATATCTCTTTTGACTTTATAATTCCATGTCAATTAGAGAAGACATGGTGATCTTCTTTTTTTTATGGATTCTTGTATTGCTTCTTTTTCTTGTATTGAACATTCAAGTTACTTCCAAAAGACTTGGGATTTATGGAAGAAGAAGGAAAATACGACTGGTTTAGATGGGTGGGTGGATGAAAAGGATTCAAGGGTATGCATCTATGTTGATCTTGAGGGAAGATAGGAGATGGAGGGATGTAAGGACCCAAGATGGATGATGAATTAGGAGAGTTAGGAGGGGAAAGTGAAGGGACATAAGGACCCAAGATGGAAGGAAGACATGAAGCCCTTAGTATTGGTGGAGGAGGTCCAAGGATGGACGTGGAAGATGCAAAAGGATAATCAATAAATTCATCAACATCTATATGACAACCAAGGACATCAACATCTTTAGAGTGAGCATTAGAGTTTTCAACAGGATCATGCACATCTTGAATAGGAGCAACTTCGCTGATAGGATCATTCAAAGCTTGCAAAGATTTAGGAAGAGTAGAAAGTGGAAGTGAACATGGAGTGGTAGAACAAGAAGATGGAAGACTTTGATCTTGACAAGTATCGTTAGATAGCATAAGCACACCATTTTTTTCTAGATTTTCAATAGGCTTTACATCAGAAGTAACAACACCATTTTTGAAAACCTTAATGGAAGTATCATCTTTGGAAAATGCAAGTGTGGTAAGGTTATTTTGATTATCAATAAGCTCAACGGTGTAAGTAGCAGTTTGATCTTGCTTAGGAGAAGACTTAAGACATGGTGGAATGAATGAGGAAGGGCGTAGAGGATCAAAAGAACCATAAAATGGAGGAGATACATCATGAAGAGAATTGGATGACATGGAAGGTTCTTGATCTTGATCTTTCTTTATGTTCTTTTCTTTATCATTTTTAGAGTCCTCTTGACATGGAGCCACTTCTAAGGACAAGGAAGTAGGTTGGATTTGTATGGAAGACTTTGAAGATGTTGAAAGACTAGCTGAAGTAGACATTGTAACATATAAAGGCTTAGGCTCTTTAGGTTTAGCATTATTGAAAGTATTTTCATCCAAATGAAGGTTAGCTTGAGTTTCTTTAAGAGGTAGCCCTTGAGGATAACTATAGGGAACCGCATGAAAAGTCTTACGATCTTTGTTGGATGAAGGATTTGTGATAGATTTGGAAGACTCGGAAGCTTTAGGAAGTGTGTGAGTATTGGAGGAAGTAGAGGATGGAAGGGAACCATCACAAGACAAAGGTTCAATATTAATATGATCTTGCTTGAGAGTGCAACCTTTATTTTCAGCATGAGAACTTTTAGAGGAGAGATTCTTATAATATTTACGTTTCAAATCAGCACGGTGCATTTTATATTCCTCAACAGTAGTAGCTGGATTATAATCAAGGTATTGTTCACAAAACTCATCAAAGTTTCTTCAAAATCAAAATCATACGGATCACCATCACGATCTACCCAATAGGATGACCCTTTAGCAAGCACGAGCACACGACGAGGAGGACTCTTAGGAATAGAAGTTTCATAGGCATCACTACATTGTCCATCATCATAGTCATCATAGGTGGGTGTGTCACTCTTTGTGAAAGAGGCATCATAAGTAATATCACATTGCTCATTATGGTATGTCTTGTGAAGAGAAGTAAGACTCTTTGAAGAAGTAGAAGAAGAATGAGATCGTGAAGAAGAGGAAATTGAAGAATTAGTGGAAGAAGAAAACTTGGATAATGAAGAATGTGAATAATGTTTAGAAGAGTCATGATAAGATTTGGAAGATGAAGAATGTGAATAGTGTTTAGAAGAATCATGATAAGATTTAGAAGATGAAGAATGAGAATGATGTCTGGAAGAGTCATGATAAGACTTGGAAAGTGAAGAAGAATGAGAAGATTTAGATGATGAAGAATGTTTGGAAGAAGAAGATCGTGATATGATCATGTTTACGATTCTAGCAAAGGCATCTGATTTAATCATCTTTTCTTTTATTTCTGCTATAAATTCATCACTCATGAGAATTTTGGAGGAACAACACTTTTCAAATATGTCAATGAGCTCAAGATCATCTATTCTTAATAAAGGTTCCAAAACCAGATAGTCAAGATCCATGGTTATAGAAAAGGAGGAATCAAGCATGGAAGAAATGAATAGATGAATAGAAGAAGGTAGACTAGAAAATAAGAGGAAAAGAATCAAGAAGAAGAAGAAGAATTTCTCATGGGAATAGAAGACTTTAGAAGAACATGGAAAATAGAGAAGAAAAAAGAAGACTAAGATTCATCTTATGCAATTGATACCATAACGTTTATTGAGATGTTGAGCAACATGACAACACCTAGGATCTGATCTGGACTGACCAAGGAAGACCAAGCTTCTAAAGAGAACTCACTACAACAGGACGGAACTCAGTTTCAATATTCCAATTAGATCTTTCAAAAGATTTCACAATGATGATCAAGCACATAGAACAGCAACCAGGAAATTCAAGCAAACAGTCTTCAAGCAATTAGCAAGGGACAAAGCAACCTTGCACATGAATAGAGATAGTGACTTAGTATGGTACTCCTTAAAGATTCTACTTGTGTATGTTCTTAAAAATATTTTTGCAGGCACATTGAACACAACAACACCTTAACAAGCTGTCTACAAGGATATACATAGCTTTCTAAAAAGAGTCCTCAATATACGCAAGGTACGTGAGGCCCAAATTCGTAGATGAGAAGAATCCAAAATCACACAGTCGGGGGGAGACGGTAACCCAAATCTCCTCCTTCACTTCTCAAAGGTATAAAGTTTTTTGAGGCTTAGCCAAGAGTGATATCAAACTCAATTTCCAAGAGAGGTGTCTTTGGATTCACCTCCCAATATTTATACTCCGCCGGAACACAAGAGTTAAGGTCGTCCCTTGAGGTGGTGTGTCCCCAAGTAGGCCTTCTAGAAATAAAAACTAAGTAATTCACTATCAAAAGTATTTAGAGCACTAAAGGTGGAACACTTAACTCTTCAAGTAAATGTGAAGTGAGTCCAAAAGTGGAATATTTAACCCTTTAAGATAATGTGAAGCGAGTCCAAAAGTGGAACATTTAACCCTTCAAGAGAATGTGAAGTGAGTCCAAAAGTGGAACATTTAACTCTTCACACCAACTCAAAGTAAGTCCAAAAGTGGAACATTTAACTCCTCACATCAACTCAAAGTGAGTCCACACCTTAGAAAACAAGTGAGTTCTAAAAAGCACAAAAGGGTTGCCTAGTGGAGCAATTAACGCTTTTTTCTTGTAGACCCCTCCCTTTTAATGTGGCACTGATCTTGCAACCACGGGGCAGAAATGAGGGGCCGACGGATTAGCGAGTCCAATAACCCAAGATAGCAATCTAGATCAATCACAAGTAATCTAAAGTTGCTTATCAATACTACTCACAAATGACAAAGGGTTGAATCAATGGAATATTTAACTTTCTAAGCAAACATAGAGTGAGTCCACAAAGTGGTGCATTTAACTCCCTATGTAAACAAGGAACGAATCCATGCCCTCAATCACTCAATGAGATATTTGATATTGAAACCAAGAATTACTTAAGGTTTAAACATAAGCATTCACTTACACAAACTTGTATGAAAGCAAATCTATGTTCATTCATTTTCCATTAAGAGCATTAATTGAAATATGTTCTATGAAAGCATGTAAACACTCAAGCCAAACATATGAAAGGTTCAATTTTAATCCCAAAATCCAAATGTTGTAGAGATGGAACAAAGTACCTCAAGTCCAACGCTTTGTTTTAAACATTTTCCATGAAAGCAAGAGCACCTTCAAATGAACAAGACAAGAAAACAAGCAAACAAGATATGCAATGTATATCCAACTTATGCAAACCCTAGGGTTAGATCTGAAAATCAATTATTAGGAGCAATGATAACCAGCAAATAATCTAAATAATAACTCATATCATGCAATGAACAATGAAAAATAAGTGCATACCCATCACAAAATTTTATTTTTTTTGCATTTGACCTAGTCAACAAGATCTGATTTTTACCACATGAATTCGGACCCCAAACTCAAAATGTAGAAAAGAGACCTCTGTCAAAAAATAAAGAGCTTTCCAAAAATGTAAAAATTTCAGAAAAATCTTTTCATTTGTGCTCTAGAGACCCATTTTACCAAAACAGACCAGTTTTTATAAATTGACCAAATGAGCTATGATATGATTTCTAAATTAAAAACACAGTGAATGGACCCCCTATAAAATTCCAAAACCTTTTCAGAAATGTAAAAATTTATGAAAAATATTCTGATTTGCGCCAAAATTTGATTTTTTATGAAAAATCAAGAAAAAATCATAAAAAATACAAATCACCTCTGAAAATTCTAAATTTTTTTTTGGAGCTTTTCTGATATGTCTTCAACCTGCAAAAAAAATTTCAGATCAAAATACCAATCAATTTGGGAGATATGATCAAATCTTTCAAATCTAGGGTTTTTCATCTCCAAACAAATCTGCACAAGGGTTAGCTCAAAAAATAATCAAAATCAGCATGCAAGAGGTGGGTTGCCCCACGGTGGGTGCCAAAAAATGTGTGCTAGAATGTTGTCACACTTTTATGAATCCTTACATGCAAGAAAACTCAAGAATGAGCCCTCATAAATCGATCCATAGCTCTCTATGCATGGAGTTGCAAGATTTGTAAAATTGCTCTCAGCTAAAACTATAAACTCATGACCTTGCTCGTCAACCACACAATGAGAGATTCCAAATGAATGCAATGCTATGCAAATCTATATGAGAATACAAATTAATCTTATGAGAATGAAGATGCAATTAAGCTATGAAAATGGAAATGCAAGAGTTACAAACCCTCTAATTAAACTATGTGAGATTAATCTAAAACATGAAAGGAAATGATACCATGATGATGCAACTATGATGCAAGCTAGGATGTGATGTAGATCCAAGATGAATGCCAATGATGCTCCAAATCTTCAAAACTTGATGCAAGAATATCTCTAAAAGCTTCAATGACTTAGAAAATTTGTAGCATAATAATTCAAGTATGTATTGTGTGTGCAAATGAGGAAGAGAGCTCTTCTTTTATAGAGAAGTGAAAAACAATGGACCATGGAGATTAAGAGGCAAAAGACTTAATCAACAGTGGAGAAAAAAAGAAGCTTGATCCTTGTGCACAAATATCCTCCAATAAGAAAATTAGAAGCATTTACTTTATGTTGAGCATTTAATTTATGTCCATGTGAGGCAAAAGTATTTTTCTTTTATTTTTTATTTTTTATTTTTTATAAATAAAAATTAAATGCTTTATTTGTGCAACAAGGATAAGAAGAAAAGTGGGGATTTTTTATTTAAATAAAAGGGGAGGAAATTCCTTTTAATTAAATAAAAGCTTAGGATAAAGTGATTTTATTATTTAATTAAAAGAGATTTTTAATTAATTAAAAAAGAGCATGTTCTCTTAATTAAATAAGATTTTTATTTTTATTTTCTTTTAAATTAAATAATGCTCAAACCTTAAGAAATATTGAATTGATTATGATTTGATCAAAGAAATTGATATATTTGAAAAATGTTGATTTTTGAAAATATTGATTCAGGGATTTGATAAATTGCAGAAATGGGGCCCAAGGTCTAGGCGACCATTTTAGGGTGCATACAACACTATCTTGCTCAGTGATTTCCTGTCGCTCGACATAAATTGATATTTGGTCAACACTAAATTTACTCAGCTTATAGTAGTGCTCGGTCGACACTGACATCACTCGGCTTAAACTAGTTTTCTTCACTTTTTCTCAGTTAAGCCTACTTCTTCAGTCTTTCTTATTACTTAGATAAATAATACATTATCTTATCAATGTGTCAAATAATCAAGTACTCATTGAAGTATCAAATAACTCAACCTTTCCCTAAGTTCTCTTGTTATCTCCCTTGCCCTAATCTTTTTCATCAATCAATAGATATAGTACTTTATTAGATAGAAATTGTCTTGCCAATTAAGATTTGACATCAACGACAATACAACAATTGTTTTAATTGCAGTTTCCAACCAATTAAGTGTATAGGTGGGGTTTGGCTTGCAATAGGCGTCGGGGCCCGCAAATGGCTGCCAAGATAACTTATTGCAAGTGACTTAATAAAGGGATAACATAATAAAATCTACTAGGATAGAAACATTAATAAGATGTCTGTGTTCCTCACCTATGCCTTGAGCGCTAGTATAGGCTAGGATGGTTTGTGAGATGATGCTTTCCGGCTACGTAGATTTGAATATAGAATTGTTGGCACCTTGTCTGTATGAGAGGATTATTGGTACCTCATAGAGTCACTAGGGCATCGGGGATTTTTGCGGCAAAAAAAAATGTATCCCACTTTGGGTTGTCCCTCTCACCGGCCTTATTAAGGCAAATCTCGGGAGGCGAGCCCACTATAGATCTAACATGTTCATTTTGAAAGTAATAAAGTGGAATAAAGAGATAGGTTTTGGGAGTTTGATTCACCAAAAGGTGAAGAGAATATCCCCATCTATTTCTCAATTCCCAATCACTTTTAACAAGGTTCAATTACCAAACCCACTAACTAATGAGAATTGAGTATTTCTACTCTTTTCCACAAATAAGAGGTTGTTCAAATTTAGTGCTTGATTTACTTAGCCTTTCTTTTAATCGAGGAACTTTATATTTTTGGCATTTTGATTCACTTAGAAAGTAAAGAGCATAGGCCTAGTATCAAATCCCCCAAACAATAATAGGCTGCTTTAATTACTAGATTCTGAAATTGTGAAAGCCATAATTTAAGCAAAAATTGACCAAGTTTTAGGCTTACCTTGTTTCAAAGCTAGCTAAGGCTAGGGGCATTTTTGATGAATTTTCCATTTTTATGCTCACCTAGTCGCGATCGTTCCTTTCCATTCACTTCTCCTCCAACAAATTAGTCAACACAACCAGCCAAAATGAAGAAAACAAGACTAACTTTGAATTTAAGCTTTTTTTATTGAATTTTTACAAAAATTGATTAAGGCAAGTAAATCTAATTTAATGATATGAACTTTGATTTATAAGCTTCTACAACTTTTAAGTATTGTTCATATACCTCATTTTCTTGCTGGGAATTTTTCAAAACTAGTTTGATGTGTGCAATATTCTCCTCCTTAATTCGTTTGGTCAAAGCTTTCCCTTTGTTGTTAAATCTGGTCTCTGGTTTTTTTAAATTTTTTTATGACCAGTCATCCTGCAGACACAGAGAAATCATTTTCTGCAAGTTAAATTCTGTTAGTTTTCAATTTAATTGAAAGCGCAACATAATCTATTAAAAGCGCTACTAAAATGATTGAACACGCTATTTAACAATTTAAACGCGCTGCAAAAAATTATTAAAAGTGCAAGAATCGAAATTGAAAGTGCTAATGAACCAAGCAAAGGCGTTAAACGAAAGTATTAAAAGCATTAGAGAATCAATTAAACACACTGGAGAGTAAGGGTGTAAGTGCTGAAAGAAAGAAGACATAAACATAAGGATTTAAAAGCGCTAAAACTCCACGTAAAGGCACAAAACTTTGTCGTAGAAGTGTTGTTTCAGACTTTAAACACACTGGAGAAACTAGTGTACGCACTAGAGAATGTATCAAACACGTTGTTAAATCTGCAAAACAGAGAGTAAAACAAGATTTGCAAGAAAATTTATACTTCTCTGAATTCAAAAATTTACGAGGCCTAATGCCCCATGGTGGATGCCATTTTGTGTACTATAAAAAGTGCCTTCATAGGGTTAGTATTGTATGCACCCAAAAATGGTCGCCTAGACTTTGGGCCCCATTTATTCAATTTATCAACCCTGAATCATTTTGATCATTAATCAATATTTTCAACATTATCAATCTCTTGATCAAATCTTAGTTTCGATCATATATTGGATTTTTATCCTTGGGCTAACCATTTATCCTAAGTCTTTATTTGATTAAAAGGAATATTTCCTCCCCTTTCAATTAAATAAAAAGCCCCCACTTTCCCTCTTATCCTAAGTTGCACAAATAAAGCATTATTCATATTTTATAAAAAGGGAAAAAGCACTTTTGTCTCACATGAAGCTCAAAAGTCAACACTTCACTCTCATTGGAGGATACTTGTGCACATGGATTGCTCCTCTTTCAAGCTCCACCGCTGATTAAGATCTTTTGCCTCTTAATCTCCATGGTCCATTCCTTTGCATTTCTTATAAAAGGAGAGCTCTCTCCTTCATTTGCATAGATATCCATATTTTATGCTATTGTTATGCTGCAGGTTTTCTAGGTACATTTGGAGCTTTTTGAAGACATTGAAGACTTGTTGCTTTCATCATTTTAGTTGCATTCCATAGTAGTTTTGCTTTCATAGTTACATTTATGGCATTCTTAGTGTAGATTTCCTTTTATGCAATCTCACATAGTCTAAATAGGAAGGATTTGTAATCCATTGCTATTTCCTTTCATAGATTAGTTGCATTGTACTTCCATTTTCATAGCATAGCTTGCACATTTGCATCTTCATCTTAGTTGCATTGCATTGCATTTCATATTGGATTCTTGGAGATATTGGCATTGTTGCCCTTGTCTTCATTGTGAATCTCTCATTGTGTGGTTGACTAGCAAGGTCACCTTCTTGTAGCTCTAGCTGAGAGCAAAACTCAGTCCCTTGCAACTCCATGCATAGAGAGCTATGAGCCGCTTTGTGAGGCCTCATTCTTGAGCAACCTTGCATGTAATGGTTCATAGAAGTGCATATTTTAGTGTGTACATTTCTGGCGCCCACCGTGGGGCTGAGTAGATTAGCTTTGTCCCTTTAATTCTGCATTTTCCGTCAATATTTTCGTCAATTTTTAGCTTCATTTTCAGTCTCTGGTTTTTTTCTCAGAGTATCGCACGATACTTCTCAGAAATATCGCGCGATATATCTCTGTATAGCGGTGCGATACTTCGCGCTTGCTAGAAATATCGCCTACTTTGAAGAAAAATATCGCGCGATAGTTCGCCCCTGACAGACTATCGCCCGGCCTGCCTGGAGTATATCGCCCACCAGTACTGAGGTATATCGCCTAGCATAAGGTGAAATATCGCGTGGACTGAGAAGTATCGCCTGGTGACGGGCGAAGTATCGCGCGATACTGTGTCTGTACCTGGCAGTGACCTATTTTTGAGTTATTTTATCTATCTTGCAAGTTTCGGGTTCTTAGCTATCTTTTTAAAATTTTCTGAAATTTCCAGCGTTTTCAAATCCGTGCCACTGGAAAACGGGTGCCCATTTTTTTTGAAATTTTGCAAATGGTATCAAAAGTTTAAGTGTGATATATCGTTGGAAAGGTTTTTTCAAGCCTAATCCAACCATGATGGTTTCATTTTCAGATTTTATCATTTGATTAGATATTTTTGCAGATTATCTAATTTTTCATATACTAATCATTGGTAGATTTTGGATTTTGATTCTCCTAACTCTTGTTGGTCTAACAAGTTGTGGTTGTAGGTGCTCTCATTACTTGAAATTTGTCAAAAGAATGCATGTCAAAGAGGGCTACTAATGGTTTTTGTAGGGCTGCCCAAGCATAAAAACAAAAAAAATTCTTGCTTGTTTATTTACTTTCCTTTCAAGTGTGGCATTCACTAATTGTATTAGGCATCTTAATACCTTGTGAAAGGGATCTTGAGGTGGTAGGAGAAGTATGCTCTTCACCTTTAGGTGAATCAGAAAATCTTGACCCATCTTAAGGTTTTGGAAGCAAGGGGGTAATTGAACTCTTTGCTTGGTGTGTTTGGGAGAGATTCTTGAGATAGGGGAGTATGCTCTTCATCCTTGTGGTGAATCAAAAACCTTGAACCTCAAAAATCATCCATTTTTGTTTAGTTTAGAAATCCTTTAGCGGGCCTGCTCTTGAGCAATCAAGAGGAACGACCCAAGTGGGGACAACCTTGTCATCATTTTCCTTGGTGGCGAGTGATTCCAACTCACTATAATCTCAAGGCTATCGAGGACACAAAACCTTGGTAGACATAACACTTGTCTTCGCTTGATGTGAGTAGCTCATGGGATTGCGACCATGGGGAAAGCATTGAGCAAGAATGCTTAAGGTACTCTTGAGGCCGCGAGGTCCTAGTCCTTTATGAGGAGCAAGAGGGGTGTTATGAACGGAAATCTTTACTAAGAACCTTAGATTAGAAACTACCTTTATTTAGCCGCTTATCTTCTTAGTGCAAGGATTGATCCAAGTGGAATAACCCGGATCACCCCAAGATACTCACCATATGTGTCCCTTTGGTTGTGTTGTTTGACACTTCCATGACAAAGCCAATATCTCTTGTGGGTAACCACTTGGTGTGAGGCAAGGGGGCATCAAGTTGTGGGCTAAGTTGATGAGTAATGAGCCTTGTCTTGTAGGTAGTAATTGCTTGAAGTGTCTTCGATTGTGTGATACCAGTGCAAACGTTCTTACATACAAACAATCGGTAGCATTCATAGGGTGCTTTTTCAATTTTGATATCACAAGTGTTTGTCTTGGCAAGGTTGCTTTTGCCCTTGTTTCAAGTGTTTGGAGACATGTTTGATCCCCTACTGTTTGCAAACCTATCCAAATGCTGTTAAAATTGTGATAGAAATCAAATATTTTCACCCTCACATTCGAAAACTTGAAATCGGACCTTAAAAACTTAAAATTTTGCACAAATTGGTCAAAATCAACATCAGTATCACATTTGTCCATTCTTGGTGAGAAAGCCTATCTCTAGAATTGTTAGTCACATTCTTGGAGAATTTTAGTACTTTTATTGTCCAAATCATTTTCATTTATCTCAATTTTAATTATATTTTGGCCTAGCCCAACCTCCTGGTTCAAAAGTGCAAGAGTAGTCACCCTTTGATTTGAAGCACCTCTTTGACAGTGTTGGTAAAGCCCCTACTTCTATCTTTTCATTTCTCTTTGGACAATAGAGAACTTTGATTATCCTAGTTTGGTGTTGACATTTTGTGAGGTCATCCTATTACCAATCTTCCTTGGTCAGTCTAGATCTTAGATCCTAGGTGTTGTCATGTTGCTCAACATCTCAATGAACGTTATGGTATCAATTGCACAAGATGGCTCTTAGTCTTCTTCTTTCTTCTCCATTTCCCATGTTCTTCTAAAGTCTTCTACTCCCATGGGAAATTCTTCTTCTTCTTCTTGATTGTTTTCCTCTTATTATCTAGTCTACTTTCTTCTATTCATCTATTCATTTCTTCCATGCTTGATTCCTCCTCTTCTATAACCATGAATCTTGACTATCTTGTTAAAGAACCTCTCTTAAGAATAGATGATCTTGAGCTCATTGACATATTCGAAAAGTGTTGTTCCTCCAAAATTCTCATGAGTGATGAATTTATAGCAAAAATAAAAGAAAGGATGATTAAATCAGATGCCTTTGCTAGAATCATAAACGTGATCATATCACGATCTTCTTCTTCCAAACATTCTTCATCATCTAAATCTTCTCATTCTTCTTCACCTTCCAAGTCTTATCATGACTCTTCTAGACATCATTCTCATTCTTCATCTTCTAAGTCTTATCATGATTCTTCTAAACACTATTCACATTCTTCATCTTCCAAATTTTATCATGACTCTTCTAAACATCATTCGAATTCCTCATTATCCAAGTATTCTTCTTCCACTAGGTCTTCACCTTCCTCTTCTTCACAATCTCATTCTTCTTCTACTTCTCCTAAGAGTCTTACTTCTCTTCAGAAGACATACCATAAAGAGCAACGTGATAGTCCTTGTGATGTCTCTTCCACAAAGAGTGACACATCTACCTTTGATGACTATGATGACTATGATGACTATGATGATGGACAATGTAGCAATACTTATGGCAACTCTATTCCTAAGAGTCCTCCTCGTCGTGTGCTTAGGCTTACTAAAGGGTCATCCTATTGGATAGATTGTGATGGTGATCCATATGATTCTGATTTTGAGAGAAATTATGATATTTGTTGTGAACAATATGATACATCTACTTCTATTGAGGAAGAGAAAGCTTTCCGTGCTGATTATAAATGAAGATACTATGAGCATGTCTTGTCTAAAAACTCTCATGCTGAAAATAAAGATTACACTCTCCAGCAAGATCATGTTAATGCTCAACCTTTGTCTTGTGATGGTCCCCTTCCATCCTCCACTTCCTCCAATATCCACACATCTCCTAAAGCTGCTAAGTCTTCCAAATCTTTCACAAAGCCTTCAAGGAGCCTTAAGAGCACAAATCCTTCATCCAACAAAGATCCTAAGACTTTCCATGCGGTTCCCTATAGTTATCCTCAAGGGCCACCTCTTAAAGATACTCAAGATAACCTTCACTTGGCTGCAAATACTTTCAATAATGTCAAACCTAAAGAGCCTAAGCCTTCATCCGCTATAATGCCTATTTCAGCTAGTCCTTCACCACCTCTTCCAAAGTCTTCCATACAATCCCAACATGCTTCCTTGTCCTTAGAAGTGGCTCCATGTCAAAAGGACTCTAAAAATGAAAAAGAAAAGAATATAAATAAAGATCAAGATCAGGAACCCTCCATGTCATCCAATTCTCTTCATGATCTATCTCCTTTATTTCATGGTTCTTTTGATCCTCTATGCCCTTCCGCATTCATTCCACCATCTCCTAAGCAAGATCAAGCTACTACTTACACTATTGAGCTTATTGACAATCAAAATAACCTTACTACGCTTGCGCTTTCTAAAGATGATACTTCCATTAAGGTTATTAAAAATGGTGTTGTTACTTCCAATGTTGAGCCTATTGAAAATCTAGAAAAAGTTGATATGCTTATGCTACCCAACAATCATTGTCAAGATCAAAGTCTTCCATCTTCTTGTTCTGCCATTCCATGTTCATTTCCGCTTTCTACTCTTCCTAAGTCTTTGCAAGCTCTGAACAATCCTATCAAAGAAATTGCTCCTATTCAAGATGTTCATGATCCTATTGTAAATCCTAATGCTCACTCTAAAGATCTTGATGTCCTTGGTTGTCATATAGATGCTAATGAACTTATTGATTATCCTTTTGCATCTTCCACTTCCATCCTTGGACCTCCTCCACCAATACTAAGGGCTTCACATCTTCCTTCCATTTTGGGTCCTTATGTCCCTTCACTTTCCCCTCCTAATTCTTCTAATTCTTCATCCATTTTGGGTCCTTACGTCCCTCCATCTCCTATCTTTCCTCAAGATCAACATAGATGCATACCCTTGAATCCTTTTCATCCACCCACCCATCTAAACCAGTCGTATCGTCCTTCTTCTTCCACAAGTCCCAGGTCTTTTGGAAGTAACTTGAATGCTCAATACAAGAAAAAGAAGCAATATAAGAATCCATCAAAAAAAGATCACCATGTCCCCTCTAATCGACATGAATATATAAAGTCAAAAGAGATATCTAAGAAGAAAACTACAAGACAAGTATGGGTTTCAAAACCCATCATTGAAGATATTCTCTCTAAATTATCAAAAGGAAATGAAAAGCCTAAGGCTATATGGATTCCAAAATCTCTCTTGAAAGAGTCTCATGTTGAACAAAAAGTGAAATTGACATTCAAGCTTCCAAAGGCTTCCACTTCATCTTTTTCCAAAAACATTCTTCCATTCCATGTGCCTAAACTGCAACCTCTGCTAAACATTTTTCATATTCCTTCTCATATTCCTCCATTCACATTTGAGAATTATAACAAACACACCAATCCTCTCTTTGAGGAGTCAGGTAGCAATAATGAACCAGAATATGGTTCGCACTTGGACTAGAATATGGTTCATGTTTCCTCCATCCTCTCGCCACCCTTCAAGGTGTGTATTGATGTTGATCTTACCTTTCTTTCCCTCTACCTTTTCACATTCCTTCCATTCATTATCCTTCTACCTTCTCTCATTTTTCATCATTTGCCTATTCCTTCTGCGTCTTCCTTTCCCCTTCAGCATTTTTGAGCATATCATTTTGAATCCTTGGCATATCATGGTTTATCCTTTCAAGGAGCATTATCTAAAAAGCTTGCCTTCTTCCGAAAAAAATTAAAAAAATAGAAAAAATAAAAAAAAATAGAAAAATTAAAAAAATAGCAAAAAATTGAAAAAATTGAAAATGTGCCATGGTGAAAACTTGAAAACAGGCACCTTGGTAGCAAAAGTAAAGAGAAATAAATCCGTCCTATGGTGAAAACCACTCCCTTGTGGCGCCTTGGATAAGTACCATGATGAAAACCTGGCAATCAGACATCATGCGTAGTTCTTCTACATATTTCATCCATTCTGTCTTCTCTCTTTGATTTTGACAATGTTGATCTATACACGAACATTTGGCTATTTGTGAGCTATCTTACAATGATCTTGCTTTCACTCCTTTCATGTTTCGCTTTCGTATTTTCTTTCATTCATTCTAGCCTTTCGCTATCCTTTTCCCCCTTGGTCTTGATCTAAAAATAAAAATAAAAGTAAAACATGATGCTATGAAGCCTCTTGACATGTCTACTCCTTTGGACTGCATCCTTTCCTTCTTTTTCATTACACTTTTGAGGCTTATCCTATGCTATCCTTTCATTGCTTGTCCAAATGCGCTTTACATGACAACAATTTTTTCCCTAGCCTGGGTACTCTTGAGGAGTTTGACCTTGAGGATTTCTTCCTTTCACTCTCCTTCATTCTCATGTCTTCCATCTCTTTCACCAGCTTGGTGATCCATCTTGTCCCTCACATTGCTAGATATTGGGACTGCACGATGTGATTTTTCTCATGAGTTTAATGCCCATTTCTGTTTGGGGGCATCCTTTGTACATATTTTATGATCCTGAAAAAATTCCAAAAGAAAATTCATATATGATGCTGAAAAAATCCTACAAAGCATAAAAACTCCTAAAAAAATACAAAAAAATCAAAATATTCAAAAAATCAAAAAAATAGAAAAAGTGCCTTGGTGAAAACCTAGCAATAGGCGCCTTGGTAGCAAAAATATAAAAAAAATTGAAAAAATGAAAAAAGAATCCAAGTGGTGAAAACCTGGAAACAGGCGCTACTTGAGGCCTTTGTACCCCTATTTGTTAGCATGCGTCCTCGACACTTAACCACTTTCCATCCTTTGGCCTAGTCTGGAATTGGTCTTTGTCTTTGTCTAGGGGGCATAACTGTTCGCATAGGTCCTTTTGGTGCGCTTGCCTCTTGGGGCATTTCACAACAAGTGTTTTTCAACACCACTCCAAACAGTGTTTTTCAACACTACCCTTGCGTCGAGTGTTTCTTAACACTTATCAGATGTCTTACTCAATAGTCCAAAGTATGATGCGATATTTCTCATTAGCAGATATGATACGCAGAATTTGACTCTATGACCAACACACACGCACTTAAACAATTAACTCGCTGACGATATGGTGACTTTATTTTTCTTTGTGTGCTGTCTATGAGGATTTCTTTGATGAGTGGTCTCTCCCTGAGAAGTTTTCGATGATGCATAGCTAGAAGACTGAGGGTATGAGAACATGTTTTCTTTCTTTATCTGCTTGTGGGTATATTTTGTTGGTCCTAATTGTCATGAGCATTTATGCTGGTCTTACTTGACACTATGGATTAACAAGGTATTATCCTTGACTATTTTGCGAGTGCATGCTTTTAGCTATCCTGACTTTCATGTGTCTTGATACAAGCATAATCTCACCATATCAAATTTAGGTGATCTCACTGTATTAGTCATCTTGACCTATATGTCTTTGATGCCTAGGTGAGATTCCTACATTTCTATCTGATAACGATCATATTCATATCCACATAGTTATGCTAGTGTGCATTGTATGATCTTACGATGCTACCAAATGCTCGATGATGATAATTAGATGTCTATAAGCGTTGTGACCTTGCAAGTCAACCACTTTCATAGTAGCTTGCATTTTTTTTAGGTTCATGATAGTTTAGTTTTGCACTTTGCATATGAAGAGAGCTCTCCTTTTCATCTTTCATGGACCTATCAGTCGATTGTGCTCACCTTTCACTTCTTCTTGATCATATCTTTCACTCCTTGTCTTTCACATCACAACCTTTTCTATTCCTATAGCATTTTGACTTTTTGACCAATTTTCAAAACACCTCGGAATTGCGCAAAAATTGCACTCTTAGCTAATTTCGACGTCCTGGATCCATTTTCGGACTCAAAATCAAAATCCGAGGTCATCTTGATAGTCAAAATTGCATTTCAAAATCTTCTCCCCCTTCTGCGCAGTTGGCTGATCTTTTGAGGCCTAATCTTTTAATTTTTGTTGGGGCATCGTCATTTCTTCATTTCCATGTCTTCCAAACTTCTAGTCTTTCATTCATCTTCATTCCACTCCCTCATTTCTCATGTTTGACTACATCTTTTCAGTCAGGCTGGGGCATGTTGTATTGCCTAATGGTTAACCTATTTGACCTTTACCTTCGATTGTGATTTTATTATGATTTGATCAACCTTATCAATTTTCTGTCTCTCCTTTACTTGATTTCGATTTCGATTCCGAGGGGGCAGTACCTATGGGATTCTCATCCCTGATCCTCTTGATTCTCTTGATTCAGACATCTTTTGTGAGCTTTTGCTCAAAACTTGAGATTCTTATCTCTCATTTTTAGACATTGATTATTGCCTAGCAGCGACGGTGATAGTTTTGTCTAAAGATTGATTTGCACCTAGTAGCGACGGTGTTGGTCTAAGCTTTTGTTTATGTTTTGTCCGGATGTGATCCCAAATCGATCTCACATCTGAGTTGTTTTGTGATCCCAAATCGATCTCACATTGCAACTTCATTCTTTGACTACATATGTTCTCAAATCGATCATACATTAGTCAAAGAGGGGCAAATGTATGCACCCAAAAATGGTCGCCTAGACTTTGGGCCCCATTTATTCAATTTATCAACCCTGAATCATTTTGATCATTAATCAATATTTTCAACATTATCAATCTCTTGATCAAATCTTAGTTTCGATCATATATTGGATTTTTATCCTTGGGCTAACCATTTATCCTAAGTCTTTATTTGATTAAAAGGAATATTTCCTCCCCTTTCAATTAAATAAAAAGCCCCCACTTTCCCTCTTATCCTAAGTTGCACAAATAAAGCATTATTCATATTTTATAAAAAGGGAAAAAGCACTTTTGTCTCACATGAGGCTCAAAAGTCAACACTTCACTCTCATTGGAGGATACTTGTGCACATGGATTGCTCCTCTTTCAAGCTCCACCGCTGATTAAGATCTTTTGCCTCTTAATCTCAATGGTCCATTCCTTTGCATTTCTTATAAAAGGAGAGCTCTCTCCTTCATTTGCATAGATATCCATATTTTATGCTATTGTTATGCTGCAGGTTTTCTAGGTACATTTGGAGCTTTTTGAAGACATTGAAGACTTGTTGCTTTCATCATTTTAGTTGCATTCCATAGTAGTTTTGCTTTCATAGTTACATTTATGGCATTCTTAGTGTAGATTTCCTTTTATGCAATCTCACATAGTCTAAATAGGAAGGATTTGTAATCCATTGCTATTTCCTTTCATAGATTAGTTGCATTGTACTTCCATTTTCATAGCATAGCTTGCACATTTGCATCTTCATCTTAGTTGCATTGCATTGCATTTCATATTGGATTCTTGGAGATATTGGCATTGTTGCCCTTGTCTTCATTGTGAATCTCTCATTGTGTGGTTGACTAGCAAGGTCACCTTCTTGTAGCTCTAGCTGAGAGCAAAACTCATAGTCCCTTGCAACTCCATGCATAAAGAGCTATGAGCCGCTTTGTGAGGCCTCATTCTTGAGCAACCTTGCATGTAATGGTTCATAGAAGTGCATATTTTAGTGTGTACAAGTATCACAAACAAATGAAAATAATAGCTAAATTGCCACAAAGAATAAGCTATTTTAACAAATAAAGAACAATTAAGCACTATATGGATCTCTATTTAGGGATGCTAATGCAAAGCTCTCAGCAAGCTTCCATTAGTGACAGTCCTAAAATGAGAATGAATGATAAACAATGCTAAACGTTTAATTCTAAATGAAATTACACCTATTTAGCTCTAAATTTACCTTTCAAGCTATAAATTGCAAGAGGTTTGATGCTATTCTTAGATTTTGTGGATGATTATTGATTGAATTATGCCTTGCTTTTATAGATTTTGGCAAAGGTAGGGGGTGTGGTTGATTTGATCATGATTGAGTTTGAGTTAAGTCCATAGTTCCACCTTTGGAGACCATTTAAATATTTTGTCCTCAAAGTTTGGGACAAGAAGACAAAATGAGTGGACAAGACGCATCCTCCAAGTGAGTGATTGAGATTCAATTTAGGTTTGATCCATGTGAGCTTGGTCCTCAATTCCTATTGGTTGATTCATTTTCCTCCCATTTGGTGGTTGAGAGAAAATAGGAATTAATTAATTGAATTTATTTAATTTGTTTAGCCATGTGTAACCCTTAAATGAGTTGATTTGATTTAAATTGAACTATGTAATTAATTAGATTAATTACACAATTGATTGGTTAATCATGATTTATTTGATTCAAGTTGATTTTATGACTTTTGATTTTTAATTAAATTAATTTAAGGCTTGATTTAAATTTTAATTTGATAAATGATTGATTTGATTCAATTGCTCTAATTTTTGCCTTGATTGTTCACTTGATCAATTTTGTCCAAATGTATGTGATTATTATAGGCAATTTAGTATAGTTTTATCATTGAGAGCATCATCATAATGGAGGAATATCTTTGCATCTTAAAGATTTTTATCATTTAGCTTGGAATTTGCATCAATAATAACATAGATCCATCAATTCATCATAATTCTCATTTTCTAGGTTGTCACTTGAATCTAATTTGCAACTAAGAGCATTAATTAAGTCCCTAGAATTAGAGAGCAATAGGACGCTCGTGATTGTTTTCAATTCATTGCTTTAACTAGTTTTATATCTTTATTTGAGTTGAAAGATCATTCTAATGTTCTATATAGGTTTGTGATACACAAATTACACACACAAAGTCAGTACTACTTCCTGGTTTCCTTTTCAAGTCACAACAACCTGCTATCTATTTTTTATTAGTCAGACTTTCTTGAAAGTGCTTATAGTTGTCTATTTAGTCTTTTATCTTGCATCATTATGTCATTTTGTCTAAATCCATCTCATCTTAATCATAATCATGATCATAATCATGAAGGATCATTTCACTCACTCAGTGCTTAAGTCCTACTTGATCCTATTGGATCATCTTCCTTTAGATTGTGCATTGGGGAAATCTGGACAAATCTCTCGTGTATCTTGCTCCCCATTTTTCTATTGTACAATAACCATAGCCAATCTTTGAAAAAAAATCATTGAATTGAGGTAAAAAGTTTGTAAATATGTCCAACGACACAAAAGACTCCATAAAGATTTAAAAATATGTTTACTTGTTCAAATTAAATTGAGATAAAACATCATTCCATGTTAACCAATTTAGCATAGTGAAATCCCAAAACTCTACAATCTTATAGATGCCTTTTTCAAATAACAAACATTATTGTTTTGGAAACCTAAAGGCTAAAGGTTGTCCACAATGCAAAATATATTTGGTCCACCAAATAGATGAGGTATAAAATTTAAAACCACATAGAAGAGAGGTATCTCTCCATCTTAAAAGATGACTTATCTTTTGCCATAATTTCTAAATTGATTGGACATAAGGTAAGTCCTTAGTAGGAAAAAAGAATCATGAAGTATTTTATCTAACCAACCGACAACCTGCCATTTTTCTTTAACAAAGGCAAGGCTAATTCAGTTATGGACAAGAATTTTGCAAGGTTCCTCCCCTTAACAACTCTAACAATCCATTTAGCTACTAAGAAATTGTTAGATTAGGTGAAAGACTAATCTCCTAAGAACACCTGCATGCATAACTCTATCACATGGAAGAAGCAAAGACAGAAAGCAAGAAAAATCTATGGAGGCCAAAAAGCCAGAGACATCATATGCACAATATTACAATATGATAGTCTAATGTGTTAAGAAATACAAAGAGGTGAATCCTTATAAAAGGAATCACGAAACCCTAAAAGGGAAACCCTAAGGTTGGCTTAAGCAACTAGAGTGAATAGGTGAGTTAGTAATTAGATCAAAATGATTTAATTAATAACCCAAAAGACTATTACTCTAACACCCCCCCTTAAGATAAGCTTAGGGAGAAGCAAAACCTAGGAAACTATTGCAGAAAGCAGGAAAGATGGGTCCTAGCAACAAGGCCTGATCAGGTACCCAAGTACAAGAAAATAAACTAGATGAAGGAAAAAAAGCCTCCAATCTAGGGAATGTCCCAAAGAAAGGAACAAGAAAGAGCATGAAGCATCTCTGAAGCATGAAGCTACAAACACTGTCATAAGAAACTGCTGGAACCCCCACTGAAATAATGCATGATTAGGTAGAGAAGACAAAATCTGAAGAGCTGATCAATCAAAGAGGTGACCTCCAAAATAGGAATGAACGAGTGTCTATATAGTAGATGAACCATCTCACTGAAATGCATAGGTGCCTAGCCACTGCATCCACCTAGTACATAGGAACAAGAACTGAATACGTAGATCACTCAACCGAACCAAGGAAGCATAGAACTAATAAGTGAACCCCCCCATAATGCTAAATAGGGAGAGGGGTGACAGGAACACTGAAATGCAATGCCAGAAACATCTGCAAGAAGAAGAATTAGGAACACCAACAGTGCAACAGAAGTACAAGCACAAGATAAAGGGCGGTGTCACCGACACACAGCATGGGCTAATGTCATGGAAGGAACACTCACTTGACAAAGGTGGATGAGCACAAAAGGCAAAACATCATAACCCCCCATGACACTTTATAACTGAGTGCGAGTACAAACAAACACAAGGTGTACAAGATCCCAGATATGAAAAAGTAGGCACTTTATCTCAGTGCGTTTACAAAAACAAAAAAGCTATAGAAGAGAAGCATACAATGCTCAGAAGTCAGAAAGAAGAGTGAGCCAGAAGAACAGAAGAAGAGATCCCAAGACCTGTAGAACCCAAGTAATTCGCCAGAGTGTGAAAGTGTAAAACTCAAAGGAGAAAGAACTTGGAGAAGAATCTGAATAAAATAACCCTACAACTGAATAACTCACAGAACTAGCTTTCCGATGATATATGGTGAGCCCAAAAAAGAGTCCAGATGAGCAAGATATGGCTCCCGAAAGGTAGAAAAAGACATCAGACTTTAATAGCAAAAAACACTGTCAAAATAGTAGAGCCAAAAACTCTAACCTCCATAATTGGAAAGAGCTCAGAAAGATCTTTTCGATGATATAAAGAAGTATGAAAAAGGCCTCCGTATGCTCAAGATATTGCAAAAAAGGTGTTAGGGGGGTAGAATCGGCATGATCGCAGAGAACATCTGACTTTGATAGCAAAAAAGAGCATCAAAAAAGCAAAATCATAAAACCATACTAGTAAATTCGAATCAGGCTTGGAACCAGCTTTCCAACGATATATCGCACACCCAATTATGATCCCATATGCTCGAGATATCGCAATTAATGCCCAGGTACCCTTAAAAAAACTCAAAAAATGAGTAAAGAGGGTTAACACTACTGACGTATCCTGACGTCAGCAAAAGACCTGGGCTAAAAAAAATAAGCCCTAGTCACCTACGTGACTAGGGGCTAGGTGGAGGTGGGTCGGCGGAGTGGCGGTGGCGGGGGCTATGACAGAGGCCGTGGTGGTGGCCGCTGGAGTCTGGGCCGCAGTGGGCAGCGGGCGAAGCGGCAGGCCGTGGGCACGGGTGGGGTAGCGGTCGTCTAAGGGCGGCGGAGGAGCTGCGGCTCTGCGGAGGCTGCTCTGTGGTGGCTGCTTTGTGGTGGCAGCTCTGCGGTGGCCGCAGGGTGGTGCCCGTGTGGCCGCCCCCGAAATTTTTTTTTTAATTTTTTGAAAAAAAATCATCATCTCGGGTTGCGTGCCAAGTCGTATGGCCTGGTATGCAAAAAAATTTGCCTCAAACTATAAAGGTGTCCAAAATGGACAAATTTTATATGGATTCTAAGGTTTTGGGGTGCTCTGAGCGCAATGGTGATGTCCGTTTAAGCCCAAAATGACCAGAAACAAAGGTCCCCCCTAAATCCACATAAAAAGCTTCTGAAAAACATAGAAAACCTCCTGCTTCTGAACACTTCAATAAAACACGAACAACGAGCAGCAAGATGGGTCTGATACCATGTTAGATTAGGTGAAAGACTAATCTCCCAAGAACACCTGCATGCATAACCCTGTCACATGGAAGAAGCAAAGACAGAAAGCAAGAAAAATCTATGGAGGCCAAAAAGCTAGAGACATCATATGCACAATATTACAATATGATATTCTAATGTGTTAAGAAATACAAAGAGGTGAATCTTTATAAAAAGAATCATGAAACCCTAAAAGGGAAACCCTAAGGTTGGCTTAAGCAACTAGAGTGAGTAGGTGAGTTAGTAATTAGATCAAAATGATTTAATTAATAACCTAAAAGACTATTACTCTAACAGAAATTACCTTGAGTATTTGGGCCAATTAGTCTCAAACCACCTTTACACGTAGGTTGAATGTGACGAGTCTAAGAAGTGGATATTGTACACACAAAAGTAGTGCACTTCTATGAATCCTTACAATCAAGAACACTCAAGAATGAGGTCTCAAAAATCGATCCATAGCTCTTTATGTATGGAGTTGCAAGATTTAAAATTGCTCTCAACTAGAATTAATAGGCTTAATGACCTTGCTAGTCAACCACACAATAAGAGATTCAAATGAAGACAAGGGCAAGAGTGCCAATATCTCCAAGAATCAAATGAAATGCAATGCAAGTAAGCTAAGAATGAGGATGCAAATATGCAAGCTATGTTATGAAAATGAAAGTATAATCTAAACTATGAAATAGAAATAACAAGTGTTTCAATCCTTCCTATTAAACTAGATGAGTTATTCTAAAGCGTGAAAGGAAATCTAAACTATGAAAGCATGAAATATGAAGCTACTATGCAAGAATGAAAACTAAACTATGAAGCAATGAAGAAAGCCAAGATGTGATGCAACAATGATCTCCAAAAAGCTTCAAAGTCTTCAAGAATTCCTGCAGCATAAAGTTAGCATAAAAGTGAATGACCTAAAATGAAGAAGAGAGTTCTTCTTTTATAGGAAATGAGGAGAAATGGACCATGGAGATTAAGAGGCAAAAGACTTAATCAAGGGTGGAGCTTGAAAGAGGAGCAATCCATGTGCACAAATATCCTCCAATGAGAAAATAAGAGTTGACTTTTGTGTCCATATGAGACAAAAAGTGTTTTTTCTTATTTTTATAAAATAGGAATAATGTTTTATTTGTGCAACTTAGGATAAGAGGAAAAGTGGGGGCTTTTTATTTAATTAAAAGGGGAGGAAATATTCTTTTTAAATAAATAAAAACTTAGAATAAAATGGTTAGCCCAAGGCAAATAATCGAAAATGATAAAATAGGATTTGATAAAGGAAATTGATATAATTGAAAATATGCTGATTTTTTAAAATATTGATTCAGAGATTTGATAAATTGCAAGAATGAGGCCCAAAGTCTAGGCGACCATTTTAGGGTGCATACATTTGCCCCTCTTTAACTAATGTGTGATCATTTGAAGAACACATGCAGTCAAAGAAGAATTGAAATGTGAGTTTATTTTGGGATCACAAAACAACTCAGATGCGTGTTCATTTTGGGAACACGCTTGGACAAAAATAAACAAAAGATTCTAGACATGAGTTCATTTTGGGATCACATCCAAAATAAGAGATAAAAATATCAAGCTGAGCAAAAGCTCATAAAAGACAGCTGAATCAAGAAAATCAAGGATTAAATCCAATAGGTACTGCCCCCTCGGAATCGAAATCGAAATCAAGTAGAGGAGAACAACAGATTGATAAAAGATGATCAAATCATAATGAAATCATAATCGAAGATAAAGGATAATAGGATAACCATTAGGCAGTGAAAACATGCCCCAATGATGAATGAGAAGAAAAGAAATGGGGTGAATGGAAGACTAGAAGTGTGAAAGACATGAAAAGGAAGAAATTCCATCAAAGATCAAAGAATTATGCCTCAAAAGGTTAGTCAACTGCACAGAAGAAAGAGAAATTTTGAAATGTGATTTTAACTATCAAAATGACCTTGGATTTTGATTTCGAGTCCGAAAATGGATCCAGGACGTCGAAATTAGCTAAAGGTGCAATTTTTACACAATTCTGAGGTGTTTTGAAAATTAGGTCGAAAAGTCAAAATGTTATAGAAAAGAAGCGAAAGACATGATCGAGAAGAAGCGAAAGATGAGCACAATTGACCAACAAGTCCATGAAAGATTAAAAGAGAGCTCTTTCCATATGCGAGATGAAAAACTAATCTAATCATGAACCTAAAAATGCAAGCTACTATGAAAAGTGGTTGATTTGCAAGGTCACAACGCTAATAGACATCTAATAATCATCATCGAGCTTTATTGGTAGCATCACAAGATCATACAATACACACTAGTATGACTATGGGTATATGAATATGATCTATATCAGATGAAGATGTGGGAATCCCACCTAGGCATCAAAGACATATAGGTCAAGATGATTAGTGCAGTGAGATTACCTAAGTTTGCTATAGCAAGATTATGCTTGCATCAAGACACAAAGAAAGTAAAGATGGTTATAAGCATGCACTTGCATAAAAATAGTCAAGGATAATACCTTGTCAATCCCTAGTGTCAAGTAAGACCATCATAAATGCTCATGACAGTTAGGATCAACGAAATATACCCACAAGCAGATAAAAAAATAAAACATGTTCTCATACCCTTAGTCTTCTAGCTATGCATCATCGAAAACTATTATAGGGAGAGACCACTCATCAAAGAAATCCTCATAGACAACACATAGAAAAATAAAGTCAACATATCTCAATTGAGTTGATTGTTTAAGTGCGTGTGTGTTGGTCATAGAGTCAAACTTTGAGTACCAAATTTGCTAGTGAGAAATATTGCATCATTCGAGACTACAGGTAGGATATTTGATAAGTGTTGAGAAACACTCGACGCTAGGAAAGTGTTGAAAAACACAATTGGGGTGGTGTGATTATTTTTTGGGGATTTTGAATTTTTTGATTTTTTGATATTTTTGAAATATATAATTTTTTTGAAGATACATCAAAGTGCCTATTGCTAGGTTTCCACTAAGATGATCATTTTTTAAGGACATTTTCCAATTTTTAGAATTTTTAACAATATATCATTTTTTGGAGGTTTTTTCAAAATCAATAAGTATGTACAAAAGATGCCCTCAGACAAAATGGGCATCAAACTCTCAAGCAAGATCACATCATGTAGTCCCAATTTCTAGCAAGGTGGAGGACAAGAGGGAATAGCAAGCTGGTGGAAGAGATGGAAGACAAGAGAATGAAGGAGAATGAAGGAAAAAAATCTTCAAAGGAAAACTCCTCAAGAGTACCCAAGCTAAGGAAAAATTATCATGTAAAGCACATTTGGACAAGCAATGAAAGGCCAGCATAGGATAAGTCACAAAAGTGTAATGCAAAAGAAGAAAATGATGCAGTCCAAAGGAGTAGACATGTCAAGAGGCTCCATAGCATTATGTTTAACTCTTTTTTATTAGATCAAGACCAAAGGGGAGAAGGATAGTGAAAGGCTAGAGTGAAAGGAGGAAAATAAATATGAATGCTAAACATGAAAGGAATGAAAGCAAGATCATCATAAGATAGCTCACAAGATAGTCAAATGTTCGTGTATAGGTCAACATTGTCAAGATCAAATAGAGAAGACAGAATGGATGAAATATGTAGAAGAACTACGCATGATGCCTGATTGCCAGGTTTTCATCATAGTACTTATCCAAGGCGGCACAAGGGAGTGGTTTTCACCATAGGATGAATTTATTTCTCTTTACTTTTGCTACCAAGATGCCTATTTCCAGGTTTTCACCATGACACATTTTCAATTTTTTCTTTTTTTTTTGAATTTTGTCTTTTTTTGGAAGAAGGAAAGCTTTTCAGATAATGCTCCTTGAAAGGATAAACCATAATATGCCAAGGATTCAAAATGACATGCTCAAAGATGTTGATAGGGAAAGGAAGATGGAAAGGAAGATATGATCAACATCGACACACACCTTGAAGGGTGGCGAGAGGATGGAGGAAATTTGAACGAAGGAATATGACGAATGGATAGCAGAGGTTGCGGTTTAAGTGCATGGAATGGAAGAATATTTTTGGAAGAAGATGAAGTGGAAGCCTTTGGAAGCTTGAATGTCAACTTCACTTTTTGTTCAATATTAAACTCTTTCAAGAGAGACTTTGGAATCCATATAGTCGTAGGCTTTTTATTTCTTTTTGATAATTTAGAGAGAATATCTTCAATGATAGATTTTGGAACCCATACTTGTCTTGTAGTTTTCTTCTTAGATATCTCTTTTGACTTTATGCTTCCATGTCGATTAGAGGAGACATGGTGATCTTTTTTTTATGGATTCTTGTATTGCTTATTTTTCTTATATTGAACATTCAAGTGACTTCCAAAAAACTTGGGACTTGTGGAAGAAGTAGGAGGATATGACTGGTTTAGATGGGTAAGTGGATGAAAAGGATTCAAGGGTATGCATCTATGTTGATCTTGAGGAAAGATAGGAGATGGAGGGACATAAGGACCCAAAATGGATGACAAATTAGGAGAGTTAGGAGGGGAAAGTGAAGGGACATAAGGGCCCAAGATGGAAGGAAGACATGAAACCCTTAGTATTGGTGGAGGAGGTCCAAGGATGGAAGCGGAAGATGCAAAAGGATAATCAATAAGTTCATCAACATCTATATGACAACCAAAGACATTAGCATCTTTAGAGTGAGCATTAGGATTTACAATAGAATCATGGACATCTTGAATAGGAGCAACTTCTTTGATAGGAAGTTTCAAAGCTTGCAAAGACTTATGAAGAGTAGAAAGTGGAAGTGAACATGGAGTGGTAGAATAAGAAGATGGAAGACTTTGATCTTGACAAGGAGCTTTGGATAGCATAAGTGTATCATCTTTCTTTTAATTTTCAATAGGCTTAACATCAGAAGTAGCAGCACTATCATCAATAAGCTCAATAGTGTAAGTAATAGCTTGATCTTGCTTAGGAGAAGACTTAAGACATGGTGGAATGAATGAGGAAGGGCGTAGAGGATCAAAAGAACTATGAAACAGATAAGAGACATCATGAAAATGATTGGATGACATGGAGGGTTCTTGATCTTGATCTTTCTTTATGTTTTTTTTGTATCATTTTTAGAGTCCTCTTGACATGGAGCCACTTTTAAGGACAAGGAAGCATGTTGAAATTGTATAGAAGACTTTGGAAGAGATGGTGAATGACTAGTTGAAGTAGGCATTATAGCGCATAAAGAATTAGGCTCTTTAGGTTTAGCATTATTGAAAGTATTTGCAGCCAAGTGAAGGTTAGCTTGAGTTTCTTTAAGAGGTAGCCCTTGAGGATAACTACAGGGAACCACATAAAAAGCATTAGGACTTTCGTTGGATGAAGGATTTGAAATAGATTTGGAAGACTCGGAAGCTTTAAGAAATGTGTGGGTATTGGAGGAATTAGGGGATGGAAGGGAACCATCACAAAACAAAGGTTTAGCATTAACATGATCTTGCCTGAGAGTGTAATCTTTATTTTCAGCATGAGAATTCTTAGAGGAGAGAAGCTCATAGTATCTACATTTATAATCAATGCAAAAAAATTTCTCTTCCTCAACAGTAGTAGATGTATCATATTGGTCACAACAAATATCATAATCCCTTTCAAAATTAGAATCATGTGGATCACCATCACAATCCATCCAATAGGATGACCCTTTAGTAAGCTTGAGCACACGACGAGGACTCTTAGGAGTAGAAGTTTCATAGGCATGACTATATGGCTCATCATCATAGCCATCATAATAGTCATCATAGTTATCAAAGGTGGGTGTGTCACTCTTCATGGGAGAGGTATCACAAGGATTACTATATTGCTCATATTGAGAAGTAAGACTCTTGGGAGAAGTAGAAGATGAATGAGATTGTGAAGAAGAGGAAAGTGAAGACCTAGTGGAGGAAGAAGGCTTGGATAATGAAGAATGCGAATAATGTCTAGAAGAGTCATGATAAGACTTGGAAAATGAAGAATTTGAATGATGTCTAGAAGAGTCATGATAAGACTTGGAAGGTGAAGAAGAATGAGAAGACTTAGATGATGAAGGATGTTTGGAAGAAGAAGATCATGAGAGGATCATGAGCATGATTCTACCAAAGGCGGGTGATTCATTTGCTTTCTTTCGTATTTTTGTCATAAATTTATCATCAATGAAACAGTTCGAAGAATGATATTTTTCAAATTGAGCAAGGAGATCAAGATCATCCATTTTCAAGAGAGGTTCTATAGCAAGATAGTTGAAACTCATGGTTTTAGAAGAGGAGGAATCAAGCATGGAAGAAATGAATAGAAGAGATGAAATAGAAGAAGGTAGACTAGATAATAAGAGGAAAATAATCAAGAAGACATGAAGAATTTAGGAAGAATCATGAAGAAAGAAGAGAAAGGATGAAAATGGAAGACTAGGAAGACATGGAAGAAGCGGAAGAAAGAAGACTAAGAGTCATTTTTTTGCAATTTGATACCATTGAAATTCATTTGGATATTGAGCAACATGTCATAACACCTAAGATCTAAGATGGACTGACCAAGGAAGACTGGAAGTGACACAAATTAGTAAGACAACAACCAACAATGAGATAGCAAAATAACTCTATGCGATAGTTTCCAGGAAAGCAATGCGACTCTTGACCAGTGAATGTGAAAAACTCAATTTTAAAGGCAATTTGGTCAATGTTGTAGGTTGCAAGTTCGATTTCATAGTCCAGAATATAGTAATAGCAGATAATAAACAAGTTTGCAAACAATAGGTGATCAAACATGTCATAAAACACTTAAAACAAGGGCAAAAGCAACCTTGCTAAGACAAACACTTGTGATATCAAAGCAATAAAATCCTATGAATGCTACCGTGATGTTTGTTGTTCAAGAATGTTTACATGGGTATATCACAACGAGAACACTTCAAACACTTTTTTAGCCTATAAAGACAATGACTCAATACTTAACAACTTGGCCCACACTTGATGTCACATTGCCTCACACAAAGTGGTTACCCACAATAGATATTGGCTTTGTCATGGAAGTGCCAATGACACAACCAAAGGAACACAGATGGTGAGTAATCTTGGGGTGATCCGGGTTATTCCACTTGGATCAATCCTTGCACCAAGAAGCTAAGTGGAAAAATAGGGTGGCTTCTAACTATGGTTCTTAATAAGGGCTTCCATTCATAGTACCCCTCTTACTCCCCAAAGGGACTCCTTACTTTGCGGCAAGTAACGGACCTCGCGGCCTCAAGAGTACCTTAAGCATTCTTGCTCAATATTTTGCCCATGGTCACAATCCTACAAGTACTCACATCAAGCGAAGACAAGCACTATGTCTACCAAGGTTTTGTGTCCTCGATAGCCTTAAGTTTATAGTGGGTCAGAATAGCCGACAATAAGCTTGTCCCCACTTGGGTCATTCTTCTTGATTGCTCAAGAGCAAGCCTGCTAAAAGATTCTAACAATCTAAACAAAAATTGGATCAACTTATGAGATTAAATGATTTTGTTTCACCACAAGGGTGAAGAGCATACTCCTTTATCTCAAAGCTTTCTCCCAAACACACCAAGCAAAGTTCAATTACCCTCTTGTTTCCAAAATTTTAAGATGGGTCAAGATTTTATGGTTCACCACAAGGGTGAAGAGCATACTTCTCCTACCACCTCAAAATTCCTTCTACAAGATATTATGTTCCTATGAAATGAAACAACTAGTAATTGCCACACTTGAAATGAAATAAACAACAAGCACTTGATTGGGTTTTTATACTTTGGGCAGCCCTATAAAAACTGTTAGTAGCCCTTGTACATTTGAAGCTTTGACATGCATTCTTTTGGCAAAATATTTCAAGAAAATGTACCTCCAACCACAACTTGTTAGACCCACAAGATTAGCAAAATCCAAAATCTAAATGAAATATGCAACTAAACTCTGCTTAACCACAATGAACTAAACCAGCAAACTAATTACATCTAAACTTGGCCAAAAAGATCTAAAAAATAGCTCACTGTCGGTACAGGCGACATTGTAATCAGCAGGATTGTCGCGCGACACTTCTTTGCATAATGGTGTGACAGTTTAGTTTGATGCGACAGTTCATTGACCTGCAGGCGACAATTTATGCCAAACAGTGAGACACTTTTTGTCAAACAGTGCCACACTTTTAACTGGTAAAGTGCCGCGCTGCTATACAAGAAACTGTCACACGACACTGGTGAAAGATGTTGTATGACACTCTGAGATAGAAAATCAGAGACCGAAAATAAAGTCAAAAATTGATGAAAAATTTGACGGAAATGTAGAAAATAAAGGACAAAATGCTAATGTTCTGCCCCACGATGGGCGCCAAAAATGTACACACAAAAGTAGTGCACTTCTATAAATCCTTACAATCAAGAACACTCAAGAATGAGGTCTCAAAAATTGATCCATAGCTCTTTATGTATGGAGTTGCAAGATTTGAAATTGCTCTCCGCTAGAGCTAATAGGCTTAATGACCTTGCTAATCAACCACACAATGAGAGATTCAAATGAAGACAAGGGCAAGAGTGCCAATATCTCCAAGAATCAAATGAAATGCAATGCAAGTAAGCTAAGAATGAGGATGCAAATATGCAAGCTATGTTATGAAAATGAAAGTACAATCTAAACTATGAAATGGAAATAACAAGTGTTACAATCCTTCTTATTAAACTAGATGAGTTATTCTAAAGCATGAAAGGAAA
The DNA here is from genome assembly GCA_027943335.1 of Chamaecyparis obtusa. NCBI lineage: Eukaryota > Viridiplantae > Streptophyta > Pinopsida > Cupressales > Cupressaceae > Chamaecyparis > Chamaecyparis obtusa. Next base: position 551,832 of record BSBK01003840.1, read on the forward strand.
TCTAAACTATGAAAACATGAAATATGAAGCTACTATGCAAGAATGAAAACTAAACTATGAAGCAATGAAGAAAGTCAAGATGTGATGCAACAATGATCTCCAAAAAGCTTCAAAGTCTTCAAGAATTCCTGCAGCATAAAGTTAGCATAAAAGTGAATGACCTAAAATGAAGAAGAGAGCTCTTCTTTTATAGGAAATGAGGAGAAATGGACCATGGAGATTAAGAGGCAAAAGACTTAATCAAGGGTGGAGCTTGAAAGAGGAGAAATCCATGTGCCAAATATCCTCAAATAAGAAAATAAGAGTTGACTTTTGTGTCCATATGAGACAAAAAATATTTTTTTCCTTTTTTATAAAATAGGAATAATGTTTTATTTGTGCAACTCAGGATAAGAGGAAAAGTGGGGGTTTTTAATTTAATTAAAAGGGGAGGAAATATTCTTTTTAAATAAATAAAAATTTAGAATAAAATGGTTAGCCCAAGGCAAATAATCGAAAATGATAAAATAGGATTTGATCAAAGAAATTGATATAATTGAAAATATGCTGATTTTTGAAAATATTGATTTAGGGATTTGATAAATTGCAAGAATGAGGCCCAAAGTCTAGGCGACCATTTTAGGGTGCATACAGATATAAACTCCATGCTACCACCCCATTTAGTCCATAGGAATCGTCAAATGGTTTTAATTAAGTCCTAATAACCCTTGATAAAAGGCATCCAATGGAATGAATAATAAGCATGAGTGGCCAATAAAATTTTGTTAGTGACTTAGATTATTATAGCTTTTTGGATAGAAATTTGTTTTCCTAGTTAAAATGCTTAACTTTGATTATGTTGAGATACCAACTATACATATCAAAGAGAGAAACTTCAAGACCAAAGGGTTTCCCAAGATACCTCATAATTTCATTGTTCTTGATCTATCTCCATTCTCGTGGTATCTCATGAGGAATAAGCCCCATCTTGAATCAATTAATTTTTGCCATGAGCAAGCTTAGATCTAGAGACAACACAATACAACTTCAAAATACCCATAATGTTAGAAATGCCTTTTTCAAAATTTTACAAGAATAACAAATTTCCATTAGCATAGTGCGAGTTAATAACAAGAACATTTCGCGGGATGTATATGCCTAAGATGATATTCATATTGCTTGTGCACTTTATATCATAAAAACCAATGCATTACATGTAAGCACTTAGAGATAAGAAGGTAAGGGGCATCCTTGACGAATAGATCTCTAATATGAAAGGATAAATCATCACATTATTAAAATGATTTGAGAGTCAACATATTGAAATAACATTTGAACACGAGATCATATTTTAGGACCAAACCCTTGTATGCACCCTAAAATGGTCGCTTAGACTTTGGGCCCCATTTATTCAATTTGTCAAATATCAATTTCTTGAATCAATGCTTTGCAATTTTCAAATCAATTCCTTGATCAAATCGCAATTAAATCAATAATTCAAATATTTCTAAAGTTTGATCATTTCATCAATAATTTTATTTAATTAAAAGAAATATTCTCTTTTAAATAAATAAAATAGGCTTATTTAATTAAAAGAAATATCTTAAATAAAATAATCTTATTTAATTAAAACCCCTTTTAATTGAATGATTTTATCTTATTTAATTAAATATTCTTCTTTTTATTAAATAAACTTATCTTATTTATTTAAAAGATAATTCCTCTTTTAAATAAATAAAATCCCCACTTAAAACAAAATCTGTGATGGAAAAGGAAATAAATCAAATAAAAACAAAATAAAAATCTTTTTCCTGATTCTTTCAATAATTTTATTTAATTGAAAGAAATATTCCCTCTTAAATAAATAAAATAACTTTATTTAATTGAAAGAAATATCTTTTAAAATGAAATAAATTTATTTAATTAAAATCTTTTTTAATTAAATGATTTTATCTTATGATATCTCTCTTTTAATTAAATAATGTTATTTTATTTAATTAATAGAGAATCATTCTTTTAAATAAATAAAAAATCTTCTTAAAGCTCTTTGTGATGAAAAAAGGGAAACAAATAATTAAAAATAAATAAAATCCCTTTTCTCTCCACACTTTCTAAAAAATGAGTTTTATTTCCTTTTTTTGGATTTATCCCACATTGCTCTTGAGGATGCATTCTTTTCCACATTTTCCTATATAAGGAGCCCTCTCCTTCTCATTTCAGATCCCAGAATTTTCATATTATTGTTATACTGCAGGTTTGGAGAGCAATCTTGGAAGAAGCTTTTGAGCACATTTGGAGCTTGGATATTTGAGACTTCTTTCTTCTTGTCTTCTTCTCTCATGTCTTATGGCAATCCATAGTTTAGATTAATATTGCATTCACATAATAGTTTAAATTCATGTTTCTTTTCATAGATTAACATTGTATAAGCATTCATTTCAATAGAATAGTTTATTTCTTGCATTGTTATCATCTAGAATAATTTCATTTGCATGCAATAACTTGATGATCATGGAGATTAGCATGCTTGCTATTCATCTTTGAATCTCTCATTTCTTGGTGTACTTGCATGGGCATAACTAGGTCAATCTGAGGGCCTCATATACAAGCCCCTGCACTCCACGAATAAAGAGTTGTGAATTGCTATTCGAGACCTCATTGTTGAGTGTTCTTGGATGTAATGATTCACAGAAGTGTGACTACTTTCTAGCACACATTTTTGGCGCCCACCGTGGGGCAGAAAAGATTAATTTCTAGCCTCATTCTTGATTGGTTTTTCAATTTTAGTGTTGGTTTCAGGCCTTGTACGGCTATGTACAGACTGGAAACCCTATAATATAGTAATGGATGGATATAATGATGAATCATATTTCGCATGCTTTTGGTTTGGTTCATTTTTATAAAGAAATGAATAAGTTATTATCATTTTGGTGAAAGTGGGTATTTATAGATTTGAGATTCTCTGAATACAGTCAGATTGAAATGTCTAGTATGGACAAAGTATGAAAAATCAGGACCTATAATAATATTCATTAGAAAGATACATGAATTAAATTTCATTTCCTTTTGGTTTGAGTCATTTTTATTCAGATTTGTGAAAGTTACGGGCATTTGAGTGAAAATTGATTTTTAACAATTTGCATTGAAGTTGCAAGCAATGATTTTCTCTTAGAAAATAATTTATGAATGAAAAAAATAAATGGCTTACATATTTGGAAACTAAATTCAATAATAGTTGTTTTGAAATTGGTTTGGTTTCATTTGGATTCTTTTTGAGAAAGATATGTGATTCTCTAGACAGGGTTTGGTGTTTTAAATCTGATTTATGACAGAAAAATTACAGTTTGAAAAGGTTATTGGTTGAGGAACCAAATAGAATCATAAGACCTTATAATTTTGGGAAATGGTAGTTCTTGATGTTGGCTAAAAAATTTATTCTTTCCAGAAATTTTAATATTGTGATTTTATGGGTCAAATAAATCAATCTTTAAAGACTGTCTTGAAGACAACAATGTTAAATCAAACTCCTAACAATTGATTTTCATATCTAACCATCTTAGGGTTTTTTTTTCGGATGTGTGCTAAATGCTGGAGTGTAGATCTTTGGACCTAAGGTGAGTTCTTAAAATCTCTATAACACTTGGTTTGGGCATAAAATCAATCTCTCATGTGTTTGGCTTGAGTGTTACATGCTTTCATAGAACACATTTTTGATGCTCTTAATGGGAAATGAATGAACATAGATTTGTTTTTATACAAGTTTGTGTTTAAGTGAATGCTTGTGTTTAAAAATTAAGTAATTCTTGGTTCTAATATCAAAAAAATCTCATTAAGTAATCTAGGGCATGGATTCATTCATTGTTTACATGAAGAGTTAAATGCACCACTTTGTGGACTCACTTCATGTTTACTTGGAAAGTTAAATATTCCATGATTCAAACCCTCTTGCACTTATGAGTAGTATTGATTAGCAGTCTTAGATTACTTGTGATTGATCTAGATTGCTATCTTAGGTTATTGGACTCGCTAATCCACCGGGCCCTCGTTTCCGCCTTGTGGTTGCAATCTCAGCGCCACATTAAAAGGGAGGGGTCTATAGGAAAGAAGCGTTAATTGTTCCACTAGGAAACCCTTTTGTGCTTTTCGAAACTCACTTGTTTTCTAGGTTGTGGACTTGTTTGTAGCTTATGTGAGGTGTTAAGTGTTCCACCTTGTGGACTCACCTCATATTTGCTTTAAGCATTAAGTGTTCCATCTTTAGTGCTTTTCAATACTTTTTGATAGAGAATTACTTATTTTTCATTTTTTTAGAAGGTCTGCTTGGGGATTTCATCACCTCAAGGGATGACCCTAACTCCCGTGTTCCGGTGGAGTATAAATTTAGGAGGTGAATCCAAAGACACCTCTCTTGGGAATGAGTTAGATTTCACTCTTGGCTAAGCCTCAAAGAACTTTATACCTTTGAGAAGTGAAGGAGGAGATTTGGGTTACCGTCTCCCCCCGGCTATGTGATTTATGATTCTTCTCATCTACGGATTTGGGCCTCACATACCTTGCATATATTGAAAACACCCTTTAGAAAAGCCATGTATATCCTTGTAGACAGCTTGCTAGGATGTTGTTGTGTTCTGAGTGCCTGCTAAAACATATCCAAGAACATACACAAGTAGAATCTTTAAGGAGTAGCATACTAAGTCACTATTCTTGTTCATGTGCAAGGTTGCTTTGCCCCTTGCTCATTGTTTGAAAATAATTGCTTGCTTGAACTCCCTGATTGTTGTCTTATGTGCTTGATACAAATCCATTGATATACTTGCTTGGTCTTTGAAAATGAACAACAAACTGAAATACTGAGTTCTTCGATTAGGTGACTTGTCCCAGTTCTAGAGACCTGTTCTGTATTTAGGGTTCTTGTGTCCTTGACCTTTTGAGTTAGTGATCCTTGATCTCATAAGCGATTTTGCTTGAGATTGGCAAATCAGGAACTGTTCCTGTCAAATAGATAAATTTTCAGACTCTTTGATAACACACTTGGAGAGTGCTAGTAATCTCTTCGTCCACCCATTTTCATAAAATTCAAACTCAGTATACTTTGTGTAAGTCATCCTCCTGATCCATATGTGCTCGGGTATTCACCCAAGAATTGAGCACCTTTGTGGCAGTGTTGGTTTGCACCTATTTGCAACAGTTCTATTTCACCATTTCTCTCGGACAAGAGAAAACTTTTACTATCCTAGTCTAGTATTGATGTTTCCTAGAATTGTCTACTTGCCTGAACTCTCCCTTTCATGTCAGTAACAACAAGATATCAAGTGAGCCAAGGAAAGCGACCTCAGATAGTCTTCAACCAACTACCCCCAGTTCAGACTCGTCAAAAGAGAAAGGAAAAGGAACCAATATTTGACCAGTCGCCTAGGAGTAAGTCTGAAACCCAGTTTGACCCAAAGAGCCATTTTAGCGATTTGAGTACCCCCTTAGCACCTTCCCACTCAGGTATGGATATGAGTTATACTGTCACTAGGCGGGAGAGGGAAGCCATGGATCAAACTCTTGATGACATCTATGAAAGACACAAAGACAAGATTTTGTTTGGTAATTCCTCTCATGATGCTCAACCTAGTTCACCCCCCATCAGCACTAGGTACCTAGATGCACATCAAAGAGCCGAAAGGCATGAGAGACGAGATCACCCAGAATAATGTTCACAACATGAAGACCAAGACAATGAACCTAGTGATGCTCATGTCAATGCAACGTATACCAATGATTTGTACAAACATTCAAGACCAAACTCTCCACTTCAAACAACCTCAAGGCATACAAGTGAAAGGCTTAAAAGGATTGAGCGTGAGAAGAAAGCCTTTTTAGATGAGCAAGCTGCACAACAAGAAAAATTTAGACAGCTTGAGGTAGAGAGCCAAGCTTTATTGGAAGTACAAAGGAAACTTGCTCAAGAAGAGCAAGATAGGCTTTTAGCCCAACAAATTAATACCCAATTGAACAATAGGGGTGCCAATAGTGGAAATAATTCTTCTCCCTCCACCCCTTCCAGAACACCAAGAAGTAGAAGGTGGTCAAGAACCCCTTCTAGATCTCCTAGTCTTAGAGGAAGAAGGGCCTCTTAGTATGCTCACTATAGAAGGCAGACCCCTCCCAGAAATTCAAGACCACACTCCCAACATGTACATCATGGTTCCCAACATGGAGGTGGTAGCTCACATTACGACCTTGATACTCAATACTTCATGCGAATGCAACAAGAGCCTATCTTCCAACAGTATGTGGAGAGGTATTTGGAACAAAACAAAGATAAATTCTTGGAAAGTCTAATCAACAAGGGTGCCAGAGTCCCTTATAATTTTGATGTGGACAACAAAATACAAAAGCAAAATCCCTCTTAGGAGGAATAAATCCGCCAAATGAAGCAAATGATGGAGAAAATGATGCAACCTAAGAGCTCAGTCTCACTAGACTCGATCTGTCCTAATCCATTCGACAAGAGTGTCAGTATGAAGGATTTTCCAAGGAGGGTGGAATTCCCTCAATACGATAAATATGATGGCAATGGTGATCCACATGACCATGTGCACCAGTTCTATACTATGAGCTTTGAATTCCATCAGGATGACTCCTATTTGATGAGGTTATTCCCTAGAAGTCTTAAAGGACAAGCAATGGAATGGTTTACCAATATCACTCCCCCTGTCAAGAACTTTAGAGAACTTGTTCATCGATTTGTTCAACACTTCACATATAATCTGTCAAGATCTGTTACTATGTTGGACCTATGCAACTTGAAACAAAATCAGGGGGAACCCTTTGTTACCTTCTTGCAAAGGTGGAGGAGACAGTGTTCTCAGTATCCTAGGACGATCCATGAGGATGAAAAGATTGACATACTTGTCAGTAACTTGGTGCCTGAAATGAGATATGAGATCAAAAAGATAGTCTTCAATTCCTTTGATACCATGATTGAAACTGCATGCCACATTGAGGATGTTCTAAAAGAACAAGGCATTTTGACCAAACATAGCAACAATGGCAACAATGGTCAACAAAACAACAAGGATAAAGGGAAGAACAACAATTGGAACAAGAATAAACAAGTTGTCAATGATGGAGTTGTAGACTCTCCCCAACCTAAAGATCAAGGTGTCCTTCACTTGTCCAGTGCAGTTCAAGCTATGAAGCTCAATGCACCTCCTCAGCAAGAAAGTAAACCAAGATATCAAGAGAGGCCCAAAAAGGAGAAGCGGTAATTTACCAAATTGGGTGACTCATATGAGGATGTTCTCAAAACTCTCATTGCTAACAACTTGGCACATCCTCATGATCCTGCAAAACATTACATCCCTGATGAGAAGGCTTTTTGTACATTTCATAATGGCATTGGGCATACCATTGAGAATTGCTGGCAACTCAAGCACATTATCCAAGATCTCATTGAGAATGGAAAGCTTAAGGTGGACGGACTGAACACCAATGCTGATCACAAAGCATTTAAAGAGTCGTTGCCTAAGTATGACAAGGGGGAAACCTCTAAACCAAAGGATGACAAGGCTACAATCAACTACACTTACACATTGGCAGAAAGTGTGGTAAACATGCTTGAAGTTGTGGAGCCAAGTGTTAATATGATGAGGAGTAAGGACCCGCATGGCTATGACTCTCCCCCTGTCTTTGACAAAGAACCTGTTGTGGTGCTGAGAGGTCCTCATTCTAGGTTATCTTCTCAAGCCCTTAATGCTGTTACCAGGAGTCAAAGCCCTATTGTTCTTAGAGGTCCTAGTTCAGGTCCATCCAACAAACCCAAGCAAGTGGCATCCAAGAATGTCACCAAGTCCGCCACTGCTCCCAAACCAAACTACAATCTTGTAGATCAGTTACAGAAAACTCCAACACAAATATCAATCTTGGAGCTTCTAGAGTTGTCCCCTAGACATAAACAGATCCTTGAGGACGCTTTGCACATAGCAAATGTCCCCAACAACATTGATATAGACCAATTCCAAGGCATGGTGAATCACATTACTAGCCCACATTACCTCTCTTTCTCGGAAGATGATGACAAATCCCTAATCCATCCACACAATCTTGCCCTTCACATTGAAGTAATGATTCATAAAACCCGTGTCAGGCGCGTGTTGATAGATAGGGGTGTTGGGCTAAATATTTGTACTTTAAGTTTGTTAAAAACTTTGGGCTATTCAGAGGAAGTGATCGACACTAAAAAGAAGATCACTATAAAGGCCTATGATGAGGCAGAACGAAGTTCTAAGGGGTTGGCTGTCCTTCCTGTCAGGATTGGCCCAGTTGAAAAAGATATCTTGTTCCAAATTGTTGATACTAGACCCCTTGCATACAACATCTTATTGGGTAGACCATGGATTCATGACATGCAGGCAGTGCCATCTACCTACCACCAGTGTGTTAAGTTCCCCTACAATGGAGTAGAAATTTGCATACCGGGGGATAGCACTTTATCAGTTAATTCAATCTCAGCTAATGTTCATGTCCCTCTTAATCGAGAAGCAGAGGATTATCAAGCAACTTTAGCAGACTATCAAGACAAGTTTAAATCAATAGACCTTGGCATGGGGGGGTATCAACTTGACTCTTTTGCAAAGATGCATGTTTCCCCTAGGTCCTATGGAAAACCTTCACAGGAGATGAAACCGTCTTCTTTGGCAATGACACTATTTGAAAAGTTTGTGGAATCCTCAATACCAATACAAGATGAAAAAGAGGAAGTAGCTATTCGAGATTGGATATACAAAGAGGAGAAGTACCAGCACAATGAAATTTTCTCCCCCTCTCCTAAGTCCTATGGGAGAGGATATACTTTTGTCAAGAAGATGGGTTATCCAGGATATGGCCCTCTTAGTCACAGGTTAGATGCTAGAGCCGAACCACTTAATCATGATCTTTTTGGACGTAAATCTAAGAAACCGGTTGGCCTAGGCTTTATGAAGAATAACAAGTGCACTGTCCCCATTCCTGATAGGCAGGATAGTGAAGATGACACAGAATATGTACCAGATTTGACAAATCAACAAGACATGACAGATGATTGGGTACCTTCAACAAATCTCCTTTGGGGAGATTCCAGAGATTTAACAATTGACAGTCCTCCTATCCTAGCTGCGATAGATAATGACTATATGAATGCAAGATTGACTATGGATAGTGTCTCCATCCTAGCTGCAACAGATGGTGATAATTCAAATAATTTTGCGATTGAGCAAATTGCTAGAGGAGAGGAAACTCTTCCAAATATTGAGGCTTCTACATCACGAGGCCCCAACAATAATTCAGAAACAGACTCTCATGAGTTTGAATGGGATTCACTCTCAGACACAATAGTTGACTTGGATATGGATGTTGTCCACGCTTATAGTTCTCAACCGGACGTAGTTGATGAGTCATGTGTCAGATTAGAAGATTGGAACCCACGTGTCGCATTAGTAGATGATTCTTCGCTTGATAGGGTAAATTCTGATTTAGACACCTTAGAGGGATACTTGACAGACTTCAATTCTGCGGTCACCAGAGATGACATCACCTATATCCTTAATCTTGAACCGGTCATTAACCTACCACTTATTGACCCCAACCTTATTGATTGGTCTCAACATTATCAAGAGCCTCAACTCTTGACATTTCACACTGACTATGAGATCACCTGCTATCTAAATGCCATTGAACCTGTAGTCTCTTCCACCAGTGAACCAGCTACCAGTATGATAGAACCTGACATCAAGTACCTTAGTCACAAAATAAAAAGAAAAGAAAAAAAGAATAAGAGTTATGATGGCGAAAACCACTGTGTGGCGGTGTCAAAACCAAAAAAAGTAAAAATAAAAGACGTATCCAAGGGTGAAAACCTCTCTAAGGCATCTACAGATGAGGTACTTGATAGTCTCCCAAGCTATTTTTAGGACAGATCATCAGTATTGGTTGAACCTACAGAAGCTGTTAATTTGGGCACAAAAGAGGCTCCAAAAATTGTACACTTGGCTAAATCTTTATCACCTCAAGAAAAGAAAGCCTACACTAAGTTCCTCCAAAAGAAGAAAATTAATTTTGCATGGACATATTCAGACATGCCAGGGTTGGACACTAATCTCATTATACATCATTTGTCCATAGCTCCAGGTGTCAAACCAGTCAAACAAAAGTTGAGAAAAATGCACCCTCATATAGCTCTTCTAGTGAAAACTGAATTAGAAAAGCTCCTTGGTGTAGGATTCATTAGAGCTATAGACTATGCCGACTGGATTTCCAACATTGTACCTATTTCCAAACATGATAAATCCATCCGAATCTGCACAGATTTTAGAGATCTTAACAGAGCATGCCCAAAGGATGATTTTCCACTTCCTAACATAGACATGATAGTGGACATGATAGCGGGCTATGAGATCTATTCCTTGATGGATGGTTTTTCTGGGTATAATCAGATCAAGATTGCTCTTGAGGATCAGGAAAAGACTGCATTCACATGCGCATGGAGTACTTATTGTTGGAACGTCATGCCCTTTGGATTGAAAAATGCAGGAGCTACTTATCAAAGAGCTATGACAACCATCTTCCATGACATGATGCATAAGAATATGGAAGATTATGTGGATGACACCCTCGCTAAGTCTAAGAAAAGAGGAACACATCTGGTTGATTTAGAAGTAATTCTGGATCACATGGAACAATTTCAACTAAGATTAAACCCAAAAAAGTGTGCATTCGGTGTTACTTCTGGAAAATTATTAGGACTCATCATTTCAGCCAAAGGGATAGAAGTGGACCCTGAAAAGGTCCAAGCCATTATAGACATGCCACCTCCCAAAAATATCAGTCAAATGAGGAGTCTTCAAGGACGCCTTCAATCCATAAGGAGGTTTATTTCACAATTGGCAAATAGAGCACAACCCTTTAACAAAAACTTGCATAAAGGTGTTCTGTGTGTCTGGAATGAGGATTGCCAGAAGAGCATGGATCAAATTAAGGAATACTTAGCAAGTCCTCCCATTTTAATGCCTCCCATTCCAGGAAAACCCCTCATTTTGTATGTTTCAGCTACTGAATCTTCACTGGGGGCATTGTTGGCTCAATTAGATGAACAAGGTAAAGAAAGGGCCATATATTATATTAGCCACACTCTTGTTGCTTATGAGGTCAATTATACTAGTATTGAAAAAGCTTGCCTTGCAGTAGTGTTTGCTTCTCAAAAATTGCGACACTATATGCTTGCGCACACCATACACCTCATAGCAAAAATTGATCCTCTCAAATACTTACTCGGTAAAGCTGCTCTCATGGGTAGACTTGCTAAATGGATGATGATTCTTTCTGAATTTGACATAGAGTATATTGAGCACAAGGCAATCAAAGGCCAGGCTATTGCAGATCAACTGGCTAATTTCCCAATTCAAGATAATATTCCCATTCAAGTCAATTTCCCAGATGAACATCTTATGTACATGACTGAGAGATCCTGGAAACTATTCTTTGATGGTTCCTACATGCAAAATGGTTTTGGAGCTGGTGTGTTGTTTATCTCTCCACATGGGTACACTATTCCCAAATCTTACAAGTTACTCTTCCCATGCACAAACAACATAGCTGAATATGAGGCTTTAACAAATGGATTAAAAATGGCTATAGAGTGGAATATCACAGAACTACATATCTATGGGGATTCTCAGTTGATCATTAATCAAGTCAATGAGCAATACCAAACAAAAGATGACAAGTTGATACCTTACAAAAAAATGGTTGATTCATTAAGATGGTATTTTACTTTTGTCACTTTTCAGTAAATCCCTAGGGCTGAGAACAAAGCAGCTGATCCTATGGCCACCCTTGCTTCACTTCTTCAGTTAGAGGAACATGAGTCCAGATATGAATTCCTGGTGGAAGAGCTATGTTATCCCATTTATGACTCTCAAGAAAGCCATGTCATTTGTACCCTTGTCAATCATGAATCCTCTCGCTATGGTGCTATTTACTCATATCTCCATGATGGCATCATCCCCAACACATTAACTGATCTGAAAGAAGAAACCTTGTCCGTAATGCCTCTCACCATTCCCTCATCTCTGGTGATTTGTATAAGAGGGGTCTAGATGGGACACTTCTTAGGTGCTTAGAAAAGGAGGAATCTGATCAAGTGCTAGTTGACATCCACGAGGGCATATGTGGGGGACATTCTAATGGTCTTTCCATGACTTGAAGGTTGCTTAGGGTGGGGTACTATTGGCCTACAATGCAAATAGATGCGGTAGCTTTTGCCAAGTCTTGTGAAAATGTTAGAAACATGGACACCTGATACATGCTCCAGGTAGGGAGCTAATTCCTTCTATATCTCACTGGCCATTTCAGCGATGGGCCTTTGACCTTGTTGGGTAGATTCATCCCAACTCATCAGGTGGACATAAGTTCATTATCACTACTACTGACTACTTCACAAAATGGGTAGAGGTTGTTCCACTTTTTGTTGCCTCAGGCAAGACCGTGTCTTTATTCATTTTAAACCATATCATCTGTCGATATGGAGTACCATCTGAGATCATCACTGACAATGGGGGTCAGTTCAAAAACAAGGACCTTACACAAATCTGCCAAAGATTTAAGATAAAGCAACATTGGTCCTCCATTTACTTCCCGTAAGGAAATGGTTAGGCAGAGGCTTCAAATAAAACCATTCTCAAGATTTTACACAGAATAGTTCATAAGAATGGTAGAGATTGGCACCTACAGATAAACTCGGCCTTGTGGGCCTATAGAATGAGTATTCGTACTCCAACTGGGGCTACTCCTTTTGCCCTCACATACGGTGTTGAAGTAGTGTTACCTTTAGAGGTTGAGATTCTGTCACTTAGAGTCTCTCTCAAAGGTCTAGTTACAGATGAAGACTATCGCGCCATGAGATTACAAGAATTGGAACTTCTGGATGAAAAGCGTAAAGCATCATTTGACCATATGAGGGTCTACCAAAAGCGGATGTCTAAGGCATTCAACAAAAAGGTTCGCCCTAGAGAATTCCAAGTAGGAGATCTTGTCCTGCGAGAGAATCCTAAAAACCAACAAAATAGAGAACAAAAGGGCAAATTCGAACCTAATTGGCTTGGACCCTACATTATCACAGTAGCTTTTGGTACAGGTGCTTATTTACTATCTACTGAAGAGGGGGAGCAGCTCCCTGAGCCTATCAATGTTTTGCACCTGAAGAAGTTCTATCCTTGATGCCCGTTCTGTTTGGGGGCATCTTTTGTACATACTTATTGATCCTGAAAAAATTCCAAAAAAATTCATATATGATGCTGAAAAAATTCTAAAAATCAGAAAATGTCTTGAAAAAATTATCATCTTAGTGAAAACCTAGCAATAGGCACTTTGATGTATCTCAAAAAAATTATATATTCCAAAAATACCAAAAAAATTAAAAATTCAAAAAATTCAAAAAAAATAGAAAAAGTGCCTTGGTAAAAACTTGGAAACAGGCGCCTTGGTAGCAAAAATACAAAAAAATTATAAAAAGTCCTGAAAAAATTCTTCCAAGTGGTGAAAACCTAGAAATGGGCGCTACTTGAGGCCTTTGCACCCCTATTTCTTAGCATGCATCCTCGACACTTTGCCTTTCTCCATCATACCTTGTCCTTGTTGCCTTGGTTTGGAATTGGTCTTTGTCTTTGTCTAGGGGGCATCACTGTGTTAGCTTTGGTCTCTTGGATATGCTTGTCTTTAGGACACCTCGCAAACGGTGTTTTTCAACACCAACCCAACTGTGTTTTTCAACACAACCCCCAACATCGAGTGTTTTTCAACACTTATCAGTTTGGTCTTATCCAGTTTGGTCATGTGATCTTACCTGCTAGCAAGCATTCGATCCTTATCCTCCGAACTTAGTATCAGTTTACACACTTAAAATTTTTTAATGCAACACTTAATGCTTGAGATATGTCATAATTTTTTTTTGTGTCCTGACTATTATTGATTTTCGTTGAATGTCCTTGTCTAATAAGTCTCTCCATGATGCATCACTAGAAGACTTGGGGCATGGGGCATGTTTTTATTTGCTATCTGCTTGTGGGTATTGTCTTGAACCTCTTCTGTGTCTCTTGTTGTCTCCTTGACACACTTAGGAGATTTAAGGCATCATCCTTGACTATTTTTTTGCATAACCATTCTCATGGTCATCCCGACATTTATGCCTTGATGCAAGCATGGTTTTGCTACATTAAATTGGGTAAGCTAACATTGCAGTCATCTTGACCTTTATGTCTTTGATGCTCATGTTAGAATCTTTCCACATTCCAATCCGATATAAATCACATTCATATCTTCATAGTTGCATTTTTGACTAGTGTTGATTGTGTGATTGTCCGATGTCCGGTAATAATGGCCCTATGATGAAAATAAGTTCTTTTACATTCTCTAATGAATGATGATCACAAAAATCCTATGTTACCCTATTGCAAGTACACCTTTGCATTTTCATGTAGCTTGCATTATTTAGACTTCATGTTAAATTTGCACTTTTAGGCTGCATTATGAGTTTGAGAGGGTTTCCTTCATCTTTCTTGTGGACTTTTAGTTAACTGTGGTCACATTTTGATCTTCATTTCCTTACCTTCTTTCGTGATCTCAATCGAAATTCCCTATCTTAAACAGTTGATTGGTTTTGGGGCATCTTCTTTCTGGAGGCAAATTCTCTTTCTTCTCTCCATTTCTTTCCATTTCTTCCAAACTTCTATCTTCCATTCGCTTTCACCCCACTTCTTTTCTTCTAATTCAACCTTGGGGCATAATCTTTCTTGCTGATCTACCTTGGTTCTGTGATTTTTTTTTTATAATCTTTCATCTTATGTCAAGAACCTTATGTTTAGTTCGATTTGATCAAATTTATCAATTTACTATTTCTCCTTTATCTCATTTTGATTTCGATCACGAGGGGGCAGTACCTACCAAACTTCAATGCTTGATTCAGCTTTATCAAATTTATCAATTGCTTCTTTTGGGGCAACCTTGCTTGAGATTCTTATCTCTTATTTGAGACTTGCCAATTACCTATTCACAGGTGTTGGCCTTGTCTTTTTCAGTCTGCTTATCTATGTCCTGATGTGTTCCCATCTGTCGAACACACATCTAGGTTGTTTTGTGATCCCAAATCGATCTTACACTTCAATTCCATTCTTTGACTGCATGTGATCCCGAGTCAACCTCACATTAGTCAAAGAGGGGCAAATGTATGCACCCTAAAATGGTCGCCTAGACTTTGGGCCCCATTTATTCAATTTGTCAAATATCAATTTCCTGAATCAATGCTTTGCAATTTTCAAATCAATTCCTTGATCAAATCGCAATTAAATCAATAATTCAAATATTTCTAAGGTTTGATCATTTCATCAATAATTTTATTTAATTAAAAGAAATATTCTCTTTTAAATAAATAAAATAGGCTTATTTAATTAAAAGAAATATCTTAAATAAAATAATCTTATTTAATTAAAACCCCTTTTAATTGAATGATTTTATCTTATTTAATTAAATATTCCTCTTTTTATTAAATAAACTTATCTTATTTATTTAAAAGATAATTCCTCTTTTAAATAAATAAAATCCCCACTTAAAGCAAAATCTGTGATGGAAAAGGAAATAAATCAAATAAAAACAAAACAAAAATCTTTTTTTTGATTCTTTCAATAATTTTATTTAATTGAAAGAAATATTCCCTCTTAAATAAATAAAATAACTTTATTTAATTGAAAGAAATATCTTTTAAAATGAAATAAATTTATTTAATTAAAATCTTTTTTAATTAAATAATTTTATCTTATGATATCTCTCTTTTAATTAAATAATGTTATCTTATTTAATTAATAGAGAATCATTCTTTTAAATAAATAAAAATCCTCTTAAAGCTCTTGTGATGAAAAAAATGAAACAAATAATTAAAAATAAATAAAATCCCTTTTCTCTCCACACTTTCTAAAAAATGAGCTTTATTTCCTCTTTTTGGATTTATCCCACATTGCTCTTGAGGATGCATTCTCTTCCACATTTTCCTATATAAGGAGCCCTCTCCTTCTCATTTCAGATCCCAGAATTTTCATGTTATTTTATACTGAAGGTTTGGAGAGCAATCTTGGAAGAAGCTTTTGAGCACATTTGGAGCTTGGATATTTGAGACTTCTTTCTTCTTGTCTTCTTCTCTCATGCCTTATGACAATCCATAGTTTAGATTAATATTGCATTCACATAATCGTTTAAATTCATGTTTCTTTTCATAGATTAACATTGTATAAGCATTCATTTCAATAGAATAGTTTATTTCTTGCATTGTTATCATCTAGAATAATTTCATTTGCATGCAATAACTTGATGATCATGGAGATTAGCATGCTTGCTATTCATCTTTGAATCTCTCATTTCTTGGTGTACTTGCATGGGCATAACTAGGTCAATCTGAGGGCCTCATATACAAGCCCCTGCACTCCACGAATAGAGAGCTGTGAATCGCTATTCGAGACCTCACTGTTGAGTGTTCTTGGATGTAATGATTCACAGAAGTGTGACTACTTTCTAGCACACAACCCCAACTATTAGAACATGTTCAAAATAAAGTTCCACCCAATCCTATCATAAGCCTTATCAAAATTAAGTTTGATAAGAGTAATGCTTTGAATAGTTTGTTGCACCCATTCATAAGTTTCCCAAGACAAAATTAGGATGTCAAGGATAGATTTTTCAGCAATAAAATTAATTTTTTTAGCTCACACAATTCCTCGCACCACTGGTTTAATCCTATTAGCTAAAGCTTTTGTAATTTTTTATAGGAGGTATTAAGAAGCTTGATATGATGCCAACCAGAGATAGTAACTTCCCTTTTTCCTTTGGGAAGAAGTTTGATTATGCCACCATTAATGATTGGACCCAGAGATCCCTTTTCAAAGGCCTCTGAATTTACTACTTATATTTTTTCTTTAATGTGGTGCCACATCCCCCTATAGAATTCCATAGGCAGCCCATCATTGCCTAGAATTTTATAAGGGGCAATATTAAATAGAGAAGTTTCCAACTCTTCCAACATGAGAATCCTATCTAAATATCGACTGTAATCAACATTTATTTAGTTAGGAATATGAACTTTAATAATATCTTCAAGGGTGTCTTGAATATCTTGCCATTGATTATCCTTGAAAAGGTTTTCACTAAATTATTTGAAAGTGTTGCATATTTTAGTAGAGTTAGTGAGAAGAGAATCATATTCAATTTTGCACTGTTGGTTTTTAGCAACATCGATAACAATTTGTTGGGTTAATCCAACAACAAAAATTAGCGAAGAGGTGAGATGAACTTGCTTGTTGGAGGGATGGATAAAGATCAAATTTGATGGTGCTTCTAAGGGCAATCATGGGTCCTCTATAATTGGTTTCCTTGCTAGGGTCTAGTGTGGTAGTATTCTCTCTATGGGGGCAAAGAGGATTACTGAGGGGATTAACAATGTTGTTGAGGTGTTGGCAGCTCCACACATTATTAAACTTGGAATAAGGTTAAGGGTTTTGAGAATTCACTTGGAAGGTGATTCTCTAATCATTATTATTGCCATAATTAATGCTAGTGCACAAGCATGACATTTGTAAAAAAATATTCTTGCCACCCTGAAGGAATTGTCCTTGTTTGAGGAGTTTTGTGTAAGCCATGTACAAAGATATGGTAATGAGGCAACAAATACCCTCTAAAAATGGGTGCTAACATTTCATGATGAAGGGGAAGTATGAGTGGATGATTTTCATAATCTTCCCTCTATTGGGTGACACCACTCATTTTCCACTGACTGACAAGAGTATTAATGTTTGTTACAACCCGTATGTGCTAATATGATGGGGGTTTGTGTGTGGCTTTTAAAGGTGTTCAAGTGTCCTTTGTTTTCATTATGTGTTTTGAGATGTGCCTTAGTGGTGTGTCCATGGTGGAAGGAAATTTTACTTTGCTAATGACTCACAAGCTGCCTTTTTGGGCCGATTATGACTCCATGCCTAAAGTGTCTTTTCAATTGTTGCGAGATAGATTTGGTGAATGTTGTGCTTAAGGTGTTGGGTGAAGATTTTATTGATGCAAGGCACCACTACTTCTCTAATATGGACATCTTGTCTCTGATTTTGGCTTGGGGCATGAGATTGGCGAAGAATGAAGTAGATATTCGGTGGGTGATGGAGTCTCCAATGGAAGCGAACTTGCTTTATGAGATGGAGTCTATGTTGAAGTGGGCTATTTTAGGGGTTGGTTTCAATGTGAAAGAAGGCATTGGAAATTTATGGTAGCAGAGGCCTATGACTTGATCCCATTCATCTGTTGACCTTCTAGTGTTGACAAAGATGAAAAAAAATTGAGCATTATCAGGTTGAGAATCCTTGAAGCTCTCTCTATGACAATGAGAATACATGCTGAATCATATATTAGAGGTGGTCAATGTTCTAATAATGGCAAGAAAGAAGATGCAATCGAGCTCTAGAAAGTGATCAATACTTTATACTTTTGATGCAAGTGCTAGTGAGAATGAGGCATATTAGTTCCTTTGGATAGGGTTTGGATCCCCACCCATTTTAATGCCCTCATTTTTAAAATTTTTTTTGCTCACCTATGGTTTTCCTTTTGGTCCATGTATGGGGTGGGGGTAGGGTTTGTTTTGTATTAACCTGTTTAATAGAGACTTTGTTGGTCGTAGACCTGGTCAGCCCCCCCATTTTTGGTTGTTTGTATTGTGGGGTGGGTTACTGGTTTATTAGGTGCTGGTGGATTTCTCGCTATTCTCACTAGGGTGGTGTTTTGAAGGAGGTAGTTAGGTGGTAGTTGTTGGGTGGTTGGCGGGTGTTTGTTATTTATTGCAGGTGGTGGATTGTCAGATTGTTTCAATTATACTTATTGTAATGAAATACTTTCTAGTGATATTAATGAAATAACTATTATTAACGACATAATAATAATAATAATAATTAAAAGAAAAAAGAAAAAAGAAAAACATCAATAATAGTTTGAAGATTAACAGTACTAGGGTCAGCACTAAGAAGTTTTCTATCATGAACAAGTTTCCCTTGAAGAGATCTTTCCTTAGGTTTATGTTGCTAGGCCACTTTTTCGCTAAAGGAACAAAAAAAATTAGTGCATTGAAAATTAGAAACACACCACGAATCAATCAAATAATCTCCTTTATTGGGTTTAGGTAGGGCATTCCAAATTCCCTTAAGAGTAGCCAAAGTAGGCTATTTGAGTTAGAAACATTCAATTTGAAAGGAAGAGAATTCTCAATGGTTGAGTTTTGAGAGAAACTATCATTGCACAAAATGGTAAAATGATTTGAAAGGGGTAGAACCATAGAAGAGTGATCCACCTCAACATACAACCATAGACCAATGATAGATAAGAGGAAACATAAAATTTGTCCATCCTACTTAGTTTTTTATTATCTCCCAATTTGTAATTGGTCCAAGTATATGAATTTTTGGAGTGGTTAGCAAATTTGTCATGATTAGGGTCAATTATACCCAAGGAGTTATGACAAAATAATCAATTATCAAATTCATCCCTATTGAGATTTGATAGTTTATTGTAGATGTGATCTTGAGGTTATTCTACCATGTTAACGTCACCTACTAAAATCCAATCAACATTAGGTAAATTGTTGGCCATTCAATCCCAAAGAAGAATTTTCTCTTTAGATATATTAGAATCATACATAGAAAAAAATCCAACTACTTGTTCATTGATGAGAGTAACAGTCCAAATACAATTATAAGAGGGATCTTCACATTTATCAATGATACATTTTGAAACCCAAGTTGACATCCCCATAACAACATCACCTTTACCATCCAAATGGAAAGTATGTAGAAAGGTAGTGTCTTTCCAAACATCATGTAAAGAAGCTTCGAGTCTCATGTCATTGATTTTGACTTCTTGGAGAAATAAAATGCTAGGTTTCTATTTTCTAACCATCTCTTTTACTTCATATTTGCAGCGAGAAAGGGAAATCCCTCTTCTTCTCCTTCTTTCTACGAATATTTTCCCTTTTCGTTGAAAAAAAGCTTCACTTGATGATTTCAAAGGTAATTTAAGACATATAAGGTGGAGATTTGTTGCATAAAATTTAGAATGTAGTCTAGACATCTCATGACGCATACGCACACTGTCCATTCGATAAATATGATAGACAAAAATAATATAAAATGATCATATTTAAACAAGATAAAAATTCTTATATTTCTCAATAAATATAAAATTGTTTAAAAAATAATCTAAAATTCAAAATTTTAATAATAATTATTTTGATCTTTCACCATCAATCTATATATTTCATATAATGCACCACACTAAGAAGCCTCTACCAATAGAATAAAATTTTTAAAAATAAAACAAACCTACACATAAACACCCCTGGCCCAAATCCTTCGGTTAAAAAAACATAACATTAGAAACATATATCTCCCTATATAAGCGGAACCATATCCTATTCCACCTTCGAACGCCAGTAATGATGCTTAGGTAACCTACAGGTGCCCAGCGAAAGCCCTAGGGCCTAACCCCTTGCATTTAGTTAAGTCGGCGTTTGTGTTCGTTATATCGTTTTTCCATCATTTTTATTTTTAATAAGGAGACTGTTTGCTGGAGATACCGGAAGAATACGAGGATTACAGACGGATATTACAGAGTCTTGTGACAAAGTATTCCAAGATTTATTTTGATCTGAGAAAATGTCAAATTTTGATGGGGCTCCTGACGATGGGGGAAGCCGCGGAGGATATGGCGGCGGCAGAGGTATGTGGGTGCTTCACTTCAGCAAAAGAACAAAGAAAAAGTAAAGGGAATGAAATGAAAACCCAGTTTCTAGGGTTTGCAATTAAATGTCAAGTATTTTTTATTTAAAAGAAATCTTTACTGGGGTTGTAGCATCTCTAGGATTTATCAAAAAAATCTTTAGTTCCGCATCAAGAGTCAAGTGGAGTTTCTTGGATTTTAGTAAAGTTTGAATGTTACGAGTTTTCGGCTCGGAATGGTTTCTGGTTTCAGCATTCGGAATGTTGTGGTGAAATTTGGGTATGGCGATTTTGGAAGATAAATTGTCTTCGGGGTTTCTAGGGTTTACTGTGCTTTTATTTGTTTAAATTTTGAATTTTTTAAAATTTATTTTTATTGATAGGGTTTTCAATAGTGTTTTTTTTAATAAACATTTATGGTACTTGTTTGCAGTCCTTCTTCTTGTTGCTTTTCTGGATTTTCATCAACGTTGCACACTCCCGATCTATCATCGGGATGTTTTTAATCTTGTTTTATGGTCTAGACAATTTTTGTATTGCATTTTAATGATTTTTAACGTGTCTTGATTTTGGAAGGTGGTTATGGCGGCGGCGACCGCAGAGGAGGAGGTGGTGCCCAAAGAGGAGGGAGAGGCCCACAACGTGATGGGGATTGGGTTTGCCCTAGCCCAGGGTGAGTTTTCTTGATTACGTTTTCTCGCATTTGACTGATACAATATATGCCTTTCATTTGCATAATGCGATGTTTTCTGAACGTTACAATATTATAAATATAACTATTTTCGTTTTAATGGATATTGCTACATTTATAGATGGTTGATAATTGTCTGTTATTTTAGCATCTATTTTTACATTTTCCTGCTGGGAAGGATGAGCGAACCCCACATTTGTGAAGCTTCGAAACATGAACATGCACTTCTGGGCTTCACATCTCTATTTCTTTTGGAGTTATTAGATTCTTCATTGCACCGCGGGGTTTTGAACAAGGTTTTTTATTTGTTTGTTTTCAAGGGTTTTAAACAAGGTTTCTATCTTAGGATTACTTATTTTTTTAACATGCATTTATTGTTCACAGCTGTGAAGGGAGAACTCAAAACTCTCTACTCACCTCTCTAATGATGAGTCAGAGAGTGTTATCTGAATTTTTGATATAAAACACACACAATCAATTCCAAAACAACAACAAGAACTACTAACTTCTTATAATTGCACGATACCTGCAATATTTGTCATGCAAGCATTTAGATATTTGATTGCTTTTATGCTGTTTTCTTCTCTTGTCTGCAAAATTTTCCTACATTCACAATGTGCTTTGTAATTTCTACCTTGATTTTCTGTTTATTGTCGATAGTTGTGAAGTGTAGCTTGTTTTAATGCACGGTTTCTGCTGTCTCTCTTCTGTTAAGGATTTTTGAATTTAATTATTTGCTGTATAATTTCTGCATTGTCTCTTCCGTGGTGTATTATATCTAGTCTTATGTGGCAGTTTATGGTTTTACCATTTTCCCTTATGGCGATTTCCCTGAAGTGTTGTTATTTTTTATATAGTTCTTGGTCATTTTATAGTAATTGTTGTTAGGTTACATTATTAGGCAACCTGGTCTAATAGATTTGTTTGAGAAAGCAATTTTTTGTGTGCGTTTCAGATGTGGTAATGTGAACTTCGCAAGAAGAATGGAGTGCAATAAATGTGGAACACCTAATTCAAGTACAGGAGGTGAACAGGGTGGCAGTGGTGGCTATGGAAGGGGTGGGAGCTATGGAGGACCCGGCAGGAGCAACAATGGGGGCAGTGGATATGGTGGTGGTGGAAGAGGTGGAAGTGGATATGGAAGCCAAAGTGCTGATGGAGCAATGGGAGCATATGGAAACCAGGGTGGTCAACCTGCTCCATATGGTGGTGCTCCAGCTGGAGGTTATACTGGTCAGTATGCAGAGCCACCAATGCCTCCTGCTGGAACGGGGTATGCGAACCCTTCTGCTGGTGGCTATGGTGGAACACCCAGCTATGGGGCACCTGCTCCGCCGCCTAGTGCTGGTTATGGTGCACCAAATGCATATTCCCAGCCTAATAGCTACGGTGCTCCTCCTGCAAGTTTTGGAGCAGCACCACCATCAGTTGGTGGTAGGGGACCTGGGGGTTCTGCAGGTTTTGACAATTATGGGGCTAGAGCTGGTGGGTATTCAGATACCAGGGTGAATCCAAGGGATGATGTGAGGACTACGCCTGGAGGTTATGGTGCACCGCCTGATGTAGCCAAAGTCAAACAATGTGATGAGAATTGTGGAGACACTTGCGATAATTCCAGAATATATATTTCTAATTTACCTCTCGATGTCACAACTGATGAACTGAGGGATCTCTTTGGAGGAATTGGCCAGGTAAAAATGTAACATTTTCTTATGATAATGTTGAATGCCTGTTTTGATTTTTTGTAGAGAGTCAGTTAATAGTTACTGAGTGGTGTATTAAGGTCAGCCTATATTTGTGTGACCGTATTTATCTACTGTTTAATTCATTATTTAATCTCAATAACTATTATATATCATATAAAGTCACTGCTGACTATTATTTAATTGACTTGGATCAGGTGGGAAGGATCAAGCAGAAACGTGGTTACAAAGATCAGTGGCCATGGAACATTAAAATCTATAGAGATGACCAAGGTAACAGCAAAGGTGATGCTGTCCTATCCTATGAGGATCCATCTGCTGCACATTCCGCTGGTGGATTTTACAATGGTACGTTGGATAATAACTGCTTTAACAAATTATTCTTTTTTCTCTAGTGAAGTGTAAAATTTTTGTTCTATAATTTTATTTATTCGGGTTTATTCTTTGTATCCATAGATTATGTAATGAGAGGTTACAAGATAAATGTGGCAATGGCTGAGAAGTCTGCACCCAGAGCACCAGCCGTCCAAAGTGGATATGGGTATGTCCTCTATAATACTTCAATTATGTGTTTGAATAAATCTTATCATTCTGCAATGAAGCCTTGTTACTTGTCTATGGATATGCTCTTTCTCTATTTATGCATATTTATTAAATGAACGTCACATGCGTAACTTGGTATTTCCATAATGGAAGTGTTTGTTGCTCAAAGTATGCATGAAATGTGTTTAATCCCTTGTCTCATTTTAATGGTGGTTTGTGCTTATTAATGGGTTATTTTCAATTTTTGTTGAAGTATACTGTTTTGAATATTAATGTTAATAACTTATTATTAATGTGTTATGTTCAAAATTTTGTTCATGTAGATCATGGGTTTCATTTTCAATGACTGTTGAAATGTTTTGACAATAATTGGTTGGTAATTTCTATTTAAGAATAAATTTATAGGCTGGAAAGTTTAATGTTTAGGATATGAAAAGGAATTTTTTGCTTTGGAATTAAAGCGGTTAAGCCTTTTTCAGATTCCTAGAAATTTAAAAAATACCACAATTTAAGAGACTCACAACCCTATTATCAATTAGGGTTATTTGTGTTGTCTAGGGAAGTTGTGGCATATATAATTTTATTCATTAAACATTTCAGTTTTTTTTGAACTTTCATATCTTGTAGTATTTATATTTGGAATTCTACTGTGAACACTTGAAAATTCCAAAAACAATGAGACTAGTTTTTCTATGTGGTTCATGTCTTTCACAAAAGAAATTTTTGAATTAGATGTATTATTCCTCATTCTATTGGGCCATTTTATTTTTTTCTAAAATGGCTGTTTTTTGGCAGCTCTGGAGGTGGTAACAGAGGCAGAGGTGGTTATGGTGACAGGAATCGGGATAGTTATGGTGGGGATAGGAAACGGGACAGTTATGGTGGGGATAGAAATAGAGATAGCAGAGATGATACAGGTGGTTATGGTGGTGATAGAGGTAGTTATGGTGGTGGGGGCCCTGACAGGCGTCATGGTGGGGGGCAGCGCTCACGCCCATATTGAAATGCGTGAAAAGATTTCTGTTTCTGAATCTTGATGAGACAGTGAAATGTGACAGTGCATGTTATATTGTGTATCTGTTATATTGTTTTTATCATTCCTATTCATGAGTATTCAAATGTCTTTTGAGGGTAAGTTTTTGTCAATGGACAAAATGGTAAGTGTATGAGCATAACCTACTTTATGTCTTTATGGAGTGTTTTAGAAACAAATTTCTTGAATTACAACATCATATGCAAACATGTGATGGGCTAAAATGATTTACTTAGAAGCGTTGAAAATTATGATCATGCTCGTGATTCAAAGTCTACTTTGAAGTATGATGCAGGCAAAATGAGCGGTTGGTTGAAAATGTTTCCTTTCCTTTCAAATGATGCTGTCTTTGTCATCCCACTGTTGAGCAATAGGAGTAGTCATATATATAAGGTAGGTTTATAATTTTCAACCAGATTTAATGTTTGGAATTCTCAGGATGGTTTTATTGTTTAGTATAATTAACCATCTGAATCTCTTGTATAGTGACGAGTGGTTAACTGGTATGCTGCTTAGTTTGAAATCATCAGGTGAGTGTACATGTTAACCCTTCTTTAACTTTTTGAATCATATTCTTTCTCCTTGAGAGCATAAATGTAAGACTTGTAACCAGACCTATTAGTACCTGTGTCAATGAGTTTCTGCTTGATGCAGTTATTGTCGATATAAGTTTGCTTTTGCTTGGACCAACACATTAAATACTATTTTGTTAAGGTAGTAATTGGATTGTTAAATGTATGATGAAATAGTGCCTTCCTGTTATTTAATGAGTTAGGACAGATTGGTTTGTCTGGTGGTTCAGTAGACTTTTTTATCTTGTTAATTTCATTTAAATTAACATGGTGCTTCTTGTCATAGTGTCGGCTGTTAAATTTCAGACTTTTTTTTTGTCTGAAAGAAGTCATCAACATTTTTGTGCTCATTTGGTGCTTTTTTAATGCCAGGAGTGATTTTTGTTTGTAAGGAAAATGAGTGCTTTGTTTTTGTTTGGATTAAATTCTAGGGCATTTCTAATGCGGTGCTTTGCTCAAGAAGCAAAACTGATCTAGATCGAAATAACATGCAAATCTACAGAGAATAGTAGTGAACCAGACCCTTGCAGGGGTGCTAAAACAAACAAGTTTAGACCATTGAAACACACAAAAAAAACATTCACACATGGAACTCAACAATGAGCAACACCTTAACAGCCAAAGCCAGAGCCAACAGCACCTGCACCTGCTTTATATGCAGCTTGCACTCTGAAGTCCTTTCTAGTTCCATCTCCAGCTGCAATCAGCATATAGACTCAGGGTTGTCTCAGAGAAAAAATGCCCAGATTATTGTCCTGCTGTGCTTGCCATTCGTGTGTTAGTTTTTCTGAAATAACCGAACTGCACAATAATCTAGTATTTTTAACTTGAATTGGAGTGAACAATGCATGGGATATTCAAATCATTGTTTGTTGTGTGCTTTTGCTGCATTATTATGTGTTCTTTTGGAGGAGATATTAGCACATTTAATGGTGAATTTATGGAGGTGGTTTGTAAGAAGAAGATTATTGTCTTAAGGGGTATTTCAGTGTCTCAATTTACAAAAAATCTAAATATGAAATGGTCAAGATTTTGTAGGCAGCATCTTAAGCAGCGCCTCAAGGGAGGAGAAAATTGCAGCTAATTTATTTTTTGACGTCAATTTTTGTGGTTTAGTATCGAATTGTTAAATCTGTAGGCAGCATTTGTTCTGCATTCTTATAATTTCTCTGTTCTGCACAATTTGTGTATGCACTAGTAGTTGAAAATTCAATGTATGTTAGGATTTAACAATATTAATATTTGGCGTTTGAATCAGTATCAGTTTGTTTAAAATCTGTAAGGTGTCTCTATTGCGAATACTCATCATTGTAAAAAATGCTTGTGATACCTAATTTCTGGAGAATTTGTAAGCATTTTTGTGGTGCTTTGAATGTTGACTGGTACAACATTGAAAGAAAATTATGTAACATTTTAATTTGTTTCAGTGAGTTCTTGTCCACACGAAATTGATTGATTTCCAATATATATTCCAAGGGCTTTGCTGCATACGACTAGTTATTCAGATTTAAAATTTTTATTGATGACAGGCGTAAAGTTGGATTGAATAATTTTTAGAATTTTATTGTTGTTTTTTTAACACTGTACGAAGTATATTTTTCACATATACATATAAACTGGCAATTTCTCCAACGTTTTCTGAAATTCTCTGAACACCATCTGTTTGGTTGAGAAACAGTTTTGTAATGGTGTCATATAAGACACGGGTATTCTACTCCAAGGAGCTCTCATTTGTATTTATCAATTTAAAACTTTACCCTGTTTTTCTGATGCTACACAATTTGTGAGAATCATTTACTTGGTTCAGTCCTCCACAATTTATAAACATTATGTGTTTCTATATTTAAATGCTCTGGTCTTTCTGAATAGAACTACATTAGTTGAAAAATTCTTATATTAAGTGTATGAAGATGGAACAGAGGTATATAGCCCATCCTATTATTAAAGGTTCTCAGTGTGAAATGGGAATATGCTGTGGAAAATTCAAGTCTTGCTATGCGATGAGCAAACATAATGATGGATTAGTGATGCCATTCGGAAGTTGTCTTCAAGGCCGTTCAATTTTGGATTAGTCGTATTGTGGTTGGGAAGCTTTACTTACCAAGTCAACGACGTGTATGTTTCTCAAGGATAAATTAAGAAAGTAATACGATGTGAGTTCAACTATTTTAGGTACTCGTACATGCATATGAAGGGTCTTAACATTTAGCTGGATTTGTGCAAATTTTTTTTTCATACTTACATATTAGCTGGGGAGCAGAAGTACATATGAGAGCTAAGGTTGGCTACTCTGATGTTTTTAGTTAGTTCAGGAGTGACCAATTTGTGGTTATTGATTGAGACTTCAATTATTGTGTTGATTTCATAACTGAGAGTTAGGGTTGATGTCACTGTATAATCTTTGGGTATGGTTTAGTTCGGGAGTGCCCAAATTGACTAGAGGCCCTGATGAATTTGATTACTGGTCGCGAGGCTTTAATTATTTTTATATCATAAATACAACTATTATTATGTTGGCATCATAACTAATGATCATTCCGTTAATTGTAGGGGGTGAGGGATTCGTTAACTTGTCAAAATGTAGCTGCACTTGTCTATACACAATTAACGTTTGGAGGTTTTGAATCTGGTATTAACTAAAGAGTTGGAAAATAATATTATTTGCTAGTATAATAGCTTATTTATATTGCAAATAAAATTTATTATTATTTGAAAATCAATTTATATGCAATCGAAACAGACCTATTTTTTATTAGTAATAATTGGTCTTTGTTATTTCTTTTTATTAGTGGTTTCAAAATGGGCAGTGAATACCAAATGGATCAAACTTTGATTAATTTATTGCATTTCATAAGAGAATTCCTAAATATTAAATGTGTTTCTTTTATATTTGTGATAATATTTAAGACATTTCTTTAATATGAAAACAAAAGTGGGTTAAAGGTACATCTTATTTTACAAATGACGCTTATAATGGATATTCATAAGATTTTTTCAAACCAAATTTTTATTATTTGAAGGGATATGTATTTATATTTTTATAGTTATAGCATTTGCAGGTATTTGTTATTCCTTTTATTGGTTTACATGTGGACTATTTTTAATCATAATATGAAGTTGTGGCAAGATTGAATTATGTTAGTGGAAGTGCTATAACAATATTTATTCTATACAACTACTGATTTGTGTGCTCTATTTTAAAAGTTGACTAAAATTTGGAGAAAGCATCTCCCTCCAAATTACCTAATGATGATTATAATTAATGCTTAATGTTGATAGATATCTTAGGGTCCAATTCTCCTCGCTATAGAGTGAAACTAGTTTAAAATCTTATTTTGTAAAAGAATGAAGTGTAGAACTTTCCAATATGAACTAAATTAAGGACTATGTTTTGATGATTATAAAATTATTTGTAGATGGGGATTTTTCAATAGTTTACAGGGAATAAACGTGATTGGTAAGTCAATTGAGTAAATTTAAGATTCAATAGAGGAAATAAATTTGTGGTTGGTAAGTCAATGGGTGGGCATGCACACACCCTTAACTTGCACCCCCTCCCTCTCTCTTGTTTTGAATGTTGCATTCGAAGTGAGCAAGGAGGTGAAGTGGGAATATTTGGAGAAAGGATGGATTGAAGTCAATTTTGGTGGAGCATCAAAGGGGAGCTTGAGCTCGTATAGGTATTGTGGCAATAAGTTTTGAAGGCAATATCATTGTGACAAGAGTGGAAAAAATGTGAGATGGATTGAACAATATGGTAGAAACTAAAGCAGCTTTGGAGAATGTTTTAATGGCAACAACATTTGGTGTTGAAGGTATCCATTTGATATGTAGAAGCTCAAGTAGCTTTTGAGGGAGATCTAATGACAACAAAAAAAAAATGGTAGAAGCTCATGTGACTTTTGAGGGAGTTCTAATGATAATAAAATTTGGTGTTGAAAGGATCTATTTGCAAGGTGATTCAATGGTCACTGTAAATGCACTTACATAGGGTAAAATGTAAAATATTGAAATCTTTTCAATAATTTATAATATCTACATGTAAAACTTTGAAATCGTTTCAAGATTTTAGAATTACATGTATTGTTCAAGAAATGATGTGGTTGACAAATTATCAAAGAGCGTTGTTATATTAAATGATAATAATTCATCATACTCTTGGAAGAGATTCCATGATTTGTTGTATCATTAAATGATTGACTTTTTGCGCACATACATTGACAACAAATAGATAGCTAGCTTTGTATAGACACTAGAAACAATAACAAAAAGATGAAACTAACATGTGATTTTAGTTTGATGTAGTTTTGTAGGAAAGAGGTTGCTTGGGCCAACCTATTCTTGGGAAGAGGTCATTTAGGTTAACTTGTTCCATGCACTTTCAACTCAACTTAGTTGTAAACTGTTCGCAAGGTCTTGAACTTGTCAGATTTGAGCTAGTGTGAATGTCACTTGTACTTGCATATATAAAAAGGAGGAAATTGTTGTGTAGAGAAGGGTTTGCCTCTATCAAACCTTGGTTTGGAATCAACCTTGAAATGAATTGAAATAAATAAAAGTGTGCTATCATATAACAAAGGTTGGATTAGAAAAATTAAGTATACTTTGCCAATGCGAATGCTTCTTTGAATGTGATCTAGTATGTCGATGCAAAAGTTTTTGAATTCACAGAAAAAACATAACAAGAAATTATGAAAGACAAAACATTGTGTTATGGATGTTATAGTTTGCCACAATGTTTGATGGAGATAAAAATGACTTAAAGAGTTGATGACTTGAATGCTTGAATGTATGTAGATGGTGCTTGCACTACAAACTTCTCCCTTGATGGTGGACCCCTTTGCTTGGCCTTCAATGAGAGAAAAAAGCTTGATCCATGAAGAATATTGGCTTGAAAGTACATTGTAATCTTTGAAATCTTGCTTAGGAGTGGCTAGATGTGAAATTGTAGAAGACCTCTTAAAATCTTGATTGTGTATCTCAAGATAGGTTAGACTAGATTTTTGATTAAAAGCAAAAGGTTTTTCAATAAAGTCCACTACACAAAACATTGCCAAAAGACTAGTAGACACCCCAAAACCAGAAAGACCTAAAAATAAAAAATTACCCTTTGCATCCTTTCTTATGGGATCAAAGGGTCATGTCGAAAGAAGAGCACTTCTTGGAATGTTTACCTTGGACAGTAATCCAACCTTCTTCAACCTTAACAACCTCCTGCCAAGACAACAAATCTAACACTAAAATGCCTAAAGAGAGGCCAATGCGAAGCAGAGAGCCAGTAGAACCAGCTAGTCATGGAGAACTTGGGCTAGAGACAACTGTTGAAGGAGAGGGATCTACGTAGGGACAACATAGCAGATGCAGTGACATTGTCAGTACCAATAGTAGGGATAGATCCAACTGAATCAGTAGAACCATCAAGAGGGACAACAAACTCAGATTGATAAATTGGACTACAATATGAAGCAACAATAGAAGGGACAACATTCACAATATCATTGAATGAGAGATTAGAAGCATGAACCGTGGGAGTAGAACTAAGAGAGCTTGAATTCGACATTGGAGACGGACCTGCCCACTCGATTGAGAAGAACTCTTAATTGTGTAATGTTGAGAAGGGGTAGCATTCCACCAAGAGGCCTTCAACTTAACTATTTGAAAGTCATATTTAGCTACAACATGCCCAGTCTTGAAGCATCTTCTACATCTAAAGGGAATTCCCTCATAATCCAAAGGTTGAACTTAGGAACCCTTCAAAATTGAGAGCTTGATCTCTGCTGGCAACCTTTAGAAGCATCAATATAGACTATATTACAAGCATATGTAGAATGAAGGATATTAGAAGAATCCACATCAACTATAAGAAAATCTCCTAGGGTTTGACCCACTTCCTCTAGGAGAGGATCCACCCAATGATGTAGTGGGAGGTAAGGGAGTCTAGCCCAAATAGGCATTTTACAAAAGGATTAAGACGCGGGATTGAAATCCTCATGCTAGGGCGTTATCATCAAATTAAATTGATTCTCCCCAGTAAAAAAATGGTCACAAAGAAAAATCTTTGTCTTTCACATTATCAAACATGGCAATAAAGAAACCTTTAGCCAAAGAGAAAATCTCAACCGAGTTCGAAATGATGGGCTTCCAATGCTTAGAGCTTCAATTATGGAGCCTTGGGAGACTAGGCCATAAACTCTTAAACCAACAGATAATAACAAGAGATGAGAGGTCAGAGACAACTTGATCAATCTCAACAACTGTCTCAACTTCCAACTGAATCACAATAGACCAACATACTGGGAAAGGGTTAGAAATTTTAGAACACTTACCCTTGCTGACAACCACACGATTCGCAAAAGGTCCACGAGGACTAGAATATACCGAAGGAGGCACCACAACAGAGGAGGCCCTACGATTAGCACACACCTCTATCCCAAAAGCATTAGAGGCCACCATAACCTCCTTAGGACCAACCCCATCACCTAAGGTAGGCGAATTGGTTGATACACCACCAGCAGCCTCAGACACCCTTGCACTAACAACATCCACTACGAGGGGAAAACTCGTTAGTGAAACAAGGGAATCCATAGAAGAATTAGCACCAACGAGGCTAGTAGTAGCAACATGCCCCAACACCAGAGAGTGAGCACCAATAGGAGCAAAGGAAGAACCCTTGAGCACATAAGGAACCACAAGAGAAGGGGCGCGAGAAACAACCATGAGCACACCAACAACATCAACGAACTCATTTGTAGATGAGGATGTTGCACGATGGGGAGAAACCATAGTAGAGCCGTCAGAATGTGTAGGATTTGAATTCAATGGGCGGGAGGAGGTAGTGGGAGTGACATCTTGCAAAGATTGATGGATTAAAAAAAGAGATTAATAAGGTTAGATTAGGTTGCTTTTATACCTCTCACAACATTTGAAGGCTCAAAACTTCATTTAACCAATAAGACAAGCCCCTAATTTGAATTTTAATGAGATTAGGCCAAAGGAATGTTAATTGTTTCAAATGTGGTCAAAGGAAGTCATTACTCTTAAACCAACAGATAATAACAAGAGATGAGAGGTTAGAGACAACTTGATCAATCTTAACTTCCAACTGAATCACAATAGACCAACATACTGGGAAAGGGTTAGAAATTTTAGAACACTTACCCTTGTTGACAACCACATGATCCGCAAAAGGTCCACTAGGACTAGCATATACCGAAGGAGGCACCACAAGCTCTACGATCAACACACACCTATGTCCCAAAAGCATTAGAGGCCACCAGAACCCCCTTAGGACCAACCCCACCACCTAAGGTAGGCAAATCAGTTGATACACCACCAGCAACGTCAGACACCCTTGTGCTAACAACATCCACTACAGGGGGAAAACCCGTTAGTGAAACATGGGAATCCATAGAAGAACTAGCACCAACGAGGCTAGCAATAGCAACATGCCCCAACACCAGAGAGTGAGCACCCATAGGAGCAAAGGAAGAACCTTTGAGCACATAAGGAACCGCAAGAGAAGGGGCGCGGGAAACAACCATCAACACACCAACAACAACATCAACGAACTCATTTGTAGGCGAAGATGTTGCACGATGGGGAGAAACCATAGTAGAGCCGTCATAATGTGTAGGATTTGAATTCAATGGGCGGGAGGAGGCAGTGATCGAGAGTGACATCTTGCAAAGATTGATGGATTAAAAAAAGAGATTAATAAGGTTAGATTAGGTTGCTTTTATACCTCTCACAATATTTTAAGACTCAAAACTTCATTTAACTAATAAGACAAGCCCCTAATTTGAATTTCAATGAGATTAAGACAAAGGAATGTTAATTGTTTCAAATGTGGTCAAAGGAAGTCATTATTCTAATACTTACAGATCTTGTGGTGCTTTGGTAAAGTCTAGAGATGATAAGAAGGTTGTAGTTTTAGGTGAATCTTAGAAGGCAATCATGGTATGGAAGAAGGGATGTTGGTGAAATTTTTTTTGTGATACCAAATCCCAGTACTAGCTCTTTTGGTAACTGGGCCTAATTCTTTGGATTAAGGGAGTATTAAAATGTTATATCTATCACTAACCCTACTCAGGTGTGATACCAAATACATGTTGGGATAAGTAGACAAATTTAATAGATACATGAAAATATAATCAATAATGCAAAAGAATAAAGCATAGATAAGTAGAACAAGAAGACAAAGATTTAACGTGGTTCATCCAATCCTGGGCTACGTCCACCAAACAGAGCCCAATCTTATTATCTAGTAATTTCAGCCTGTTACAATCTGCGATCACTTACAACTCAATACCGCTGCAAGAAGTTATGAAAATTCTCATATATTGAGAAAACCCTAACTCTAAGCCATTATAACAAGACTTATGTCAATTAAAAAGTTAACCCTAAAAATAATTAACGAGTCAACCTAGGCAAAAGCTTGACAAGTCATCCTAGGGAAATGTTCGATGTGTCAACTCAAAAATGTTTGATGAGTTAACCCTGAACCCCATGATAAATGAAAAGTGTACAATGATAAATGGAAAGTGTACAATACTTTCCTGATTAGTCACCACAAATCAACAATCTCCCACTTGGGGACTGATCAGGTTCCACACTAAGAAACCTCCCTCTTGGAGACTGATCCTATAGCAACACCGCTACCCCTAAAGCTCCCACTAGATTGACACACCCTGGACTCTGTTGTTCTTTTTACTGTTTTTAGTCGTGAAGACCAAATGAAGTTGAAGAGGAGTTCAACTTCTCCCTTGTCACTGCCTTTGTAAACATATCTGTGGGATTTTCATATGTATGTATCTTGTCCAGCTTTAACTGTCCATTATCCAATACCGACCGAATGAAGTGATACCTCAATTGTATATGTTTGGTCTTTGAATGCAAGGCATAATTATTTACAAGATGGATGACGCTCTGGCTATTTGTAAATAGATAATTTTCAATATATGATTTTCCCAGCTTTTCCATGAAGAATTACAATCATATCATCTCCTTAGTTGCTTCTGTAGCAACAACATACTATGCCTCTATAGTGGATAAAGCAAACACCTTTTGTAGTCGAGAAATCCAACTCATTGTTGTCCCACTAATAGTAAATACATAACATGTGGTACTCTGCCTGGTATCTAAATCCCCTACTAAATTTGAGTTAACATTGCCTTTTAAATTAGTATTAGAGTCCCCAAAACATAAACATTTATTGGATGTACCTCTCAAATATCTGAGAATCTATTTTACTGCAATCTAATGCTCAACTCTAGGATGACTCAAATACCCGTTGACAACTCTTACAACATGTGTAATATCTGGTCTAGTGCATACCATTACATACATCAAACTATCTACAATTGAGGCATATGCTACCTTGGACATTTTGTCTTCCTCCTCCTGTGTCTTTAGACACATTTCCTTAATCAATTTCAAATGACTAGGCAAAGGTGTGCTAACAACTTTTGCATTCTCCATATGGAATATTTGCAACACCTTTTCAACATAATTGTCCTGAGATAGAGTCACTTTATTGTTCTTCCTATCTCTTAAAATTTTCATACTAAGGATTTGTTTTGTTGTCCTCAAATCCTTCATAGCAAATGAATGTGCTAACTGTTGTTTCAACTCCTTAATATGATCCATGTTAGACCCTTCTACAAGCATATCATCAACATATAAACATAAAGTAATGTAGCTGTCACCATCCATCATCTTAAAATAAACACAATGGTCTAAATTACACTAGCTATAGCCATGCTCAACCATGAAGCTATCAAATTTAATATACCATTGTCGAGGTGTTTGCTTCAAGTCATATAAACTTTTCTTCAATCTGCACACCAAGTTCTCCTTACCTTTGACCTCAAAACCTTGTAGTTGTTGCATATATATTTTTTCTTCCAAATCACCATGGAGAAAAGCTATTTTAAGATCAAGTTGTTCCAAATGAAAATCTTCAATAGCCACAATACTTAAAATAGTGTGTATAGAAGTCATTTTTACAACTGGAGAAAATATTCCATCAAAATCAATGCCCTTTTTCTATGCAAATCCCTTTACAACTAACCTGACTTTAAATGTTTTCTTACCTCCATCCTCCTCCTTCAACCTATAAACCCATTTATTTGGTAATGTCTTTTTACTTGCATGTAACTTACATAATTCCCAAGTCAGATTTTTTTAGCAAGGAGTCTATTTCTTCTTCCATGGAAAGCTCCCATTGAACCTTTGTATCCACCTGCACAACTTCATCATATCCTTTTGGTTCACCAACATCTGTTAATAAAATAAAATAGAAAAAGGGAGAGAACCTTTCAGAAGGTCTGCTGAGCATTGTTGACCGTCTAACATTCACTGGAGTTTGTGGTATTTGTTGTTGCAGAGCATAAGGAACCACTAGAACATCATCTTTTGGAGTATCATCCAACATTACATAATCATTTTCTTTCTTCTCATGCTGCTGCAACTGATCTTTGTACAACACTTTCTCATTGAATATGACATCCCCATTTCTTACAATTTTATGAGTTTCAACATCCCAAAGTCTAAAGCCAAATTCATCAATAATATACCCAACAAATATACATTTCTTTAACTTAACTTCCATCTTGGTTTTATTCTTAGAATCTATATGTGCAAATGCTTCACAATTGAAGGTTCTGAGAAAAGAATAACTCACCTTCTTACCTATCCATGCTTCTTTTGGAATACCACAACCTAAAGGGGTAGAGGGACCTATATTGATTAAATAAATAATAGTGTTTACAACCTCTACCTAGATGTTTAAGAGAAGCCCAACATGCAACCTCATACTCCTTGCACACTCCATTATTGTCCTATTCATGTGTTCAACCACTCCATTTTCTTGTGAATTCCTTTGAACCATTTTTTGCCTACGAATACCATTAGAGGAACAATAATCTTCAAACTCTTTGCTGCAATACTCACCCCCATTATCAGATCTGAGACATTTTAGTCTTTTACTAGTCTCATTCTCAACCAAGCTTTTCTATTTTTTAAAGTTTCAAATACATCAAATTTATTCCTAAGAAAATAAATCCATACTTTCCTAGTTGCATCATCAATGAACATAACATAATACAGAGAACCACCAAGGGGAGATACTTGAGCTGGTCCCCATAGATTTGTATGCACAAGCTCCAATTTCTTATCTTTCTTTTCCTTCCCACTCTTTAGAAAACTAACTCTGTTTTGTTTTCTATACACACAACTTTCAAAGAAATCCATATTGACACATTTTAGACCTAGTAAAACATTCTTTGAATGAAGTAATTTCATACCTTTTCACTCATGTGCCCAATCCTGTTGTGCCATAATGTTGTTTTAAAATCCACATCGAGTATTTTAGGTTCTACCTGCTCAACTGCAATAATTGTTCCTGAACATTGACATTTTTTTTGTAACAATTAAAGTAGAAGGAATAGCATGACTCGTACAAAGATATAAGGTGCCTACTTTCACACCTTTTGCTACTGCTAAGAAATCTTTTGACACCTTCCAATTTTTGTCATTAAAAGTAACTGTGCAACCTTCATCACATAGTTGCCCTGCTAAAATTAAATTTCTACTTAGCCTTGGAACATGCCTTACCTCTTGTAGTAGCCAATGATTGCCATTTTGCAATTTAATCTTAATTCTTCCCTTTCCAATAATTTGGAAGGGTTCATTATCAACCAAATAAACTAGCCCAAAATCCCCTTAGACATAATCAAGAAAATAACTTATATGGGGTGTAGCATGAAATGATACCCCTGGATCTAAAATCCAAGAATCATCAACATTTTCAAGGGAAATAAGCAAAACATCCTATTCAAATTTTTTACTTACCACATTTGCCTCCTTATTACCTTCTTGTTTGTCTCCTTTATTCTTCCGAGACCAAAAATATTTTTTCTTATGACATGGTTTTCTATAGTACCAACAATCATTTGGTCCTTTGGATTGAGACTTCTTTCCCTTTGTTTTTTCTTGTGATTTCCCATGACTTCCAGAATTGTTTCCTCTATTCCTTGATCTACCTCTTCTTTCTGCATTCAAAACACTACATGATGTGGATCCACCTAAGCTTTTCCTATGAATCTCCTCACTCAGAATAACACCAACAACATCATCAAATTTTAGGGTATTCAAATCAGAAACAGAGTTACTAACAACCATTACCAAGCCATTCTAACTTTCAGGAAAAGAGCACAAAATAAAAAGAGCCCTAATTTCTTCATCAAAATTGACATTAACAAAATTTAATTGTCTCGTAACTGTATTAAACTCATTTAAATGATAAAAAATTGACCCACCTTCTACCATTTTCATATTAAATAAACGCTTCATAAAAAATACCTTATTCAAAGCGGAAGGCTTTTCATATAACTTCGCTAGGGTTTCCGTTTCCTTCTGATAGATATATTCTTCTATTTACATTTTCCATAATAAAAAGTTCTACCCATTAAACTTCTCAACCTTCAACTTACCCTCGTTTGACGTTACTCCCACTCAACCATGAGACCTTCTTGCAAAGGATAACTAAAAAACAACCCACTCTGATACCACTTGTTAGGATTAGCAAACATAAATTTAACAGTTATATGCAAATAGAATCAATAATGCAAAGGAATAAAGTACACATAAGTAGAACAAGAAGACAAAGATTTAATGTGGTTCACCCAATCTTGGGCTGTGTCCACCAAACAAAGAGTCTAATCTTAGTATCCAGTAATTTCAACCTATTACAATATGCAATCACTTGCAACTTAATACCACTGCAAGAAGCTATAAAAAGTTTCATATATTGAGAAAATCCTAACCATAAGCCATTATAACAAAACTTATGTTGGTTAATAAGTTAACCCTAAAAATACTTGACGAGTCAACCTAGGGAAATGTTTGACGTGTCAACTCAAAAATGCTTGACGAGTTAACCCCAATTTTTTTTTGGGTGTTTCCCTGAACCCCATGATAAATGAAGTGTACAGTACTTACCTGATCAATCACCACAAACCAAAAATACATCTGTCATTGTAATATATATATATATATATATATATATATATATATATATATATATATATATATATATATATATATATATATATATATATATATATATATATAATGTGTTTGTGTGTGGGGTGTGTTGAAAATGTTGTAGATATATATCACCTCCTAATCCAAGACAAGGAGATCCCAATTGATTAATCGAAAGGAGACGATCAATGCAAAAATGAATCAATTGGTTATGGATAAAAGGGAAAGGGGGTCTAATTTCTTAGTTATAAAGTAAAACAATAAATCAGAAAGATTATGATAAAATGAAACACTTACCTTGAAATGTAGTAGATCTGGAAATTGCTATTTTCTGGTGTCTGTACTGAGTTTTTGGAAATTCTGTAGCTTGCTTTGGCTTGGAAACACAGAGACAGAGAAAACCCAATTTTTTTTTTTTTTTTCTGAGCCAAGTCGACCTTGACCTGAATACGGGGACACAATTGTGCCCCTTTATGTTGACTTTGACCTGCACTGTTCTGACAGAAAAATCTGTTTGTGGATCCCAAAATTTTTCTGAAAAGGGTATTCGAATTTGCTCTCTAATTCGATGTTCTGTACCTATTCCTGCAAGAAAAATGGTTTTATTTGTTGGGTGAGGGGTTTGCCTTGGTCAAACCTTGATTTAGGAATTAACCTTGAAATCAAAACTGAAATGGAGAATGCTAGCAAGTAGTAGAAGAAGATCTAACAATGAAGCTATGATATTCAATAGATATGCAATTGTATTTGAAATGTAAACAAGTATGTTAATACGAAAGCTTAGACTCAACATTAAAAATCATAAATGTAAATCAAAACCTCCATGATTATATGCTTGGAATTCACCTTGAAGGAATAATGAATAAATCTTGAGAAGAAGACTTGAAAACCTTGATTGAACACTTGGAAGCTTGAAAGTAGACAATAGATTATGCGTAGAATGATCCTCCTTCCTCTTTTTTTTCCTCTCTTTTCTTGATCTTCTTTCTTTCTCTCCTCTAAAATGAGAGGAGAAGACTTCCTTATATACTAGTCTAGGACACCAACTTCTAGAGAGGCCAACATATGAGATAAATTTCAATTAGGCTTATCCCCTTAGAAGTGGACCTAAATTAGATATCCCTTAAGAGTCACCACTTTGAAGCCCGAAGCAGTCGACCTAAAAGTGGCAAAAATAACTTTTGAGTCTTCCCCCACATCCGACACACTTTCTAATGAAAAAGGGGGACCTGGATCAAGGTCAAGGTCAACCCTAACCTAGGTCAGGGTCCAAGTCAACCTTGACTCGAGGGGTTAATACTACTGGAAAATAAGCCAGGTGGGGAAAGTAGTGCCCAGAGAGGCCCAATCAGGGTCCTAAACAAGCACAGAAGATGGAAAAGGGGAAAAAATTAGAGGACAACATGATAATGGCCCAAAACACCTCCTAAGAAGGGCTAAACAATCTTAACATGGAAGTGCTTCTATTTTAAGACGATACATTAAACTCCCACTTTAGCAGGAGTATGGAAATTAAGCATACTCATGGTAAAGTTAGAAGAAAGACTCCAGTGGATCGCAATGAGGTAGAACATCACTTAGTTAAGGACATGAGGCCCCAAGCCAAGGATTCTAACTCGACATACATGCACAAGGGTACAAAAACAAAGAGAAAACAAAGACAAAGCTAAAAGACACAAAAAAAGAGGGGTTAGTACAAAAATAAACTCTAATCAACTAGCAAAGAAAACCTTGCTAAGAAATGCTTCCTATACAAATATCATATTTGGAAAACTATCATGAAAGCATAAATGACTACATAAGAAAGATAAGAGCAACACTATAAATAACATAGCTTCATGATCTAATCCTACTAGCATGAAAGAGAAAGAGAGAAAAGAGAGAGTGGTCACCTCGCCCAGTAAGATACCCACCTTATCGTGAATCACCAAGGAGGGAGAGCCCAATAGGTAGCCAAACCTGATAGTTCACCCATAAACTGTGCTTTATAGTTGCAATGCGTCTTCTGACAGCTTTTGGAATACCCATAGATCCACATTCTTGTATCACTATGGAATATAAAATGCATGTCTCTTCAGGATTTAGCAATTTATGTGCATTACCTTCTGAGGATTTAGCATATTTGAAATTGAAAATGCGTGTCTTCTTCAGGATTTAGAAACTTATGTGCGTTACCTTCCGGGGATTTAGCATGTTATAAAATGTAAACTATAGTATAAGGAAGACCCTATATATTGCCCCCTCCTTATCATGGCTACCTAATAGACATGATAAGGAAGAGAAGGAGGATACCTACTTCACAAAGTAAGGAGATATCATGTTAACAACAATGTACACTATATTCTTAGCAAAGAGTATTGACCCTTACATCGAAGAGCATAGATAATCATGAAAAAGGATATGTCACTTATGGAAAAATGATCCTCAAAGAGAAAGAGATCTTATCAGCAAGACCCCCATCGTAGAGGAGTGCTTTGGATAAAATATCATCTTTCAAAGAAAAGAAAAGAGGGATCAAAGATTCAATCATCAAGCCCCCTGTGATCAAGAGGAAGATGAATCTTGGAACGAAGGAAGCAAACTCTAACCCCAAAACAAGGGCAAGAGTTTATAAAGAACATAATTTGCAAAATAAAGAAGAGGTGATCACCTAAGACAATAACCTCTCACATAAAAGGATATCCATAGCCAAAACGTCAGTCGGTATAAGGAAATAATGTTGTAGAATAAACAAATGCCACTAAGCTAAGGAAAGTAGATCCCTAGACAGAGAGAAAGAAGGAAAACCTTGCCCCCAGGGATGAAAGCAAGGGATATACCAAGATATGCCATAACAAAGAGATATCTTTACAAAAAGAATGTCTTTAGAAAAGATATCATGAATACTAGAAGAGAGCTATGGATGATTATGAGCAAAGGAAAGATATCATAATACAAAACCATATGGCTAAAATATAGAAAGAATAACCAATTAGGCTCCAAACAAAATACATGCTAAGAGCATAATGGATCCTAGAAAAATGAAGAAATAACTCTTGCCCCCCAAGTCAAGAGACAAGAGGAGAAAATATCTATATTATAGAAGAATGAGGGGTATTCCTCGCATGGAAATTATGAAGAAATTGTAAAACTACACGAGAGTGAGATATAATTCCTAAAGCAACTCTTTCTCTAACATACATCTTGAAATGCACACAATCAACAAGTAAATGTGAATTACTATAGTGAAAATGACATTTGTACTTGGAGAGAGCATCTTTCAGCATATGTTTAAAGATTTCTTTCTTAGAATTCATTAACTGAACATACACCTTCTTAGCCACATCTTGAGGGGTA
Source organism: Chamaecyparis obtusa (assembly GCA_027943335.1). Lineage (NCBI taxonomy): Eukaryota > Viridiplantae > Streptophyta > Pinopsida > Cupressales > Cupressaceae > Chamaecyparis > Chamaecyparis obtusa. The sequence continues at coordinate 593,546 of BSBK01003840.1, forward strand.
TTAGGGTAATCTAAGGAAGGTGTTGGAAGAAGAACATGAAGAGGAGGGCGATGATCAGAATCAACCACCTTAAATTGAGATAGCGGAAAGACAAGACCACACATATCTTGTTTAGGGGATAGATGAACCAGATATTTAATACCTTGTTCATTAAAACCAAGCCCTAAACCCTTATAACCTTGTTTAGCCATCATATTGTATCCTTTAGTGTACATATCTTGTAAAGCTTCTGCAGGAGGTGATTGTTTACGGTGATCATGAGAAAATGTTGTGTAAGGTGGAATGATAGGTTTAGAAGAAGTTTCTTTTCTCTCCCCTTTAATATCATCATGGATCGAATAAGAAGGGGAAGGTAAATCAAAGAATTCTTGCACATCTGCATCATGAACCATAGTTTGAGCCCCATCATAAGTGTGGGAAGAACTAGGAATAGTAGATGGAGAAACAAGAATGTGAATATTAGGAATTGAATTAGGAAGGATAGGATTAGGATTATGAAGATTAGAAAATGGTGTATCATCTACCAAATTTTTCAGATAATCCAAAAGAGTAATAAGTCCACCACACAAATTTTTAATAAAAGTTTTGAAAGTAGGAAGGCTAGTATTAGTCAATCTCATAATAGCATAAGCAAGTGAAACATGAAGAGTGACAAACATAGTGAAATGGATGATACTCTCATAAACATCATAAGTACTATAAAGAGATGCTAAGAGGAGGATAATGAGGAAAATAACCACACACCAAAGCATCTTAAGGATCTTCATAGTGAATGAAATATAAGAAATGTTTTTGTATTTTGACGAGTATGTAGATTTTTTTTTTTTTTTTTGTATTTTAAAATGCAAGACCATAAAACAAAACTAATCTAAGCTAGTCTTAAGGAAAAGAGGCAAAACATCCAACACAAAAAAGAAAGAGTTGTCTATCGCGGGTTCACATTAGGTTCACCAAAATGTAAGAAATAAATAAATACATACATACATACGTACATATATATATATATATATATATATATATATATATATATATATATATATATATATATATATATATATATATATATATATATATATATATTGAATGTGTTTGTGGGTGGGGTGTGTTGAAAATGTTGTAGATATATATTACCTCCTATTCCAAGACAAGGAGATCCCAATTGATTAATTGAAAGGAGATGGTCAATGCAAAAAAGAATCAACTGGTTATGGATAAAGAGGGAAAGGGGGTCTAATTTCTTAATTATAAAGTAAAACAATAAATTAGAAAGATTAGGATAAAATGAAACACTTATCTTGAAATGTAGTAGATGTGGAAATTGCTATTTTCTGGTGTCTGTACTGAGTTTCTAATTTTTTTGCAACTTGCCCTACCTTGGAAACACAGAGATAGAGAAAACCCAGAAATCTTTTTCTTTTTTGAGCTAGGTCGACCTTGACCTGAATACGGCGGTGTAATTGTGCCCCTTTATGTTGACCTTGACCTGCACTATTCCGACGGAAAATCTGTTCACAGATCCCAAAAGTTTGCCGAAAAGGGTATCTGAATCTGCTATGTAATTCATTGTTTCGTAACTGTTCCTACAAGAAAAATGGTTTTGTTTGTTGGGTGAGGGGTTTGCCTTGGTCAAACCTTGATTTAGGAATTAACCTTGAAATCAAAACTGAAATGGAGAATGCTAGCAAGTAGTAGAAGAATATCTAACAATGAAGCTATGATATTCAATAGATATGTAATTGTATTTGAAATGTAAACAAGTATGTTAATATGAAAGCTTAGACTCAACATTAAAAACCATAAATGTAAATCAAAACCTCCATGATTATATGCTTGGAATCCACCTTGAACGAAGAATGAATAAATCTTGAGAAGAAGACTTGAAAACCTTGATTGAACACTTGGAAGCTTGAAAGTAGATGATAGATTATGCATAGAATGATCCTCCTTCCTCTTATTTTTCCTCTCTTTTCTTCCTCTTCTTTCTTTCTCTCCTCTAAAATGAGAGGACAAGGCTTCCTTATGTACTAGTCTAGGACACCAACTTCTAGAGAGGCTGACATATGAGAAATAAATTCCAATTAGGCTCATCCCCTTAGAAGTGGACCTAAATTAGATATCCTTTAAGAGTCACCACATTAAAGCCTGAAGCAATCGACCTAGAAGCAGGAAAAAGAACTTTTGAGTTTCCCCCCACATTCGACACACTTTCCAATGAAAAAGGGGGACCTGAGTCAAGGTCGAGGTCGACCGTGACCCAGGGGGTTAAGACCCCTAGAAAATATGCCAGGTGGGGAAAGAAGTTCCCAGAGAGGTCCAATCAGGGTCCTAAATAGGCACAAAAGATGGAAAAGGTGTAAAAATTAGAGGACAACATGATAATGGCCCAAAACACCCCCTAAGGAGGGCTAAAAAGTCTTAACATTGAAGTGCTTCCATTTTAAGATGATACAATCATGTCTCTGGTATGATTGAGTTTTAAATCATTATTGCATCTATTTTGGTTTGATTGATGTGCATTGTATGATTGATTGTATCAACAAAATAAATTCTCGATGGGAAATGTAATAATGAGTAATTAATGTTAAAAAGCTAAGTTTTTAAACCATTTGTCACTATTGGGAAGAAGAAAATTTGAGTTTATTTACAGAGCTTGTTGGTGAGTAGCAAAATTGTGCAAGGATGGAATTGAGAATGGTTGTTCACGAATCTGGTACTACCGTGTCGAAGATGTTGTAAAAAGTAGAATTGGAAGAATTTGATCATGGAAAAATTTGGCAATTGGAAGTAGGGTTGTCTGCAAAAGGGTTGCAGAGAGTTCATGCTCTAGGTTTGGACATTTTGGGAGCATTTCCTTGGTTTGCAAAAAAAAAAAATCTTGCTTATGTTAAGTTGGTTCAGGGATGATAATTTATTATTGGATAAACCTTATGCTGTAACAAAGGAGGTGATTGAGGGCTTGTCCCTTTGGTGAAATGGTGGGGCTTCTTGCCTGTAGGGGACCTACAACCAAGATTCAAGTCCCCATAGGGTCATGTTCTACTATGGTTCTTAATTGAGAGTTGCTTACTTTGACCCTTGGTGAAATAGTGGGGCTTCTTGCCTATAGTGCTTACAGCCAATGATCAATTTTTTTTTAAGGCTTGTCCCTTTGGTGAAATGACGGGGCTTCTTGCTTGTAGGGCCTACAAATAAGGTTGAAGTCCCCACATGGTCACTTTCTACTGTGGTTCTTAATTGAGATTTTCTTACTTTGACCCTTGGTGAAATAGTGGGGCTTCTTGCCTATAGAGCTTACAGCCAAGGATCAAAAAATTTTGATGAAGGAGGAAGATGGAGTTGTCTGCTGGGAGACCGCCTGTTTCTAGTGCTTCGCTGGCTGCTGGTGTGTTGCTAGTTGATTCGGCTAGGGTTTTGTCTCTTGTTGGAGGTTTTCCTAGGAAGTTGCAAACCTCGAAGGTTGCTAGAGATTCTAGGGTTTTGCCGGTTGCTGGAGCATCGCTATCTATTGGGGCGTTGTCGGTTGCTTTGGATAGGGTTTTGTCTTCTACTGGAGGTCTGCCATCGGTGGGGAAATTATAGGTCTCACTGGATGTGGGAGATTCTAAGGTTTTGTTAGTTGCTACTGCTTTGTTGGCTATTGGTGCATCGTCGGTTGATTCAACTAGGGTTTTGTCTCTTGTTGGAGGTTTTCCTGGGAAGTTGTAGGCCTTGAAGGTTGCTAGAGTTTCTAGGGTTTTTCTGGTTGCTGGAGCATCGCCGTCTGTTGGGGCGTCACTGGTTACTGTGGCTAGGGTTTTGTCTTCTGCTAGAGGTCTATCATCAACAGAGAAATTGCAGGTCTCACTGGATGCAGGAGATTCTAAGGTTTCTAATGTTGTTTCTCCAGTGTGTGAGGGTGGGGTGAAGGGCCCTCAGGTGGTCTTTGCTGAGCCCTCAAGTGCTTCTAGGGATGCTGCACTGTTGAATCTGGGGGTAGATCATGGGCTTGTCCCTATCTTTTCTCCTTTATCTATTGTGGTGGATCTAGATGTTGAGGAGGATTTAGCTCACAATATGTCCATTTTTTCTTCCCATGCCTTGATTTGTAGGTTTAGGGGTTTTTGGCCTAGTTTGTTGAAGCTTCATGACTGGATCTCTCATCACTGGGAGCCTATCCTTGAGGATACAGTGCATATCTTTCCCTTAGCTAAGGGGTATTTTATTGCAAAGTTTGAATATTCCTTGAACATGAATAAGATGTTGTGCGATCATTTGTTCAGCCGGGAGGATCATTTTATACTCATGGTTAAACCTTGGCATATCGATTTTAACCCCATCTCAGATTCTTTCACTCAGTTTCCCATATGGGTTCATCTTCCTTACTTGCCCCTACATCTTTGGATCGATTCTCTTTATGAGGAGATTGGTAATTCTCTTGGGGAATTTTTGTTGGTAGATAGTGCCTCTTGTGATATGTTCCACTCTACTTATGCTCACATTCTTGTTGATATTGATCCTTCTAATGGTCTTCCTGCAGAGATAGTGATCAACTTCTCCAAAGGAAGCTGGAACCTGGATTATGAAGGGATTCCCTTTAGATGTCGTAGATGCTTTAATACTGGGCATATGGTTGCTCAGTGTGGATTGGGTAAAAAGAAATCTGCTATGTCATGGTGGAAGGGTGCCTTGGCTCATCACTATTTGGTGGAGAAGAAACCTTTTTCATAGAAAAACTTCTCCTAGGTGGCAGTGCAGGTCCCCCCTCCCTCTTTTGTTGGTTAGGATTCAGCTCCTAGGAATTCGTCGTTAGCTGGTGCTTCGGCTAGGGTTTTGTCTCCTGCTAGAGGTTTTTCTAAGAATTTGTTGGCATCGCAGGTTGCTGGTGATGCTAGGGTCTTGCCAGTTGCTTGTTCTTCACTGGCTATTGGTGCATCACTGGTTGCTTCGGCTAGGGTTTTATCTCCTGCTAGAGGTTTTTCTAGGAAGTTGCAAGCTTCAAAGGTTGCTGGAGTTTCTAGAGTTTTTTCGGTTACTGGATCTTTGCTATTTGCTAGGCCATCGCCAGTTGCTTTGGATAGGGTTTTATCTTCTACTAGAGGTTTTCTGTCGGCGAGGAAATTGTAGATTTCACTGGATGATGGAGATTGTCCTCCTATCTCTCCGGTTGTTTCATTTTTTGGTTTGGCAGGGGAGGCAACACTTTTGTCTCCACCTGGGGGTAAGGAGGTCATGGCTCCTATTTGGTCAACTGGTTTTGTGGCTGCCTCTATTGGTAGCCAGGATTGCTCTGGCTCAGTTGATGATACTCTACTTTGGTAGGTTGAGGCGACTAGAGTTGAAGAGGGTTGGATCATTGTCAAAGGAAAAAAACTTAAGAAGGCCTCCTCTTCATTTGATATGACTCTTTGTTCCCATTAGAAGGGTGTTCCAGGAAAATCCTAGTGTTGGATCTCTTTTTTAATTAGGGTTGCATGACGATTGTTTCATGCTTTGAATCATCCAGGTTGTGGGTGCCTGTTGTAAAACCCTCTCTTTGGTCTTGATCCATTTTGTTTAGTGGGCTTTTGTTGAATATCTTTAGTGACCTTAATGTATAGGGTTTCGGGGCCCCTTCAAAACCCATTTTTACCTTTATCAAAAACAAAGGAGGTGATTGAGGATATCACTAGGTTATGTAGTGTCAGATATGTTCTTGGAAATAAGTCAATGAAATACAAGGATGTGCAAAATTGGACTGGTATCGACAGAGATCAACATGTCATCTTGATTAACACACTCGTCGATTTGGTGGAAATGTATGTTGCGTATGAAATTATATAAAATTTTCTTTTGAAATCATGAAGGTGCTACATCTGTTGTAGCTATTTATATTGCACATAAAATGGTGAACAAAATCATGTAATTCAATTTATGTAGTTTGTTATTAGAAAATTTGCTTGAAAATGTTAAAATATCATTAGAAGGAGGATATGTATTCTGGTTTGGATCTTTGGTCATGTGTTTAGTATTTTTTTTTATATCACTATTCGATAGAGAGGATATTGAGTGGAGGTCCGACACTCCTATCAGAAAACAAATTTATAAATATCTTGAGATGTTGCAAAATAAGGTGGATGCTTGTAAGACATATTTTGTATCTTTGTAGATGAGTATTGGTTCTAGTTTTTTTGTGTCTAGTGCAATACTTGTGAGTCATATTGAGGAGGTTCCTCCTCTGATAAAGGAGAATTGGCGATTCCCCTATGGAATTGAAGGAGAGGAAGACTAGTTTGGATCTTTGGTCATGTGTTTAGTATTTTTTTTTATATCACTACTCGATAGAGAGGATATTGAGTGGAGGTCTGACACTCCTATTAGAAAACAAATTTATAGATATCTTGAGATGTTGGAAAATAAGGTGGATGCTTGTAAGGCATATTTTGTATCTTTGCAGATGAGTATTGGTTCTGGTTTTTTTGTGTCTAGTGCAATACTTGTGAGTCATATTGAGGAGGTTCCTCCTTTGATAAAAGAGAATTGGCAATTCCCCTATGGAATTGAAGGAGAGGAAGACTAGTGAAAAGGGAAAAGAAACTATTACTATTTCTGAAGAATAAGAAGAGAGTGAAAAAGGGGTATAAGTGAAGGAAGAAAATGAAGTAGAAAAGGATAATATTTCTTCATCAGAATTTGACTCTTTGGGTCCTGATGTTGTTCAAATGATGCTAGAAGGTGAGTTTGAAAGGATTGGTGATATGTAGTCTAGTTTCTCTTCGGTAAGCATAATTGAGATAGAAGATATGCTAGTTGATCATTTGATTAGTAAGAAAATTATGGTTTTTGATGTGTCTGATATGCTACCAGATGATTTGGTAAGGATTGTTGAGAATAGATTATTGTAGGATGGTGTAGATTGTAGGAAATTCAAAGGAGCTATCAAGAAGTGTACTGATAATACTAAAAGACTACCTAGGTTGATTGGTGAAAAAAAATATTGTATTAAAGAGATGTTTGATATTCATCGGTATTGTCTCTAATAACCTGCTGTGATTCATAACTTGAGAGGAATAAGTGAGGTCATTGAATCAAAATGAATGAATTGGGTAAGACTTATAATTTATCGGAAGATGAAGGTGGAAAAAAAAGAATTAGAGTTGGTCAGCTTTAGGCTAAGATGTTATGGTTGCAGAGATAGAGAGAGGATTTAGTGAAGACCTTCTGGTTGGTAAAGAATTTAGTTGAGGTCTAGTTAGAATATCTTTCTAAAATTTTATATGAGGTAGAGGAGTATGTACATTGGTTTCGGTCCCCAAAATGGACTTCATCTTTTGATATCTTTTGATATGTTGGTGTTATATGGACTTCATTTTTTCTTGTAAATTCTACTTTTCATATTTGATTATGTGTTGTGTGGCCCTTTTCCATTGTGAAAAAGAGGGGGAGAGAAAGATAGGAAATACAAACTAAAATGCAATATCTAACTAAGGGGGAGTTTTTGGAGTCTTTTGGTTTCTTGGATATTTTTAGAGTTTTTATATTTTGTTGTTTTTCTATTAATGCTAAAGGGGGAGATTGGAGAGTGTATTGAGAAGATGTTGGAATTGTTTTCATTGATGTCAAAACCCTGCACCAATTGTTTGTCTATACTAGTTAGTTATCAGTTGGTTTTGCTTCAGTACTATTCATATAAGTTTCAGATTATACAATTTAGTTTTAGGTAATAGATTATAGTGATGAATATCTTTAGATATTGGTACATCTATGTTACCTAGTAATTGAAGTAGTGTGAAGTTTTGGATGGATTCATATGGCTACTGTATTTCAAATTTATTTTGGGTATCTTTGCTACCTAGAATCTCATGTAGTATATCATAAGTGGTTGATATGATTATTGTATTTAGTTTCTGGATAGGTTCTATCTGGTTATATCCATCAATTGGTTCATAAGTTTTTTAGATCAAGTCATGGAATTAGTTTTGGTATTCCATGAGTCTTAGAATACATTTATCTTTTAGTAATTGTGTTGTAAAACATGCTCATATTATGTGTGACCTATCTTTAGGTCCTATGGTAACGTGGTGTAAAGTGTTCATATGTATGACCTATTTTAGGTCTCATGCTAGCATGTTAATCTATATTGTAATATCTTTTGTATCTCAAGCCGACATGTTTCTAGATAGACCAATATATATATATATATATATTTATCTTATCAAAAGTGTGTGTGTGTGTGTGTGTCTCTCTCTCTCTCTCTCTCTCTCTCTATATATATATATATATATATATATATATATATATATATATATATATATATATAATTTTGTATTCAATGCATGAGTGTGTGAGCAAGCTGAAGGTGGTGTGATGCAAGTATAATTTTGTGAGTGAATATCTAGCAGCGATGTTGAGAAGACTTAAGTTGAGGGAAGGATTATTGTGATATAAAGAGGTGCATACATACTGAGTAGTAGAAGATTAGTATATACTGACATAATATTTGTACTGGATCTACTGCTATTTGTGATTAAAGTACTACTAGCTAGAACTGTTTCATGCATGTGTAAATGTAATTATATCACACATTTGATCTTTGAATCATATTTTATGATATAGTTTTGGATCAAGATAGTTAGCCCAACCGATAGTGAGTCAACACACAGTGAACAAACTAACAATGAGCCCTAGTAAAAATCACCTTAACCAGTGTCACCTTAACCAATATTTACTTTCACGAGAATTAGTTTCTTTGTGGTTTTCCCCATTTTGGGTTTCCACATTATATGTAGTGTTATGTTGTTTTCTATTCTTGTTCTTTCAAGTTATTATCAATTTTAATTATTTGTATGTGTACCTTCTTAAAATGGACACACTCATTATTAAAGACCTTTTAGCTGTTGGGATTAGGTAATACTGAGAGGGGGGTGAATCAATAATACAAAACTTTGATCTTTTCCACTTTAAAAAATTATACACAATCCAAAATAATGTAGAAATGAAAAGAACATATAAGAATAACACACTACTCATTACACCATGATTTGTTCTTGAGGAAACCCTAGCCAAAGGGGAAACCCCGATGGGGATGCTACCCACAAATATGCACTAAAATATAATATCCCTGTTAGGAGATCTAGCCCTGTTAGGAGATGATTGTTACATAGCACATTTCCTTGTTAGAGGAATACAAAACCCTATTATGAGTATACAAAACACCTGATTAAAGGTGGTGAGCACACTACTCTTACAATCGATACTGGTCTCAAAAGAGTTCTCAAAAAGGGGACAATACAAACACTTATCTTTCTTAGATAGTTCCAGTTATAGCTCGGCCTCATATTGATTTTGCATCTAATCTCTGCTCTTATATTCACAAACTTACTCCATTTTTATAATCACAACCACACCTCGCTTTCACAAAAGCAATCTATACTTATACAAAATCAGCCTTCTAGTCGGCTTCACAATTACCATACAAAACATAACAATAACTCATGCAAATGATATTTATGGAGTCAGAGCTCTTACATTACCAAAGAGTCAGAAATATACTTTATTCACTTGTCTTATCATGTTATCATATCCACTATGCTTTCCTTAATCTTCGCAACTGTTCATGTACCATGTTACACTATTTTACTATCTTCGCATACCTTCCGAACACTGTATCTCACAAATCTAGTAACCAAAACTTATGCGCTCTTAACTAAAGCATACATACATCCCAAAATACCTCTAGTTAAATTTGCAAGCCATAGTACCTCATATATCATCATCTCTGACCAAAACTGTACCACTATACCCTGTTGTTCTGATTCTGGACTTAGTCATTTTCATGACTATGACTCTAGTGGCATTCTCCACAACATGCGATCACTTTCAACATAAGTGTTTCCATAAATGAAAACCCTCAAATGATTTCTAGTGCTCCAAAACATCACATGCCAACAATCTCTCCCTCTGGCATTGATGGAAACACTTAGAAAAATGGCTAAGTGTCTCAATACAACTCCCTTCTTTTCTTTTTCTCTTTTCTACTTTTTTTGTTTCTTTTCTACATCTTTTCTTTTCTCTACATATTTCTTTCCCTTCCTCATTTTTCCTTTTTCTTCCTCTCCCTTTGACATCAATGGCAAATGTACTATCAAAATTTCAAAACTCAAGCACAAATGGTTTAGTGCTTACTCACTAGATTTAAGACATCTTGGAAAGAGTTTTCAAAGGTTTTAACTTCTTCAATCCATGAATTTATCAGCAGTTCACTGACATGGATTAATCCATTCAATGCATATGACGTTGTCTCTCCTACCTGAAGCTCGGTTAGAGTAGATACACACACTGAGCCTTCAACTTTTGTCATCTCTGAAAGATGAGTCTCCAACATTGTGAGCTTAGGAGTCAATAGGCTTCTCAATAAGCCAAATCTATCTGCAACTCTCCCTTTCTCCATTTCCAGTACTCCTATCTTATCCAATAGTCTGGATGTTTCCTTATCTACTTCTCCCATAGTTTGTGAAGATGATTCACAACTGTCCATTAGATTGTCAAGGGTAGCCCTGTCTTTGGCTATGATCTCTTTAATGCTCCTTAAATGTCTGCAGGGGTTTATGCAATAGCTATAAATTTTCCTGCCTTGTGCTGCACAACTCTTGGCCTTAAGAGTAGTAGCCTTAAGAATATTTAAGTCCCATGAAATGGACATACAAACTTCGCTCAACTTCTTCTCCAAAAATTTATTTTCAGCCTTTTCTTCTGCTATCTTTAGCAATGAGTCAAAATGACTTTCAAAGCTATCTAGTACTGTACTGAGGTTCTCAACTTCATCTTTGTTTTTGAAGATAATCGGTGAGGGGAGTAGCTTGTTCACTATTTCTATGACCTTGACCATTATCTTAGCTCTTTTTATCTCCTTTCTAAAATGATCTCTCCTTAGCTTTTGCAAAATCCATAAATGATAATCTCATTAGCTCATCTTCATCCATATTGTCCACATCAGAACTGACTGGTTTGGCCACACTTGCCAACAATAAAGATGTGTCCATTCTGACCTCATCAACTTTTTCTGATTTTACTTGCTCTTCTTGCTTTTCCTCTTGTTGTATTTCCTTCTCCTATGCTTTTTATTCTTGTTTCTCTTCTGATTTCCCTTCCTCTATCTACTCCTGATCATCAACCTCCATTGCACTATCCACATTATCTAGAAATGGATCATTTACATCCTGCGAAGTGTCAAGGCTAACAGGCACACTAGTGACAAAGAAATCTGGTTGCATGCTAACTTGAACACTTTCATTTACTACCTTGGAACTCTCTCCTACACCCAAAAATATAGGCTTAGAAACCTTGGGAGGTGAAACCTTCTTAGGCATGTCCTGCATTTTGGGTGTCCTCAATCACCTCATCATACTTCCTAGCCATAATCTTGACTAATCTGGCCTTTTTCCTCAGTAGGGGTTTTAGTGCTTTTATGATTCTTTCTCTTTCCTGAATTGACACAACTGACAACATATCGTCAATTGTTTTATTTCTTATGTTCTCATCCTTCAAATGTGCTAATTGTTTCCTGATTTCTATTTTACTGTATAGGTCTTCGGGAATGTTTCCTTCAACCTCCAAGAAATTCTTCTTAAAAACTAGCAGATGCTCAATGATAGTGTCCTCAATGACTGCTTGGTCCTCAGGGTTATATCTTTCATAGTATTTGTTCAATCATAACAGATTTCCATCTTTGATAACTATTTTCTGTAGTGATTTAAGATTCGATTTCCACAAGGTTTGTGGATTCTTTTGGACTTTTTTCTCTTCCTGTTTCTCAACTTCCTTTTCTTCCTTCTTCTTCCTCTTCACCTTTGTCTCTTTTTCTTTGGGACTATCTTGCTTGCTTGTTCTTGTGGATATTATGGGAATAACTGCATGAACCACATCTTGTGTTTCTTCCTCTTGAGAGGCTGACAAATCAAAAATATCAACAGTAGGAGCTATTGTCTTTTCTGTCTCTAAAGGAATAGATGCATCGGTGGCAATGCTAGAGGATGCCTCCATCTTATTTATGATATCTATTAATTGCACTTTTGTGATACCCACCATCGTAGTGATGTATTCAACAATCTTTCTGACTTTCCTTTTTCTTGTTACCTTTTCTTTCTCTTCTCTAACTTTCTCATACTTCTCCCTATATGTTCCCCATCTTTCTTGGGTAGGGTCCTTTTATGCTGCCAGTACATGATCCACTTGCATAGTTAGCACTTCAACACTTACCTCATATCCCATGGGATAACACCACTTAGTTCTAGGCTCAACTTCCTCAAAGAAGACACAATCAGTTTCAACCATGAAACAGATAGTGTCCTCATATTTTTCCACTAAATTCTCTAGAATTTTGTACCTTTCTTTCATCTACCTCTGCAGTATCTTGATCACGCCAAACAATTCTCCATCTATCCAGTCCTTCTTCTGTCTTCTATAGTATTCTGAGATCTGAAGTCCAGTGGGTTCATTGACTTTCCATGCTCTAGGATGCATGCTAGGAAAGTTGTGAATGATATGAATGTACATGTGAATTAGCAATGAACCAAACCTAAATGCCTTAGATTTATCTTTCTTTATAGCTTTCACATTCTCAATAAACTGTTGAGCTAGAATTTCACAAAGATTATACTTCTTGTTCTCTTTTACCATTCTTTATGCCATCATGATGACTCTAGTAGATACAGAATTAGGTCTGCTACTGTAAAACAACTTGTAGCCTAGAAACATTTCTACCAATCTGACATCTTGCAAATAATTATCATTTATTGTCATTGCCCTCTTATCCCAGTTTGAATACGTTAGGGTTTTAGCTAGATTTCTTAGGTTCTTTTATTGTATAGGTAGGGCTCCTTCATTGTCAAGGCCTATGATCTCATGTATCAATTGTGCACATATCTTAACAAGATGTTCACATATCCATAAAAATTGGTCATGAACTCTGCTAAGAATGATCTTAAACTATTCAAATTCTATAAATTTCATGAGTCGGGTTAACTTAAGGATTGACTGATCCTTTAGGTGCTTAAATTCTTCTACCATAGACCCATCAGCTTCAATCATACTATTCAATTAACTGAAGATGTTAACCTCACCAATGATTTCATATTTGCAATGTATGTAAGTCGTAATATCTTCTACGTGCAACATGCCTATGAGGGTTTGTGAAAATGATCCCTTTGAATCATCCTCATAGGATTTGTATGGATACCTCTTGAACTTATACCTAGGTCTATCTACAACATCATAAACTACTGATGCATCCATGACTTCTGTGAAAGATTAGGTCTAAATACATTTAAACACTTGAATCTGATGCTCTGCTTCATGTGATCACGTAACCACACTGCCAGATGAATGATAACCTTCTCTATTATGTTCTCCTTGAGCGCTAATCAACAAATGGTGTAGATTTGAGATCTTTTAAGTCCTTTTATTCATCACAAGCTGAGTGTGTGTATTAAACACATGTAGCTCAACTTCGCATGTCGTCCAGTCGATACAAAACTTGCAAACACAAAAGATGAGTCTTCAAGTGATACGCTCTCAACCACATAATCCACAACGTCTGTACACATCATTCCTAAGCTTGCATGAGTTTACTCCACATATACGGGGGCTGGATATTTTCTGTTCACTACATTCAATGCTCCCCATAAGGCCATGCAACCTTTTAGGTTGATACCTCAAAGAACTCATCATGCGAAGACACAACATCATCAACTGTCTCTCCCTGAACCACTGCTTTATTCAAAACATTTACCTTCCATATCTGATCATCCTCCTTGTTCTCTGATTTCTTGAAATAATTCCCAAATTCATCCATGTACTCATTAAGACTCTTATCACTGTCACTAACATTTTTCCTTATAACCACAGGAGGTGGTCCTCTTGGTTCACTAGATCTTCTTGGTCCTCTTCTATTGTCTTCTCCATTATATCTGCAAAACTTCACAATGTGACCTAGATTGTTACATTTGTAACAAGTAGGTGGTATCCTTATATTTTGATTAGTCTATAGTTTAGAATACCTTGCTGTATGCCCAACATTATTACATTTCTGACATGAGATTTTAGCTGCTATTTCTTCTCTGATATAGTCTTGCTTGTACCTGGATTGATCGGGTTTTCTGCAGTCTTCCTTTTTTGTGTCCATATTCATAGCAATTAAAACAATAACTAGTAAAGGGCTTAGAGTTACCTTTACTTTTGCAATCTCTTTTCATGTGTCCAACTTTGTTGCATCCAAAACATCTACCTCTGAAGGGTCTGAACTGTTCTCTAGATTCTTCATTAGTAGGTCTCTCTTCAGGAATAGGTCTTTCCTCATTCTTGGCTTCATTTGATTCTTCTTGGGTTTTTGAAATTTCACCTTCATTGAATCCAACTCCATCCATATCTCCTTTAGGCTTTTGTATTGCTCTTTGTTCATCAATCTTGTCACTGCTCAATTGCAACTTCTCAATGTGTAATTTGGCTTGAGTGAGTTCACCTTTAATGATCTAATTATATTTTTCCAATTCCTAATATTTATCTTTGCATTGGTCAAGTTCAGTCTTCATTTCACTTATCTACTTGTTAGATTCTTTTAGTGACTCTTCAACTTTGTTTCTTTCATCCTTTTCATGCTGAATATCTTTAATCATTAAAAGATTGATTTGTTCTTTTTCTTGCGCCAACTTCTTTACTTTGTCTGATGTATCATTTTCTGAACCTTCTTTGATCTTTTCCATAAGGTCTTGTCTTTGACTCTTTGCAATCTCAAGCTGTTCTTTTAGTTTCCTCATGAAACCTTCAACTCTTCTTAATTTAAATTTTAGTTCACCATTCTCAGCTTTCATCTTATCCAAATCTTCAAGTGCAACTTCAAAGTTCACTTGAAAATCTTTCGAATCCATTCTAATCTCCCTTAACCTGTTAGGATTTCTCACCAAGGGCCAATAACTCTGATACCAATTGTTGGGATTAGGTAATACTGAGAGGGAGGGTGAATCAGTATTACATAACTTTGATCTGTTCCACTTTAAATAATTATAAACAATCCAAAGTAATGTAGAAATGAAAAGAACATATAAGCATAACACATTACTCATTACACCATGATTTGTTCTTGAGGAAACCCTAGCCAAAGGGAAAACCCCGGTGGGGATGGTACCCACAAATATGCACTAAAATATAATATCCTTGTTAGGAGATCTAGCATTGTTAGGAGCTGATTGTTACATAGTACATTTCCTTATTAGAGGAATACAAAATCCTATTAGGGATATACAAAACACTTGATTAAAGGTGGTGAGCACACTACTCTTACAATAAAGACTGGTCTCAAAAGAGTTCTCAAAAAAGGGAACATAACAAGCACTTCTCTTTCTTAGATAGTTCCAGTTATAGCTCAGCCTCTTACTGATCTCGCATATGATCTCTGCTCTTATATTTGAAAACTTACTCCATTTTTATAATCACAACCCCACCTCACTTTCACAAAAGCAATCTATACTTATAGAAAATCAGCCTTCCAGTCGGCTTCACAATTACCATACAAAACATAAAAATAAATCATGCAAATGATATTTATGGAGTTGGTGCTCTTACATTACCAAAGAGTCAGAAATATACTTTATTCACTTGTCTTAGCACGTTATCATATCAACTATGCTTTCCTTAATCTTTGGAACTGTTCATGTACCCTGTTACACTATTTTACTGTCTTCGCATACCTTCCAAACACTATATCTCACAAATATATTAACCAAAACTTATGTGCTCTTAATTGAAGCATGCATAAATCCCAAAATACTTCTAGTTAACTTTGCAAGCCATAGTACCTCATATATCGTAATCGTTGACCAAAACTGTAGCACTGTACCCTGTTGTCCTGATTCTGGACTTAGTCATTTTCATGATTGTGACTCCAGTGGCATTCTCCATAACATGCGATCACTTTCAACATAAGTGTTTCCATAAATGAAAATCCTCAAGTGATTTCTAGTTCTCCAAAACATCACATGCCAACATTAGCTCCCGTCCTTTACCGACTTTATGAACCATGGATTCATGCTCAATCCCCTTTTTCTCCTCTTATGTTCCATATCTTCCACTTTCAACTATGTAGTCTCCGAGACCTCAGGGCTGGCTCCCTATGGGCCAATCCTGGAATAGGTCGACCAAGTTGACGTATTTTGGAATAGGTCGACTAGGTCAACCTATTCCCTAGGGATTTTAAACCCCAGGGCTAGTGTTGTCTCAGGGAATTAAATGGATAAATTGGGTGACCTTGTTGGCTTACTTTATTTTCTTACCCAAAAACTAGTATAAAAGGAAGCCTAGGCACCACATTTTATCTTTCCATTAAAATTCATTGAAATCCATTTGAAATCTATGAAAATTCATTAGATATCTATTATCATCTAGCAATCACGTGAGCAAGTTCAAGCATTCAAACATTCATTAAGCATTCAAGATTCAAGGATCCTTTGTGAGCATTTCTTCTTCAAGATCTAGATTTTTGTCAGCCATCAAGGGAGGAGATTTAAATCAAGGCATTCATCATATTATTCATTGATGTACAATTACATCCATGGCTCCATGATGTGGTTTTGGTAGATCGATTGCATTTGTGGAGATTTCCTATAACTGTCATTGCAAACTCAACATCTACAACATACAAGCATTACAAAATCCTTTTTGACAAGGGTTTATACAAGCAAGGTGAATGCTTATATTTGTCTTGTTTCCTTTACATATTTACATTTCAATTTCAAAGTTTATTCCTCAATCTAGGACTTGACCAAGGCAAGCCCTCATCCACCCAAACCCCAAAATGAGCTTTTCTATGCGCAGGATCAAGATATTAGAATTACAACCACATATCTAGAAACTAATTTCTGAGACATTTTTGAAGAAGTTAGGTCATATTTTCTACAGTGTTCAAGAACATGGTGACTTCGTGGAAAAGCATTCGGAACATGTTGCACCAGGTCGACATGTTCCTAGAGGTTTGAGAAAAACAACATTTTCTGGGTTTTCTGTTGTGGTTGCGATCTATTGTTGAAAGTTTTGTCACAGGTTTAGATCTTTAGTTTTAAGAGAAAAAAGGCATATTCCTCTACATATTTCAAGGTGAGTACTCTATCATTCATTTCATTTCTTAGTATAGGCCCGTTTTCATATCTTAATGGGGCTGATTGCACACACTTAGCATCTGGATCTATCTTACTTTTCTCATTAAATCAATTAGTTCAATTTCACATTTGCATTTACACATCTTTAATCAAATCCTACATTGCATGAAAGAGAAATTGCTTGCGTACTTCCTTGACATAATTTGGGTTTAGCATTGGCATCCCTTCATCTTCTTGGGTTTTGCTAATTTAACTTGAGTTATATTGTGAGTTATGTTTGGAAGCCCCTCTTTCTCTTGTATTTTGAGTGTTAGTGCTAGAATGGTTAATTAATGATCTCATCTCACATGGTTTATATTGTTTATGGTTTAATCAGTATGGTTTATGGTTTATTGGTTTAATCAAATTTGTAAAAGTGTTTTGGAATAAACGATTCAACCCCCTCTCAGTTATGTGGCCTATTCGACAACCCTTATACATCATTAAACAAGGAATGTTGGGTATAGGAAAATCCAACCTAGCTCATTGCATAAAAAATGCACTTTGGAGTTTAACATAAAAAAATAATAACCCACTTGTTGTTGCTTCTCCTATGAAATTATCACACTAAACATAACCATTAAAGGGATAGTCACTAACAATATTTTCAAGAAGACACACAACACATAAACTACCTCTTTGTTGATGAGATAAGATTAATAGGACCAAAGGTACTATTGAAAATAGAAGTCAAATCACTTGAATCTTTCCTCCACAAAAAAACTTCTTCTTTGGTGGGACATGTATCCTTGTTGGCGACTTTGCATAATTACCACCTATTATGGATAAAGCTATGTATGCATCATACTCAAATTCTAAATTCCTATGCGAACAATTCACAACAATTATTACATTACACATAATTTTGCATCAACAAGGTAACACTCAAACTCAAATTGACTTTCGTCAAATATTACAAACCATGTGTAATGAAAAACCATTTGAACAAGATTGGGAGTTACTAATGAATTGCACAAATTAATCACTATCAATTGATGAAAAAAATGAATTTGACCAATCAATGCAACTATACCCTAGAAGTGATTTAGAGAAGATAAACAATAAAAAAATGCTCAAACTACCAAGTCTTTCTATTGCACTTAGTCTTGTGATAAAAACACACATAAAATGAAACATTCACAGTGACGATGACCAAATTCCCCAATAACTCCTTCTATGTACATGATAACGATGTTAATAACAAACCTTTGGATTCAAGTATGGCTCATTAATGAGTCTCTTGAAGAGGTACTAGATGTTGTGTACACAATTGGTTATTGACCACCATATTTACCCTTGTATATTCTAGTCTTATTTGATAATTGCAATAGTCTACCTTGGAACCAGACTCTACCTATAACATCCATATCTTTAGGTAATCATAGAGGAATACCACTATCCATGACATGAGAAATCACCTTACATAAACCCTAAGAAATAACACTCCACAAAATAATAATTGATCTATAGGTAAAATAGAAAGACAAGACTTAACTTTTAGAGTTATATATCTAGATTTTAATCAATAAAGGCTCTTCAAATAAAACTACCACCATTCCCCTATGATCAATATCCATGAATGAAAAATAATCCATACACAATTATTAGGAAAAGGAAGAGTGCCAACTACATCTACTCTCATCATAGTGAGTAAAGGTATACATTTTTAAATTTAATAGTCTCTACAATTTTTTTAAAAAACTTTTTGTTACTATTCTTGTAACATTTTATTTACTCACTAAAACCAATTGCAAGAATAGTCCCATGTTACCAATAATATTCTCACACATAATTTTGTTTCTTAAGACCACCCATGCATTCATGATAAAAATCCACTAACTTATTGTTTTAATGTGTAAGAAAAAAACAAAAAAAAAACAAAAACTTTTATTAAGCTAATTTTGAACGTGCACATAGAATTATCAACTACAAGATCCTATAAACTCAAGTTGTAAAACATATTTCCTTCAACTTATTAAATTTAATCGTTTGTATTAAAAATAAATTCAATTTATCCTTTCTTTTTATTATCCTTGTAACATATTCTTTACGCAAAAAATTAATACCTCCTATATTCAGAACTTCATGTTGTAAAGGTTGATATTTATTTATTATCGTGTCAAGTGTTTTGTCCATTTTATTGATAATATAGTCTCACACATATTATTCCTTTGCTTAAGACCATCCATGCATTAATGATACAAATACACTAACTTCTTTTATTTTTAATGATAGAAGTTGATATTTGTTTATTATTGTGTCAAGTGTTTTTGTCCATTTTATTGATATTATAGTTTCACACATATTATTCCTTTGCTTAAGACCGTCCATACATTAATGATAAAAATACACCAACTTCTTTTATTTTTGATTGCTAATAATATATATAATTTTTATTAATAGTATTATATAATAAACTTTGAAATACAAAAGCAGGGGACGTCCCTTTATCACTATCAACCCTTATACATAAACTAAATACTTTACCACTGTTAACCCCTTTACAAAAAGATACAAACAAACTAGGTATAAACACTCGAACCAAAGACCATAAACAATATAGACCAAACACTATTAAAATTTATTTCCCACCACTACCAAAAATTAGATCAATAATCTGCTAAAATTGGGGATTATCAATGATAAAAATTCACTTTAACCTTTTCCTAGTACCTAATCTCCGTCAGAAAGCATTGTTGTCTTGTGGTATTTCGCTTCCATTTCTGTCCTCCAATTGCTAAGCTTCATTCTGCAAGAACGAGTACCCCAACCCAATACCAACTTCTATGCAAATAAAACTACCTCACCACATTCTCACATGCTTTGTTTAGCTTCCTCTAGACTCTTTGCTGGAATGAGTACCAAAGTACACCAAGTGGCTTACACGTCTACCTCTATTGGGGGAGCTGTCAAGTCTCTTAATTCACTCATTGATGTGCCCACCTAAGATCATCCCATACAGCTGTATAATTATTTTCTATATAATAGATATAAATGTCTGCTATAATAGATATACATGCCTTCAATTCCACCTTCTAACAGTTACCAAAAGATTAAAAATTAAAATGCTTAAAGCTCCCAATCAGACAATCTTTTAAAATTTAAAGTACCTCTATCCTTTGTGGATTCAAAACTTCCTCCTCAATTTGATTATTTTCAACTATCTAGTGTTAATTTCCAACTCCTTGTGATCAACTTCTCAGAAATCTTCTATCAGTTCATCCCTTGGCTTGTCTTTCAAGGTTAGAGCAAATTTGTACATGTTGTATGCGATCTCGTTTCCTTCACGTTTCACATGAGTTATCTTAAAATCTATAAATGTTCATATTATGGAATTGATCTTCTTTATATACTTGTTCAGATGTCATACTCCAATTTCTCCTTTAATAATTGCATTTACAATAATCTGAGAGAATCCTATTCTAAATGTAGTTTGTTCACATTTAGACTTTTAGTTGCCTTCACTGCACTAAGCGCTGCCTTAATTTTGCTTCATTGTTAGTCCCATCCTCAAGGCATTTAGCTCTAATCAATAAAATATTTCCTTTGTAATCTATTGCAACAAAAGCTACTGCTGAAGGAACATGATTATCTTTCAAAGCACCAGCAAAGTTCAATTTGATCTAGCCCTACTCTATAGCTTCCCAAACCTCTCTCAAGGCTTCTGAAGAGCATGGATTAACCCATCATTGCCCATTAACTAGCCAAGTCCATTAACTTGTTTCAATATGTAGGAACAAAATAAAAGAATAATCAAAAACCTTTTTCTAAGATAATCTTTACATGCACAAGGGATTATAAACTACATGATACAAAGAAATATCAACTATTCAAACCATAAAAATATTTCCCTCAATGTAATACACTTTAAAAAAAAGGAGTTATAAACAAGATTATATGTAATTCAGAATTATATATATATATAAAAACTACACTTACATATAATTCACTACCCCATTCCCCACAACTAAATGTGCATATTAATTGTCGGATTAGCAACAAATGAAATAGGTTAGAATGGAAGTCTAAAAGCAAATGATTTATGTGCGTGGTGAATTTTATTTTGGTGGTTAAACTTCTTAATTGGTGAATATAATAACCAAATTAAGGAGCATGTGTCGCTTTGGCCGAGTGGTTAAGGCATGTGCCTGCTAAGTACATGGGGTTTCCCCGTGAGAGTTTGAATCTCTCAGGCAACGTATCTTTTAAATTTCGAGCAACTCTTTTTAACTTCCGTTGTAGTCTAGTTGGTTAGGATACTCGGGGCAACGGAAACTTTTTAAAAATTTTGTTCACATTCTAAAAATCATTTCCTTTCTCAAGGATTCTTCGAAGCTACTTGGAGGGGCGTGACATTAAATTAATTTTACAATGGTTAAAGACTAGCAATTGTACTTTTGTGTGCAATGGGTATACCAAATAGATATAGAAGGTCAATTAAAGAGAATTGGTCTATTTTTCTATGAGGTAAATTGGTAGATCATTTAGCAAATGATGTTTGTACTAACAGAGATATACATAGAAAAGTGATAGATGTAAATCAATTATGCATCCACTTAACTAATCCAAACATGACTAAAACAAAAACACTCAATCTTGAAGATAATCAACCTTCATTACCATTAGGTCAATGTTATGTTTGTGATAAGGTGAGAGAGGGAGTTAATGGGAGGGATAGGGTGAGAGAGTGAGTTAGCATGAGGGATAGGGATAGAAAGAGGGAGAGGTAAAGCGTTAAGAAGGTAGAGATAGAGAAGAACACATAGATGGAGATGGAGATGGAGATGGAGATACAAAGAGATAAGAAAAAATGTATTTTCATGGAGCAAAGAGTAGTAAATATATTCAATATTGAACATCCAGATATATTTATTATTTAGTTATAAATTTATTAACATTTACATCTTTTATTATAATGTTTTATGAACTAATTTTATATAAAAATGTTGTGAATTTTATATTTTATTTTTATTGAAATAATGTAAATTTATTTTAATATTACATCTAATTTAGAATATTTAAAATTCAAACTTCTTATCATTATTTAATATATAAATTATACATTTTTTTTAATTATATATATAAATTTATTAATTTACTATTTTACTTTATTACATTTATTTATGGAGAAGAGTGTTTTATCTCCTACATTTTCTTAAAATTTAATAAATATATATTGTTCACACATATTCATCTTAAAAACTTGGCCTCTGAATAAAATGGTAGGCCGATGATTTAGTTTAAAATTCCACCTCAAATTTTGTGGAACATGAAATCCATATTAATGATGGGCTAAACCTCTATAATCAACAGAGAAAAGGGGGAGACAACTAAGGCATCCGAAGTAAAGGCAACAAAATCATATCAAATAACACATAAAGAGTAAATTTAAAATGTGAAAGGTAATTATTAATCTTTAGTGTAATGCTTTTTTATGTAATTTTTTAAAAAAAATTCTACAATTTGAAAAATAAAAATTTTGGCCACCAAAATTCTTATTAATTTTAATTTGTATAAAATTAGTATATCTTTAAATCAATTTAAGCCTTTATTTTTCATAATTTTACTTTCTCTCAAGTATTACATTCTAATGCTAATTGTATGTAATTCTAAAATTTTAATATATATCTTTGGCATAACACAATTTTAAACAAATTTATTAACCAATTTTATATAAGAATCACATTTAAATTTTATCTTAGTATACCAATTATATGTACTTCCAAAATTTTTGTATACTATAATGATTTTTTACAATTTCAAAATAATAATTTATATACATTTAATAGTGTACATTATAATTTAAAAGAATTATGATCCATAGTAAATATTTAAATGCTATCTTTTTCAAAAAAATTAATATAAATTTATTAAACACTAAATATTATTAAATACTAGAAATATAATAGATTAAAAATTTTAATGACTATTATATTCATTATATATTATATTAACTTCTATTATATTATATTTGAAACATAAATAAATCTAAAATTTTATAAATGCTACTATAATTTTTTCATTAATTTAAATAATTAAACAAATAAATTTCTAATTTCCATTTTGTCAAAATTAGAAAATTTAAACTAAATTTTAATTTACAATATTAAGAGGCATTATCTTTAGGAAAAAAGTAAATTGTTCAAATACTTTCTAATCATTATCTTTATTTAGTGGAAATGTAACAAAAATAAAATAACAATCAAATTCTAGGATGAAACATTTTATACTTAATTCGAGTGTTATTTGTTGGAGGGGGACTAATCATAAAACATTCTGACAAAAACAAACAGTCAATTTATTGTGATAAAAATAAATAATTTTATACTTCTATGGTTGTACGATGCCAAGAATGATGTCTACCATTTTGTAAGGAAAGACGATGTATGTACCAGCTGTGGAGCTCAATGGAAAAATAGAAGACTGGGCAAAGTTCAGTGAAAAAACAACGAGTGAGACTAAAAAACAAAATACAAAATCAATAGACAAAACGGTTTGAATCGTCTTGCATGCCTGATTGTGCGCTTTGAACCATAGATTTTAAAAATCAGGTCGGGCATCTCATATATGAAATGCCTTCGGCGTAAAAATAATACCACTCTACCCATACATGGAGAAGTCATTTGGGCCATACAAAATTCACAATAAAATATAAATTGATTTTATTTTTTCTGATTTTATTAGTTTTCTAGTGCTATAATAATATATTTGTTAGTCCTTGTCTTCATACATAGGAGACTAATGTTTTCACCTCTACATAAATCACAATTAATCTTATCTTCATAATGACGCTAACAGTAAAATGAAATGTTTATTCTATAATTTGCATTACTCACATTTTTCAAATTTATTTTTTACATTTTTTTCACATTTTAATTCGCCGACCTTAATTTTGTTGGTATTCTCAGCATTTTTTAATGCTACACAACTAACACTTGATTGTGCCTTTGAAAAAAAGTTAAGCAATCTACTTAACTCCAACACCCAACCACCTCTTTGCTTCAACTATATAATGCACTATTTTAAGTACACATTTGTCCTTGGCTTCTAAAATACCACCTCTATAAGACAATTGGAAAATGTCAATTGGGTATTTTTCTATTTGAGGGATAGCCAAGATTGCACCTTATTCACAACGAAATAATGGCTAGGTAAGTTCTTTCCATAAAAGACCTTTCGACAAGTTCGCTCCAAAATTAGTTTTATTTAACATAAAAATTCTTCTTGTCAAATATTCTATACAGGAAACCCAACTCATATTATAAAGTAGTAAAAGAGAACCTCAAATTGGTCCAATGTAGGATGAAGCCCTAATAACACCCACAATATAGCTAGCACACATTTAAAGTAAAAGATTGAGCTTCACTCAGATAGAAAACTTACAAGAAATTCTTTTCAAAGATATAAGGATGGAGAAATATGGGCCCACGATATATATTATATGCATTTAAAGTTGCAATATGAAATTACAAATTGTGAACTCGTGTTTCATAGCACTACACTTCTTTTTATTTTATTTTTTAAGCATTTCTACATATCATAGATAAATATGTAAAATAATAGTGTTTGTCAATAATCAAAAGAATATGAGGCAGATCCCTATATATAGAGCCAAACTAAATCAACCAGAGTACAATCAAGTAGTTGTAAATGCAATCCAGGTCTTATAATCAATGAAAACAAATGCCTATAATTTTGGTCCTTTGTATGAGAAAACCATATACAAATCAAATCTTGATAGAGCTTATGTAGGCTTTCACTTCCTACTTTTACTATATTTCTCATCCCATCATCTACATGATCCTTTTCATGATTCTTTTTGGCTTTGGATGGTAGCTTTCGCATGTGAGCTTTGGTTTTCTTTCATGTAGATCCTCTATCAAAACATGGCATGGAAGTTTTTTGGGTATAAAACATACCCAAAGATACTTGCAAAAAGGTAGAAAGAAATACCTCCATTTCCATATTTGTTTCATGATTATCATAGAGTGAAGGTTTTATGTTTATTTCTCTTTAAACCGTTGCATAAACTTGGATGGTATGTTTTTAACTAGTGGAGAACATGTTTCCAAGCTTCATGTCATGGATGTAATAATCACTACAAAAGATCCTTTCAAGGGGAAAGCACCAATGACTACCAAGATAGTTCTTTCTATTCTTGCACTTGATTATCCAATAGAAAAATTTGCATGTTACATTTCAAATGATGATGCATCTCCCATCACTTTCTATTGTATGGTAGAAATTCTTAGCTTTTCCAAATATGTCTATCATTCTGCCATAAAGTTCAAAATATAAACCAGGGCCCCCCCTTTACGTACTTCTCCAAAGAAAAGAATCCTCTAATTCTGATTTTAATTGAGAATGGCAAGTCATGAAGGTGATGATGTGACTAAAATACATAAATCAATAATTCCAATGTTATTGAATCACCACGAATTTTAACATTATTTAATGCTAATTTGTAGGACGAGTACAAAGGTTTTAAGAAAAGTGTAACTACAACAATGGAAAAAAAAACATGTTCCACTAGATTTCATTTCTCGTCATAGTACAGATGGGTTTGTGTATAGAAGCTCTGATATTGGAAACCACACTAATTGTATTGAAATATGTACTATTTTTTAACATGACTTTTGCTTATTTGATGTGTTGGGTTTTTAGGCAAGAGTATCAACATTGATGACACATGCTCTTTTTATAGTTAGTTTGGATAGTGATATGCATGTCAATGTTTGCAGAGCCATACAACATGCTATGTGTTTTTTCCTTGAATGTAAATCTAAGAAAGAATGTGTTTTTTACAATTCCCCCAATTATTCCATGGAAGTCTCAAGGATGATCCATTTGGAAACCAGTTGAAAATACTTATAAAAGTAAGAAATAATTTTGAATGTTGTGAACTAATTATTCAAGAGCTCTATAGATTTTTGCTGAGTTTTTATAGGATATGTGAGTAGCAATGGAAATGTTGGGTATATGCAAACTTTAGGAAATGATTGAATGCAACCCAAGGTCCCCTTTATGGAGGAAACACATGCTTTCATAGAATACAATGCTTTTATGGGGTTCCGTATGAGATTGATCAACACTATAAGAAAGGAAGAGAAAAGAAGTGAAAGGCAAAGACAAGGTAAGAGAAAATCTATTGTACTGAATTGGAGTCAAGATTGAAGTTTATGATATGACATATTATTTTACCAAATTCAATATTTCACATGAAATAATAATATATATTAATAATTATATATTATAATAAATTAATTAATATTTATAATAATACTATATATTAAAAATAAAAATTAATTGTTTTGTCTTTTTGAGTTTAATCTTGGTAGTTTTGTTGCATTTTTTTATTGGTTGACTATTGTGTGTTGATAGCTTTATAAAATAGTTAGCACACTTTTGAAAACCCTTTGTACCTAATGGCTAATAAAAATTAAATAATAATAATATTATAAATTAGTTAATAAGAAAAAAATTAATTAATTTTTTATATGGACAAGTCTAATCAACACCCACTACAAATTTCAATATTATTTGAAGAAAGCTTTGTTGAAGCTACTTTTATAGTTATACAATACCAACAAGATGCCTATATTTCATTTTTGTTCACAGGTGCATAACAAATATTGTCTACGAGATATTTGAGGCAATTCTTATGATAAGGACCCTCTTCTTTTTTACTTTGTTTTAGCTTCTTAGATTTTAGTGATCTTGTTGGCATAATTAATATGTTGTGCCTATTGATAACCTCACCTAGGTCCTTATTACACATATCACTTACATTTACTTAGTGATCACATTCACTTTTGGAGCATCTCCATTTTCAGTGGTTATATCAAGTTATCACTTATCCACCTTAATTAGATTTTCCACCTTCAATGGACTTATCACACTATCACATTCCAACCTTATGTTGGTGATACGTTATGCATTGCATAGTATTGTGACACTTGTCAATATATTGTGCATCCTCCTTGCCTTTAAAAGCAAGTTCATTATGTACATTTTTATGTCAATTACAAATATTATCATTCTTGCATTGTGATGCAATATTCTTTTTATTCTCTTCTAGAAGTCATCTTGGTCTTTCTTTGATCATGAGGGTGTTGTAGAGTAACCTAAAACTCTAACATGGTATCAAAGCTCTCTAATTAGGAAGACTCATTTTCAAGAGTTGAAACTTTTGGCTTGAATCTATTGTTGGGTGTAGATTTATGTTATGTAGGCATTACCACTATGTATGGGAATTCATCCCGATGAATTTTGACTACAAATAT
Source organism: Chamaecyparis obtusa (assembly GCA_027943335.1). Taxonomy (NCBI): domain Eukaryota; kingdom Viridiplantae; phylum Streptophyta; class Pinopsida; order Cupressales; family Cupressaceae; genus Chamaecyparis; species Chamaecyparis obtusa. Next base: position 620,970 of record BSBK01003840.1, read on the forward strand.
GCCTATATTTGGATAAAATTATTTTGCAACAAAAAACATTTAGTTGGAGGGCCATTTGGATCCTCCCGAACAACATATTGCATAATTTTTTCTATTATTAGTTCATTTTTTGTACATCATTATATTGTTCTACACTCAAATATAAGCTTTAAGGGATGTTGAATGTTTATTACAGATGTTATATTATTTTTGTTGCATTCTCTATTCTGAAAAAAATTAAGATTTGGGTGATAGATTTGTTCTTGTAATTGTTTTTATTGTATTTGGCCAAATTTATTATATTTGGCAAATTATTTGGTCTGAATTTAAAAAAAAACAAAGGAAAAAGTTTTTTTTATTTTGGCCATACCCCTGTCAAATCTGTCTAATCGACCCATCTTAATGTTCTCTGTAGATTTTTCCTTGTCCATGTAGGACTTGATTGCCAGATCTATGTGGGGCAAAGTTTTTTGGGTAGCTTGTATTCATTCTCATTGATAGGCTCACCCACTTGTTCATCCAAATCAAAGCCTCCTTGGCTTGAGTTTTTACATTGATCCATCATTGTTTCCATAAACGTGATGATATACTGTCATTGCACATTTCAAAACGTGCAACATGTTTCAACATGAAAAATACACGTTTCAACGGGGGGAAATTGTTCTACTTTTTAAAAATTAATTTTTTTTATTTCACTTTATTAAATCTTTAACAATCCATTGATTTTGATAGATTGTCTGTAATATAGACTAAGCCTACCCAATTTATTATTTATTTTTGTTGTTAGAATATTTTGTTTAGTGAAGTCTTCTTCAGTTCTATCAGATTAACTAAAATTAATTGATGTGTATATTGTGTGTGTTTTCTTGTGTACCTTTGAAAATATGCATTCACATACTCAATAAACCATTAACTTCATTAGTTCATAATCAAATAATCCAATTAAACATCCAGAACTAAAGAAAAGCGGCTTACTACTTCCTAGTCATAGAGAGTATGATCTAAATGTTAGTATTGCTCTTAGAATTGTGCATATATCAGTGACTTGCAAATATGAAATGGAAGTTTCAAATGAAACTGCATCTAAATGAGTCAAAATTAGAAAACTGGATAAGCTAGATGAACAAATTATGCAAGAAATAGAAGAATTGATCTAGATACAAAATAACAACATATAGTTATGATAATGAGTTAGATCTGAGAACTCAATTTAGCATAATTTCCTTATGCAAATGATCTAGATGAGAAATAGATTGATTAAGTTTGATTTTATAGATTTCCTCTTAGAGGGAAAGATTTGAATTTGAATTCAATGGTTGAGATTAACCGACAATGAGTGGTTAATATTAGGACCTTGAGTGATCCATGTGATTGAAGCTCATTGGATGAAATCAGGTTATTTGTCTTTTTGTGAGTTGAGTGGATAATAGGGCAATTAAATAATTCACTTTAATTAACATCACTAACCATGTGTATTTTTTAGTTTGATTTGATTAAATGACTAGAATAATTAATCAATGAATGATCCTTGATGATTAATTAATTATGTAATTAAATTTCTCTAATTCAATTACAAATTTTAAATTATCTTGATTTTGATGTGGTTTGATCACCTGATTGAGATTTAGGCCTGATTGCTTTACTAAACCAATTTTAGGTGATTACATTTTCCCCTCTTTGAATCAATGTGCGAGAAACATGTTGATTCAAAGAATAAATTATTGTCGGCTTGGAGAGGATCAAAGAATAACATGATGTGAAGTGATGAAACTATTTTTGAAAGTTGATAAAAAAAAATGATGATATCAATTACGATCTTGATTGAATGAAGAATGATAGAGATACCTAAATGTATACCAGTTTGGAACTTGATTGAATGAAGACTGATAGAAAACTGTTTAGTTTGATGAGCAATGATGAAACTGAACCTGGTTAGAAAGGTTTAAAACCCTAAGGTTGATCAAAAGATATTGATAATTAACTTGATATGAGACTTGATGAAGCTAATTATTTGATATAGGTGATGTCAATTTGATGTGGTGTGATGAAACTGACATGCCCCAATTGATCAATAAGACCGTGAAATTTGATATGGGAGATGATGAAATTACTCATTCCACATATTGATGATTCATAATGATTTTGAAACTCTCAACTTGATATGATTCTTGATGAATTTTATGCCCTTGGTGTTGATATTTGAGTAGATTCGATGATTGAGATGACAAAAATTGGACACATCAGATTAGATCAAAGTTGACAACAAGATGTTTAATGATCCATATGTAAGGATATGTTGATTATGATACCCCCTCGAAAGTGAGATTGAAATGTGATAGAATAAATTTGATTAATGTTTGAAAATTTGATTTGAGAAGATGTTGATATGATTTAGAAGATTGAGTTGATCTAGATGATTGAATGAAGAAGATTGATTTATAATCCATTTTTGATTGAGCTCCTGATAATGATATTGAAAAGATAATGATGCTAGATGCAAGGATCTTAGATGTGATACTCAACCATGTTGAAGATATATTTCCTTCCTTGAGTTGATTTGATCAATGTTGGAGTTGATGAGAAAACAACCCACAGCTCCCAAGAACACCAACATGCAAACACCTGTCACAGAAAGAGAGAAGCAAAAGCTATGGAGGCTTGAATGCAAGGATCCATGAAAGAGGAAACATTCTTGATGTGCAAAAATAAAATTTTCAATCAAATAAAAGAATGAATGTTTAGTTTACAAGAAAGATCAATCCTTATAAAAGGAGATCAAAACCCTAAAATGAAACCTAGGTTGCATAATAATTAATAAAAGAATTAATCATTATATGCCTAAAGTTTAGCTTAAGTAAAGAAAGAGGTAATAAGTGACTTAATAGTTAAATCAATATCATTTAATTAATAAGAAAAATAAATTATTACTCTAACACCCCCCTTAAGATAAACTTAAGGAGTAACTAAAAACCTAGAACTACAACTGAAAGCAAATGGGTCCTGACAACAAAGGTTTGATCAGGTACCCAAGTACAAAAGAGAGTCTCTATAAAGAGGAGAAATAGAGAAAACTACATGGGAAAAACTCTAATCCAAAAAGAGATGAATACTAGTTGAAGGACTGAAGAAGCCTCCAAAACTAGGGAATGTTCTAGAAAATAGGAACAAAGAATGAACATGTAGAAGATCGCTGAAGCAAGAAGCTGCAACCTCTGTCAAAAGGTAACTGATGATCTGAAGAACCTCCACTAAAATAGAACATAACTAGGTAGAGAAGACTGTAATATTCATGATTTCTCTCAAATACCACTACTCGAATCAAGAGGCAAACAAAGGCAAACAATAGAACTCGAAGATATAGATGACATAAAACACCAAAGCCTGAAGAGTTGATCAATAAAAAATGGAAGTGTGCCTCCACAAATAGGAATTAAAGAGTGTCCATATGGTAAATGATCCACCTCACCAGAATACATAGGTACCTAGCCACTACATCTGCCTAGTACATAGGACCAAATATTGAATACATAGCTCACTCCATCGAACCAAAGAAGAAGAAGAACCAACAGAAGAAATCCCCCTGAATCCTTTGGAAGCTTCTTCAGTCCTTCAACTAGTCTTCGTCTCTTTTTGGAGTAGAGTTTTTCCCATGTGGTTTTCTCTATTTCTCCGCTTTATAGAGACTCTCTTTTGTACTTGGGTACCTGATCAAGCCTTTGTTACCGGGAACCATTTTCTTTTAGTAGTAAATCTAGGTTTTTAGTTACTCCCTAAGTTTATCTTAAGCGGGGGTGTTAGAGTAATAAGTTGTTTTTATTATTAATTAAATCATATTGTTTTAATTATTAAGTCACTTATTACCTCTTTCTTTACTTAAGCTAAAATTTAGGCATATAATGATTGATTCTTTTATTAATTATTATTATGCAACCTATGTTTCCTTTTTATAAGTTTTTGATCTCCTTTTATAAGGATTGATCTCTAGTGTAAACATAACATTCATTCTTTTATTTGATTGCAACTTTTGTTTTTGCACATAAAAAATATCTCCTCTTTCATGGATCCTTGTGCTCAGGCCTCCATAGCTTTTGCTTCTCTCTTTCTATGACAGGTGTTTGCATGAAGGTGTTCTTGGAAGATGTGGGTTGTTTTCTCATCAACTCCAACATGATATCAGAGCTTCAAATCTTCATGCCCCTGTCCTCTTCCTGAGAGATTTGGCCTTGTTCATCAAATCTGCATTTTTTAGAATATTTTCTGTTGGATCTAGGGGTACCTCTTTTTCTGGTCACTTTGGGCTCAAATAGACCTCATTGTTGCATTTAGAGCACCCAAGAACCCCTATTTCCAAATAAAATTTATATAATTTGGACAAAGTTGCAATTTGAGGCAAAAAAAATTTGCACCAAGGTCATACAACCTTGACATGCTTCTCAAGGTGCAAGCAAGAAAAATTAAAAAAATTGGCAAATGGGCACCACCCGGGGGCCACTGGAGTGGCAACTCAATGGCTCATAGTAACCATTGGTAGCTCGCGATAGTGACACTGACGTGATCACTGCCGATGACTGCTGTAGTCAGCAGTAACCACACAATCACCATTACTGTGACCAACGTCATGACCATCGGTGTTAACCGCCGGCAAGGTTTTAGCCCCCCCAACTCAGCTAATGGTCATTTGGGAGACCAAATCCTCTACCTAGCCCCTGTAGTTGTGAGAAGTACAACAAAACTGATAATCAGTCATAAGCAAGATGATAGAGGGAGAAATATTATATATTGAACTGACAAGAAGACATCTACATGTGGAAGATGTAAGTGATAGATACTACTTTAGCATTATTGTCAAAGAGGGAGAGATTTAGATGAAAACACAAAGATATGATTTGAGATTCAGTGACAATTGGTTGACTGAAAAGATTCAGAGGGAGTAACTATGTGAATGATCAGGTAAGGCAAAGTTGTTGTGAATCAGAATGAAGCTAAGGATATTACAAAACTTTCTGATGCACAGACAAAGTTTTTGGATTGGTTGCTAAATCATGTGTTATTCATGTGGTGTTGCCATCAATGCCAAAGAGGGAGATTGTTGGAAACTGCAATTGAAATAATTGTTGTATTGTCATTGATGTCAAACCTTAATTGGTAAGATAGTTGCAATCTAAGAGAGTACCATATCTATTGATTGATGAAAAGGATTAGGGCAAGGAGATAACAAGAGAACCTAAGGAAAGGTTGAGTTATTTGATACTTCAATGGGTACTTGATTAGTTGGTGTATGCACCCTAAAATGGTCACCTAGACTTTGGGCCCCATTCTTCAATTTATCAATTTTCTGAATCAATATTTTAAATCAATATTTTCAATCAAATCAATTTCCTTGATCAAATCCTAATTCTATCATTTATTCGATTATATTGTATGGGCTAACCATTTTATCCTAAGTCTTTATTTAATTAAAAGGAATTCCCTCTCCTTTTATTAAATAAAAAGCCCCCACTTTCCTCTTATCCTAAGTTGCACAAATAAAGCATTATTCTTATTTTATAAAAAGAAGAAAAAGCCTTTTTGTCTCACATGGGGCACAAAAGTCAACACTTCTTTCTCATTGGAGGAGATTTGTGCACAAGGATTGGTTCCTCTTTCAAACTCCACCCTTTATTAAATCTTTTGCCTCTTAATCTCCATGGTCCAGTTATCTTTAAAAGGAGAGCTCTTTTCTCATTCAAAGGATCCCACGCTTTATGCTAATCTTATGCTGCAAGTTTTCTTGGTGGTTTTGGAGCTTTGGAGATCTTCTTGCATTCTAGCTTAGCTTTCATGGCATTTTAGTTTACTTTCCTTTCATGTTTCTAGCTTAACTCACCTAGCTTAATTAGTAAGGCTTGTAATACTTTCATTTCCATAGCTTAGTTGCATTCTTGCATCTTCATTCTAGCATAGCATTGCATTGCATTTCCATTTTTATTCTTGAAGATATTGGCATTCTTGCCCTTGTCTCTTTGAATCTCCCATTGTGTGGTTTACTAGCAAGGTTATAGGCTTAATAGCTCTAGCTGAGAGCATTCTTAATATCCTTGTGACTCCATGCCTAGGCAGGTCTAGGTCACTTTCTCAAAGTTTCCAATGCATGGATTCTCTTGGAAGTAATGACTTAGAGAAGTGCACATTTTTGGCGCCCACCATGGGGCATAAAACTTCTATTTTGCCTTTATTTTTCATGCATTTTCGCTAATTTTTCATCATATTTTGCTTGCTGTTTCGGCTATTTTTTTTTTTCATACTTTCTGATAGAATATTGTATGATAGTTCACCAGTATCGTATGATACTTTTTTATATACCTGTGTGATACTTTTCTAGTCAAAGTATCATACACCTTTGCAGGATCTGTCACACTATTATATTACTTTCTGTCACCTACAGGTAACACAAATATCATTCAGAAAGAAATTATCGCACCAGTATACTGTGAAGTATCGTGCAATTCATTTTATGATAGAACTATCACACAGGCCTGACAGTGAGTGATTTTGGTTCTTCCTTGCTTGATTCAGATTTGTTTGCTTGCTGGTTTTGATTTTCTATGTTAAGACAAAGTTTAATTTGTAGATTATACTTGATTTTATTGTGCTAACCTTTGTGGGCCTAACAAGTTGTGTTTGTAGGTGTGCCCTAGTTGCTTGTATAAATTGCTAAAAAGAATGCATGTCAAAGCTTCAAATGCACAAGGGCTACTAATCCTTCTTGCAGGGCTGCCCAAAGCATAAAAACAAATCAAGTGCTTGTTCATTGCTTTCATTTTAAGTGTGGCATATACTAGTTGATTCTTTTCTTAGGCACTTAATATCTTGTTGTAGGAGTCTTTTGGTGGTAGGAGAGTATGCTCTTCACCCTTGTGGTGAACCAGAAATCTTGACCCATCTTCAGATTTTGAAAGCAAGAGGGTAATTGAACTTTGCTTGGTGTGTTTGGGAAAGATTTTTGAGGTAGGAGAGTATGCTCTTCACCTTTGAGGTGAACCAGAAATCTTGACCCTCAAAGGTTAATCCATTTCTTGTTTAGTTTAGAATCCTTTAGCGGGCCTTCTCTTTAGCAATCAAGAGGAACGACCCAAGTGGGGATAAGCTAATACCGAGCTATTCCAACCCACTATAAAATCAAGGCTATCAAGGACACAAAACCTTGGTAGACATAGTACTTGTCTTCGCTTGGTGTGAGTACTTGTGGGATTGTGACCATGAGGAAAATGCTAAGCAAGAATGCTTAAGGTACTCTTGTGGCCGCGAGGTCCATTACTTACCGCTTGGTAAGGAGTCCCTTTGGGGAGCAAGAGGGGTATTACAAACCATAGATAGAAGCTACCCAATTTTTCCGCTTAACATCTTGGTGCAAGTATTGATCCTAGTGGACTAACCTGGATCACCCCAAGATTACTCACCATCTGTGTTCCTTTGGTTGTGTCATTGGCACTTCCATGACAAAGCCAACATCTATTGTGGGCAACCACTTTGTGTGAGGTGATGGGACATAAAGTGTGGGCCAAGTTATTGAGTATTGAGCCTTTGTCTTTCTAGGCTAGTAAGTGCTTGATTTGTCTTTGTTGTGATCTACCTGTGTAAACGTTCTCAAACATCAAACATCATGGTAGCATTCATAGGATTTTTCACTTTGATATCACAAGTGCTTGTCTTGACAAGGTTGCCTTTGCCCTTGATTCAAGTGTTCTATGACATGTTTGATCACTTACTATTTGCAAACCTGTCTGTTCTCTGCTATTACTGTGTTTGGAGTCAAGAAATTGAACCATCAAACTGAGACTTTAGATGAATTGCCTTCAAAAAACTGAGATTTTTACACTCATTGGTAAAATATCATACGATACTGCATGACTGTCGCACAACTTGCCTGGAAAATATCGCACCTACTACCTGGAAACTGTCACACAACCTTAGTGTGAAATATCATCTAGACATATTGTATCATCCCAATACCCTATGAATTATCGCATAGAGTAATCTTGCTATCTTCCTGATTTGTGTCATTTTCAGTCCTCTTTGGTCGATCCAGATCTTAGTAGGTTACTTACCCTGCTGTTGGAAGCCTGTTTGTACCTTGGGTTCATGTGTCTTGATCGCTTGAATTAGTATTCTTTGATTTCACAAGTGACCTTGCTTGGAATCGGTAAGTTAGAAGTCATCCTTGTTGAAAAAGTAAACCTTCAGATTCTTTGGTAACACACTTGGAGAGTCTTAGTAGTCTCTTGTCCAATTCACTTCCATCAAAAATCAATCTCAATTTCAAATATAATTTGGGTAAATCATCCTCCTGATCCATATGTGTTAGGATACTTATCCTTTGATTGGACACCTCTGTGGTAGTGTTGGTTTACACCTTTTACAATTTTCTATCTTACCATCTCTTTTTTTGGACAATTGAATACTTTTACTATCCTAGTTTGGTATCAATGTTTCGTAGGGTCATCTTATCACCAAGGGTCTTTTCTTTCATGTCGGTTATGACAAGGTATCAAGTCAATCAAGGAAAATTACCTCAAGTAGTCTTCAACTAGTTACCCTTAGTCCAAACTCGTCAAAAGTGTAAGGGAAAAAATCCCATCTTTGATCAATCCCCTAGGAGTACTCTAGAAGCTTGGTTTGATCCTAAGAGCAATCCTAGTGAGTTGAACACATCCTTAGCACCTTCTCAATTAGATATGGACATGAGTTACACCATGACTAGAAAGGAGAGAGAAGCAATGGATCAAAATCTTGATGACATATTTTAGAGACATAGAGATAACATGCTATTTGGTGATTCCTCTCATGACAATCAACCAGAATCACCCCCTATCGATACCAGGTATCTAGATGCACATCAAAGGGCTGAAAGGTATTATAGATGAGCTCACCAAGATGAACAGTCACAACGCGAGGACCAAAAAAATGAACCTTGTGATGCTCATGTGAATGCAGCGTTTACTAATGACTTGTTCAAACATTCAAGGCCAAATTCACCACTCCAAACAACCTCAAGGTATACGAGTGAAAGGCTCAAAAGAATTGAGCGTGAAAAGAAAGCATTTTTAGATGAACAAGATGCAAAAGAAGAGAGGTTTAGACTCCTAGAGGTGGAGAGACTAGCCTTGTTAGAATTGGAAAGGAAAGCCTCTCAAGAAGAACAAGATAGGCTTTTAGCCCAACAACTCAATGCACAATTCAACAACAGGGGTGTCAATAGTGGAAACAACTCTCCACCATCTACTCCTTTGGGAACCCCATGAAGCAGAAGGCGTTCAAGAACCCCTTCAAGATCTCCTAGTCCTAGAGGAAGAAGGACTTCACAACATGCTCACTATAGGAGACACACACCTCCTAGGAACTCAAGACAACCCTCCCAATGAGCTCATCATGGCTCCCAACATGGAGGTAGTAGCTCAAGTTTTGATGCTCAAGACTTCATGAGGATGCAACAAGAGCCACTCTTCCAACAATATGTGGAGAGGTATCTAGAGAAAAACAAGGACAAGTTCCTAGAGAGCTTGATCAACAAGGGTGCCAGAGTTCCTTACAACTTTGAGGTGGATAGAAAGATCAAGAAACAAGGTCCATCCCAAGAAGAGGAGATCAAACAACTCAAGCGTATGATGGAAAAGGTGTTGGCACCTAAGAGTTCCTTTTCACTTGACTCAATCTGTCCTAATCCTTTTGAAAAGAGTGTGAGCATGAAGGACTTTCCTAGGAAGGTGGAAATCCCCCAATATGACAAGTATGATGGTAATGGGGATCCACATGACCATGTGTGCCAATTCCACATTATAAGCTTTGAATTTCATCAAGATGACTTCTATCTCATGAGGTTATTCTCAAGGAGTCTCAAAGGCTAAGCAATGGAGTGGTTTACCAACATAACTCCCCTCGTCAAGACATTAAAAGAGCTTGTTAATAGATTCATCCAACACTCCACTTACAATATTTCAAGATCTGTCACTATGTTGGACCTATGTAACTTGAAACAAAATCAAGGGGAGACCTTTGTTTCTTTCTTGCAAAGATGGAGACATCAATGTTCTCATTACTCCAGGACCATTCTTGAAAAGGAGAAAATTGACATTCTTATTAGCAACTTGATTCCTGAGATGTGGTATGAAGTGAGGAAAATGGTCTTTGACTCCTTTGACACCATGGTCGAAACCGCATGTAGAATTGAGGATTTTTTAAAAGAGCAAGGAATTTTGACCAACAACAAAAACAACAATAATGGTCAAAATAACAATAATGCTAATAAGGATAAAGGGAAAAACTTGCACTGGAATAAGAACAAGCAAGTGGTTAATGACGGAGTGGTGGAATCTTCTCAACCTAAGGATCAAGGTGTTCTTCACTTATCTAGTGTTGTTCAAGCAATGAAGCTAAACAAATCCAACCAACAAGAACATAAGCCAAGGTACCAAGAAAAGCCTAAGAAAGAGAGGCATCAATTTTCAAAGCTTGGTGATTCCTATGAGGATGTCTTCAAAATGCTTATTGCCAATAATCTCACACATCCTCAAGATCAGGGATAACTTTAAGGAACCCCCCCATCCTGAAAAGTACAAAATTGTGGTGAATCACATGTGATTTGGCTGAAAAAAATTTAATAGTGTTGGCGAATTATGCATCAATCTATGGATATTTGGTGGCGAATTTTTTAATAGTTTACACAATTTTAATAAAAAAATGGCCATTAATTTTTTTTAAAAAAATAAATTTATTAATATTGATGGCGAATTATGTTTTGAAATATGGGTATTGGTTGGCGAATATTTTAATAACCGATACCATTTTTATAAAAAAATGGCAAAATTATTTTCCAAATAGTTGAATTAATTTATTTGTTATTAGAAATTTGAATACTGACACGTTGCATCGGGTCCCACAGTCCCAGTCCCATCACCCATGACTATGATAATGACGTCAGACTCAAACGACAAACGTCCGTTGGATTTAATATGTATCAACGGCCAAAGATGAATTTCAGGCATATTGCTGGTCCTTATAACATTTACTAAAAACTATAGGTGGAAACATGACACGTGTCATGTTTCCACCGATAGTTTTCAGTAAATGTTATAAGGACCAGCAATATGCCCAAAAAGTATCATTCTTAATTTGGCATTTATTAGATAGAAATAAAGTAAAGTTTTAAGTAATGTACTAAGTATATTACCATTTACCATAGGCGATGTGTAGAATTAAAACAATGTACTAAGTATATTTATTATCATATCGATTTGAAATTTGAATTAATTGTAGAATTAAAGCAATGTACTGACAGATACGTGTAATCTATTCATTACCTTGAAAGAATAATTGGTTAGAGTTAAGGCTTGAATGAAAAGTAAAACGTCATCTCATCTTAGAGTTAAGGCTTGAACAATTGTTGCATGATCGCAGAGCCAGGAAAGCTATGCGAACATGTGACATACCTCCACATCACCCTTCTACCTTGCCGTATGACCGCCACCACCAAAACATAGGGTTTGTCGCATGATCACAAAGCATGAAATTGGTTCATGCGAACATGCGACAAACTGTCACGCCAGCCGTAAATCTTGAAACAAGCTGGCCAACCCGCAAGCCCCTATGACCACGGCCCCATCAATAATTTCCATGTCTCTGCCACATCGACCAATCGGAAAATGCTGCATCACCATCTACCACTGGGCTGAGGAACAGGTGTCAACTAGTCGCATGATCGCATGTTAGAAAACTCTGACATGCTATCATGCGACAACCACCCACAGGATGCCACATAACTGCCAGCGAGACCACTGCCCTCCCCTCCAACGGACCCAACACAAGAAGTAATCGGTCGCTTGGTCGCATGTCAAAAATTTCTAACATGCGATCATGCGACAACTAAACATTTTACCAGCTCAGCCAATCACAACCTAACACCTCGATGATGAATCATCACATGGTCCCATTGCAGACAAACCAACGACATCTAATCGGATGGTGGGCACATGATCGCATGGGGAGAGAATATTCCATGCGATCACATGCCAACCGTTGATCAAAATCTCTAGCCCAAGCCCCGCTGACCACACTCCATCTCTTTATTTCCTTCGGCCAATAGGGGAGCACCATTTGTGCATACATGTCACCATGGCCCACAATTTGAAACCCTACACTGTAAAGAAGAATCAACGGCCAGCATGATTTCGCATATCTCTGGCAACTCCCTTGCACTTTAGTGACCACCGCTGATGCTTTGACATGACAAGATCGTCTGACTCATCCAGAAACTAGGCCCCACCATTGAGATTTAGCAATAAAGGCAAACTCCCATTCATTGGAGACTTTCTCCATTCCCTGACCTAGCGACAACTAACATGATGAAGAATTGGGCCCCTCACAATCGCAGCAACGCACATACTCAATGATGAATCATCACGTGGTCCCACTACATACAAACCAATGGCATCTAATCGGACGGTGGGTGCATGATCACATGGGGAGAGAATATTCCATGTGATCACACACCGCCCATCGATCAAAATCTCTAGCCCAAGCCCCACTGACAACACTCCACCTCTTTATTTCCTTCGGCCAATAGGAGAGTGCCATTTGTGCATACATGTCACCATGGACCCATAGTTTGAAACCCTACACCGTAAAGAAGAATCAACGGCCGACGTGATTTCACATATCTCTAGCAACTCCCTTGCACTTTAGCGGCCACCGTTGATGCTCTGACATGTCAAGACATTCTGACTCATCCGGACACTAGGACCCACCATTTTGTTTTAGCAATAAAGGCAAGCCCCCATTCACTGATTAGAATTTATCCATTCCCTGACCTAGCAACGACTGACATGATAAAGAATTGGGTCCCACACAATCGTAACAGCGCACATAGGAGATGCTGGTATCAGAGGTTTAACTGCACAGAGGTGAACGACCGAAAACAACCAAGGTTTTTGATGCTAGAAGATAACTCATGTCCAGATGTCGTCACTCTTTGATGTACAATAGGTATCTACTCCTCTTGTCCTAATCCAACTCCTCATTTAATGTTCTCAACTCCTACACGTGTTATGCGCTATGAGAGAAGACGCCCGACTTATCACCACAAGGCGCTGTTCTGTCAACTTCTGAGGCAAAAATATATCAGTACTTGATTTGACCATTTTGATTTAGTGGTTAGATTCAATGAGCTCCATTGAAACTCCGCTAACGTCGGATAGAATTTTCAAATTTGTTCCTCTAGCTGCCAGGTCAGCCAGATCATCCGCTTCATTAATATTCATTAGTGTATGTTAAATTATTAATATTTTAAAATCATGACAATCATTAGATTACGACAGATGAACAACTAAAGTTGTATTTCAGAAGTTCTATGGGTTTCAAAAAGCTTTTCTGAAAACTCACTCCGGAAATGTGACACGTTGAAAGTTGATGTGTAATGTTTTAGAAAGATTACGAACGTTTACATTACACGTGTATGATGTAGAAAGATTACTTTACCATTTAACGAAAGGTTTTTAACATTTACTTTTTTAAAACCTATCGACTCGTACTCGTAGCAGCAGAGTTAAAAAGATTTTTTGAATGGGAACCGTCACCGGAGATTTGGAAATTGAGACTGTAATTTGTGAGAGCCTTAGCCGTTCGAACTTATATCTATCCTGATTTCAAAATTCAAAGTTTAATTTCGGGTAAGTACTAAGTTTAACTTGATTTTGAAATTTTAATTCTTGCATGTTCTATTGGGGTTTTCTTAAATTGGGGTTTTCTTCAATTGGGGTTTTCTTAATTAGTTAGTTAATATTTGTGATATTATTACTATTAGTAAATATCTGTGAATCTTTGTTTTTTAATTTTTCTGAAGAACAATGGGGAAAGCGAAAACTCAAGGCCTAGGGCAAGTAGAAGGGAAAAATGTAATGGACTTCAGAAAACTAGTACAAATCCCTGGTTTCACCAATGAGTATCACGATGTTTATGATCCTGTTATCGAAGGTGAAAAGAGAGTTATAAAAATTAAACATACATTGTGCAGTAAGGCAACTGGGCCAAGGAGGTCTGAATTTATAAAATTTAACGCAGCGGTAGGTGCAATAACCAATAAAGTTGCTTACTGGGATGTTGGTTTGGGTAACATGCTGTTACCCGAAGTTTTCCCTTGCCCAGAAATTGTCAAGATTTGTGTAGAAAATAATGATGAAGAAAGAAAATCAATTATGAATAAACAAACTCAAGAAGAAATTTTAACAATAACCCAGGAAGAATTTGTCAGTTTGCTAGACCTAGGGTTTGACCCACAAAACTGTAATGCCAAAATCGACCTGGGAGTGCTAGCAGAGCAATATGAGGCAGTCCCGCAAGATGAAAAAAATTCATTTGTAAAGGGTCTAATAGTTGCAGAGGCAAAGGCTTCATTGGGTGAGAACCATAAGCCTCCTTATGATTTTAAGGTTTTTGTGCCATGGGTTCAGGATAGTATATCCTCGCTATCATTTTGCCTGGGACTGGAAAACAATAGGGAAGTGAGTGCCAGCATTCTTCAATTCATTTGGGATATCCATTGTCTGAATGAACTAGTAAGATATAATTTTGTTGGACACGTGGTTGAATCGATGCAAGAGCAATTAGCATTGATTAAAAGAGGCAATTCTAAGACATTTAGGTTCACAACCTACTTGTGCTATCTTCTGCTAGCCAAGAATGCTGCAATATTAATGAGCAATGACAACAAGCTTGAAATTCAGAGGGGGACAGGTACTCCAAATCCAATATATAATTGGACACCTCAGATAAGATTGTATGATAACAGAAGGAATTACAGTAATTTTGTAGACTTCTTTTTGGCCCCATTTTACAAAGAAATAACAAGCACTCCAATGCCCAGATTGTCTGCTTCATGTAGGGATTGCTTCCAACTTGGAAGCACAACTCAATTGGCTGACTGGTACTTAATGGAAGATTACACTGTGCTAAGGTTTTACGGATCAGAACTACAACCCCACAAACTTCCAATGCATGTGACAGATAGGGTGTTTGCAATAGAATATGTAGTACAACTAGAGAGCATAGATAGATTCTTCTCTGGCCAATCGAAGAAGAGCATATTCCCTTCCTTACCTTTCTCAATTGGAGGGTTAACATTTGAGAGAAAGGCTTTCCAAGTGGCACAATTTTTTTTAGATATTTTTCAATTTGATTTAGAGTGGTACTGGAAGTATGATCCACTCAACGTCATTCAAGAAAGGCTTGTTGCTAATAAGAACTCTGCAAACTTATTTCAACATGAAAGTAAACCATTGCTAGAGAAGTTCAAAAACAAGGATAGCTGGGATGATGTTAGAAAAGAGATGGAGAAAGTTTCCATTGAGGAAAACATTTCAGTTGAATAGTTGTCATCATAAATTATGACAACAATAAATCAGGGCATTGTACAGCCTAGGATGTCCTTCAATTTCTACGACAAAGCTGCTCAGCCATCAAACATAAAAATAACAAAGAGAATAACAAAAGCTTGTAAGGATAGAAAATGGACTAGAATGAAAATGGATGATTTTTGGAGTATGAGAAAGGCTCTTGGTGAACCAAAGACCAGTGCAGATCTGGATGACATAGACGAGGATATAGAGTTTAGCAAATTGTGGAATATGGAGCATCCTAACTCCACATACGACACTGATAGTAGTGATCCAGATGATCATGATATTGATAATGCATGTACTCCATAGACTGGGAGTCATTGTGCAATCTCCAAGGACTAAAAAAATGTATATAGAAAAGGGGCAGTCATTCTTAAAAAAATGGGTTATAAAGGTGGTAGTTTGGGTCCCACAGGAGAAGGTGTCTGGAATACAATTCAGACAAAAAAAACTGCTTATGATCATGGTGCAGGACTTGGCTCTGATAGTGGACCTAGTGGTAGTACTAGTGGCATTCATGGGATTGGCATTGGTAGGAGTGGGCACCTTATAGAACAAGTTCCCTCTCTAAAGAGGCTACTAGAATCTACACAGAATCCCATACAAGAAGATAGTTTCAAGAAGCAAAATTTTTCCATTTCCAGTTCCAGTTCCAGAATAATGACATTAGATCATAAAGAAGTGTTGCCAATTTTAGGTTTAGCAAAACCCTCTAGAAGTTCAAATCCTCAAAGAGCATTAGTTAGATCAACAGCCATTGCAAGCTCTATCTCTTCTTCACCTTTCAAACATTCAAATCCTTCTGCAACACCAGATTTTCATTACAAGGATTTCTATAATAATTTTGCAGAAACAAAAACAAAGAATAAGGAATCAAAGAAGGCATTGGAGTCTGGTGCTCTTACTGCAGCTGCATAGGAACAACCTGCATCCAACAGGGTTTTTCCAACATATGACCCAAAGAGAGACATGATGGAGTTCATGGTTGTTATTCCACCAAACAAAGATGGAAACCCACCAGAGAGTCAGATAGATCACTCTGAATTTGAAGTTAGCACTCTCCAAATGGATTTTTCCAAAGTAAAAAATGTGGACAAAATCAATGTCTCAAAGTCTACAAACCAAGTGGTCTACAGTGCACTGCTAAAGGTGGAAAGAGAGAAAAGAAAGCTCAAGAAAAATATAGAAAAGTTATAGGCAGACATTGGCAATGAAAAAGCAAAGAGGAAAGCTTTAGAGAACAGTTTGAAAGAATTGCAAAAAAAGATTAAAAAATTAGTAGATACAGAGCAAGGACATGTTGAGGTGGTAGTGAAGGAATAGGAGCAGGAGCAGGTGAAACTGAAGGAACAGGAGCTGAAGGAACTGAGGGGAAAATTGGCACAGGAGCAGGTGAAGGAACAAGAATTGAGGGGAAAATTGGCAGAAATGATAAAAAAAACTTGACGAAGAAAGAGCCAGTTCAGAAAAGTTATTTAAAAATCTGGAGAGTAATGTTGCCTCTCAGGTGGATAAAGCCAATCATTGGGAACAAAAAGCAGTAGAAGAGAAAAACAATAGTGAAAAAATGGTAGAAGAACTAAAGAAGGCCAATTGTACAATTAAGACTTTAATAGATACTAGTCATAATTTAGTGAAGATTACAAAAGAACACATTTGGGGCCAAATATTGGTGATGTCTAATAGCTTGTATGACTGGTTTGAAATGCTTCAAAGTATGAGAGTATGTTACTTGAAGCTCCAAAAAAACATTCAACAGAACATGGATGTTGTCAACAAAGAAAAGACAACAAAAGATATTATGCAACAACTCTACAGTAAGAGTGATAGTTATCTATCAAACAAGGGAATTAGCAACCGCCTTGATGCATCAGTAAAGGTATCAAGTATCATTCGCAAATGTGAGAAGCTACGGGAAGCACATGAATTGGATGACAAAGCTAAGCAGAAGATCACAAAGATGGAACAAAGGAAAGCGAAAATGGAAAGTCTTGGTTTGCCTAAGGGATTTGAAGCAAATCAGTTCATTGGACGAGAAAATTACAAAACAAGGTTGCAAGACAAAATAAATACTGATGTACGCTTTCTCCCTGGAGACATATCTTGTGATGCATTCTTGGATTTCATCAAACCAATGAGAACTTTGAATGGACTTTTAGAATCAATAGTGCTGTCAAGTCACACTTCCAAATATGAATTGCTAACGAAGTTGCAGGAGTGTGACTATACTATGAACCAAATTGTTCTGCCATCAGAGGATGTTTGGAGTGGCCTACAAAGATTGCTCTGAATTTTGAACTACTTTAAATTGTAATATATTGCAAATGAATACAAAACAAATTGTGCTCTATGATTCTATCTAATTTTCATGTTTTCCAATTCAATGTATGTTGAGTTACTCTATTTTATTCATTTATTCTTAGTTGAGTTTAACTAAGAATACAAAATTACTCTGTTATATACTATTGGAATACAAAATTTCATTCAGGAATTTCAAATTCAAATATGAATGATCATTGATGACATGATATAAACTACACTCTGCAGTAATAATACTCTTTGTTCTCAAATTTTAATGATGAAACATAATACATTCTTGCTTTTCTAAAATGGACATTGAATGATAGGATATCATATAGTAGTTAATAAGTTCAAAAAATACCTATTGGTTGCCACTGCTAATTTAACAGAAATTTCCTAAATTTTCCAATTCATCTCTGTGTCATCATCATCATCCAATTCTAGTATTGCAGTTGCTTCATTGTTCTCTTCATTTTCATTTGTGTCTTCTTCAAGTTCACTCTGACCTCCACTTCTATGACTCCCAATCCCATCGCCAGTGCCAGTGCCAACTATACTTGTCCCACTTGGAGTCGCTGTAGGAGATTGGTTAATGGTGTTGCCCACCCCTCTTCTTTTGCATCTTTTCTTCCAAATTTCCATTGCTTTTTGATAAGGAAAAGTATTGACATCATACCTAGATGTGTATACCCTCAAGCATGATTCTAAATTCTTGTCTAGTTTGTTTCTTAGCTTTGATTTTAAGAAGCCCAAAGCACTAAAAACTCTGTCATCCTCCATTGAACCCAATATCATGGTTTGACATAGATCAGAAAGCTTGAAGTACTCTAAAATTTCTTCACGCAACATTGTGCTTTGTTTTAGTTTTGTCCAAAGCTTTGTTGCCGAGCCCTCTTCATGTGGGTTATGCATTAATTGATATTGATGCTTCATAGTCCTTGCAAAGGTGCCTGATTGCTATCTAAGAAGACCCTCATCTAATATTCCTTTGATAGTCACTCCATTGAATTCTACAGATTTGCAAAATTCCTTTATCAAAGTCAACAACCTTTTACGATAATCTTCCTTAGAGTTGAAGGACCAATATTGAGGAAACACAATTGCCATGGCCTCAAGTAGTTGATCATATGGGAATCATGATCTTATTTCAGAGGAAAATCTATAGGCTATGTCCCTTGCATTAGCTGTTATAGACTCAATGATCTTGGTAAACTCTTCCCTTGTAACTCTTGTAGCTCGCTTCTTTGGGGCACTGTAGTACATTGGTATCTGAAATCCCCTTACACAAACACATAAATCTCCATTTTCAATGATCTTTAAATAATTATCAGGATCATCCAAATCTATTAGTTTCCACTAGTGATTAAATCTATCATCGGATAAATTTAGGTCAGTACGATAGAGACTATCGAGGGCTTGGCATGACATTTTACGCAAGTGAGCATATTCTACAATATACATGGCTCTTTGTTGGGTTTTTTTCATAATTAACGTCATTTCTTCTAGCATGGGAAGAAGAGATGCCAAAGTAAAAAATGTCTCTAAATTGCTCAACCTCTGAAGTAGGTCGCCACATCTTTGATTTTTTGCATTGTCCCAATTTTTGTACATCAGTCCAATCAAAGATTGATATTCAGAAAATACTTGATGCGCTGGTCCATCCAAAGAGATCCATCTGGTATCAACATCTTTAAGAAGCTTGTTTCCATCGGTAATTCCATCAGCAAAGTGCTAAAATTCCCTAAAACATTTGGGACTTCGACAAAAATATGCGTACAACTCTCTTACTAAATCTTCAACCTTGTTTACTGAAGGAAACTTCTTCACAACTCTAAAAGCAAGATTCATCCTGTGGGCCATACAGTGAATGCCAACAACATATGGTGAACAAGAAGCCTGCATCTTTGTGCAAAGACCATTCCTTTGACCTTGCATTACTAAAGCTCCATCCACTCCAACGCAGATCAACTTCTTCGCTATTGTCAATTCATCCATAGCTCCATATTCAATTAAATGGCTCTTTACTAACTGAAATAAAGTTTCTGCTGTCGCATTGTCTCTCAATTTAGCAACAGTTAGTAGATGTGGTTGGCGGACATTATTCTGTACAATATAAACATGTATGCATACCCACGATGTATTATCTATTGCCGTAAATTCATCTAAGGACAATGCAATAAAGGTTGACTCTTTTATTTTTCTTTGTACATCCTCTATTTCAACCTGCGCAATACAACTTGCCCATTCCCATCCACTGTTTATCGACCAATGACTGATAGGATAGTTAGGAACTTTTAGAAAGTGTAACAAACCACTCATTTCTAGATAGTCTATCATTGGACGCCCTCTGCTCAAAATATGGAAAACATTACTTAATTGAACAACTTTTCCGCATTCTTCTACTTCACTTGCTTTTGCAAAAATAACATTAATAGAAACTTGAACTTCACCAGGCTTCGTCTTAAATTTATGAAACAAATAATATTCCTCAGCATTCCTTTTATGTTGACATTGCTCCTTTGCTTTATATCTTACCACTTTTATTTCCCTTCCATCTACAGTTGAGGTTTCGTAAATCTTACCAACATGTTTCTCTATGGTGTCTAGTTTAAGCTGCAACCGCTTTTCCTTTTTATACTTCCAACTACAAATCGTACATCTACATTCTACTGGCGGCTCACCTACAATTGGATTGTCCACAGGCTCAATGAATGGATACTTTTCTACCCAATCAAATTTAAATCTCCTAGCCATCTCCCATTGACGATTAGTTTTTTCTTTTGATTTTCCTCTCCCTTTAGTGTTACTGTTAATTGCACCATCATCATCACTGAAGTCGATTGATTCATCCTAGTACTGGTTATTTATTGGATATTCTTCATCAAGGTCATCTTCATTAGAGATATCAGGTTCTACAACTTCGTCACCAGATTTATTAGGCTCCCCAATTTGTTGAATAGACTCCTGTGTAGGTTGAGATTGTATAGGTTCCTCTGATGATGTACCTTCCTCACTTTGACCAACACTGTTGCGTCTACCCCAGCCAAAGTATGAAGATATATTTTTGCATTTCGTTGGCCTCTCTTGGACATCTCCACCTTCATTAGTCCTCTTCCTGTTTAAATTTGACTGTGACATCTCCATCAAATTAAGGCTGCAATAAAATACTATGAACTCATAGTCGTAGTCGTTCCGGTTCGCTACCGATTGCAATTGTGAGCTCTAAGCTCAGAATCAACTGAATTATTATGCTACTAAGTACTAAATGAAAATATCTCGAAGGCTCCTTTCTGGCATGTTTCAATAATGAAACTCATATATCTTAAATAGACAACTACAAATAAACCATTTTCATATCAGCCATCAGATTTTGCCTCATAATCGACATTGTCCATTTTGGCGAATGGGCTGACTGTTACATATGATAAGAACTAATATTTGGTGAACCCCACGTAATTTCAAGTAATTGAGTGGGTGAATAGCGTGGGAACTTGGGACCCCATTGCGTGTGATGCATGGCGAATTAGGTCCTAGGACAAATAAAAATTTCACATAGGAAAATGGGAATTTGGTGAATGATGATCCTTGAAAGAGACACTCAATTTAATCCGTGGTGAATAAGAGTAAACAATAAAGAGAAATATGGGTGAAGAACCCGATTACCAAATTGAAATTACATAATAATAGTGGCGAACATTCTGACCACTATATGACCATTTTATAAAATCTGGGTGAATGATTCGACTTGTATTTGATTATTTTATTCGCTAATTTCTATCACCCGATCATGACATATTCGCCAATTGGCAAATATTCACCACTAAAAAAATCCCTGCTCAAGATCCTACAAAGCACCATATTCCTAATATTAAACCACATTGGTGGGATGAGAAAGCTTTCTAAAAATTCCATAATGGTATTGGACATGACATCGAACATTGTTGGAAACTAAAGCATATTATCCAAGATCTGATTGAGAGTAGAAAACTTAAGGTGGATGGTCTGAACACTAGTGCTGATCACAAGGCTTTCAAAGAGCCTTTGCCTAAATATGAGAAGGGGGAAACCTCTAAACCAAAGAGTGGCAAGGCCGATATCAACTACACCTACATAGCTACAAAAAATGTGGTCAACATGCTTGAGGTTGTGGAGGAAAATGTCAACATGATGGGGAACAAAGATCCTTATGGTTATGATGTGAGCTCTCCTCCTATATTTGATGAAGAACCTATGGTGGCGCTAAGGGGTCCTCACTCTAAAAGGTCATCCCAAGCCCTTAACACTATCACGAGAAGTCAAGGTCAAGGTCCTATGGTTATCAGAGGTCCTAGTTCCAACCAATCTAGTAAACCAAAGCAAGTGACATCCAAGAATGTCACCACAAAATCAGCAGTTAATCCTGACATGAGTTATAACCTTGTTGACCAGTTGTAGAGAACCCCGACTCAGATCTTGATCTTTGAGATCCTAGAATTATCCCCAAGACATAAGCTTGTCCTTGAGGATGCCTTGCATACAACAAATGTTCCTAACAACATAGATGCCGATCAATTCAAAAACATGGTCAATCATCTTGCTAGCCCACATTACCTCACTTTTTTAGAAGATGATGACAAAGCTTTGAGCCATCTGCATAATCTCTCCCTTCATATCGAAGTCATGATCCACAAAACCCATGTCAGGCATGTGTTGATTGATGGGGGTGCTAGGCTCAATATTTGTTCCCTAAGTCTTCTAAAAACATTGGGTTACTCATAAGAGGTCATTGATGCTCAAAAGAAGATCACAATAAAAGCCTATGATGAGGCAGAAAGAAGCTCCAAAGGGTTGGCTATCCTTCCTGTTAGGATTGGCCCTGTCGAGAAGGACATTTTGTTTCAAATTGTTGATGTTGGTCCTTTAGCATACAACATCTTACTTGGTAGACCATGGATCCATGATATGCAAGCAATACCATCCACCTACCACCAATGTGTTAAGTTCTCCTACAATAGAGTTTAAATTTGTATACTTGGGGATATCACATTATCTGTCAACTCCATTTCAGCAGGGACTCATGTTCCCCTCAATAGAGAAGTAGAGGATTTTAATGCAACTCTAGCATAGTGCAAAGATAAATTTAAATCAATGGACCTTGGTATGGGGGGGTATCAACTTGACTCCTTTACAAAACTTCCAGTCTCACCTAGGTCTTATGGCAAGCCTTCACAAGAAATGAGACCTTCCTCTTTTGCCATAACCTTATTTGGCACATTTTTCGAATCCTCGGTACCTATCCAAGATGAGAAAGAAGAGGTGGCTGTTAAGGACTGGATTTATAGAGAGGATAAATACATGTATAATGAGAACTTCTCTCCCTCTCCTAAGGCATATGGAAGAGGGTAAAATTTTGTCAAAAATATGGGCTATCTAGGACATGGCCCTCTTAGTCACAGATTGGATGCTAGGGCTAAACCTCTCGATCATGCTCTTTTTGGATGCAAGTCTAAGAAGACAGTTGGCCTAGGGTTTGAAAGTCATGACAAGAAAATTTCTCCTATCCCTGATGAGTCAGATAGTGAAGATGAGCCGAAATACATGCCAAATTTGACAAATCAACAAGACATGTGTGAAGATTGGGTCCCTTCCACCAATCTCCTTTGGGGATATTCAGACAATCCAGTTGCTCATGCAATAGTTTCAGGCCTAGAATAAGAAGAATCTGCTATTGAAAATCATGTCCAAGAACATTAGCACATGAATGGTGTTCAAGAAGATGTCACCCTTGATGACATTAGAGCTTCCACATCAAGACATCCTAAACATGCATGGTGTAAACATCCGAGTTGGGATTCAGATATAGATTCACACGAGTATGAATGAGAGTCTCTCTCTGACTCTTCCATAGTCGACATGGATGTTGATGTCATCCATACTTATAGTTCTCAACTTGAGGTAGCTAATGAGTCATGTGTAGGATTAGAGGATTCGAACCCACAGGTTTCTTTAGTGGATGATTCTTCACTTGGTAGGATGAATCCTAATTTGGGTACCTTAGAGGGATACTTGACAGACTCTAACTCATCGGTCACTAGAGATAATACCATTCGTATCCACAATCTTGAACCAATCATTGACTTAAATCTTGCTAATCCTCACCTCATTGATTGGTCTCAACGCTACCGAGAGCCTGAGCTCTTAACTTTATAGAATGACTATGAGATAACGTGTTACTTGAATGCAATTTAACCCATAGTATCTTCCACCAGTGAACTGGTTACTAGCATGAAAGAGCCAAACATCAAGTACCTTAGTCAAAAAATAAAAAGAAAAGAAAAAAAGAAAAAGAGTTCTGATGGCGAAAACCACTGTGTGGCGGTGTCAGAACCTAAAAAAGTAAAAATAAATGACGTATCCAAGGGTGAAAACCTCTCTGAGGCACCTAAGGATAAGGTACTTGATCATCTCCCAAGTTACTTTCAAGACATATCTTTAGTGCTTGTTGAGCCAACACAAGCTGTCAACTTGGGTACAGATGAGGTTCCACAAATAGTACATTTGGCTCAGTCCTTATCCACACAAGAAAGGGAAGCATACACTAAGTTCTTACAGAGGAAGAAGATTAATTTTTCTTGGACTTAATCAAATATACCAGGGTTAGACATTAATCTTATTATGCATCACCTATCCATAGCTCCAAGTGTTAAACCAGTCAAACAAAAATTGAGAAAAATGCATCCACATATAGCTCTTCTAGTCAAAGTAGAATTAGAAAAACTCCTTAGTGCAGGATTCATAAGAGTGATTGACTATGCTGAATGGTTATCAAACATTGTACCAATTTCTAAAGATGACAAGTCCATTCACATCTACACATATTTTAGAGATCTCAATAAAGCATGCCCAAAGGATGATTTTCCACTCCCAAACATAGACATGATAGTGGACATGACCGTGGGTTATGAGATCTATTCATTGATGGATGGTTTTTCTGGATATAATCAGATCAAGATAGCTCCTGAAGACCAAGAAAATACTGCATTCACTTGTGCATGGGGTACCTATTATTGGAACGTCATGCCTTTTGGATTAAAAAATGTAGGAGCTACCTATCAACGAGCTATGACAACTATATTTCATGACATGATGCATAAGAATATGGAAGATTATGTGGATGACACCTTGGCTAAGTCTAAAAAAAGGAACACACACTTAGGTGATTTAGAAGTCATTCTAGATTGCATGGAGCAATTTTAATTGAGGTTAAATCTTAAAAAGTGTGCATTTGGTGTCACCTCTGGAAAACTTCTAGGTTTCATTATCTCAGCAAAAGGAATAGAGGTAGACCCAAAAAAAGTTCAAGCAATCTTGGATATGCCACCTCAAGCAATCTTGGATATGCCACCTCCTAAAACCATTAGTCAAATGAGGAGTCTTCAGGGATGCCTTCAATCTATAAGGAGGTTCATTTCATAGCTGGTAGATCGAGCTCAACCCTTTAATAAGAACTTGCATAAGGGAGTTAAATGTATCTGGAATGAGGATTGTCAAAAGAGCATGGACCAAATCAAACAATACTTGGAAAATCCTCCAATTTTAATGCCTCCTATCCCAGGAAAACTACTTATACTATATATTTCAACAACTGAATCTTCCTTGGGGGCATTACTAGCTCAAATTGATGAACATGGGAAAGAAAGAGCTATATATTACATTAGTCATACTCTTGTTTTATATGAGGTTAACTACACTAGTATTGAAAAAGCTTGCCTTGCAGTGGTGTTTGTTTCCCAAAATTTGTGACATTACATGCTTGCACACACAATACACCTCATAGAAAATATTGATCCCCTCAAGTACTTACTCGATAAGGCTTCTCTCATAGGTAGAATTGCTAAATGGATGATGATTCTTTCAAAATTTGACATAGAGTATGTTGAGCGTAAAGTTATAAAAGGACAAGCCATTGCAGATCAATTGGCTGATTTCCCAATTCAAGATAGTGTGCGCATTCAAGTTGCTTTTCTAGATGAGCACATCATGTACATGACTGAGAGAATGTGGAAGATGTTCTTTGATGGATCTTTCATGCAAAATGGTTCAGGAGTTGGAGTGTTGTTTGTTTCTCCTCATGGGTACACGATCTCTAAGTCTTACAAGTTATTGTTCCCATGTACAAACAACATTGCTGAGTATGAAGCTTTGAAAAATGGGATCAAAATGGCCATAGAATGGAGAATCATAGAGTTGCACATCTATGGGGATTTACAGCTGATAATCAACCAAGTTAATGAAGAATATCAAACAAAAGATGAGAAATTGGTACCTTATAAGAAAATGGTTGATTCATTGAGAGGATACTTCACATTTGTCACATTTCAACAAATCCCTAGAGTAGAAAATAAAGTAGCTGATGCTATGGCTATACTTGCTTCACTTCTTTAGCTAGAATAGCATGAGTCCAGATTTGAATTCCTGGTGGAAGAGCTACACTACCCTATCTATGACTCCCAAGAAATCCATGTCATTTGTACCCTTTTTGGTCATAACTCATCCCGTTATGGTGCCATTTACTCATACCTTCATGATGGCATTATCCCTAATACCTTTAACCAATCTAAATGAAGAAACCTTACCCGAAATGTCTCTTGCCATAACCTTATCTCTGGTGATTTGTATAGGAGGGGTCTAGATGGGACACTTCTTATATGCTTAGAAAAAGATGAATCCGATCAAGCGCTTGTTGACATTCACGAGGGCATCTATGGGGGACATTCAAATAGTCTTTCCATGGCTCAAAGGTTGCTTAGGGTGGGGTTCTATTGGCCTACAATGTAGATGGATGCAGTAGCTTTTACAAAATCATGTGAAAAGTGTCAAAAACATGGTAACCTAATACATGCTCCAGGAAAGGGGCTCATTTCATCTATATCTCATTGGCCATTTCAGTGCTGGGCCTTTGATCTTGTTGGGCAGATTCATCCCAACTCATCAGGTGGACACAAATTTATCATCACTGCTACTGACTGCTTTACTAAGTGGGTAGAAGCTGTCCCACTTTCTGTTGCCTCAAGCAAGATAGTTTCTCTATTCATTTTGAACCATATCATCTGTCGATATGGGGTACTATCTGAGATCATCACTGACAATGGAGGTTAGTTCAAAAATAAGGACCTTAAACAACTCTGCAAGAAATTCAAGATTAAGCAACATTGGTCCTCCATTTACTTCCCGCAAGGAAATGGTCAAGCAAAGGCTTTAAACAAGACCATTCTTAAAATCCTACATAGAACAGTTCATAAGAATGGTAGAGATTGGCATTTATAGATAAATCTGGCCTTATGGGCTTATAGAACAAGTATTCACACTCCTACTGGGGCTACTCCTTTTGCCCTTATGGTGTTGAAGCAATGTTACCTTTAGAGGTTGAGATTCCTTCACTTAGAGTTTCCCTCAAAGGTCTAGTTACAGATGAAGACTACCGCGCCATGAGACTCCAAGAGTTAGAACTTCTAGATGAGAAGTGTCAAACATCATTTGACCATATGAGGGTTTACCAAAAGAATATGTCCAAAGCTTTCAACAAAAAGGTTCACCTTAGAGAATTCCAAGTGGGAGATCTTGTCCTACGTGAAAATCCTAAGGATCAATAGCATAGAGATCAAAAGGGTAAATTTGAACCTAATTGTCTTGGACCATACATTATTACTACCGCTTTTGGGATAGGTGCTTATTTGTTATCTATTGAAGAGGGAGAACAACTCCCTGATCCTATCAACATCTTGCACCTGAAGAAGTTCTATCCATGATGCCTATTTTGTCTGGGGGCATCCTTTGTACATATTTATTGATCCTGAAAAATTCCAAAAAAATTCATACATGATGCTAAAAAAATTCTAAAAAGCCTATAAAGTCCTAAAAAAAGAGAGCATCCTAGTGAAAACCTAGCAATAGGCGCTTTTATGTCTCACAAAAAAAAATAAAAAAAAATTGCAAAAAAAATAAAAAATAAAAATAAAAATAGAAAAAGTGCCTTGGTGAAAACTTGGAAATAGGCACTACTTGAGGCCTTTTGCACCCTTGTTTCTTAGCACACATCCTCGACACTTAGCCTTTCTCCATTATGCTTTTCTCTTGTTGCCTTGGTTTGGAATTGGTCTTTGTCTTTATCTAGGGGGCATAACTGTGTTAGCTTTGGTCTCTTGGATGCATTGGTCTTTAGGACATCTTGCAAACGGTGTTTTTTAACACCACCCCAACTGTGTTTTTCAACACTTCCGTAGCATCTAGTGTTTCTCAACACTGATCATATATCTTACCCACAGTCTAGCATGATATGATATTTTCCACTGGCAGATGCAATACTCAAAGTTTGACTCTATGACCTACACACACACACTTAAACACTTGACTCGCTGAGACTTGTTTGACTTTATTTCTTTGTGTGCTGTCTATGATGATTTATTTGATGAGTGTTCTCTCCCTAATAGTTTTTGATGATGCAAGACTAGAAGATTGGGGGCAGGAGGACATGTTTTATTTGTTTTTTGCTTGTGGGTATATTTTGTTGGTCTTAACTATTTTCTTGGACACTAGGATCTACAAGGTATTATCCTTGACTATTTTCTGCAAGTGCATGCTTATAGTCATCTTGAATTTCTTGTGTCTCAATGCGAGCATAATATTGCTATACCAAACTTAGGGAACCTCACTACACTAGTCATCTTGACCTACATGTCTTTGATGCTTAGGTGGGATTCCCACATATCTATCTGATATAGATCATATTCATATACCCATAGTCATACTAGTGTGTATTGTATGATCTTGCGATGCTACCAATAAAGCTCGATGATGATTATTAGAGACTAATGGTTTTGTAACCTTGCAAGTAAACCACTTTTCATAGTAGCTTGCATTCTTAAGTTCATGTTAGTTTAGTTTTGCATCTTGCATATGGAGAGAGCTCTCCTTTCATCTTTCATGGACTTGTCAGTCAATTGTGCTCACCTTTCACTTCTTTTCGATCATGTCTTTCACTCCTTGTCTTTCACATCACATCCTTTTCTTGTCATCACAAGGGGTTAATCTTATTATCATATCTATATCAAAGAGATCATTTTCAAAAACATGAGTCTATATTACCATAACATGAGAACTAAACATACATCTATGAGAGAGACTATACATGAGCATATATAAGCATACATCATACATTTGAGCAATATAACAAAGACAATAATACTAAAACATCCATCACAAGTGAGACAAGTACACAAGACAAATCATAAATACAGTAATCTCATATATAAATCATGATACAAGTACAATATGGGATCCAAAATCTAGATAATGTCTCAAGATATGACTATACATCTAACACCCTAGACCTAGGATTGGCTCGCTCCATCATGTGGAGGAGGTGGTGGTGGCCCCATCCTATCACCTGCCATGTCCGATCGCCTTGCCCTTTTAGAGTAGAGTGGAATTCTCCATCCCTCAGGCACAACTACTATATATAAACCATGGTAATATGTTGCTCATGCCACCTCCCTATGGATCTCCTCAACATCTGCTCATGCTGCCCTCTCGCACCACTCTATCTCAGCTCGCGTGTCCAGGAGCTGTTGATCTCGCATGACAATAGTGGTCCTCAGATGTTGGACCTCGACCTCCAAAACCTATATCTGAGCACGAAGATACTCTCCTCTATCCGTAGGCTACTCTTTCCCATCGACAAGATGGTCTCACCTCATCCTCCTCCTCACTCCTTGATCCATGTCTTTGTGACCATCTCCAGCCACCTGATCTAGATCCCTATCCTCTCTCTTGTCTTTGCCATCCTCCTGCTCCTCCATCTCCATCGTCATCACCATCATCTCCCTCATTGCCTTGTGCCTACAGCTGTGCATCAGGGACTATAAATCTAGGGAATGGTCATCTCCTACACTCTGCCCTATAAGCTGCATCAACTCCTGCATCCGCCATATCAGGTAGATAGTCCCAGGGCTCCTTGCGTAGACCTATCATCTCATGTGCTGCCTACTAGTAGTCCAACATTGACAACCATCCTTTTCCCTCATCCTCTTGACACCAGGCATATGTGGTCATCTCCACTACTACCCTCTACTGCTGCCCAAACTGCCTCCACACCCGAGAGATCACAAACCACTCAACAATCTTTGAATGCCGACTGAGTAGTGGTCAACTATACAACATATATTTGAGCTCTTGATCTTGGTCACTCCACTACTCACACTGTTGATATGGTCTCCACTCAAAGGCTATGAGCTCATCTAGAAGCCTCCTATAGTAAGTGAGGTCTCCGCTATGGGGCTGGCTAATAAAACCTGTATACCTATAGATATAGGGGTGTCTCTGCTCCTGAGGCTATACTCATGGTCACAAAATGGCTATGTGATCCCATTCCCATATCTTCATGAGAATGACTCCACATGCCCAAGTCCTACTATCCCTATACACTATCTCATGCAACTCGTGGTACATATCTGCTAAGATATCTAGGCCCTATGCTATCTGCCTCGGATGTGCTACCAAATCTGCCACTAACCTGCCCCAACCTAGTGGGAACCCTCTTTGGCTCCTT
This sequence comes from Chamaecyparis obtusa, assembly GCA_027943335.1. Lineage (NCBI taxonomy): Eukaryota > Viridiplantae > Streptophyta > Pinopsida > Cupressales > Cupressaceae > Chamaecyparis > Chamaecyparis obtusa. The sequence goes on from BSBK01003840.1 coordinate 651,261, forward strand.
TTAGTAACCAAGGCATGTGCTACTATCAAGCACACAATACATGGAACTGGATAATCACGACCATACTCCTCTATCAGCCGTGTTGGAGCTCTAAATTTTGGGCAAAATTTGGAGTCCTATATAGTGATAAAGCCCTAAAAAATGGCCTCTTAAACTTCATGCACAATAATTAATGATGGATTACATTAAATGTGATAAAATACTACATTAATTTTCAATTAAAAAGTTGAGATATTATGGAAGGAAGCTCTGTGACAAGAACAATCAAAATTCTATGATCAAAGCCTTCAGAAAATGCTAAAATTTTGACCTGCTGCAAAGATGATGTCGATAGAGGCATAAGATGGTCGAATTTTAAAAATCTAAAAAAGACCCAGTTAGAGAAATCAAATTTCCTATCTCCCATAATAATCTTAGCTTTCCACAAGGTGTTTTGATTCTTCAACCAAGCCCAAATCCGAAATTTGGGTAGTTATTTTTTAGTTAGTTTATCATTTTTTCAAAACAATTTGTAATAAGGGTGTGTCTTTTCACCCTAAAGAGGTGTGAAAGCCACTCAAATATGTATATATACATAATGAAAAATGTAAAGAGGGAATACAATACAAGATATATCTTCATAGGATATAATTCGATCAAAACTACAATATGAACTCTAATGTACTATTTTTTTCAACATTAATAAGGATAAGTGCTCTTCTTTTTTATTTGTGGTTATAAGTTATATGTTTTCAATTAGTCTTTCAGATTACTCTATGAAATAGGGTATCCTACTATGTTTTTCTATTTGATGCATTCATTTATGACTAATTTGTACAATTTGAATAATGGTAGCACAGTCTGAGAACCTATTACTGTTTCCTTTCGGGCTCTTAAGTTGGGTTAAAAACCATAGGACCTATTGTATAAGTTGTTTTAAATTTTGCTTCAATAGAAGCTTGTAGGGTGATGGTCTTGCTTTATAGGAGTGAGTTACCTTAAAACTATCTCTGATTGTATGTAGGATTGAAATTTTTATGACTCTATAGCCCAAGTATTTAGAAGGCATTGATCTAACTATAATTTAGAAATTGTCATTTGGTTCATACTTTGTGGTTTGTAGATTATATAATCATTATTTCAAAAATATTACTTTTGAGTCCTTAGTTTAATCCACTTTAGTCAAGATTTATAGAATAGAGATTATTAGAGGATTTGTTTCTTTCCTCCAAGGATCATTGACCACCTTGGGAGGAACTTTGTTTATTTATGTACGCAGTTGTGCAACATAGAAAATTTGATAGTTTAAAGTGAATTTAGGCCTACCAGCCTTGGCTTGATTAAGCTAGAATTGTAGAGGTACTAGTGTGTACCTATAAGTTGGCCAAAAGTGATCCATCATTTTTGGGCACCAACAAGCTAGTCCTAGCTGAGATGTCTGTCAATGATGGTCAAATCCTAGAACAGGTCCTGGATGGCCTGTTGCCCCTCTGTCAGAGTCTGATCATAGTATACCTATGCCAACAAAAAAAATCATGTTAGTTTTCATCTTATGTAAACATTACATTTATGAACATTTATAAACATGATTATACTCACTAGATCGCCATGGCTAGGTATCTGGAGGAGCTGATAGATGTCCTCTAATGTGATCGTCACCTCTCCAGTCATCAGATGAAAGGTGTTGTGCTCACTATGCCATCTCTTAGCCAACACTGTCAACAACTCATGATTTGCCCGAATATGGGGCATATCTAACAAGAACCTGAACCCCATACTAATCAAGTCATCCCTCCCTAGATCATCTAGATCCCTGATGCAATGCACTCTCAGTGCTCTGATAATGAGCACCGAAAAAGCCTCCTACAAGCCATAACCCATAAACCAGATGTCAGAACATATCATGATGGATGACTAACATCAGTACAAGAAATCTTAAATGCAAAAATTGTCTAGACCCATGTCATATTGTTCAAATTAAAAACATGCGATATTTCTTATTACACCGGTGCAATACTATTTTTTGATATTGTATCGTGCGATACTTTCCTCAATAGTAGTGTGATACTCTTTTCCTGTACGATAGTTTTCACAAGATCACATGATGTTTCATCTAGTATCGTGCGATACTAGATTGAACAGCTGTGCAACACTTTGTGGACCCATGAACTATCGCACTATATAGAATATCGAAGGTGTGTGATACTTTAAAACTATCGTATGATGTTTCGCATGCATATAATTTGAAAACATTAAAAATGTGTTATAAATGCATTAAATGACTCAAAAGGCTAGTTTTTCTGAAAACTTACCGGGGCACCATAGTGAGGAGGCCGGTTATGCAATTGACCACGCTCAAATCGATGTGTGTGGACTGGAATCACTTCCTGCTGAGCCATAGCTTCTCTCAGATCTCTCAAAGTTCTCAATATCACAAAAGAAAAATGAATTTGAAAATGACCTTTTTACCCCTTATATAGCATTTTGACTTTTTGACCCAATTTTCAAAACCTCTTAGAATTTCATGAAATTGCACCCTTGGCTAATTTCGATGTCTTGGATCCATTTTCGGGATCAAAATTAAAATCTAAGTTCATCTTGATAGTCAAAATCACAATTCAAAATTTATCCTTCTTCTGTGCAGTTGGCTGACCATTTGAGGCCTGATCCTTCGATCTTCGCTAGGGCATCTTTATTTCTTCATCCCCATCTCTTTCAAACTTCTAGTCTTTCATTCATTTTCATTCACTTCATCTCTCTGAGGTTTGACTTCATTTTTATCCTATATCTTTCTTAGTCAAACCTAGTCAAACTGGGGCATATCTTCACTACTTGATGATTATTCTATCATCTTTCATCTTCGATTATGATTTCTAGTGATTTAATCAAATTTATCAATTTACTGTTTCTCCTCTACCTGATTTTGATTTTGATTCCGAGGGGGCAATATCTATCAAACTTCAATCCTTGATTCAGCTTATCAATCGAACCTTGAGATTCTTATCTCTTATCTTAGACTTGACAATTACCTATGTACAGGGGTGTTGGCCTTGTCTTTTTCAATTAGCTTATCTTTGTCTTGATGTGTTCCCATCCATCAAACACACATCTAGGTTGTTTTGTGATCCAAAATCGATCTCACACTTCAATTCCATTCTTTGACTACATGTGATCCCAAATCGATCTCACATTAGTCAAAGAGGGGCAAATGTATGCACCCTAAAATGGTCGCCTAGACTTTGGGGCCCATTCTTCAATTTATCAATTTTCTGAATCAATATTTTAAATCAATATTTTCAATCAAATCAATTTCTTTGATCAAATCCTAATTCTATCATTTATTCGATTATATTCTATGGGCTAACCATTTTATCCTAAGTCTTTATTTAATTAAAAGGAATTCCCTCTCCTTTTATTAAATAAAAAGCCCCCACTTTCCTCTTATCATAAGTTGCACAAATAAAGCATTATTCTTATTTTATAAAAAGAAGAAAAGACCTTTTTGTCTCACATGGGGCACAAAAGTCAACACTAATTTCTCATTGGAGGAGATTTGTGCACAAGGATTGATTCCTCTTTCAAACTCCACCCTTGATTAAATCTTTTGCCTCTTAATCTCCACGGTCCAATTATCTTTAAAAGGAGAGCTCTTTTCTCATTCAAAAGATCCCGCTCTTTATGCTAATCTTATGCTGCAAGTTTTCTTGGTGATTTTGGAGCTTTAGAGATCTTCTTGCATTCTAGCTTTCATTCTTGCATTTAGCTTTTATTCTTGCATTTAGCTTAGCTTTCATGGCATTTTAGTTTACTTTCCTTTCATGTTTCTAGCTTAAATCACCTAGCTTAATTAGTAAGGCTTGTAATAATTTCATTTCCATAGCTTAGTTGCATTCTTGCATCTTCATTCTAGCATAGCATTGCATTGCATTTCCATTTTGATTCTTGAATATATTGGCATTCTTGCCCTTGTCTCTTTGAATCTCCCATTGTGTGGTTTACTAGCAAGGTTATAGGCTTAATAGCTCTAGCTGAGAGTGATGTAGAGGTGGCAAAGGAATATGGTGGATCCAAGGTCCAAATAACCAAATGAGATCAAGTCAACCAACTTCTTCAATGTCCAATCTTAATGATCCTAGGATAGCTTCAATAGGTGAAATATCCAAGAACACTCAAACAAGACTCAAATTATGGTCTAATGGCTTCAAATAATGTAATTCAAAATGTTATAAAGGTTTAAAAAATTCTATCCAAGGTTTCATACTCATTTAATCTCCAAAATTCACCAAGCTAGACCTAACAAACTGTCTTGTAACCCTGCAGCAGCACTCACAAGGCTTTTCCTTCAAATTTTCCCAAAACACTAGGAAAATAAATCATATATTTGAGTACCCTTTATGGAGTACCTCAACATACCAAAAGGATAGGGTAGGTGTTTTTTGAAAGTATATGATTGTCCTCACTATGTGACCCCAAAATGCTTAAAAAATGGGGGATTTAACAAAGCAACACCTAGTTACTTGTACCCCCAATACTCCAAACTTACAAAAGTGTTTTAATATGTTAAAAAACCTCTAAATAAAAGAGTAATTTAACCCAGTACCTTAGAAAAATCAAAAGCCCCAAATTTATCACTTCTAAACCCTCAATCCAAGGGTTTCCTCAATGTCTCGCTTCCCAAGGTTTATAGACCCAAAAAATGGATGGATCACCTTTTCCTTGACTCCCTCAAACACCTCTAATCATAAAAATACCTTCTGATTAAAGTAGATTTTCTACTGCTGTAGCATACCAAGCAACTTTCTTTAGTTTCCCTTCACAAAATTGGTGATCACCAAGAAATTAGTAGTTCACTGCATCAAATCATGTTAGTGGATTAAAATACATACTATTACAATGTCATTCCATGGATTATAGTTCCCAGGAGTCATGGAATGACCATACCCAATTGGAAAATTAACAAAACTGTTAAAGGAACTGCTGTAGTAACATTGCCAGTCAGAATTGATTGAACAAAATTGAAAGTACAAAATTCACCAAAGCATGGATAAGAAATATGATCAGTGTCTAATCATTCCTATGCATAAAAAATACAAAACAAGTTGCAAATATATTCAAAAAAACTTCAATAAGTCAAGAAACAACATTTGAAAGAGGTTTTCCTTCTCCAAAACCTGACACAGTCCGTACAAATGCCTGCTCCTCTCGTACAATGGATTTGTGAAGCATTTAATAAAATTCTAACAAATACCCCAACCAATCCAAATTGGTTGGATGGATTAATTTTCCCTAAAATTTAATTCCCTCCTAAATGTCCATAACCAACTAATTTGAAAATTCAAATTTATAACTTTGTAACTTTTGAATATTTGTAATTGCTAAGTGATGAAACTTTACCAAATCACCTAAATGGACTTATTGACCATTATTAAAAATAATTTAACCTATTTGAAACTTGTAACACCTAATTCCAATCTAGACTCCTAAATTTGGTCCTAAGGCTTATTAGACCTTTTAGGACTGATTACACATTTGCCATTATTCTTACATGAAATGACCTCATAGGCCATTATGGGTGCCAAAATCCTCCAATTGATGTCTTTGGATGTCTTTATATTCTTTGATGGATCCAAGTGTGTCTTCATAGGTATTTGGGTTTCTTTATGTCTTCTAGGTGCCCCTGCACCAGAGAGAATTCTTAATATCCTTGTGACTCCATGCTTAGGGAGCTCTAGGTCGCTTTCTCAAGGTTTCCAATCCATGGATTCTCTTGGAAGTAATGACTTAGAGAAGTGCACATTTTGAGTGTACAATTGGCACATTGATAATATAATGTATTGATTATCTAAGTAAGAAGAAAGACTTAAGAAGTAGGATTAACCAAGCAAAAGTTAACAAATCTAGTTTAAGCCAAGTGATGTTAGTGTCGATTGAGCGCTAGTATATGTCGAGTAAATTTAGTGTTGACTGAACATCAGTTTATGTCGAGCGATAGGAATTACCGAGCAAAGACAGTGTTAGCCGAGGAACATAGTTTGTAGAGATGACCGAGTTACGTAGTGATGACCGAGGAGAAGAACACAGTATTGACCTAGTGTCAATAATTTACATTTGGAGAAAGAATTGAGATTCCTAGCCGACATAGTTGAATTCTTGGGATATGTAAATCATGTTGACTTTATTAATGAATTGTATGGAGAATTTAATGCATGGTAAATTATTTTATTATGGATTCATTGAGATGTTTAAAGATGTATCTAGAAGGAAGGATGAAGAACTTAAATGATGGAAGGATTCGATGAATCTGACCTAAACCTAAGATCTACAGAGGAGATTAAGTGAAAAAAGATGGATCTACCTAACCAAAGAGGTATAAAGGTAAACCTAATTGTGAGGTTATAGGAGGGAGTTGGAGTTTTTGATGTTATTGACTAATAAGTCTAAGTAGAAGGCTAAAGTTGAGAAGATTTTTGATTGCTTGAAGTGAATTCTGAGTAGATCAGTGATGGAGATGGAAATGAAGCTCAATCAGTAAATCAACATATATGTGTGAAGAAGATCTGTATTTGCAAAGTGAGTTGTATGTTTTTCATATTAGAAAGTACTATTACTTTCTAACCATTGTATCAGTCTAAATCCTTTAATCAAGGTGGCATTCTAATGGAATGTACTTAAATCCTTTAACTAGGTCACTTTTGATAGTGTTTAAATCTTTTAACAGAGTCACACCTAGTAGTGTGTTTGTAAACCTTTAACAGGGTTGGCTTTTCATAGAGCTCACTTCATAAGTGTGAAATATCAGTAGCATGTTACAAAGTGGTTTTTCCCAAGTTGGGTTTCCACTATAATCTTGGTGTTATACTTGTGTGAATGTTTTGATGTGAATGTTGTTATATTTTGCAAGTTACTTACATTTGGACAGTGGACTACATGTTATATGTTTCTGATATATACTTTAGAAATTGAGTTGAGTTGGTGATTAGATCTGAGATTGTTGAAGTACTATAAAGTTCAATTGGTACATCTAGATTTGAGAACAACTGATTCACCCCCCCTCTTTGTTGTTCTAAATAATTCTAATAGGTCACCACATGACCAAGGGCAAGATTTGTTTAGCCCCCAGACAATTTTTTTCCACGACAGATATTTGGCTGTCAAATTTAGCCTCTTATTTTGCTGACTTCAGCATTGTGTCAACCCCTTCATGCACACATTTTGGGCCCTTTGGAGTACCTGTCATTTTTTTTTATCATAACTTGAGCATACGATGTTGAAATTAGGAAAACAAGATATCGTCAGAAAGATCTTTCCAAGATTTATCCAAATCAAGAGGTTTGAATTTATGGATTTTATTTTTTATGGTGTTTTTTTATGTCAAATCCAGAAGTTATTTTTCACACTCTAGGAGCCATATCTTGCGCATTCAAACTCCTTTTTTGGAAAATGAGATATCACTGGAAAGCTTATTCTGTGAACTTTCTAGTGTTGTGAGTCATTTTTCCAAATTCTTCTCCAAGTATATTTTATTCAATTTTTTGCATTTATGCACTCTGGTGAATATCTTGGATTTTTCAGGTCCTGGGATCTCTTCCCTGTATGGGATGGCTCTTCTTTGGATGTTCTTGTTTCAGCATCCTTAGCTCTTCTTTGAGCATTGTATACATCATTTTGTAAGAATTCTTTTATGCAAACACATTGAAATAAAGTGTCATTATATTGCATGCTTGGGATCTTGCACATCTGTGTGCCTTTTGTACTCACACTACATTATAAAGTGCCATGGGGGGTTTGATGTTTGTCTTTATTTTCCATCTACCTTTTTCATTTGAGTGTTCCTTCCATGACATTAGCCTTAGGATATCTTTATATGTGTTTGTACTTTCTCTACACCTTCGATGTTCTTGGTTCTTCATGATGCAGTTCATATTGGTAAATATTTTTAGTGCACCTTGTTAAAGTATTGTTCGTTCGTGTTTAATAAACGATGAGACAATCATGATATGCATATAAATATAGATATATTTATATATATATATACTATATAATATAATTAAAAAGTAAGTATATATTAATATGCACATGTGTGAACTTATATATATATATATATATATATATATTATACAAAGTATGAATAAACTATTGGTTAAGATATGTTAACTAATAGTTATGTAATGAAGTGACATGACCATAAGTATATACGGTCATGTCTATTCATTACATGACTATTCAATATATACATATACCCTATTGTTATTGTAGAATCAATCAATAACGAAGGCAATTGTATTCTACAATCACAACGGTAATCTATTTTCAGTACAACCTCATATATATTCTTTATAGGATGATCTTAATTTTACAACATGGTATCAGAGCCTAACCTATAAGAGAAATTATATTCGAGCAAAGTATTACAGAGAGAAGACAACACATCAAATTAGAAGAAAGGAATTCTATCACTGTATTCTGGCTTACAATAGTTTCTAAGCCCATTACATTACGTGGCCAAGAGAGTTTGGTCGTATTTATTAGACGGCTCAAGGAGGGATTCCAAGCAGGGTCAATAGAAATGGGACGGCATTAAGAATATAGAAGAATGTCAATGCTATCCTTGACCACCGTTTCTCAAGTTAAGAACAACGAGATCACTTTCAATAGTAAAGTACAGAACCCCATAATACTGATTGTAAGCAACAAGTAGCGAACAGGTAGGTTATGGTTTAGAAGTACAATACTTGAATGATATTATAGATAATAGGAGGAACGAACAGATGGGATGTTCTTAGGAACAAAAACAATGATATCAGTTTATTTTTAATATATATATTATTATCGAATAGCAGAATAAGAACATCCAATTATAAGGAAATATTGTCGCAAATATATAGGAGTTGCTATGTGAAGTCAAGTAATCATATAGGAACATATAATGAGAGACCTTTGGGCAATGAACAGTGATAAGATAGAGGTAGTGACCACCAGGACGTTGGGATGATTGGCTGGGAATACATATATTGCACGGGTTCTCTAAAGTTCCTTTGCTCATGTAAAAATCCCATGTTGTTCTAATGCCATCGGGTATGAATCATGGAGTAGACCACTTTCCATTTAACATCAGCATATGTTTGTTATGGCATGTCTGTTGCCCACATCAGATGGAAGACTACAGCCCATGGCAACAAGATGTATGACCAAACGGTTGTCCAGGTTGAGCAAGATATATTGTGAAACAATCAATCTAGAGACATAGCTCAATGTTGGAAGAAGATAGCATATACATCGGCTCCTATTAGTGCTATGTACTTTACATTCCGTTCAATATATACAAGGGAAAGAAATAATATACCATATAGACAATTGAAAGAGATTGATGAGACTTGAAATGGAGGACAAGTAGAAAATAATTGAACTTCTTTGAGAACTTTGGAGTTAAAGAAGATAAACCAAACAATGAAGAGTGAACTATACCATAGTTCTGCATATTGTTCAAGCACCTTTCTCTAAATCCAGATAAGTTCTATTTCCTGAATTATTCTCACAATTTTAATGTCTTTGTTTGTGATAAAATTATATTTATAAATGTACTGCAATTTTTACCTCGAGATGGAATTACTATTCAGTACTAAATCGGGGTAAATTTTGATCGGGGGCATTTCATATTAAGAGAAATGATTTATTATATATATACATATATATCAATATATAAAATAATTGATATTAACTAGCTGTCAACTCAACCAAATATTGTTTTTCACAAGAAGAACCAATAAACATCGGGAATCTATATTATGGAAAATACTTTGTGGATACACCATAATTAGAACCTTGGATTCAAGAAATATAAAAGCTGCAATACGCTACATACGCGGAGTTATTTCTGCCACTCTGCTAAGTACCACAACTATACTTAATTCATTTCATAGCAAGGTTTAACATCTGAAACAACTTATCAAAAACTTCATTGAGATCGACATTGGATCATTACATAAGCTGGAGTAACAAGGACTAGGATCAATGGTTGATCTAGTTAACTAATCAATATATATATGATTCTATTTATGCTTCTTTCAATTCGCTAATATAGCAGAATCATTCATTGTCAAGTACCTCTTTCATAATAATGAGGTAATCGTCACTTGCACAAAGATAATTGACATTGCATTTGCCACATTTTCAATTTGTCTTGAGTACAAGATTAATAGAAAAAAAAAGACTTTTGCAAATGAGTGCAAAGAAAATTAATCAGAATGAAACTGATATGTTATGAAGAAGGACGATGGGTACGAGTATTAATGGGCTCACCTTATGGAAACAAATACTTGAAAATATTTGAAATTTAAGATAAGTATTCTATGCTTTATTAATACATATGAATTTTCAATTTGTAATTCATTAAATAATAAATCTTGTATGCTTCTATCATTTGTATTCTTGTACGAGATAGTTTAGCTTTATAAACTATTTGTAATCTATCTCTAACATACTTTCAGGATAAAAGCATATGAAATTCAGATTCAGAGAAAGTATGACATTTTCAAGAGGTCAAGAAGTTGATTAACTTGAGCTTTAGAGGGAGCATATGATTCAGTTAACTTGTGACAATCTCAATCGTATTGATTGAGAGGGAGTTCACTATTGAAGGTAAAACAATTATGAGATTATAGTAGTGGAAACTAGTGGACAGAATCACAGAAAGTAATTCATACATCTTGAGACTATAGTTCATTAAGATGAACATCATACTAGAGGTCTTTATTATCTTCCCTCAAGTCCAAGAGGGAGTGTTAATGTTATGGCCTTGAAAAAGATCAAAATGCATCCTATGCTAATCTGCAGCCTTATGGAAACCCAATATGAGATATCGATTCTCTCAGGAAGAAAAGTATGAAGTCACATCCTGTAGTGACATTGAGCTGAGTATATAAAAAGGATATGCCTCCATGACAGAAGAAGAAAAAGGATATGCATCAGTGGATATGCGAGGATCTTGATTCAGAGGGAGTAGACCATGTTTTGTTGGCTCTCTAGTGATCGAGATACTGTAGCACATAATTATAATGAATTACCATGTGAGAAGGCTATGCTTCCATGTCATAGGGAGAAGCTAGAAGATCAAACTAAGATGGCATCACAGGATCATGGTCATATTAATTCAGAGGAAGTATACCATGTGAAGATGGTTTCTCACCAAGCCCCTTGCTAGGAAGAAGATTGTGTACTTCAGATAACCTTGGTATGTTGAGAACTAAAGCCTTAAAGAAGTTCTCAAAATCCATGATCCATCATTTTGTATCTTAATATGATTCTTGTCTATGATAGACAAGTCTAAGGTGGAAGCCTTGGTTTTAACTCTCTGAGGAGAGTCAAGATGGATATCATATGTGTGACTTTATAGGTCCACTCATCCTGTGTTCATATTTCGAAGATGATGATTTTCTGAACATGAATACTTGTACTTAACATGAAAGGTGATGATCTTTCATGTGTGTTGGGTTACTATTTCAAGGTGACGATCTTGACAATAGTTAACCAGGCTTCAAGATCAACTCCTGAAAGGGTTTGTCCCGGATAGGACCGGACATCTTGTCGCTTATGTTATTACTTGGTGTGTAATAATTGTTAAGATCGACTCCTGAAAGGGTTTGTCTTGGATAGGACTAGACATCTTAACGCTGAGATTATTACTGTGTAATAACTTGTCAAGATCGACTCCCGAAAGGGTCTGTCCCAGATGTGCCAGATATCTTGATGTCTATCATGATCGACTCCTGAAAGGGTCTGTCCCGGATGTGCTGGATATCATGATATGAAAAGATTCTACAAATTCTATTAAACTCTCTCTCAAGAGGGAGTGTTAAAGTATTGTTCGTTCGTGTTTAATAAATGACGAGACAATCATGATATGCATATAAATATAGATATATTTATATATATATATACTATATAATATAATTGAAAAGTAAGTATATATTAATATGCACATGTGTGAACTTATATATATATATATATATATATATATATATAATACAAAGTATGAATAAACTATTGGTTAAGATATGTTAACTAATAGTTATGTAATGAAGTGACATGACCATAAGTATATACGGTCATGTCTATTCATTACATGACTATTCAATATATACATATACCCTATTGTTATTGTAGAATCAATCAATAACGAAGGCAATTGTATTCTACAATCACAACGGTAATCTATTTTCAGTACAGCCTCATATATATTCTCTATAGGATGATCTTAATTTTACAACACACCTATCACCTCTCCCTTGTCAACATTATGGGGGGGTTTCTATTGTTGGTTCTTCTACTTTGTTGGTTTGATGGAGTGAGCTATGTATTTAGTATTTATTCCTATGTACTAGGCAGATGCGGTGGATGTATACCTATGCATTCTAATGAAATGGATCATTTACCATATAGACACTCTTTCATTCCTATTTTAGAGGCACACTTCCATCTTTGATTGATAAGCTTTTCAGGATTTTGTGTTTTATGTCATTTGTATCTTCGAGTTTAGTTGTTTTCCTTTTTTTCCCTCCTAATTCGAGTAGTGTCATTTGAGGGAACTCATGTAGATTATAGGCTTCTCTACCTCGACATGTTCTATTTCAATGGAGGTTCTTCATATCAACAATTACCTTTTGACATAGTTTGCATCTTCTTGCTTCAGTGATGTTCTGCATGTTCATTCTTTGTTCCTATTTTCTAGAACATTCCCTAGTTTTGGAGGCTTCTTCACTCCTTCAACTAGTCTTCATCTCTTTTTGGAGTAGAGTTTTTCCCATGTGGTTTTCTCTATTTCTCCTCTTTATAGAGACTCTCATTTGTACTTGGATACCTAATCAAGCCTTTGTTGTCAGTACCTATTTTCTTTCAGTAGTAGTTTTAGGTTTTTAGTTACTCCCTAAGTTTATCTTAAGGGGGGGTGTTCGAGTAATAAGTTGTTTTTCTTATTAATTAAATCATATTGATTTAATTATTAAGTCATGTATTACCTCTTTCTTTACTTAAGCTAAACTTTAGGCATATAATGATTAATTCTTTTATTAATTATTATTATGTAACCTAGGTTTCCTTTTAGGGTTTTGATCTCCTTTTATAAGGATCGATCTCTCTTGTAAATAGAATATTCATTCTTTTATTTGATTGCAACTTATGTTTTTACACATCAAGAATGTCTCCTCTTTCATGGATCCTTGCATTCAGGCCTCCATAGCTTTTGCTTCTCTCTTTCTGTGACATGTGTTTGCATGTAGGTGTTCTTGGGAGCTGTGGGTTGTTTTCTCATCAACTCCAACAATCAAGTCAAATGAATGCAAGAATGAAATAAGTGCCACTAGAATGAGATGAAATCTTCCACGAGTTTCATTCTTTTGATCTTTTTGTTATTTTTTTTTTATCATCATAGAGATTTTGTTAGTAGTAAGTACAAACATCAGTGGCTTTCAAAGTTGATGATGAAACCACAGTAGTTACTTATGTTAGTGTTAGTTACAAGCAAGAAAACAAACAAGAGTTCCTTTTGTTCTTGTGCAGCTATTGTGTTGTTCGTAATGACCCATACGTTCATATCTCTAGACTAACTTTTTGATGTACCCGCAATGACCCTTAATCTTTCATATCCTTGGGTAGATTTGTCTGATTTTTCACAATACTAAGAAATTGCTCGATGAAAATAGACAAAGAAAGAGTTCCAACCTCACCTTGTTGCAAAAATATTTTGAGTTGAGGTATGTGTGGCATACCACATGAAATGGAGGCTCTTATCATAGACACCCACAAATATTTTCCATTCAAAGATCATTGGTACAATTCAAAGACAATAATCAAAGAAAAGATCTTGCCCCCTATCCTTGTTTCTTTAGTCCATAGTCATCCTTGAGTCACCTAGAAGACATGATAAGCAAAAAATCATGATTAGAAACATCATTCCAATAAAATGCATTGTCATGCCTTGTTTCTCTAGACCTTAGTCATCATTGAGTTACAAAGGAGACATGATAATCATAGTTTCAAGCCAGTTTTGAGTTTAGTTGTTGATTTGTTTGATTCTATTTGCAGATATATGTTTGTCTATGTAGTTGTGTTGAGAAACACCTTTGGTTGAGTGATTTTAGTTTTATCTTGCATTTATGATCTTTGTTTGCTTGATGAGTGTTGAAAAACACTAGTGTTTGAGTTGGGTGTTGAGAAACACCATTGTGTTAGTGGTAGAACACCTAATAGTTGCAAGATAATGAGGTTGAATCCACTCAAGAAGATAGTTGGTGTTGAATAGAAACTGCCTCCACATAATGATTATGAACTTGCTATTGGAATCATTTTCCGTTGCACCAAAAGCTTGAACTTTCAATGCCTGATACAAATGTCAAATTTAACCCGATCCATGGGAGGTGGTTAAGCCATGTCACGAATCTCCAAGGAGGTGCTGACCACCAAGTCAACAATGTCCCCCTCAACATCGATTGAGCCTTCAGCATCCACTGAAGGGAGACTTGAACCCATGACCCAAGGCTCTGATACCAATTGTTGGAATCATTTGCTATTGCACCAAAAGTTCAAACTTTCAATGCTTGATACAAATGTCAGATTTAACCTGATCCATGGGAGGCGGTTAAGCCATGTCACGAATCTCCAAGGAGGTGCTGACCACCAAGTCAACACTTGCCCCTAGCTAGATATGATTATCCTAAGAATGAGACGTGGATTGACTCCAAGCTATGGCGATAGGATATAAAACTAAATTTTATGTACAAAGATGCAAAAGTGATGCTATGCAAATGATATGTACAAGAATGAACCTAAGATTTTGTAAGATTTTTTTTTGGATTTTTAAGATATTTGGATTTTTAAAAATTTTAGGATGTTTTTGGATTATTTCAAGACATTTTCCATCTTTTTTGGATTTTTAGAGATTACTAGTTCTCAAGCAAGACCACATTGGACTGCCCCAAATGTCTAGCAAGGTGTAGGACATTTGTAGATGTGTGAGCAAGCTGATGGAGAAAAAGAGAATAGGTCATGATGGGTGAAGCACGTGAATATGATCCTCAAGGAAAAACTCCTCAAGATTATTCAAGCTAGGGAAAAAGGATATAGCCATGTGAAGCATGTTTTGGATAAGAAATGAAATCCAATGATGTAGTTCTAGATAACATATAGGATAATGACCTGACATCATGGAAGTGGGTGGTCCAAAAGAGTGGACATGTCCAAAAGTTTTTAAGAAACTATTTTGCATTTTATGTTCTTCATTTTCTTGATCAAGACCAAGGGGTAAATTTGGATAAAATATGGATAGTATAGCATGATTAGGATAAGGGGTGAATAGTGGCTATGAGGGAATTGTGTGGGATTATGGAAAAAATGCTCAATATAATGAGGATTAGCTTGGGATAAGCAAGATCATGATAAGGTAGCATGGATGTTACAGGTGAATAGGTTGATGGAAAGGATAACAAATGTAAGGAAGCATGATGCTCATGGATAGATTTATCCTTGTCAAGATCAAAGGTAAAAGAGGCAATATGGATGTAAGTGGGATAGATGGATAATGGAGGTTATGATGGATAAGATAGCATGGATGAAACTTGCCTTTAAGTGTGAGTGAAAAAAGTGACACCTATTTACTAGGTCTTCATCATGGTACTTGCCCAAGGCACCACAAGAAGTGGTTCTCACCATAGGACAAATTTATTTCTCTTTAATTTTTCTACAAAGGTGCATATTTACCAGGTTTTCACCAAGGCACTTTTCCCTTTTCTAATCTTTTCTTTTTATATTTTTGGAAGGGAATCAAGCCTCTTACTCTTTGGATAATGCTCCTTTCAAGGATATGTTATGATTGGCCAAGGCCGTTGAAAGGTATGCTCAAATATGATGATAGGGTGATGGTAGGGAATGATATGGAGGATAAGGGAGATGGTAGCCAAGGATTTATGCAATGGATTGGATAAGAGGGATGGAAGGATATGGGATGGATGAATAGTAGGTAGGTGTTGGATATTGGATAGGGTATTGAAAGGTTTGTGTAAGAGTAGGTGAATAGAATGACAAGATCAACATTTACACACACCTTGACGGGTGGTGGAATAATAGAGGAAAAGTGGATGGAATAGCTTGAGGCTTTCATGTAGGAGAGGATAGAAGGTGTTTGGAAGGACAAAAATCCTTTGGAAGATTGGATGTCAACTCTAATTTTGATTTTGTATCCAAGTCCTTTAAGAATGACTTGGGAATCCACATAGCTTTGGATTTTTCTTTTCTTTTAGATGCTTTAGAATATATTTCTTCAGTGATGGATTTAGGAACCCACATTTTCTTTGATTTCTTTCTTCTCTTGTTGGAACTTTTTTATCTTTATAATTACTCTTTCTTCTTTATATTCACATGTCAATTAGACTGGACATAGTGATCTTCATATATAAGTGGATTCTTAGATTTCTAATTTGTTTGTTTGACATCCAAATTGCTTCCAAAAGACTTGGGAATTGTGGATGAATAAGGATGATATGGCAGTTTCATATGGATGGTTTGATATGGAGGGTTCAAGAATGCATGTCTTTGTTGATCTTGATAGGAGATAGTGTAAGTTGATGAAAAGATAGGAGTGCTATGCATAGTGGATGGAGGAATATAAGGACCCAATATAGATGGAAGGTTTGACGGTTTTAGCTTTGGGATATAGGGACCAAGGATGGATTTCAAAGATAGTGAGGGATGATTCTTATGTGAAAATGGAGGGAGATGAGGTGTGAAAGGGATATCATCAACATCTTTAGAGTGAGCTGCATGGCCAAGGTTCTCACCTTTAAGATTTATCTTTATACTGATGGGTGCATGAGTAGCTTTGATAAGAGAAACATAAGATTGATAAAATTTATTCTTATGTAAGGGCTTAGGAGGAATGAAACTTTGAGTGGGATGTGGATATCTATGAAAAGAGGGTGATGAGATACTCTGATCTTGACAAGGACATTTAGATGATGTACAAAGGGTACTTTGCTCTTGATTTTCAATAGGCTCATTAGAGATGGTGAAAAGAATATCTTGATCTTTCTTGGGAGATGGAGAGATATGTAGTTCTTGATGTGGATGGGTATCTTCTTGAAAGAAGGACAAGGTAATGATGGGATCATCATGAGACTTTTTGGATATGGAACTTAGGTCAACTGTTGGATGAGATTGGATTGTGTCTTGATCTTGATCTTTAGTTAGACTTGTTTCCTCTTGACATGGAACCACTTGTAAGGACAAGGTAGGAGTTTTAATCTACATGAGGGGTTCTTGAAGGGTTGATGGAGGAACATTTGGATCAGCTATGATAGACATTGCAAAACATGGATACTTGGAATCTATGATCTATGAAGCATGGAAAATATTTGTAGCAAGATGCAAATTATCTTGGATCTCTTTTAGAGGTAGCCCTTGAGGGTAGACATAGTAAGCATGACAAGTATTAGGTTCTTTGTTTGATGTCAGGACTTTGGATAGCTTTTCTACTTTAATATAAGATGAATGAATGTTGGAAGAAGTGGAGTCTGCATGAGGACCAATACTAGACACATGTTCATGATTTAGATCTTTCTTGAGAGTAGTATCTTGTTCTTAATTAGATGATTCATTAGGATTTTAAATTTCAATTATGTCATCATCTGTGAGATCTTGGATTTTATGCTTCAATTCCATGCAATCTGAAGTTTCATGTTCATTATGTCTATGATAGGCACAATAGTTTCTCAAGAATGAAAAACCACATGAAGTGACTTGAAGCAATATGATGAGATCATTTTCAAGTAATTTATCCAAAGCCGACTCATAAGATTGTCCCAAAGGAGTGAATGCTCTATCCAATGGACTTAGAGACTCACTTATTTTTTACAAAGAAGTTTGAGATTCAAGCTTTTTCAATCTGATTTATTGTTTTCATGTGATTGATAGAAAAGACTCCCAACTAAATTTTCTTCATTTTCTAGATAAAAGACTAGATTATCATTGATTTGAGCCTTTGAATCAAATATTGGATTGTCATGTTTATACATCTCTTTGTTTGAAGAAGATGACAACATGTGGATATCATTATCAAAGAGAAAAGTATAGATTGATCTTAATGAGTACTCTTCGGATGTTATTTCTTTTTATTCATTAAATTCTTGGATTTTTTATTACAAGTATTGAATCTACTTTGTGAGAATTGTGATAGAATTCACCTCTTCATTGTTGTCATGACCCTAGTATCTAGACCACTCATTTTCAACCATGGTATGATTGCTTTGAGTCTCTTTATGAGAAAATATAGTCTCTTGTGATGATGTTTGTCTCTTGAGAGCTTGAGTTTGATGTGAAAAGGAGGCCATGACCATGCGTGATCATTTTGAGGAAAAATAAAAAAATGTAAAAAATTTAGATTTGTTTCAATTTTTTTCTAGGTTTTAGTAATTTGCATTTTCAGAGGTCTTCTTCTCATTTTTTAGAGTTGAGAATGTCATCACTCTCAAAAATTGGGTTGTCGAAGGCACATTATTTTTTATCCTAAAATTATGTTTCTTGATTATCTTTCCAACGCTGAAAATGGTTCACAATTTTGAGCACCAAATCAAAAGTTATGGCCTCTCAAAGATAGGGTAATTTTTTTTTGAAAATTTTAAAATTTTATATAATTTTTTATGTTTTTCAAATATGATTGGTACTATAAATGATGAACTCTGGTTTGGATCATGAAGAATTGATAATCTAATGATTGATATGATATGAACAAGATTGAAAACACTAAGAGATTATCAAATGATCCAATTGGATGATGACAACAAGGGGATAATGTCCAATTACACCAATTGTGATGATATAGGATGACAAAGGTCCAAAATGGGTATTAGAATCAATGATCAAATTCCAAAAACACTGTATGAAAGAGCTCACTATCCCATATGCAATTCACAATAGGTGACCTTCTGATAACACCAAATGTGACTCAAGAGGACCAGTATATGACTGAATAACCAAATACGACTCTATCTAGATAGGATACAAATCAATTTCTTGAATGCAAATCCATGTAGATAGGATGTGAATATGTTACAAAATGTGACTTTCTGTTGGTAATATGTGACTCAAAAATCAAGATACGACTCTCTAACTTGTCCAGGGTTCTGCCACTATTAAAAGTTTGAAATTTTTATGTTTTCCAGGTATTTCCAGATTATTTTGAAGTGTTTCAAAGTATTTTCCAATGAATTATTAATGAGAAAACACATCAATAACATGTGATTAAGGAAATCCAAACACATGCTAACCTGATAGGAATTGGCAATAGTTTGAAAACCTTTGCTTGCAGACTTAGGTACACTTTCAAGAGCTAATTAGAATATAGACATTGAAGATTGCACAATGGGTCAAGTAATGTTATATTATACGACTCCAAACACTCAATGGAGATACGATATGGTGAGTGTCTTAGGGAAGTTATTGTCTTCCTTGCACAAAGATTATCAAGCTTTCAGGAGTAATCTAGGTGGTCTCTGGCAAAGAGTTTCGATTTAGACATCGGTTCATAATTGGCTCCCATAGTCTCACACAAGGAAATATTGAGGCCTATATCCCTATGAGTACCTAAACATGTGTAGGCTCACAAGAAAGATTCAAGTGGATCCACTCTACACAACATTCAAGCATGTCCAAGGAATGACCAAATCAATATTCCAAGGATAAAATTGACTAAGTCTTTCAAGATTTTCATCTCAAGGAAACATCTTTATTATAGTGAGGTGGAAGGGTTGGCTTCTACCCGTCCTCACATGGGTCATTCCTATGAGATTTTTACCTCAACCAGAAGGCCCTCTAATGAATTAACATGAAAATGAAATTGGATTGGTAACTTAGGAGTCTATATTTTTTATTTTCCACTAGGTAAAAGAGCATAATATCCTATCCATGTTTTTTTCTCCCAAACACATCAAGCAAGTTATTCAATTACCAAGATTACTCTAAGTGAAAGTTTAAGTGCTTCTAGGTTTCTGATTTTCCACAAGGGAAAAGAGCACAATCCCCTCAAGCTTAAACAACCACTACAAGTGAATCCACTAATTATCTATGTTCCTAAGAAAACAAGCTTAAGAATATAAAATGTTTTCTCAATTCTCTTCTTAGGCAACTTGTATGAACCTAATTAGTAGTTTTGAGAGTTTATCTTAAAAAATCATCTTGAAAACAATGTTAATTTATCCAAAGCATCAAAAATAGATCAGAAAAACATCAAATTGTCACTTTAAAACATCAAATTTTCATTAAAAACTTGAAATTAACCCTCTGTTCCCAAATATGACTCTCCTTTTTAGACAATTTTCTACCAAATGCGACCCGATTTCCTAAATGCAATCCTATTTTTCCAAGTGCGACTCAATTTTCCCATATGCGATTCAGTTTACTAAATATGACTCATGATCAACTAAATGTGACTCAGTCACCAAATTCGACTCACTATTAATAGAATGCAACTCAATCTTCCCAAATGTGACTCAATTGATAGTCAAAGCAGGAGAACGTGAAGTTTGATGACAAAATAAGGTAGAAATCTAGGGCTAGGCCCCACAGTGGGTGCCAAAAATTTGTGTTTTCTTGTGTAACTGTGATAATCTTCATTCACACACTCAATAAACCATTAACTTTATTAGTTTATAATTAAATAATCTAATTAAACATCTAGAACTAAAGAAAAGTAACTTATTACTTCTTTGTTATAGAGAGTATGATATAAATATTAGTATTACTCTTAGAATTGTGCATAGATCAGTGACTTGCAACTATGAAATGGAAGATTCAAATGAAATTGCATCTAAATGAGTGCAAATTAGAAGAATGGATAAGCTAGATGAAGAAATGATTCAAGAAATAGAAGAATTGATCTAGATACAAAATAGCAGCATATAGTTATGATAATGAGTTAGATGTGAGAACTCAATTTAGCAGAATTTCCTTATGCAAATAATGTAGATGAGAAATAGATTGAGTAATCTTGATTTTATAGATTTCCTCTTGGAGGGAAAGATTTGAATTTGAATTCAACGGTTGAAATTAATCCATAATGAGTGCTTAAGATTAGGACCTTGAGTGATCCATGTGATTGAAGCTCATTAGATGAAATCAAGTTATTTATCCTTTTGTGAGTTGAGTGGATAATAGGAAAATTAATTAATTTACTTTAATTAATATCACTAGCCATGTGTATTTTTTAGTTTGATTTGATTAAATGACTAGGATAATTAATCAATGAATGATCCTTGATTATCAACAATTGATGAAATATGTAATAAAATTGATCTAATTCAATTACACAATTTGAGATTATCTTGATTTTGATGTGGTTTGATCACCTAATTGAGATTTAGGGCCGATTGGTTTAACTGAACCAAATATATGTGATTACATTTGCCCCTCTTTGAATCAATGTACAAGCAACACGTTGATTCAAAGAATAGATTGATGCTTACTTAGAGAATAGCTTGATGTGAAGCGATGAAACTATTCCTGATTTGATGATTGAGAATTCTGAGTTTGAACGGAGTCCAATTTGATTTAAGATATACAACTATTGATTCTGAATTTGATTGAACAAGAACCAACCATATTGACTCTAATCTTGATGGGACAAAGATCGATAAGAACTAACCAAAATATTCAATTTGATCCAGAGTGATGAAAATGAAAAGTATCATGATGATGATAGATAATCAATATGATTTGAAGTGATGAAATTGAGATCAATGTCAAAAAGATATCAGAAGTAATGATGCTTGATACAGTAGAACAATCAGTTTGATTTGATGCAATGAAACTGATTAATATCTGCAAGATGATTTGATTAGACATAGATAATCAACTTGATGCAAGAAGTTAATTATCCAAAAGTCCCAAATTGATGGAAGGAAATTGATACGCCCATGTTTGATTGATAAGACCAAATGATTTGATATGAATTTTGATAAAATCACTCGTTCCTAGATTGATGATGTTGATTGATTGTAAAGCCTCAACTTGATATGGTTCTTGATGAAGTTGATACCCCTAGTGATGTGATGTGATTTTCTTCAATATGATCTTTGATTCAATGATGATGTTGCAAAGATTTACCAATTTGATTGATAGACTTGATAACAAGCTATTTGATGATCGAGATGTAAGAATATTGATTATGATGCCCCCTCAGGAGCGAGATCAGAATATGAGAGAAAATATGTGGTTGATGTTGAATAGATTTAGAAGATGTTGAATAGATTTATAAGATTGGATTGATTTCCAATTGATTAAATATATGATATCACAATTCACTATTAATATATTAATATATTGTTTTAGGTTTATTTCATTTTTAATGGTAGTATGTATATGTTTTTGGTTAAGGAAAATAGGTTTTAACGGGGCCCTGAAACCCTTACAGCTAAAAGACCAGTATAGATAGAAACAATTTAACACAAACCAAATGAAATAGCCAAAGCTAAGCAAAGGGCCAAGCACGACCAGTCTTAAATAGCTAAACTACAGAAAGCTAGTGAAAAAGACTAGGGACTAAGAACAAAAAACCCATGCAGAAAAAAGCCAGAAGAAAATCAGGCAATCTCGCTGAGAGTCTCCACTACCTACATTTCCAGCTCGGTCACCTTCTTAGCAACCTCCTTGAGAGCTTCCAAATCTTTGTCAGGCTCCTGGGTGTCCATCTTCCTAGTGCTAGCTCTCATTCTCTTTCTCGGCCCCTCCTACGATTTTATTTTACTGCTGTTGGGAGAATCCTCATTACGAGCTCTATTTTCCTCAATTTTGTTAATTAGTGCTTTGATATGGTCATTGGAAGCCTTGAGGATGCTGTGGCTTTGTTTAGCGATTTTCTGAAGAGTGGTCTCCAACCCCTGGATCCTTTTCATAGTAGCTTCCATTTTGTTTTCCCTTTCAACAATCTCCTCGTCGAGTTTGGCATTACTGCAGTTTTTCTCCCTTTCGAGCCTGCCAACCCTAAATCTGAGATCCTGTATCTCATGATAGGTCCATTTGGTGGTCCTATAGCTATCAATGACACTATTCTTGGCATTATTATGGTAGTATGTATATGTTAATGTTAAGGTAGACATTTTATTTATTTTTAACTTTGAATTAATAATTTTAATATAATAATATTAAGATGAGCTTTACAATTGATTAAATATATGATATCACAATTCACTATTAATATATTAATATATTATTTTAGGTTTATTTCATTTTTAATGGTAGTATGTATATGTTAATGTTAAGGTAGATATTTTATTTATTTTTAACTTTGAATTAATAATTTTAATATACTAATATTAAGATGAGCTTTTTATTTTATTTTTTATTTTTATATTTAATTTTGAATCATTAATTTTTTTATTTAATTATTTATCAATTAGTTTTAAATATAGTTTTATAGTTTATAAAATATTAAATTATTTAAATATATTTTTATAAAATTAGTATGCTTTCTAAAAATTTTAATGATTAAATTTTTAATTATATATATACATATATATCCATTTCTTCTACACAACTTTTAAATGTTCTATTTGTTGTTATGTTGTTGTTGTCATTTCATTTCTCATTTTTCATTTCTAGCAGTATAATGTTCCATTGGTATCTATATTTTGGTAGTATCTTTGATGGGCTCCTATTTATTGGAAGTTTTTTCATTTCATTAGGAGCGGTTCAAATATTTGTTCAACATTTTCATTTATTGGATAAGTGGGTACCTTGTCTATTTACTAGTGGTTAGCATCTATGCTTGATCAAGTTGGATTGTTTGGTAGTGATCAACCCTTCATTTCACCATCAACAACAATGGTTATAGATTGCACTTCCATTATTGATCAAATTTAATAGTCTAAGTAGTCGATCCTTTTCTTTGAAGTGTCAGCTTATCTATTTACCCATTATTTATCTGATCAAATTCTTTGATTGCATGAGTGCTCCATAGTCAAATTAGCATACCATTATTTTCATAGGCTTTGTTCCTTGATAAACTTTGTGGATCTTAGTGACTCATTGATTAGGCGATTTACTTATCATGTCACCCTATGTAATTTTTTTTATGGTAGAATAAGTTCTCTCCAATGTAATTTTGTAGGCAATGCATGCTTTTGTGTTGGTAGCATTTGATCAAAGGTGCATTAGGCTAGGCTTGAAAATCATCTAGGCAACTTTTCCATGGCTCTTTTTGGATCAAATATAAACTCTAAGTACCTCCTTTATATCAACAACTCTTTGTTTTATGTTGGTAAATTTCCTTATTTACTGGTCAGACATAGTGCTTGGAGGTGTTATCTAAATTAGATATTTTTCAACTTGCATTAGACCTTTGGTAGGCATTGTAGGCGTGCATGTATCTCACTAGATTTGTATAGTCAAGTCATTGACCGACACATGTATTTTATTAGACTTTTCTTATTGGTCCACTTATTTGGATCAATCGTTTGAAGCTAGAACTATGTTAAGGAATTGATCCTACACAATAACTTCAAGATAGATACATTCTTTGTAGACACTATTGCCTTTCTAGTGGGATTTATCCCACATTTACACTAGTTTATTTCCACAACATTTTAAATATAGCGGAACTTGTAGATTTTTGTAAAGTGTTTGTTAGGATTAACAAGGCAAAAATAATAATTACATGCAAATATAACCAATATCAGAAAACAATAAACCACACAGAAGAGAACACAAGACACAAATATTTAATGTGGTTCACCCAATCCCTGGGCTACGTCCACCAACAGTGAGTCCAATATTTTATCATCTAGTGATTACAACTTGATTACAATCAGTAATTCCTTACAGCTCAATTTCGCCGCAAGTACTAAAATCATACATAATGAAAATCCCTAACCCTAAGCCATATTATACAATACTTTTGCCACTTTAGGGTTAGAATGAGTTACAATATGTCGGCCCAAAATAACCAAAAATATGTACAGTACTTTCCTGGATAGTACTTTCCTGATTAGTCACCACAAGCTAACAGTGTTGTGCAGCTTGTGCTTGGACAACATGTAGTCCTATAAATGTCAAGTTAGAGCTTCAAAAAATTTGAGGCATTTCTTGGTGGGAATTATTCCACATTCTACGTATAATAAGGAGTCATTTATTAACTTTGAGTGTCTTCATTCTCTTTGGACTCACATTCCAATAATTTATGGTTGTGATCCTTTGGAGGAGGTTGCAAATGCTTGAGAGGTTCTTGATTCTTTATTAGCTAGAGACTTCAAAGGTCTTTGGCAGCTAGAGACTTCCATCATTCCTATTTTGCATGATTATTATTATCTTCCTGATTGGGATTCTTATTTTCCAAAAAATGGTTAATTATTTACGAAGTCTCATATTTTAGATTTAGGAGATATATTTGAAGGGATTTCTCTTCTTTTTTATGACAGTTTCATCACAATTAGATATTCTTCTACATTGTCTTTAGAGATTGGATTTCATGATTCTCCTCCTTCACTTGATATGCCACATGTCATGGTCCAATTTGCTCATGCTTATGTGATGGATTCTTTGAGCTTGGAGTCTCTCATTCAATTTTTAGAGGCATTTCTCCTATTTGATGATAGTTGTGGTACTAATATTTTCACTTCATCTTTTTCTTTAGAGATTGTTCAAAATTTGTTTCCACTAGTTCCTTATTCATCACCTTCTAAAATAATTGGGTATACACTTAATTTGTTTGTAACATATTCATCATCCAAGGACTTGGTGACACATAAGATGATTTTAGAGATAACATTATCATACCGCATTTGGATTCTACTTCCCAATTCCTATATATAATGGGAAGCATTCCTACATTTGTACTTATTTTATCTTCTTCCCAAGGGGAGAAATATTTTTTGTAGGAATTGAAATATATTTTGCCTTCAAGCACTCACCATTTTTGTAGGAGATTTTTCAATTTGGGGGAACATTGGCTCATTATTTGTGGAGTCTCATATTTTATATTTAGGAGACACATTTGAAGGTATTTCTCTTCTCTTCGATGATAGCTTCATCATAGTTGGATATTCTTCTACATTGACTATAGAGATTGGATTTAACGATTCTCCTCCCTCACTTGATTTTCCACATTTCATGGTCCAATTTGATCATGCTTATGTGATGGATTCTTTGAGCTTGGAGACTCCCATTAAATTTTTAGAGGCATCTCTCCTATTTGATAGTAGTTGTGGCACCAATATTTTCACTTCATCTTTGTCTTTAGAGATTGTTAAAAACTTGTTTCCATTGGTTATTTATTCATCACCTTCTAAAATGAATGGGTATACACCTAATTGGTTTGTGTCATCTTAATCATCCAAGGAATTGGTGACACATTTTCATATTTCAAAGACAACATTATCATACTACATTTGGATTCTACTTCCTAATTCCTATCCATAATGGGAAGCATTGCTACATTTGTACTTGTTTTATCTTCTTCTTAAGTGGAGAAATATTATTTGTAGGCATTGAAATATGTTTCTCCTTCAAGCACCCACCATTTTTGTAGCCGATTGTTCAATATGGGGGGAGGAGAGGGGGGGCTATGTAGTCTCTTTCTTTTCTTCCTATGGGAGGATACTTGATTGTATTGTGTACTAGAAAAAGTACCTTCATAGGGTTAGTATTTCAAATAAATGAATAAAATAACTAAATTACCACAAAGAATGAGCTATTTTAACAAATAAAGAACAATTAAGCACTCTATGGATCTCTATTTAGGGATGCTAATGCAAAGCTCTCAGCAAGCTTCCATTAGTGACAATCCTAAAACAAGAATGAATGATAAAAAAAGCTAATAGTTCAATTCCAAAGTGAAATTAAGCCTAATTAACTCTAAATTTGCCTTTCTAGCTCTAATTTACAAGAGGTTTGATGCTATTCTCAGATTTGTGGATGATTAATGAGTGAATTATGCCTTACTTTTATAGATTTTGGCAAGGGTAGGGGGTGTAGTTGAGTTGATCAAGGTTAGGTGAGAGTTGAGTCCATGGTTCCACCTTTGGAGACCATTTAAATATTTTGTCCACAAAGCTTGGGACAAGAAGACAAAATGAGTGGACAAGATGCATCCTCCAAGTGAGTGATTGAGATTCAATTTAGGCTTGATCCATGTGAGCTTGGTCCTCAATTCCTATTAGTTGATGAATTTTCCTCCCATTTGGTGGTTGAGAGAAAATAGGAATTAATGAATTGAATTTATTTAATTTTTTTAGCCATGTGTACCCCTTGAATGGGTTGATTTGATTTAATTTGAACTATACACGTAATTAGATTAATTGTATAATTTATTGATTAATCATGTTTTATTAGGTTTAAATTGACTTAATGACTTTTGATTTTCAATTAAATTTGGATTAAGGTTCAATTGCAATTCACCTTTGATTTGATTTAATTGCATTTAATTGTATTGATTTTTGCCTTGATTTCTCACTTAAATGATCCTGTCCAATTTTCAGTGATTACAAATGCCCCTCTTTGAGTTGACATGCACAGTGTATCGATTCAAAGAATGTCTTGATTCAACTGATATAAGGTCCTTATTCATTGATGGTCAATTTTGATGTTTAGTACAAGATGTAGATTCTGATGAAGTTCGATTGAATTGATGTCCTAATGGTCGATTTGATGATAGATTGCCTGTTATGGTACCTGGTTCAATCTAATTCAATGTTTGATGTCCCTTTCGATTGATAAGAGAAATTTTTTTTGATAAAATATTACGCTTTGATTTGATGGTTGTGCCCCTGATTTGATGATGTTGATGTCATTCTTGATTATCTAAGTGTATGCCCCCTCGAAAATGAAATGAAATTTGATCGATGTTTGAAAAAGTTGATGGGTTAGGTCATTTTGCATTGATTAGGTCAATTTATAATGAATTTTGATTTCAATTCCGATAATGAATTTGCATTCGTGTGATGACAAATGCCCTTGATTTGGCTAATATGGTGAAAAATTTGGGTCCCTGGTCATTTTTTGGTCAAAGATGCCATTTTTAGGTCAAAATGACCCATATAAAGGGGTAAAAAGTCAATTTTACTATACATTTTCACTTTCCTCTTTGACTTTTCTCTCTAACTCATGTGAGCTGATTACAATGGTTATCCTGATCTGAGAGCACTAATTTGAGCGTGGGTGACGATATCATTGGTCGTCGACATATGGACCTCTGGTAAGTGCCTGATCAACTTACTTTTTAATTTAAAGCATTTAATTTTAGAAAAATTGAAATTTTCATGCC
The DNA here is from genome assembly GCA_027943335.1 of Chamaecyparis obtusa. Taxonomy (NCBI): domain Eukaryota; kingdom Viridiplantae; phylum Streptophyta; class Pinopsida; order Cupressales; family Cupressaceae; genus Chamaecyparis; species Chamaecyparis obtusa. The sequence goes on from BSBK01003840.1 coordinate 679,534, forward strand.
AAAATCCTCTTTTTTTGCATTTTTTAGTTAAAACAACACTTTTAATCATTTTAATAGCACGTTTACACTTTTTTCAATGCTTATGCACATTTAAATAGCACTTCTGCACTTTAAAGTACCACTTTTACACGTAGAGATTAGGGCATGTTTCACTTTCAAATTTGTGTTTAGCGCGTACAATGTCTTTTGTGCTTTTGATATTTTTATTAGCGCATATTTCCTTTAGCACTTTTACAACCTTTTAGCACTTTCACCTTAGAACAATGCTTTTAATTTTTTAGATAGCACTTTTAATCTTTTAAGTTACGCTTTTGTTTTTATCACTTTTAAGCATTAAAATAGTGCTTTTACCCTGTTAGGAAAATTTGCAAATGACTAGTCAGTTTTTCAAACCGTTCAGTGTCATCAATCAATTGATTGGCTTAGGTAAGAAACTTGATTTGGCAGTGAGTCATAGGATGTCAATTTGAATCAATTTAGTGTGAATGTTTGATTGTCAATCTAGATTTAGATGATGGGTGATGATAAATTTTCCGTCCTCTCTGAATAGAATCAAGAAAATTGATTATGGTTTGATATTTTGTAAATGTTTGATTGACTTAGGATGATTCAAAAGATAACTGATTTCAAAACTGATGTGATTTAACTTGCTTTTTGTAGGCCGTGCTTAAGTCACTAGTTGTTCAGGGCTTGTATCCTTTACCATTCAGCATGATTGATGATCTGAGTGCCCCAGATTGCTGACACATAGGCAAATGAGAGCTTTCCTTCTTGCTTGTCCTACCTCAATTCTGAGTGAATCGAGGGTTGATCACAACTATGGTAGAGAGGTGGCACTCTGACCTGCCAATGGGGGAGATGACTATCACCCCTGAGGATGTGTACTGCATCCTCCGTATTCCTACTCGGGGAGAGTTAGTATACTATGATCAGGTTTATGATGGCATAGCGTGTTGGCGGGTGTTCCAAGACCCCACAATCGGTGATGACCATATCCAGTGGTCCTAGTTTCATTCATTTATGGTTTTGCCAACTATTTTGGGTGCATTGATTGGAGGCTTCCTCGTGCCTGATCACTGAGGGCATGGATTTTCAGTTAGTTGGGGTCACAGTTTAGAGGACTTGATGGCTCAGCTCTGATGCTTTGATTGGGGTTCTTGTGTTCTAGCACAACTTTACCATGATCTACACACAGTAGTTTATCAATGCTCTTCAACTCTCTCTATGAGAGTGATTCTATTACAATTATGGACATGGGAGCATCTCCTAGTGACTAGGCCAGTTGTAGTGCATCACAGGTGGCCGTTTTCCTAGATGTATGAGGGCATGGTGGTGCAGGTCCATGCGGGCAAGTTAGATTATTGGTGTCATGTGATTGATGATATGGATCATGTCACCTGGTGACCATACATTGAATATGAGGTGTGGCTCGAGGATGCTATAGAGCTTCCATTTATGTGCTACCCCTGATGGATGATAGGGCAGTCTCCACACATCATTGGGAGATTTTGTTTCTGGTGAGTGCTATGATAGTACGATCGTACTCAAGGTATGTTGTCGGGTGTTGCTATGTATGCTCATGTGTAGGCTGAGAGATCACTATGGGGACCTGTGGTTGATTTCAGGATAGTGCGGCAGGAGACAGAATAGCTTGGTCACCTGCCATGGGACATGAGAGATTATGTGATTGATGCAGGCATGACTGATGAGTACGCAGATTGGTTTTCTCAGAACCCTTTTCTGAGATTTACTGATCCATCTGAGAGGATACCTGGGATTGATGAGGAGTCAGATGATGACAGTGGGGATGGAGGTGATGGTAGGGATGAAGGTAGGGGTGGTAGGAGATGGGCTCATCGGGGATGACCATCTCATCAAGCAGCTAGAGCAGGTAGATTGTTGATACCAGTTATTGTTGCTACTCCTATTCCTCCTAGGGGTGGTGGTCAGGTGAGGGGTCGAGGTGTGGATAGATTTTTACACCAGGTTGGTATGGATCCTATAGCTAGACAGGGTCATCGTAGGGTCACAAATAAGAGGCAGGTGGATACCCAGGCAACATAGGCTCTGTTAGATCAAGCACAAGCTCCTCCTCCGTAGGTTATCCCGCCAGTTATTCCATAGGCTCCTTTAGTTTAGGCACCTACTTTTGCTTCTATGCCATCTTCTTCTTCTTTCGTTCCATCTTTATCTATTCCATCTTCTTCCATGCCTCCACCACAGACTCCTCCTACATAGGATCCTAGTTCAGAGGCTCCGATGGCTGCATCAGATGTTCGAGCCTTACAATCAGATGTGTCTCAAATTAGGCAGTAGGTTAGCTAGCTCAATAGTATGATGCAAGCTTTTATGGTTGCTATGAGTCAGCATGGGCTACAGGCTAGTTCGAGTAGACCTCCTGATACTGGTCCTAGTCCTGATGGTGTTGATGGTACTGATGGTTCTGGTGGCTCAGCCACTTGATTCATTATTTTTTGAGATGATATACATTCTTTATTCATTGATGTACATGATGATCATTTTTTATATCAAGACATTGGACTCTATTCTATTCTTTTGATCAGTTGATGTTCCCTTATGCGTTGATACTTGTTGATACTTTGATGGACTTTGATTTCCTGATGTTTCATGATGATATCGTAGACTTTGATACTCCATTTATTTATGATGATGATACCATAGACTTTGATTCTCAATTTTGATAGATTTACTTTATGTGATGTCATCATGTGTTGGACCTCATTTTTTAGGTGATTTACTATGATATGCAGATCTATATGGGTCTATCTCTTATATGCTTTGTTTTATGCTTTTCAGAATGCAATTTTATGATATCAATGCACATGTTCTATTTATACTTGAATGGTTGTCTTATGTATGACATAAATTACACCAATCAAGTCAAATCCCCATTGATAGAATGGCCAAGGTGTAACAAAAGGATGTAACTCTTGTGATGGTACATGTATCATGTCACCATGGTATTGACAGTTGCTGCATATTTTAACAAAGTGACAAGCATCTTTCTCTAAGGTTTTCCAAAAATACCCCATGCAAAGGATCTTCTTAGCTAGGTTTAAACCGCTTGAATGCGACCCACAAATGCCCTTGTGAACCTCATGTAAAGATAACTTAGACTCCTCCTCCTCTAGACATCTACATAAAGTTTCTTCAAGACCTTTTTGATACAATGTGTTAGAGAGGATAATGTAACGGGTTGATTGTTAGTTGAAATTTCATTTTTGGGCTCAGGATTGGTCTAAAGGTAACACTTGGTCTTTGAAATATGTATATATAGGGTCATACCAAGGTGAGTCATGTCCATTGAGTAATGCAACAATTTGGGTATCGGGAAGGTCAAATGCTAGTTTTACCAACTCTTCCACCAAGAATTCATACCTCTTATTTTGATATGGTTTTTTTAGTAATGAAGCCAAGGTAGCCATTGCATCAGCTTCTCTGTTCTTCTCTCTTGGAATTTTCTCAAAAGTTATCAAAGAAAAGTACTTTTTCTGAGCATCAATCATTGTCTTGTATGGCATTAGTTTTTAATCTTTGGTATTGTATTCATCATTGACTTGATTGATTACTAATTGAGAGTCTCCATATACTTGTAGCTTGGTGATGTTCCATTCTAAAGCCATTTTGATACCAATGACCAAAGCTTCATATTCAACTATGTTGTTTGTACATGGGAATAATAGTTTGTATGACTTGGGAATAGTATACCCTTGAGGGGTAATCAATAATATGCTGGCCTCAAAACCTCCTTGTGTATACGATCTATCAAAGTACAACTTCCATGTCTTGGCTTCCACGTTGACAATTGTTGAATCCGGAAACTCCACTTGAATGGTTTGCGTAGAAATCAATGGATTTTCCGCTAAGTGATCTACTATCACTTGTCCTTTAATATCCTTTCTATCCACATACTCAGTGTCGAACTCACTTAATATCATGACCCATTTTTCTATTCTACCTGTTAAGGCAGTTTTGCTAAGCAAGTATTTTAGAGGATCAATCTTTGCAGTAAGCTTCACCTTGTGCATCAACATGTAATGTCTCAATTTTTGTGAAGTGAAGACAACTGCTAGACATGCTCTTTCCATGAATGTGTAATTCAATTCATACTTGATCAATGTGTGGCTCAAATAGTAGATTGCTCTTTCTTTTCCTTGATCATCTTCTTGTGCCAAAAGAACTCCTAAAGACCTCTCAGTTGCAGATATGTACAACAACAATGGTTTTCCTTTGATAGGAGGCATTAGAATTGGTGGATTAATTAAATAATTTTTCAACAAAGTGAAGGCTTTGTCACATTCTTCATCCCACATGAAAATGGTGTCTTTGTGTAGCAATCTTGTGAATGAATGACATTTTTTTGCCAGTTGAGAAATGAACCTTCTTATTGATTGTAGCTTCCCTTGAAGAGACCTCATTTGGCTTATGTTCTTTGGAATTTCCATATCCATTATTGCTTGAACCTTTTCGGGATCCACTTCAATGCCTTTTGCGAAAACTATGTATGTTTAACACCTTCATGAAATTAGGATAATCAACTACAATTCTAAAAAAATACAATGCAAATTTAAGCTAAGAATTGAAATTAACATCCATGACATCCCATGGTTCTCTAACTAAGTTTGGTAAGTGAAGCTCTTAGCCTATTCTCTACTAGTGACAATCCTAGAATGAGAAATATGATAGTACAATGCTTAATCTAGCTCTCAAACTCTCAAATGTGATACAAAGATTATTTAAATGCTCTCAATTACTCTCAATTGCTATGAAATTTCCTATAATGATGATGCTTTGCAAATGAATTTCTAAGATATCTCATGCTCTCAAAATGCCTCTTATTTATAGTAAACTCCCAAGGGTAGGGGGTAGAGTTATTTAATCATGATTTAGCCTTGGTTGAGTCAAAAACTTTGCAATGTTTTTAAATGGGGGGATAATTTAAATGGTTGTCTCAAAGGTTTGGACAAAAAGAAAAATTTGAGTGGTTGAGATTGAAAGTTGAAAATGTGTGATTGAGATTCAACTATTTTGAAGTGATCCATGTGCTTTTGTTCTCAATTCTCATTGGTTTCTCAAATTGTTGTTGAAAGATATTTAGGATTAATTAAATTCCATCAATTAATTAAATTAGCCATGTAAGGGAATAGGTTCAATTTGATTTTTGATTTTTGAACTATACAATTAATTGATTAAATCAATTATATAGTGCTTTTGACCCCTTTAAGCTTGTATTTAATTATTTAATGTCATGATTTGATTTTTTATTTGATTTAAATGATTTTGTCCAATTTTGATTAATAAATGTCCATTTAAAATTGATTTGATCCATTTTGATGAGAATTAGAGCATTTTGATTAAGAATTTGCCATTTTAAATGATTTTAAGCACTTGCCCATTTTTTAGTGTCTACAAATGTCATCATGTGTTGGACCTCATTTTTTAGGTGATTTACTATGATATGCATATCTATATGGGTCTATCTCTTATATGCTTTGTTTTATGCTTTTCAGAATGCAGTTTTATGATATGGATGCACATGTTCTATTTATGCTTGAACGGTTGTCTTATGTATGACATAAAATAGATGAATGGATGGATTTAATGAGTTTAATGATGTGATTCTTGTAATGATTAATGTTATGATATTTTAATGCTTTATGGATGCAATTGATATATAAATGCATTAGATGATGGTGTAATGATTTAATGAATAATGTGATGTAATGATGTTTATGGATATATGTAATGGATATGATGTAAGGGATTTATGGTATGCAAATGTGATGTGAAATGTGATGGACCTATATGATGTAATGAATAATGATTATGGATATTTAATGATTAATGATTCTAAATGTTATATATAGATGAATGATGTTAACGAACGTAGATGCAATGATATTTAATGTAGGATGAAAATGGATGTATGGATTTTAAATGAATAATGCAATGTGCAATGTTTTTGAATGAGCTAAATGATATGCACCTAATGATGAATTTACGTCTATTTGAATGAAATGACTTAATGGATGCAATGAACATTAATGAATGCAATGGTAAATGCACTTAATGGATTTATATGAATGGTTTAAAAAATGCATACTAAATGATATGAATCTTTAAAATGAATGCAACCTAATGCAATATTATTTTATGAAGGTTTGATGCTTAAAATGAATGCAACCTAATGCAATGTCACTTAATGAATTAAATGATGAATGCAACCTGATGCAAAGAATCTAATGGGTACTTTAGGGTGGAAAGTCCTAAATGAATGCAGTATAACATGAATCTAACAAATGCTCATGAACTAAAGTAACACACCTTTATTTTTTATTTTGGATTTCCAACACATTCGATCACATATAGTTTTTGATGTTCCTTTGATTTTTGATTTGACTACACCCCCTTTCTATTTTCCTCTTGCAATTTAATTTTTAGACTAAGAAAGGAAAAATACGTTGAATGCATTTATTCTAAGATGTATGCAACTAACTATCAATATTCAAAAATTTGGAGCTTATATTCATCATTGAGCAATTTTTGGAATCCTGATTTAGTACAACCATCACTAGTTCAACCATGATGATATGAATACTTCTTTCACCTCTTTCATTGCTTTCCCATCCTGTGGTATGAATTTCACTGATTGAAGTCAATCATTAGAGTACGAATACTGATTTTGTCAGATTCTATGTTGCAAGTGGATTTGGGTATTATGATATTGAACATCAAAATATCCAAGGTATCCTTTTGCGTAAATAAACAAAAATCTTAGTTTCATCGTATGTACAAGTCCTCGATGATTCTTTGATGATCATGTCCTTAGAAAAATAATACATGCTTTAAAACATTGATCTTAAGAGAATCATTTAGAAATCAATAAGATATCATGCTTTCATCATAGCTTGTCTAGTTTAAAAACTTTCATCAATTCGCTAGAAAGACATGATTTCATCAATAAAGTTAACACTTTTAGAAAAAAAATTGGCAATGTTTTTCAAATCCATATTTCAAGTGTAGTTCCATCCATTTCATACTTTTCATCCTGATAAAGATAGGGTCATGTAAGATCTTGGATCAAATTTTGTGTTTGGTTCAACTTGGATTAGAATTAGGATTTTATTGAGCGTTTTGCTTGTGTTTTGATGAATTGATTTGATGACTGATTTAAGTTTTCTTTTGATGAATCTTTCCTCCTTTAGAGTAGATTTCCCCCAGTTTGATATGATTACGCTTATGGAACTTAGGAAAATTTGCAGATTAGGTGACCAAAATCCTTAGGTATTTGCAAATGCAACTATGGGGTTTTATTATGCAATATATACAAATGTTGGCGAATGCAATATTTACAAGGATGACTGTTAGGTATGCGACCGACTTGGACTTTCAATGGTGACTGTTTACTAGGTTTTCACCAATTGAATGGATCTTGCTTTCTTTTTCTATTTTTAAAGCTTTTTCCTTTTTTTGCTACCAAGGCGCCTATTTGCTAGGTTTTCACCAAGGCACTTTTTCTCTTTTCTGATTTTTTTGTATTTTTTCTTTTTTTCATATCATCAAGGCACCTATTTGCTAGGTTTTCACCTAGACAACATCTTTTTGAGGATCATATATGAATGTTTTTAGCTTTCTTCATGCTCAAATTTCCACTATTTTTTATCTTTTCTGCATTTCTGATTTGTTTGCTCTTTTCTTCTTTTCAATGTTTTTGGTATTTTCAAGATCTCTTTTGACTATATACAATAAATAGAATGCTTTCCATATGATATTTCTGATACTCTTTCTATTTATACTCCTTCATCTGCTTTATGTGTAGAACCTTTTTATATGAATGCTATTGATAGGCTCTTGCAATTCTTCTCCATCACAATTAGATAATTTATAGGTGCTTGTACCAAAAGACGAAGTGATCACAAAAGGTCCTAACCAGTTTGCTTCTCATTTCCCTTTCTTTTCTCTTTCTGCTTGATTCTTGGGATTTTCTCACAAAACTAAGTCACCTATTTGGAATGTTCTTGACTTGATATGCTTGTTATAAGTCCTTGACATTCGGTTTTGATATAATTTTAAGTGATCAAAGGCTTGTTTCTTTTTTTCATCTAGCAGTTCCAATTCATGCAACCTAACAACTCTATAATCTTCCTCACTTATCAAACCATGTAGAGATACTCTTAAAGATAGAAGTTCTACCTGGAAAGGTAAAACTGCTTCTATTCCAAAGACTAAGGAAAATGGTGTAGCTCTTGTTGGTGTTCAGATACTTGTCCTATAAGCCCACAAGGTTGGGTTTATTTTTATATGCCAATCTCTACCTGAATTATCCACAGTTCCCTTCAATATCTTTAAGATATTATTATTTTTTTCTTTAGCTTGTCCATTACCTTGGGAGTAATATATTGAAGATGAGTGATGTATCATGTGGAATTTTGTGCATAACTCCTTTAAACCCTTATTTTTGAAGTGCTTGGCATTGTCGGTTATGATGGTGTGTGGGACACCATATCTACATATTATGTGGTTTAATATGAACAAGGATGTTTTCTTTCTTGTGGCAGTTGACAAGGGTACAACTTCCATCCATTTGGTAAAGTACTTTGTTGCGGTGATAATGAATTTATGACCATTTGAAGATGGTGGATAAATCATCCCTATCAAGTCTAAACCCCATTGATAAAATAGCCAAGGTGTCATCATAGGATGGAGCTCTTATGCAGGTACATGGATCAAGTTCCCATGATATTGACACTTTCAAAAAGTTTTCACAAAGTGACAAGTGTCTTTCTCCATAGTAGGCCAAAAATATCATATCCTAAGAAGTTTCTTAGCTAAGGTTAAACCATTCGAATGTGACCCACAAATCCCCTTGTGAATTTCTCGTAAGGCTACATTTGATTCCTCTTTCTCTAGACATCTAAGAAGCATTCCATCTAGACTCTTATGATATAATGTGTCAGATATTAAGGTATAACGAGAGGCTTGTAGAATAAAATTTTTCTTTTGGTTCATGGTTTGGTCTATAGGTAGGATTTGGTCTTTTAAGTAGGTAAAAATGGCTCCATACCAAGGTGATTCATGTGCGGTTAGAAAACAAATGGTATGAGGATGGGTAGGGTCAAATGCGGGTTGCTCAACTTCTTCTACTAGGAATTCATATATGTCGCTTTGATCTAGTATTTGGAGAAGTGATGCCAAGGTGGCCATTGCATCTACTGCTTTATTCTTCTCTCTTGGGACTTGTTCAAATGTGATGAGAGTGAAGTACTTCTTGAGATTCTCAGCCATGTTTTTATAAGGTATCATCTTGTCATATTTAGTTTGATATTCATCATTAATTTGATTGATAACTAATTGTGAATCTCCATAGACTTGTAGCTCTGTCACTTTCCATTCTAATGCCAGTTTTATTCCAATGACCAATGCTTCATACTCAACTATATTATTTGTGCATGGGAATAGCAATTTGTATGATTTTGGAATTGTAGACCCTTGAGGAGTAATCAAAAGTATGTCTGCTCCTTATCCATCTTGTGTATAGGAACCATCAAAATATAATTTCCATGTTTTTGCTTCCAAATTCACAATTTCAAAATCTAGAAATTCCACTTGTATTGGATGGTCATCTTGTAATGGTGATTCTGCTAATTGATCAGCTATGACTTGGCCCTTGATAGATTTTTGATCCACATATTCTATGTTGAATTCACTTAGCACCATGACCCATTTGGCTAGTCTCCCATTCAATGTTGTTTTGCTAAGAAGATATTTCAAGGGATTAATCACTAGTACATTAGACCCACTTTTTAGACCAACATTTCCAACCAAGCATTAAAATGGTTTTCCTTGGTCGGTTTATAGAAGGAAAAATTTGATTTTTTTTAAATCCAGTCTCGTGTTGGTCGGTATTTTGACAACCATACAGGTTGTCAAAATTCCAATGAAAATGGGAATATAACTTTTTAAAAAAAACATAGGGATTTCATTTTATATTCGGCGTGCGGCAAAGCAGAGGTGAAAGAAAAGGCCTCGACTCCACCTATAAGAACCACTCTTCTCTGTTTCCATTGTTGTGAAATCAATTATGTAGTGGCAAACAGTGTTAGTATTTAGGAAGATGTGTTAATGTACCCACGGTTTTGTGGAGTTTGTGTGTCTTAGTTTGTTTGATATCTATATCTCTGTTGAGGAAGGAAGTCATTGTTGACTGTCAAATCTAGTAATGCAACTTCGTTGACAGATTTAAGTTATTTTAGTTTTGTTAATTTTCAAAGCAAAGTAAATTTTTGATAGACTGAAACAAGACTATTGTTCTCGGCCTATCATGAAGTTATGACCCTAACTTGTATCTTCTCCACGGAATACTTAAGACCGATGGATGAAAGTCAAGTTAGGGTAGAATATTTCAATAAGCCCAATGCTCAGATTTGCAGGGGATGTTAAATTGCTTTAGGGCTGATTCCCTAAACCAGATGCATTACATGTATTTAGTTAACAAAATAAATAATGTTGTAACAGTGAGTGAATGGAATGAGTATTGAACCTGTTGATTCCAGGGTCTGGATTCATTGAAGACAATAAGCATCAATACCAACCTCCCATAACCACCCTCAAATTATTCTAGTCGAAGTTGTTGTTTGTGGATTCAAACAAGAAATAGAGGAAACAACAATTTAATGCTAAATAACTATGCCTAAATCTGTTAATAAACTCTCAGGAAAGAACCCTGTTACAGTCAAATTGAGAAGTGGAAGAATTGGAGGTACCCTACTAATTAGTGGAGTTTAATCTGTGACTAAAGTGAGTAGACTATTTATAAACCTTCACATACATTGAAAATATTTTATGTTAATTTGAGAGTGAGGGTTTTGTCCAACCGTATTCCATACATGTTTTAAGTATTTGTTTTATTCTATTCTAAACCCTAGTCAAGGTTTGTCGGTATTGAGTAAGGTATCTTTATTTTGGTTTGTATATACACTATTTTTTATCCTTAACTACTATCGAGGTCTTGTTGCAAAGATTGTTTAGTTTGAAGAAAAGTTGTTTGTACTTGTTTGAAGATCAAGACATATAATTGGTTTGTGATTAATGATTTACTTACTCTGATTTATTATGAGAAAAGCACAGACAAACCTACACATTTCTTAAAATTTTTCTTAAGGAAAATGATAATCATATTTTTTTGTATAATCAGACACATGCGCAAAGATAGTTTGAATAACTTGCAAATCATTTCTACAAGGTAGTTGTATTTCAATTGGACAATGAAGAATATTATATAAACATGTTAGTGGGGACATTATCAGTGTACAAAAAAGGTTTTGTTTATTCAATAAACATTCATTGTTCATTGTGCACACTAGTTTTCAAAATCATAAATATCTAGTTGAGAATATTGTAGTCCTAATTTACTATGATACACTATTTGGTACATAAGTATTGCACACACTAAAATGGTGCACTTCTATGAACCATTACATGCAAGGTTGCTCAAGAATGAGGCCTCACAAAGCGGCTCATAGCTCTCTATGCATGGAGTTGCAAGGAACTATGATGTATTTGCTCTCAGCTAGAGCTACAAGCTTGTGACCTTGCTAGTCAACCATACAATGAGAGATTCACAATGAAGACAAGGGCAAGAGTGCCAATATCTCCAAGAATCACCATGAAGATGCAATGCAATGCAACTAAAATGAGGATGCAATCTAAGCTATGAAAGAAAAGTACAATGCAACTAATCTATGAAAGGAAATAGCAATGGATTACAATGCCTCCTATTTAGACTATGTGAGTTAAATCTATTGCATAAAAGGAAATCTATACTAAGAATGCCATTATCATGCAACTATGAAAGGAAATATGCAACTACAATGAAATGCAACAAGTCTTCAATATCCTCAAAAGCTCCAAATGCACCTAAAACCTGCAGCATAACATTAGCATAAAAACATGACATATGCAAATGGAGGAGAGAGCTCTCCTTTTATAAGAAATGAGGTGAAATGGACCATTGAGATTAAGAGGCAAAAAGTCTTAATCAGCGGTGGAGCTTGAAAGAGGAGCAATCCATGTGCACAAGTATCCTCCAATAGGAAAATAAGAGTTGACTTTATGTCCATATGAGACAAAAAGTGCTTTTCTCCTTTTTATAAAATATGAATAATGCTTTATTTGTGCAACTTAGGATAAGAGGGAAAGGTGGTCTTTTTATTTAATCAAAAAGGGGAGGAAATATTCCTTTTAATCAAATAAAGACTTAGGATAAATGGTTAGCCCATAGGATAAAATCCAATATATGATCGAATTTTAAGATTTGATCAAGAAATTGATAATGTTGAAAATATTGATTATTGATAAAAATGATTCAGAATTGATAAATCAAATAAATGGGGCCCAAAGTCTAGGCGACCATTTTAGGGTGCATACAAGTATCACATGTACCCAAGAATGTATTATATTTGATTATGATTACCATTTCTCTTAGATATTTTGACTTTGCATAAAAATCAAAGGTAAAGAGAGAAAAAGCCAATGAGACATTGAAAAGTCTATCAGTGAGATATCATTGTTAGTGGGACCTATGTCAAGCCAGTGAGGCATTGTAAAAGGATATTTCACATAAGCCATTGAGGCAATTTGAGTAGTTTTATTCTCTAGAGGGTTTCTACTCAAGACAAAATCCATGTTATATTCTTTGTGTGTCTTATCTATTTTGTTATCCATTTTTATTTTCATTACATAATACTTCAAGTTTTGTTTAGGTGAAAAATGACTTGTAAATTGTTATATCACTAATTCGTGCCCCCTCTCCCCTCTTAGTGATATTGCACTCCAATAACACTCTTGTTACTCATCACATTGATATTTCCATCAAGTGTCCCATTGAGATCATCCTTGAACATATCCTACATCAATTAGAATCCTTGTAAACTAAACTAAATGCTAATCCTATACCACCTCCCCTCTCCACTTCTATGAATACATCATCACTATGGACCTTGAGCATAATTTCCTCTTAGGATGTTCTCTCTTACATGCTTTCCCTATGTTTTTTGCAACTCCCAATTTAAAATATATAATGGTAAGGGGGTTCCCATGACCCATATTCACTCCTTTAATGCCACTTTCCTTGAGTTCCTCTATGATGGCTACTTGCTTGCTAAAATTTTCCCTTGCACTCCAAAAGATCATGCTTTGGAGTACTTTTACACACTCCTTCATAGCTCTAATGATCTTTATATTAAGCTAGATAATTACTTTATCTAACACTTTTGATGAAATATCATCTTGAAATTTCCCTTCTAGCATAGTCCAATACAAACAATAAAATATTCTAATGCCTCAAGTTTTTACCCAAGACATTATTGGTAAAAAATATGATGACCAATTTATAATACAAGAATAATGTGTAATGCAATTCATAATGCATTCTTTCATGCACAAGGTCATCAAACCAAATAATGAAACACTTGGCATATACACCAATACAAAATGCAAGATGAGAGAAGAAAAATACTTAGAATACCATAGGACAAAATAACATGATCAACTCAAACATTGAGATATGGAGGAGAGTCAAATTCTCAAGGCTAACTTATAAACCTTGACAACTTGCCTACCAAGGTGTGCACTTTTGGCATCTTGGAAAATGGAACCAACAAGACAATCTTACACTAGCTTGGGCTTCAAGGTCTAAATTGTAAGAAGTTTAGACTGTAGAGCCAAATTTACATGGCTTAAACTTTGGGGTTTAAGGGCATGTTTGATGCAAGGGCATCCTTAGGGCTCATCACAAATTTGCATTATACTTGGGAAGTTAAGAACACGTGGTAAATTGTACTCTTGATAGTTGGTAAATAATTTGTGATGAGTAAAGTTGAAGCATTTTATTGTATCATGTTATTGTGTGATGTAATTTCAAGAGTAGTTAATTTATATATGATTGATTGGTCTAGTATTAAAAAGTGAGGTTAATTTTATTGGTTCAAGTTTTTGTTTTAGTGAATGGATGTCTATAAGTTGACAGTGGTGTTTGGTTGGAATTTTTTAATTTGTGAAAGGTTATTTTGAATCTAAAGTCAATATCTTTTTTCCCAATTAATTAACCTTCTTGCACATGTGACTTGAATTGTCTCTTGTCCCATAAGTAGTGAAAACTATTGGAATTAGGAGAGATAGGTACTAAGAGGGGAGGGGTGAATCAATGCCTTCAAAACTTTACTTGCAAAACCTTTCAGATCTATAACTGAATACTTATGATAACCCATCAAAATAACTTGAATATAATTGTGTAAATCAATCATCTAGTTAACTTGAGAAAGTAAACAACATGAAATCAATAGTCAGAGAGTAATAGGCAATTATCTGCTAGTTGACAACTCAATTGTCTGAAATAGATCTATAAGTGCTCATCAAAATATCACCTTATATGTGATGGTTCTCTACTCCATTCTGCTTGGTAGCCTTCTTTGATTCTACTCAATCTGATATCCTATGTGCTCTGTTCTGCTCGGTAAACTGATTGTCTTGAAGTTAGGAAATTTCTTCAAGTGCTCCGTGATTCATAGATATTAGTTCACCAACCTCATAAAATGGTGTGAACATACAAAATATATAGTGTTCTATTTTTGCTGCCTTAGCAACAATTAGGTTACAAAAATAATCATAACCCTAAGATCTACGGTGCAAAATAACCTAGATCAACTATTACAAAGAAGATAAACATTACATTTAATGAGTATCTTTTAGAATAAATGCTCCTCGATCTTGGTAAACCATTTTACAATTTGTTGTAACCATTTGCATAGAAGAATGTGACATTTTAGATTACTATGCCATTTTCTGTGATCATCGGTAAACACTGTATAATTTGCTCGGTGTATACTGTGATGCTCAGTGTTTACTGACCGTCAATGTCAATGTTGCTAGTGCTTGGTAAACTATGTGATGCTCAGTGTAAAGGCTTTACCGACTGCTCTGTCTTACTTCTGGTTACCGACCAACTCAATATAAGTAACCGAATGACCTATTTACTATCCTTTGATACTAATGACAACCTTAAATGCTCAATAGAGATTAACAATCTCCCCTTTGGCATTAGTATCAAAACTTTGAATGTATATAGACAAAATGTTTCTATATATTCCTTATGTCTCTACCATATACATATCCACAAAAAATTCTAAGTACAAAATACTCCCCCTCGGTGCATGCTCCCGGTAGTATGTAATATACATAGAAAAACTATACTTATTTGGCATATACATGTTTTCCCCCTTTTTGATAATAATGCCAAATGCAAAAAAAAAAAAATAGAATGTATACTTACATCTTATCAAAAATGTTTTGATGGGTTTTCTTTACAGACTCCAAGAGGTTGTCCCATTCCTCTTTCAAGTTGGTAAGAGAAATATGCTCAAGACCGACTTGTGCATGCATGTCAAAGATATTATCCAACATTGAAATCTTTGGTGTTGCTACAAGTTGTTCAGCTTTGACAATGTGTGCTTCAAAAAATTTTAGGTAAGGGATGAGTTCTGTTTGTAACTCTATAACCTGATCGGTGATGTGTACTTCTTGTTTCCTTAAATCTGCTATCAGCCATCAAAGTTCCTGAACTCAGTGAATATGCTTTAAGAAAGTAGTTGGCTTGGTGATAGCTGCTTGTGTACTCAACTGTATCTCTGCTTCTAAACTTTTTATCTTTTCACTGACTTCTACAGTGAAGGTGTCTGAAGTACAAAGCTTGATGAGAAGTTGATAGATTATCTGGGTAATAGATTTTACCTCGGTAATGACCTCAAATAATTTTACCTTTATTTAGTGCCACTTATGTTCTAATCCTTTCTACCAATTTGTTCTAAATCTTTGATTCTGCCCGTTCTTCTATTCTTTTTTCTGCATCAGTATCAGGGGCATTGATTTTGTCGGCAAGTGTGGCAAGTTGGTCTAAGATGGGAGAATTCTCATCAATATTTGTTTCCGGTACTATTTGTTGCAGAATATCCCTCACATCATTTAACACTTCTTTATGTTTGTGTTCTTTCCTTAACTTCTCTTGTGCCGCTTTCCTTGAACATAGCTCCCCATATCTACTTAGTTCCTCGGGGCTTAGGGTTCTTGGGTCAAATTCTAGTATAATGATAACTTCATCAATGGTGACCGGCCCTTTGGCTTTCTTCTTCTTATTATTTCATGCAAGAGGTGACTTGTTCTCACTTATAACAATAGCTTTTTCTTCACTTTTCAAAGTATCTTTCCTAGTTGACACTATATCATCCTTCTTCTGCTCCTCGATAGATGGTGTGGGAGTCTCGGTTGTAGTGTCAGGTGGGTTCACCTCAGTTGACTTTGATTCTTTTGGTTCCTTTGTTTTTGTAGACTGTACCTCTATTTTGTTAGGCTCATTTGTATTTGCAGGTTGCTCAGGTGCTTGTATCTCAGTTGTATCTTTATTTGGCTCAAGATGAGAAGCATCGGGTTGTACTTGTGAAATTATTTCAACTACCTCTGCAAGTACATGTAGTTCACCTAGTAGAGATGTGAACACACTATCAGTGTCTAATGCTTCATCTTTGTATGGTGAAATTGTCACATCTTCATCATCCTCTTCATCAGGATCACCGTTAGTGATGTCCTCAATGAGTGCATTGTCATCGGTTTTCTTTTGCAAGTGGATCTTTACTTGATCTGGTGCATCCTATGAAATTTTGATTTCTTCCTTTTGTTCGGTGATATCAATTACCTCATTAAATGATATACCAGTGTCCTCTATTTTCTTTCCTTTGTTATCATCAATGAAAATACCTTTACCTTTTGAATTGTGTCTCTTCTTAGACAGTTTCAAGAATGCTTCATGTTCAGCTTTCTCTTCTACTTTCAAAATTGATGTCCATAGAGAATCACATATGACATCCATATCATCCACATTCTCATCCATGATCTGCATTTCTCTATTCTTGACTAGAAATCTAGCCTGATACTTTGTCATGTATTCACTTACCATAGCATAGCTAAAGTGTGAGGCTACACGACTTAGTGACCGTTCTCTTTTCCTTTTCTCTGTATCTAGTGCAATAGCCCATCTCTCACTTATTTTGTCATCAAGTTCCTTCAGCAATTGACATGCGAATTCCATTGGTACTCTCTTGAATTTAATCATCATCTAGACGATAGCATGTTCTAGCTTTGTCTTGTCCTCAATTGACATTTTGTCAAATTTTCCTATGCCTGGATCAGTAAGATTTCAATTCTCAATTATATCTTCAATTATTTCTTCTATTATACTTTCCCTGTTACGAACTAACTTGAATTGATCAAGATCATTTTCGGTGTCAGTCTCCTCTATATCTTCTTTACTTCTTATGTATTTCCTCTTTTTCTTTGGTGTCTCAGCTACTTTCTTGTTCTTTCTCTTAACATATTTTTGTGTCAGTGTAGCTGCTCTTCTTTTTGCTACTTTTATTGATTCTACTTGCTCGATATATTGTGCAGCAGTTGACAAACGTGTCTTCATTCCTTCAGGTTCAGGTAGCTGCATTTCTTGTTCATCATTTGTGGGAGGAACCAGTGTGTGATCCTTTTCTTTATCTGACTCAGTCTCCTCGCTATCATAGGGCTTGTCAGCCAATTGTAACTGACCTTCAGTTGCTTCTTTAACTAGTGACTCCTTAGGTGAGTTAGATGCATTTCCATATTTTTTTGTGAGATCTTTTCTCATTTTCTTCGCTCTTCTAGACATTTTTTTGATCTCTATGTCTGCTGTGATTCGAGACTTAGCTTCCTCATATACACCAAACCTACTGGCAGTGATGTCTATCGAGAATGCCAGCAATGCATTGATAGATTTCAAAGTGAAATCATGATTCATTTCATATCCCATTGGTGCTATCCATTTTGTTCTCGGTTCTACTGCCTTTATCATTGAGTGGTCTGTACTGACTACAAAACATGTCATCTTCAAATTTGCTTACTAATTCCTTTGGAATTCTACTCCTTTGTTACATTTTTGCCTGAAATTCTTTGAAATATGCATTGAATTCCTTATTCAAGTTATCTCCTAGACTTTTCATTATTTCACCGATTTGTGCAGTTATCGGTTTGTCCGATTGCCACTTTACTTTACCGATACCTGATACATATTTTTGCAGATAGAAAAATGTACAGACAAGCAATGATCCATACTTACATGTATTGGACTTCTTTGACTTTATTGTCTTCATATTATCATGCAGTTGGTGTAGTAGCAATTCTGCAAGATCTACCTTGTGATCTTTCTTCACAATTTTATAGGCCATGTCCACGGCATTGCAGGGTACACTATTTGGTCTGCTAGATTGAAATATCTTGTACCTGATGACATGAGCTATGAATTTTACCATTGGATCTTTGATAGTTGAGATTTTTAGTGCCCTACCATCCCATTGAGCTCTAGTGTTCTTTTCAACATTGGGACGAGATGAACTTCGAAAGGCTTTGGCTTTGTCAGTTGTAGGGTACCCAACAACCCTACTGATAATCTTCTTTGTGACCTCAACAAGTTTATCTAACCAAAATTTTCCATCATGAAATCTGCTTAGCACGATTCTTATCCAGTCATTTTGGAAGGATTGCGGGAAGTATGTGAAACACCGTAGCCCTGACTCCTCTATCTTCTTGTATTCAGATTTAATCTTTCCATCCGGTCCACAGACTTGTTGATAAGTAGCAATGGTCTCAAAATCACATACTTCACCAATTTTGCAGTGAATATAGGCCCTAACATCTTCTGTTAACAAAACCCTATCTAGAATACTAGAAAATGCACCCATATCATCTATTTGTGCTGTGACCTTGGGATGAGGTTTGAATTTCTCCTCGGTGAAATGTGCCCTGACAATTAATTCTACTTCCTCCTCAATGTTTTGCGATTTGCTTGCAGTCAATGTCAATGCCATAAATTGTTTCTAGGGTTTTGGCAAACAATTGATAACCAGTGTTCTGTAGGTAGATGAACTTACTCGTTATCGTCAAAGAATTATTGTCAGTTTGATCTACAGTAGCTTTTAATCTTTTCTGGAAATCTTTAGCTCGAACTCTTCTCTGTAAAATCTCTATTCTTTGAAATCACAATGTAACAATGAATTATGTTTCCGCGTATTTATAGATTTTTTGATATTCTCGCTCAAACTTTGGTGCATTAAATGTGTGACCTAACTTCTAATACGAAACAACTGTCAGCTCGGTAATGTCTACAATTTCCTTTGCTTGGTTAACATAGAATTTCTTCATTGGTTTGCACTGTTGTCGGTTAACCTTGTATAGTGATTACCGATGGGTAACCAACTCACGTTTCTTCTTTTACCGACTTTGTGACATTTGTAAACTTATAACACATAAACCATACTACATCTTTATTCATGCAGATTTGGTATTTGTACATCATATATAAGGAACTATATGTAAAATGTGATCATTTAAAATGTCAGTTCCATACATACCTTTGTCATCTTAAGTGGAGGTACCGATGTCACCCAATCCAGTGGATGAGGTTTCATCGACAGTGTTACTTGACTCAACATTCTCGTTAGATGCCTTCTTCCACATTGTGTTCCTTAACTTTGTAATTTTTGCAATGTTATATCCACTCTCAAATATATGGTTTTCATCAGGTGCTCGGTCTCTACAGTTCTTTCTTACATGACCGACCTTGTGACAGTGCATACATGCCATTCCTGCATTTGTCCAGTTTCTTGATTGTCCAATCCGACTCTTTCTGTAACAGTTTTCTGCAATATGTCCATACCAACCACATACAGTATAGTTAGTCCATGTATTATAATCCCAAACATATGAGTTACCTTGTCTCTTCGGTTGATATGGCTTTCGTTGTAGTTTCTCTTTAGGTGTCCAGACTTGTTTCATTTTAGCCTTGCAGTCCCTTGCAGTGTGTCCATGCTTATTACAAGTATAACATATTTTCTCCTTAGTAGTATTATTAGCAATGTCATTCTTCTTAGCTCTACATTCATAAGTTGGATGTCGAAACTTACCACAATAATAACAATATCCATTGAATTTAGGAATGACAGGAGGTTTACCTTGTGCTTTGCTTCTGCACACATTAGATGTATGACCCGATTTTCCACAGTGGTAACATGTCATCACTTTAGGTTTTAGACTTTGATTGTTGTTAACTTTTTTTATCTTGTTGTGATGATTCTCCTTCATTGGTGTAGCCTATACTGGCTCTGCTTCTGAATCTCCTCTAATTAGTCAGGAAATCATCAATCTTTTTTTAACTGTCCTCAGCCATCTTCATCATTTCATTGTGTTTCTTTTGTGTCTTTATTTCATTTCTCAATTTTTCATTATCTTCTCTGAGTATTGCAACATCTTCAATTCTTCTTGATAATTCTCCATTTACTCAGTTCATTTCTTGATTAACTATCATCAACTGATTTGATACTTGGAAGTGACGATCAGTGAGTCTCTATATTTCATTTTCTTTTGCTTGAAGTTGTTCAGTCATCAGTCTTCGGTCTTTAATAGCTAGATTTCGATCTTGTTCAGCTTGTCTAGCATGATTTCCACCATTCTCACCATTTTAGATTCATGACCGATTTGAAGTTCTTTCACTTGCTCAGATAGATGTTGATTCTTTTCAGATAAATAAGAGATTATGCTTTCAGATTCGTTAGAGATGCTTCTAGAGCTTGATCCAATATGATCAAATATTTCATCAATAGGTTCTTCATGATAACTGATTTCATTCAGCTGAATTGCAAGGTTCTTTCTTTCAACTAGTAATTTCTTCAATTCTTCCTTGGCTTGTTTATACTGTTCCACAAACATTTGTATTTGTATTTTTTGATTCTCAATAGTCTTGTCAAGCTTGTATCTCTCCATGACTTAGATCTTTACCCTTCAATGGTTAGACTGTTCAACAAGAGAACTGTGCTCTGATACCAATTGTTGGAATTAGGAGAGATAAGTATGGAGAGGGGAGGGGTGAATCAGTGCCTTCAAAACTTTACTTGCAAAACCTTTCAGATCTATAACTAAATACTTGTGATAACCAATCAAAATAACTTGAATATAATTATGTAAATCAATCATCTAGTTAACTTGAGAAAGTAAACAATATGAAATAAATATGACAATCACATAACACAAGTATTTTGGTAATGCAAAAACCCTTGTAAGAAGGTAAAAACTGCGGTGGGGATGACACCCACAAATTCTTCACTACTGCAGATAGAAAAGGTTTGCCTGTTAAGGCTACAAGTTTTGATCACTTCTAGTGATCTTACCCTGTTAGGAGTAACATATTAGATCAAGTAGATCTACCTAGTTATAGGATTTAAACAACACTAATGAAGTGTGTACTCGATTAAGAGATTTGCATAAGACTGTTAAGTCTACTCTGTTAAGAGATTTGTCAAAAACTCTATCACAATTGTCAGAGAGTAATAGGCAATTATCTACTAGTTAACAACTCAATTGTCTGAAATAGATCTATAAGTGCTCATCAAAATATCACCTTATCTATGATGGTTCTCTACTCTATTCTACTCAGTAGTCTTCTTTGATTCTACTCAATCTGATATCCTCTGTGCTCTGTTCTACTTGGTAAACTGATTGTCTTGAAGTTAGGCAATTTCTTCAAGTGCTCCATGATTCATATATATTAGTTCACCAACCTCATAAATTGGTGCGAACATACAAAATATATAGTGTTCTATTTTTTCTGCCTTAGCAACAATTAGGTTACAAAAATAATCATAACCCTAAGATCTACGGTGCAAAATAACCTAGATCAACTATTACAAAGAAGATAAACATTACATTTAATGAGTATCTTTTATAATAAATGCTCCTTGATCTTGGTAAACCATTTTACAATCTGTTGTAACCATTTGCATAGAAGAATGTGCCATTTCAGATTACTATGCCATTTTTTGTGATCATCGGTAAACACTGTATAATATGCTTGGTGTATATTGTGATGCTCAGTGTTTACTGACCATCGGTGTCAGTGTCACTGGTGCTCGGTAAACTATGTGATGCTCAGTGTTTACTAACCATCAGTGTCGATGTCACTGGTGCTCAGTAAACTATGTGATGCTCAGTGTTTACTGACCATCGGTGTCGATGTCACTGGTGCTCGGTAAACTGTGTGATGCTCGGTGTAAAGGCTTTACCGACTACTCTGTCTTACTTCTAGTTACCAACCAACTCAATATAAGTAACTGAACGACCTGTTTACTATCCTTTGATACTAATGACAACCTTAAATGCTCAATAGAGATTAACAAAAACTACACAAAGACAATAAATAAAGATAGGTATAAGATTTCATACACTCAAACATAAAGCTTTGAAAGACAATATGACACCTCTCGTTACATACATTGTGGCCTTGTAGCTGATTGTCATATTAGTGGGTAAGATTTACATCTTTTAATCTGACCATCTTTTCATCATGTAGTCATTATGAAATTAGTAAATATCATCCATCAAGCATTGAATAACATTGTTTTGAGGCACTCTTCTTGAACATGAATCTTTTCTTTCACAACACTATCATTTTATTTTGTAGAAACACTAACAATAGTCTCTTTATGGCATTATTGATCACCACACCTTCACATTTATGAAAATATATTAATGCTTGCATGTTTTTCATGATATAGTACCCTCGTTTCAATCTTTGAATATCACTTCCTTTTAGAAACTGTCCCTCTTTTGATTTTTATGACATCATTCCTTACTATGGCTATGAGCCTTTATAACAGTGCATGTTCCTTATTCATTGTTCTTTGCAATCATGCATGCATGACCTCTATTATCTCTTGATGAATATTATAAGAGCATCTTTGTGACTTATCATAAACCATATGAATCATTATTTTTTATCACTTTATACCACTATGACAGTGGATAAGCATTGAAGAACTTTCTTTAAACATTTCTTATCCACATTATTTTGGCATATTTTTAAATCATGAATTGTTACACTTATCATCACCTCATCAAGCCTATTTGATAGTCAACCTTGTCTATAACTAAGAACTCAAAAGTGTTTTTTGTCATTGGGACTAATCTTTGCTTACAAATTTGATCACCATTTATTGACATCCTTTTGATAGTCACTTCTCAAGACTCTTGGATGCATTTTTTTCTTTCGTTCTTACTATTCCTTCACATGACTGATCATATTTTGTGCTCACTATCATGAGGAACTCTATGACACTCTAAAAGTGCCATTCCAACTTCATCAACATTGTCTTTTCCATTTGCAATGTATACCACTGCTTTTGATGCATGTTGAATGCCCTCCCATTTAGCCAGTGTCTCCTCTAATAGTCATCTTTGAATTTTGGCCTTTTCTCTCTACTTTTGTAGACAATGCCATTCTCTACCTTATCATCTATGTCTACTCTTTGCTTTGACATACATTCTTGGAAGTTACTTTGAATGTGGTGGATCATGTGTTCTACATAGTATCATTTCATGCTCTTCTCTTTTACAGTGACTGTCACTATTCTTCACAAGAGTTCTTTTGTCACTTACCATGACTGCCAGAGATCTAAGAATTCAAAACTCATAGAAACCCTCCTCAAAATAGTAGAGATTTTATTTTCGCAAAACAAAAGATGTATCTCCCTGTGAACATTTTAATGAAAACTACTTCTCTTTCTTTGACATCTGCCATTCCTTGTTACTTCCTTCAACAATTTACTCTTTTTCTATGTTTGAAACACACCTTTGAATGTCCAAAGAATGTTTCTATTCTTTACATGAAATCTACATTTCATCTTTCACTTATGCAAGACACTAGTGTGTACTCTATGCTTTCTCATCTACATGCATACTTCTCTCCACCAATTATAGCCTAATCTGCATGATGATTATAATAGTCGCCAACTTGTGAAAATAGTATTGTGTCTCAACGTGTAATGTAGTCCTCTCCAACTCATGCTTGAGGAGCTTATATAATAATCAACTGATTAATGTTTTTGGTTTTGATGTAAATTCTATTAAGACATTTTGACCGCCAACTCACTTATGTTTGGAGTCTTCTCCATATTCCGTACTCTTGGCCCAAATTTATTTATCTCACCGATAATAATTGGAAATGAAATGTTTTTATTTCATTGCTTACCATAGTTATCTGCCGACTATGAATTAATCCCCTTCAATGATGATAAATGTTGATGGCAGTCCCAAGTATAGCCTAAATGAAATATTAATTCCTCAATGTGTTCCTCTCTTTGAGACTCTTAAATGTTTTTGTTTTAATTTCTAACTTTTTAATTCAAATTACTATTTATAAAGTTAAATATTAAATGTCAAAGATCATATCAAATAGATTTAATTCTATTTCAAGCATAGTTAGATAACCTACAAGATTCAAAACAAAAATTGTTCATCTTACTTGGGAGAATTCTTGAGTTGTTCATAATGATTAGCAACAAAATCCTTGAGAGACTAATTTTGAAATGTAGTAATCTAGATAACACATTTATCTCTATAATAAAATGTCATTCAATTTAACATTTTGCATGTTAGTTTTTATTTTTTGATTTCTTCAGATCGAGCCTATACGTTCCAAGCATTGCTCTTCTTGCAATGTCAAGAAAGACCATGTCTGACGATATCAACACACAACAAAATAGGGAGACAATTGCTAGACTATGGTCTAACTTAAAAAGAAAAGGTGATGGAAAATGTTATTGTCCTTGCAAAATTTGTGAGGGCTTAAAGACTCAAAGATATCTAATCAAAACAACTGAGGAACATTGTAGGCAACATGGTCACATTGAAGGGGGAAACAAATTTCGTCCATTGGTATGTATTTTAATAATTTATAAAATACATAAGACATGATTTGATGATGACATCATGGTCATGGTTAATATAAGGTCATCATTTTCATATAGGTCAACCTTCTTGGGTTTCATGTTATGGACCATGACAATCCGGAGACTGTGGATTTCCAAATGAGGGAACATGGAGGTGTGAATATAGAAGTAGAAGGTAATGATCCCATGGAAGAAGACCATGATGATGAAGAAGATCATGATGATCAAGATGATCAAGATGATCACAATGATCAAGATGATGATGATGATGATGATGTTGACATAGACCTTGATGTACCTATACTTGAGAAGGCACACAAAACCCTATATGAAGGCTCCCAAACAACTCTTCTTGCCACTGTATTGTTGTTGGTGAACTTGAAGGTTATGAATGGTTTATCCAACATAGCAATAACATGAATGTTAAGGTATGTCATCTTTTTTCATTATTTTAGTCGTAATTCTCTTACAATTAACATTGGGTGAATCATGTAGCAATTAATATTCTTTAAATTAACAAATTATATTTTTGGTCGTAGGTTGATAGGTGAGTGTTTGTTACCACCATCAAACATTCTACCTCACTTGTACTGAAAATTATCTGCCATTATGAAAGATATTGGAATGGAGTATCAAACAATACATGCATGTCCGAATGATCATATTATATATCATAAACAACATGAATTTGCAACAGAATGCCCTATTTGTCATATTAGTAGATATCGATCAGATCGAATAACAAAAAAAGTGCCTCGCAAGGTTCTTTGGTTTATTCCCATTATTCCACATCTGCAATGATTATTCAGGTGCAATAGCTTGGCACAATTTATGGATTACCATACATGCAATAGAATTTGAGATGAAATTATGCAAATGCCTATGGATGGTTTGAAATTTAAGGAAATAGAGAAAAAATGGCCACACTGTAAAGAAGAACCTCATAATCTCAAGCTTTCATTGGCAACAGATGGTGTCAATTCGTTTGGAGAGATGAGATCTACTTACTCGGTGTGGCCTATTTTTGTTATAAAAAATAACATTCCTCCTTGGATGTCCATAAAGAGGGAGCACATAATTTTGGCACTGATTGTTGCAGGTATTTTTTCATTTAATAGTCATCTAAATTAATTTATTATAAATAATCCATCAAAATGGTCATAATAATTATGTAATATTTTTGTTCATTCAACTAGATAAGTACCAAGTTAAAGATATCAATGTATATATTGAGCCCCTTATCGACGAGTTGATGGTGTTATGGAATGGGGTCACTATGTATGACATCTCTAGACCAATAGGACAAAGACAATTTCAATTCCATGCAATGCTTGTATGGACAATACATGATGCCCCTGGGCTAACACATTTTTGTGGTATGTTCTTTTCTTAACACCTCTTTTTTGGTATGTTATAGTGCTAACACAAATTTAACATATTTAATCCAATTATAAATGATCTTGTAGGTCTTCAGACAAAGGGAAAATTTGCATGTCTAGTTTGTGGTCCAAAGATGAAATATTGTCATTCAAAAAGTTTAGGAAAGCAGGTGTTCGATGAGAATAGACACTTTCTCCACAGAAACCATAAGTACTGAATTACCAAAAAATATCTTTTTAATGGGAAAGAAGAGACTACATCAAATCTATGAAAAATGACACCTCACCTATGGAAGTTGGAATACAATAAAATAAATTGTCGAGGTAATGTCATTCTATTTGATAGTTTTTGTTTGAAATTTATATTTTGATATTGTGTTTTGTATATTGATGATGTAATTGATTCTCATGAAGGTCATCAAGGCATTAATGACCAATTTCCAAAAGGACTAAAAAGTTATCCTACGCAATTTAGTAGGTTTTCATACTATGAGCAACTCCCAATCGTGTATTTATTTGATCCTATGCATATTGGAAAGAATGTAACAAAGACATTATGGAAAAGTTTGGATGGAAGGTGTGACAACGACAAAATTGTCAAAATTTGTAGTGACATTGAAGAATCCAACCATGCAATGAAAAATGTCATTCAATCAAATAACAATGGAGACCAGATTGATACAAGTGCCCTTAGTTGGGTATTGTCGGAGTAGCAGAGCAATGCTATAAAAGAAGTCATAAAAAAAATATGATTTCCCACAGGATTTTCTATGAACATAAACAATCTCATATCAAAGAAAAGTGAATTTGGGCCAGGGATGAAAACATAGGATTGGCATACATTTATTAAGGTAATTCATTTTATTTTGTATTTACTATATATTTGTATACTGCATGTAGTTTTCATTGCATTCTTTTATAAAATATTGATAAGATCATTTTACAAATATTGCAGTATGTTCTACCTCTATCTCTCCCACACCACTTCGCCAACAGTGTCAAACAAGTTATATATGATCTTGGAAAATACATGAGGTGATTGTCATCAAAGGAAATCAATAAAGAAGATATAAAATATTGGAAGAGAAAAATTCCTCTTCTTATGTGTGAAATGCAAAAGTGTCTACCTTCAACTTTTTTCAATGTACAAGAACACTACCTCATACATCAAGTTGAGGAGATTGAATTGTGTGGACCTGTACCAACTAGGTCAATGTGGATGGTTGAGAGGAACTTGAAATTTTTGAAAGGCTTGGTTCGACAAAGAGCACATCCTGAGGTTCTATGGTGGAGAGATATATGGTATACTAGACCATGGTGTACATTAGTGAATATCTTCCTAAGTTTGCAGCAAAGATCCATGTAGATCGTATTTGGGATCCCAACTCCATTAACAAATTCAAAGGGGAGTACTTAATGGGAAAATGTAGATTGAGGAAAGTGAGAGGTAAATATAATATTTTATTGTAGTTAATTAATTCTTATAAATCTTCAATATAAGTTATTTATAATTGGTGTATTTTTTTTATACAGTTGGTCGAGAGTGGGATGCAATACATTTGTATATTGTGAACAATCTTGATTAGATGACGGTATGGATTGAACGATGTCAACAAAATGGTTTCTCATTAACATGGGAAGGTGTTGCTTCATTTGTTAGAGAAGCTCATCATAATGAAGATTCCAATGCTACACCAATGGTAATTGATCTAGCATATGGTTTAAGAGGTAGAGAGGTACGTACAAATTTATTAATGATCATGACTCATGTTTTGTATCAACTCACGATGCAAATAATTTTCACACGCTTGAAAATTTGCAAGTTAAGCACCACAAAGCTATGTACAAACAACATACATCCTCAACAATCTCAAAATTGATACTATGGCATCTTGGATGATATAATTGAGTGCGACTTTAACTCTTTCAAAGTAGTTTTATTCATCGTCAAATGGTACAGGCTACGACTGAATCAAAATGATCCAGATAGAACTATTATTCAACATGATAATAGATTTACAATGATTAATACAAGGTCGTTTGAGCCAGTTGGAGATGAGCCCTATTTTCTTCCAAGCCAATGTGAGCAAGTGTTTTACTCAGAGGTTCCACATAAATAAGGTTGGTCATTTGTTGTTAGATATGATCCAAGAGGAAGGCCAATAAAGTATAATGTTATGGAAGAAGAAGATCATGAAGATCATGAAGATCAAGATGATGGTGATGATGATGATGATGGTGATGATGATGATGGCAATGATGATGGTGATGATGGCGATGATGATGGTGATGATGATGATGATGATGATGATGATGATGGTGATGATGATGAGATGGATGAAGAAGATGATCAATGACATGATTGAAATGTACAAGGTATATATGTGATTTAATTATTTATATATATTTATATTGATTAATATATATGTTTAATATTGATTTATTGATTTCAATTCTAATTATTACATATTTATTGTGTTCAATTCTAATGATTACAACATATGTGATATATAATTACCAATGTTTTGTTTATGATGCTCAATTAATTGTTGCTGATACATGTATATATTGTGTTTGATTATCACCCTTTTTGCAAACAGGCAATTGACTACAGACATTTTCACCCCTTCTATTGACTATCTTTCATTCCATATATAAGGTAAATTTTTTCATGTTTATAATGTTGCATATTGTTCATGTTATCTTCTAAGTTATTTGTAGCATATGTATCATGTAATTTTTAGCTAACTTAAGATAAATGATTAACATATGCAGGAAATTTAACCCCTTTGGCGTGGATCATGCATAGTGACATGGATCAACAGGTATAAGTCAATAAAAAAACATAATTTTCTTATATTCTTCTTGTTTATCACTGAGCACGTATGTTATAAATAGACATATTATATAATCATATAATGTATATATAGACAAAGAAGAACCATATAGACATATAATTATATAATCACTTTCAACTTAGTACATTTTATATCTCCCACGTATAGACAAAGAAGAACCGTACGTATGGGTCACGACTTGATTATTCTATATATATTATTTAAATATTATCAAAATTCTATTATTCAAAATTCTATTTGAAATAGGTACTTATCAGATCTATCTACATCAAATGAGGGAAATGAGGGAATGGTAGATGGAAGTTCTACATGTAGTACGACTAAAATGGGGAGATCAACTAGAGGTCAAAAGATTAGAAAAAAATTTGATAAACACATGCAATTTTTCCTTGCTAAAGGGGGGTCATGTTCTTATGATGACGAGACCAAAGGCAACATCAAGGTGCCCTTTCAGTACACACATATTGAGAAAGAATGGGTACCCAACGAGCTACCTCCAATTAACACTGATTTTTGTGTTAATGAGAGGATATATTGCATAGCTCCATCCTCATTACATAGTTTGGGCCTATTTTCCATGGATGGGATAAAGGTATGTTACAACAAATTTGTTGAATTGTTCAAGTATGTCAGTCCGTGTTACAATTACAATGATTGGATGTGGATTGTTTAATATATAAAAAGTATGCGTAGGTATGCACTATCAGCAAATTATATACAACAGAAAGAAAATGATCAAAGTAAAAGATTTGAAATGTACATTGATGAGAGACCAAAAGCAACAGGTAATATTGTGGGTTTAATAAATATTACACGACCTTCCTCAACTAATAAACAACCCAATTGCATATTTGAGGCACGTGAGGGGAATCAAGTTTTTCTATGTGTGATAAAATCAATAAGTGCAGGGGAAGAACTGCTAATAGATTACCATTTAAATCACATAGATACAAACAAAGTTACTATCATGAGGGTGGTAAGTACTATATACCATTTTATTAATAAGTTTTTTTTGCTAAGTCTATTGCTTTCAGTTCACTGAATTTTTTATATTTAATCTTTGTCACAGGATGATATGGATCCCCCACATGATAGAGGCCATGAGGATGCTCCTCCCACCCATTCTTCAGCAATGGTAAACCTTATTGAAATTGTACAAATTAGATAGTTGAAAAATGTTATATTATTACGTTATTTTATTTAGGGTTTTGGAGTTTTTATGATAGTTTTACTGATATTCTTGTCACAATTTGATGTTTAGGATAGGGGAAAAGCACCTGCAGCAACAGAGGCAATAGCTACCCCTTTTGATGATGATATCGCAGAAACGCCTAATATAACAATTATGTTAAGGAAAAAACTAAAAAAAATCAATTTAGAAATTATGAGCATTTTGGATGAAGCAAATCCATCTGAGGAGATGCTGAAGAGGCTATCTGAATTGATGGCACAAGCACGTTGTTATGAAGTAAGCAGTAATGAATCTTTAGTTATAATAAAAGTTCAATAAAGGTTTATATTTTATACTCTTTTATGTTGTGAAGTAAAATATGTAATATGTGTTCTTGTTACAGGATTTTTTGGAAACTCAAGTACCTGGTCAAGGATAATGCGGTGAGGCCAGTATTAGTAGAGCTCCAACCACCTCAGGTAAAATAATCCTTTAGTTGACAAGTTACAAGAAATGTTTTCTTTGGAACATTCAAAAACTTTTTAAGTTAACTCTTACTTTTATTATTTCAGAATGTCTTTGCTAAAAATGTATTGTTCAGGTCATCAAGTGCAGGGGACTCCTCCTAGGAGGTCGACGAACATCCATTAGAGATTGCTGAGTGCAATGTTCACAACAAGGAGCATGCAAACATCGACGCCTTCATGGTCTATGCCTAGTAAATCCTTGTTTTTCTATATTTGGTTTTGTGTTAATTATGATTTGATAATTTGTACTTTAATCTTGGGTGCATCACATAGTGGATTAATTTTGTGGAGTAGGAGATACACCGGCACCGTTTGCTATGCCAAATATAGATTAAAGTACATGTATTGGTGATAATTCACCATCATTTCCTAGATCTACCCATCTTTCTAGCACGGAAGTTATGTAGACATCATTGTTGATTGATGATAATGAATTGATGCCTTTAAAATGTCCTAAGCTTCCAGGTACTTTAAAATTATTATTTTTTATATTGTAATATGAATTTACCTATTCATAACAAGTTTTGGATTGATTATCCCATGACATTTTTTGCAGGAAATGATTCATTTTATAAGACGCTTTATGACCTCGCACTAAAGATATTTGGGCCCACCATACATACAAGGTGGAACATCATAAGTGAACTAACCCTATCCCACTATTTTTTTTTCATATCATTAATTGGTACAATATTTTTCCTTTCATTTGGGTCTTTTCTTTTACTATATTCAAGGTACACAACTTTAGTTAATTTTTCTATCTAACAATTTTGTGTTATTTCTTAAAAGGTGGAACTTGCAAGACAAAAAATTAAAAGATCAGCTCATTAAAGATTTAGAGCATGAGTTTGGTAGTAATATTTTTGAGGAGAAGAAAATTTTAGAAAAAGTTTGCAAACATCTTAAGACTGTGAGGGACTCATATAGAAGGAGTCTCATCCAGAACCCAAAGTACGAGCGTCCTTCCTTTATTCCAGTGAGGGATTGGAATGAGTTCATTTTGGATGCAAAGGAGAAAGGGGATGCTCAAAGAGGAATTACACCAGCAAATGAGAGAAGAAGTTATCCAATAGTATTAACTAGTAGTACAATGTAATAATGCACTAATTAGTGATCAAAAATATTTATATCATCTAACATATTTCAAACTTTTTATAGGTTGAAGGACACATCAAAGGCAACAAAGGCTAGGCTGCAACAGATTGGGCAGCACAGACTTGGCTCTGGTGGATATTCCAAAATTAAAGCACGAATTGTAAATAGCAGTAAATGAATTGTAGAGAAATTTTTTTTATAAAATGCAAATAATTTTGTTTAATAAAAAAATGCAGGGCTTTGAATTTAATTTAGAGGCCATGGCAGAACACAAAAAAATTGCCTTCAAGGAAGGCTATCAAGCCATGGATGAATGCCTACGCCAAGCTTCCACTAGCCCAACCCAAGAGTCTCCTGCATCATATGAATAGGTAAATATGCCAAAAAATATATTAGAAATTGAATACTTGAGCAACAATCTATTTGATAATAATGTGCATGACATTGCAATGCAGCCTCTTAATCGTAACACAGATCATACATCACATGATGAAGCCCCTGATGTGCATCATAGTGTCGATGGAGGTGCTCATTTTCTATTTAAAATTAATTATGTAATTATTAATACAATTTAACATCTTAAATTGAACTTGGTGTAACCTTTTTTGTGTATATTCTAGAGGATACAGAATGTCATGTTGATTGAGTGTCAGAGGATGTTCAGAGTGATCACCATGTAGATCATGTGGCACATTCAGGTAAAGAAAATCTATGTTTTATTCTTTTAAATTAATTATGTGTGAATTTAACTCATGACGTAGTTGTTATTGCAATGGACCCCCCTTTGGTGCAACGGCCTTCTATTCCTGAATAGCTGAGGAGGAGTAATGTGTTGCCATTAGAATCAGTAGAGGAGGGGAATGATGAGGACATTGATCTTCCTCTTATAAATTACATGAAAAAAAATAGCAAGAAACCCAAAAAGAAATGATTATAATTAACATTTTTTGGTAATGAAAGAACATTGTCTTAATGGATGTAATTTTGTACTAGTAATGTTGATGAATGATGTGTTAATGAATTATTCATGAATGTTGTGTGTTAATTAATTTTATGTGTTAATGAATTATTCATGAATGTTGTGTGTTAATGAATTTTATGTGTTAATGAATGTTATCATGTGATTATAATGATTGAATGTTATATTTCAAAAATAGATGAATGAATGAATGAATGTTATTAGATGTTAATGGGGAATTTAGAGTGATGTTGGGGGCCTTGTTAAGTAGAGAAAATTAAACTATTCTCGAAACCAAGTGAAGTTCAAACTTTAAAGATAAACTTAGAGTTAATAGCGACAGCCAATTAGCAAGTCGAAATGAAGTTCATCGTTACAAGTATCTTGCATTCTCAATGTTTGGAGCATTATTAAAAGCACTATTATAAACATTTATTACTGTTATGACCTCTATGCATATCAACACTCTATCACTGGTTTTTTGCACACTTTACTAATCACTATTATGTATTGCTAATGCATTATAGCAACATTGTATTTAAGCCCGATTTGACCATTATTTTTGCAATAAGGTTCTTGTGATTGTCACTTGATGTCCTTTTGGCCTCTAATTTGCCCCATATGATACTTTAATGTGTTCCTATTAGGTATCTTTTTTTGCTCTTCATGACAATCATTTACAAACTCACCATGCTATATATTCATGATGACAAAATAATAAAATGATACCTCTGTATTATGGTTCTTCTCATCCCTCTCTAAAAAGTGACCCCTCTGTCAAAACAAAGACTCCATCTCTATTCTTGAAAACACGCCTTCATCATTTCTTGGGACAGTGCTTTAACATAGTTCCTAGATAATTGTGACTGATTTTTTTTATGGCCTTCGACCGATCTTGTTGACTTTGCTACATCAAGAATGGTGAAAAACTCATCTTCCTCATGGATCCTGTCATTTCATTGTTTTGTATCAATGTTTGTTCACCATTGACTTTGTATAGAAAAACCCTTGAACAATCACTATTTTTTCACTTCCATTACATCTTTGTCCTGCATTCGTTGTTATTGCAACATTACTTACTACTATTCTTACTGCACTCTTCACATTCTAAAACAAATCATTATTTTATAACCTTGAGCACATCTTCGTTCTTTGATTATGAATAGCACAATGTTCTTTGACAGTGTACACATCACTATTTTTTGAAACCTCTTTGTTCATTGTCAATCCATCTATAAACATTGATTTGTTTGTATATGTCATTGTCCTTTAGACATTAAACCATGGGAATGACGAGGACATTTATGAGTTTCTTGTCCTTTTGACAATGACTATCAATTCTCAACTAATGAAAATTTAAACAGCTAATTAGTGAATGGTCTCGTATTATTACCTTTTTAGTTTTTAAAGCACAATGTCATGTTTTAATATTGTGTAGTTTTTTTCTTATGTCAAAGTATTCTTTTACTATTCTAACATCGCTATATTCTTGTGATTTGTTTATCTTGTTTCTTTGCAGTCCTTGGTGCACTTGGGGAAAAGTATGATGAGGCAATGAGAAGAAATGATGTGAGGGCAATTTTTGTTACTGGTATGTATGCCCTTTCAATATCAACACTCAGTTTCTTATTTTATATTTCCAAAGGTTCATTTCATTACATGATCTGTCTTAAGTTTCCAATTCATTCTATTTTTGAAGTCTTGTCATGCTCGTATTTCAACGCCAAAATCACAACTTGGGTATTTCATGCTTGTACTATGATATTGTCATATCAAGTAGAGCCTCATATTCATAATTGCATAGTTATATCGACATATCAGACACAACACTATATAACATCATTTCTATCATCAGAGGGAGGTTCATTGTATAGCTTATATCGATACTTCAAGAAGAGCAGAGATCTCTATGAATATTTGCAAATTGGAATATCTTAACTTTGCATAATTCCTAAAGTCATCAGATACAACAGTGATTTAATATCATATCCACATTATTATTTATAGATTATACATATTAATCCAGATAATCTTAGCATTACCTATATATAGACCTAATCACCTTGCATATATCCAATTGTCAAATTAGAGATAGCAATGATATTGTCATATATATCTTATCAATTGGATAAGCTTAACATTTATAAGTGGTATCATAGATCATAATTCATAGTGTTAATTGAGACTTGGAGTGATGCAGAGCTTGACAACCAAAGGTGAATAAGCCCAATCAGACTTAATAATCTGAACTTTCATTCATCATAGGTTTCATTGTGACAGTTGATTGTATGGATGCTAAAAGAGATTTATAATCTTGTGATATCTCAATGATGAGAACATCAACAACATCACCCCTTGCTGTAAACATGTGCTCATGGGTCCTCCTAGCTGTCACAATACCTAGTAAATGTGTGAACACTTTGTTCTATAGTTCCCAATCCTCTTGGTGATTAGAAACTCACCCCCTTCAATTTTAAGTAATTGATGTGTATTGTGGCACCATTCAGTTATGTTGAACGTGACTGTCACCACAAGTTTCTCAGCTTCACACAACATAAACAACTTAGCCACCTCTTTTCACTTCCAAATGTCAAGCACCAACATGAGAATCTCTGGTAACATCCGAATCAGTAGTCACAGAGGCTTGGTTACTCACAGTTCAAGAGAAATCTGCTATCTTCAATTGTGGGATCACTCTGTAACCCGATTCCTTCATTCGTAAGACTTGACACTTAGCTTTTTACAATCACTTTCTACTAGATAAGAAACCGCCATCATTCCAATCAGGATTGTTACTGAAAACCAAACATAAACCAAATAGAATTATCAAATCCTTTAATTATTAACTCCAAAATAAACTGATTCACATGACTGTTACGTTCTTTCATTAAAACCTGATAATAAGAACCAGTTCATATCCAACTAAACAGAGATCTTTCGAAACTGAAAATAATGTAGAATTTGAATACAACAAATTTGAGAATAGTGAACGTAAATGAGAAAGGATTAAGAACTAAAAAGATCTAAATAGAATTTCAAAGAGTGTAATTATCGATACTAATTATGTCGTGGAGTTGACAACTAAGTTGTCAACTTCACGATGATTACAACTTTTTATTATATCAAAACATTTGCCTCTACCCGATTCATAACAACCATTAAAAATACTAAGAGTACCCAACCAGTTACATCCAAATTGACACTAAATGGCTTATCAATCCATATGACCATAGAAAATAACCACTTATTATCCAGAATCTTCAAAATATTATTGGATTTCCATGATTGCAAAAAGTAATCAAGTGTAAGATTCCCATGATTAGTTAAGGGCTATAAAGACTGATTTATTGTTATAACTTGCTCGTTGTGGGGAAACTTTAAACACGTATTGATGATAGAAGGAATAGCTTTCATGCCATTGAGCCAAGGATGTCCTAATTTCATACAAAATAAGTCCAAGGTAGGGATAATAGAAAGGGTAACATCTAAGGACTTAAAACCAACTTTGACAATAAGGGTGACCAAACCTAGGATAGGACAAGTGAAACCATCATGCACCTTAATCACAACATTAGATTTATCATATGTATCATGATCAAATTTTTGTGTATAGAGACATTCTTCAATAATAACTTTCAAAATGCATGTTGGATCTATGAGCACTCCTTAAGAGAGATTATCTTTAATCTTTTCAATATTGTATAATGGTCCATCAGATGCATTAATGATCTATCCCTTGAGTCAAAATTAATATAGGATTCACACTTATGCTTAGTTTTCTCAATTAGATTAATAACATTATTGGCAACTTCATTAGTTATATCAAGGAAATTAATGAAACTTGAATCCTTCATTAAATGAAATTAATAAAATTATTGACATGGAGTATGTTTTTCTTGTTTTCATCTTCTTTTGTTTGTTTCTAGATTTAAAATAGAAAGAAGCATGTGGAACTAAAAGACCTATCCAAAAGGAAAGCTAGCAATGTCTAAGAGAATTTTAGACATGAGGAATAATTATTCACAGGTATGAACAATTTAATAATCTGTCTTTGGTTAGTTTTTTGTGATATGAAATATTTTACAAATTCAAAATTGAAAAATCTTCCATTCTATTGTAGGGTTTGACAAATGGATTGTATACTTAATATGATTTGATATTTTATATGCATCTTTTCATAGACATACATGACAAAGATGATGATGAAATATTTGAGGATATTCCTTTTCTTTCTAATGATTATCACGAACCAAGTTCCTATCTAGAAGGAACGATAACAATATCTAGTAGAATTTTAGAGAGGGTGAATAAATAGTCACGAGGATGAACAATTTCATAATTTGTATTTGGTATAATACGACAATTTCATAATTTCATAATTTTTTATGTGATTTTATTGGTATGCTTAATTTGATTTTATATATATATATATATATATATATATATATATATATATATATATATATATATATATATATATATATATATATATATATATATATATATATATATATATATATATTTTAACCAAAAATTATTCTTGGTTGATTTTTCAACGTATAAATAATAGTTCTTTCGACAAGAATGCTATGTGTTCGACGTCTATTCCGACCAAATGTCATCAAACTTTAGATGAACTCTCTTTGGCATTTCGATGAGGATGCTATGTATTCGACATCTATTCTGATCACATGTCGTTGAAAGTGCGACAGAATTTGGTCGCATAGATAAAAGGTATGATCCAGGTTGAAGCAATCGCTTCGACGATGATTTGGTCGATAATTCAACCACTATGGATGTCGGAATTTTGACGCTGATTTTTCATGTCATATAAGCGATGAAAAAAAGTTCAAAAATAGTTTTGGTCATCTGGTCAACCAATTGGTATAAAAAATTTGACTAATCCTTGTCGAAAAATAGGCTAAAATTTACTAGTGAATCTTTGCAATGAGTCGAATCTTGTGGGATACCATATAGTGGCATAATTTTTGGGAAGCAAAAACTATGGCCAAACATGCTCTTTCAATGAAGGTGTAATTCAACTCATATTTTACCAAAGTTGTACTGATGTAGTATATGGCCTTTTCTTTTCCTGATTCATCTTCTTGTGCCAAGAGTGCCCCTAATGAGTGTTCGATTGCTGAAATATGTGGAATTAAAGGCTTGCCTCTTATAGGTGGCATCAAAGTTGGAGATTTTATTGGATATTTATTCAACAAGTTGAAAGCTTGTTCACATTTCTCATCCCATTTGAAAACTATATCCTTATGAAGGAGTTGAGTGAAATTATGGAACTTTTCTGCCAATTGAGAGATGAATCTTCGAATGGATTGGATCCTACCTTGAAGAGATCTCATCTAACTTATGTTTCTAGGTGCTTCCATTTCCATGATGTATTTGACTTTGGTTGGATCTACCTCTATTCCTTTTGCTGAAATAATGTACCTTATTAGCTTTCCTGATTGAACACCAAATGCACACTTTTTTGGATTTAGCCTTACTTTAAATTGCTCCAATCTTACAAAAAAATTCTCTAAGATGGGTAGATGCTCTTCTCTTGAGTGAGATTTAGCAAGTATATCATCTACATAGTCCTCCATGAATTTATACATCATGTCATAGAATATGGTGGTCATGGCTCTTTGATAGGTTGCTTCAGTGTTCTTTAGACCAAAAGGCATAACATTCCAATAGAATGTCCCCCATGCACATGTGAATGTTGTCTTGTCTTGATCTTTAGGTGCTATCTTTATTTGATTATAACCACTAAACCCATCCATAAGTGAGAACATTGAATGTCCTATTGTCAGATCCACGATGACGTCTATACTTGGTAACAGAAAGTCATCTTTAGGACATGCAAGATTAAGATCCCTAAAGTCCATGTAAATTTTGATAGATTTGTCTACTTTTGAAACTGGAAAAATGTTTGAAATCCATTGGGCATAATCAATGGCTCTTATAAACCCAACTTTTAGCAATTTTTCCAACTCCACTTTTACAAGTAAAGCTATGTGTGGATGCATCTTTCTCAATTTCTATTTTACCGGTCTTACTCCTTTTATGTTCAAATGATGCATGATTAAATTTGGATCCAATCCTGGCATATCATCATATGACCATGCAAAATTGATTTTCTTTTCCTTGAAAAATTTGATGAATTCCTTTCTTTCTTCACTAGATAGAGATGTTGCTAAGTGTATGATCTTTGGTTCTAATTTTGATCCAATATTTACTTTCTATGTTGGTTCAATCAAGATAGGAGATCTTTCTTCATAGTGCTCGGGTAAAGTATCCAAACTGCCTTCCTTAGGTGCCTCTATTGGGTTTTCACCTTTGGAATCATTCTTTATTTCTTTCTCTTTTTTATCTAATGTTGCCACAAGGTGGTTTTCAACATTAGATTCTTTCCATTTTTTATTTTTTTTATTTTTTTATTTTTAATTGAATTGAGAGTTTGGATACTTTCCTTTGTCACTTCTTCCTGATATTCTATGGTAGAAGAAGGTTCAACTGCATTTAGGTATTGGGACACCAAGTTATCATTTAAAAATGTAGGGAGTATGGTAGGTTCAATAGAATCCCATTCAATTAATTCTGGATAGATAAGGGTCAAAGCATCAATGTTTTGGTTTAGTTCAATGGGGTTTAGAGATAGGACTTCGTTTGAAGGTTCAAACATTGTATCACTTAAATCTATAATATGTACTTCTTCAAGATGTTCTAGAGAACTAGGGTCAAAATCTTCCTCACTAGAATCATCTAAGGTTTCAGTTGGGTAAAAATCTTGTGGATTAAACCTAATGTTAGATTCTTCCATAGTAGGTCTCCATGATGGTATGTAGGGTTCTCCTACCCATTGATTTATTTCAATTTCTTGAATTGGTACATTATCTAAGACCACTTGACTAGAACTTGAGGCTTGATTCTGATTTGATTATGGGGCTTGTTCCTTTCCTTTGCTAGGAGTGTACGCGTGGATGACATCAACTTCCTTATCTTTACATGACTCACTTGAAAAAGAGTCCCATTCCTAATTGTTGGAATCCTCATCACTTTGAGAACCTAATTGTAAAATTTGGTCATAAACCTTAGGATAGTTCTTTTGAGTGTACCCTTGTTCTAGGTATCCTAATCCAGTCTTTTCTTTGCTATCTCTCCATTTCATTTCAATTGGTTTAGTGAGTCCTTCGTTTATTGTTGCTAAAGGTCCTTATCCTTTGTATCCCATTTTCTGCATGATTTGAAATCCTTTCCCATATTGATGTGTGGGAATGCTTACATTCTGGATGCGCTTTTCATGTGCACTTGATTCCTCATCCTTATATAGCCAATTTAGGATTTCATTGTCTTCTTCCTCCATGAATGAAGATGTATTTTCCCTCACAAAGTTATCATTGTATTTATGAGGTAGATTGGATGGCCTTCCATATGATTTTGGAGATAAGGGTAGGTCCATCATAGATAAGGAGTATTCCCCTACTCTGTTTTGTTTAATTTGACATTGCTTTTCAAAGTTTCTCATCATATGGTCCATATTTTGGTAATGAGCATCTTTGGTGTAGATTTGAATAGATTTACTTGGTCTTCTTTCTTCTTCTCAAGAGTACTCTCCTCACTAACCTTCTCTTTTCCTTTTGTTGATGTAGCTAGGTTAGTAGGACTTTGGATGTTTTCAACAACAATTTATTTTTCTTCTTTTTCTTTTCCCTTCAAAGATGGAATATCTTTTGAAATTTGACCTTTCTCTATTCTTGGAGGAATAGACCCTTCTGCATTATGCGGGACTAAGGAATCATTGATACGCTTCATGTTATTACAATATTGAAAGGGGTTTGAGTCCCCACTTACCATGATTTCTTGTCCTAGATAGGGGAATTTGATACATTGGTGATAAGTCAAAGGCACGAACTACATTTCATGAATCCATGGTCTCCCTAGTAAGATATTGTACGTCAAATTTAGGTCCAGGACTTGGAAAATGGTTTCTTTTTGCATTGGAACAACTCTGATAGGAAGTATTATGACACCCTTAGAAGCTCTCTCTTCATCATCGTAGGCTTTTATGGTTATCTTTTTCTTTGGGTCAATAGCCTCCTCAGAAAATTCTAAGGCCTTTACCAAGTTTAGGGTACAAATATTCAAGTTGGCTCCTCCATCAATGAGGACTCTTTTTACTCTATGCTTATGAATTAGAACCTCTATATGCAAAGGGAAGTTTTGTGGGTGGTTTAATGACATGTCATCTTTCTCTGAAAAAGATAGGAAATGAGGTGCAATAAGATGTCCTACCATGTTTTGAAATTTGTTTGCATCTAAATTTAGAGGCACATTAGTCTCTACCAAGGCTTTTTCTAGAATCTCCTTGTGAGTTGGTGAGAGCTTAAGCAATCCTAAAATAGAGATCTGAGCAGGGGTTCATTGCAATTGGTCTACCAAATTATATTCTTTTGATGATGAAGATGAGGTTTGATTTGGTAGAACATTTCTTGGGGCATTTATAGGTAGAGTAATTTTAGATGTGTGCCCCCTAGTTACAACATTAGATGTTGCTTCCCTTGACTTCTCTTTTACCATGATAACATTTATGGTATTTTTATCACTATCTAAAGTATTAATGATGTTATCATAGGTATGGGAAAATTTGACTTTCTCATTACCTCTTTTATTATTTTGATTGGTGTTTGATGACTCATCATTTCATGGTTTAGGAAAGGATTTTTGAAGGCCGTATAATCTTCATTGTTTTGGGGCCCTTCAACCTTTATCATCCCATCATCAATTAGGTCTTGCACAAGGTGTTTCAATTTCATGCACACATTAGTTTTATGGCCCTTATTATGATGGTATTCACAATGGTGAGAATCATTCCACCAATTTGGCTTAACTTGGGGTTCATATGACCTTAACTCGGGTAAGGTAATGATTTTTTTTCCCAACAAAGTCCTTAATGCATTTTCCAATGGTTCACCTAAAAAGGTGAATTTTCTCTTTTGATACGCGGAAAAGAAAGGCTTAGGTTTGTTGACATTAGAATTATTAAAGGGATTATTATTAGCATTGTTGTGGTTATTGTTGGAATTGGTATTATTGAAAGGAGCTTTGTTCATTTGATTTACATTTTATGTAGAATTTTCTCCACTTGATAAATTAAAGGAGGTAGCTTTTAAGTTGTGTGCCTCCACAACTCCATCATTCACAAGATTTTTGTTATTTTTCTTCAACCATAGTTTAGTTTTATCATTGTTATTATTAGCTCCTTTATTGTTGTTATGATTAGATACATAATGATTAATATTAGTGTTTGTATAGCGTTTATTATCTTTGAACAATTTGATCTCTCCCCTCTTAACCAACACATCTTCAAATTTAATCCCATTCTCAATAAGTTTTTCAAATGTAGGGGTACATCAAAGTTGGAGCCTATAGTTCATCTCCGCATTTAAGTTGTTCATAAATATTTCCATTTTCTCTTTTTCCAGGATACTTCATGGATATCTTGCAAAAATTGTCCTCCACCTTTCAAGGAACCCTATGAAAGATTCACCATCCTTTTGTTTCGTATCACAT
The DNA here is from genome assembly GCA_027943335.1 of Chamaecyparis obtusa. Taxonomy (NCBI): domain Eukaryota; kingdom Viridiplantae; phylum Streptophyta; class Pinopsida; order Cupressales; family Cupressaceae; genus Chamaecyparis; species Chamaecyparis obtusa. The sequence goes on from BSBK01003840.1 coordinate 721,958, forward strand.
AGTTTGAGCATGTTAATCTCATGTTCTATGTTGTAATATTAATGGGTTACAAATTAGGAGGCTAATTCCTCAAATGTCTTTATCCCTTGCGAAAGTTTGGAGAACCATTCCATGGCTTGACCTCCTGAACTTCTTGCAAAAAGTCTCATTAGGTAAGTGGTATCATGCATAAATTCAATGCTTAGAGCACAAAACACTCTAAGGTGATCCTATGGATCTGATTTACCCATGTATTTATCGTACTTAGGAAAGACTACATTGATCGAAAAAGGTGTAATGACTAAGCTTTTGTCAAAAGGGAATGTGCACAAGACCTCGATAGAGAATGGCTTAGGTTCAACGGCCTTTTTCATTAAGTAAATCTGTGCTTGGAACATTTTCAATTGTTGAGTCATAGCATTCATCGGGTTTTCATATTCTTTATTTTTCTTAAGTTGGTCCACATCATAATCATGTGGAAGCTTTATCCCTGCTTGGGCTAGATTTAGAAATGATGAAGGGTGCTCCCCTTAATACCACAAGCACATAACAGAAATAGAGAAACAACAACAATAATATGCAAGAACAGAAAATTGGCTTCTTATTATCTCCACAAATGTGGAATTACAAACTTTCAGAATTACAATATGCAAAGCCACATGGGCATTCCCTTACAATATTCTATAGGACAAAGCTTCGAATCAATACCCAGATCTACTACCCAGAACTGCCCTAGACAACACTACGGGTCTTCTTTATATAGGCAATTTCCACCGCCTGAGAAAGTTCTAGAAATTTAGCCCTTAGGGCCGACCAAACTTAGAATTATTTTATTTTACAATTTATTACATCAAAGTCGGCTCAAAATGAGTTTTGAAACCCAAACAAAAATTTTGAAGAAAAATTATTTTCCGCCATTTCAGGTGACCCAACTTCCAAAGACCATAAGTCATCGCCCGTTGACCCGATTGGCTATTATAACCCCATTCTGGAAACACCACGAAGCGCTCTACAGGCTTAATTAGCACAAAGTGCTTATCACCCAAATTTTCAACCTCATCTGGGGCCTCTAAAGCCTTCAAAACTAAGTTTGAAGTTTCTGTACCCTGCTGCCAATATCGAAAATCTTCAATATCTTCAAAACTACACCTGATCTAGCCATGAAACTTTGCTGACAGGCTGATATAACTGAGATGAACCTCCATATGTAAAATCAGACATTCCAAGATCATAAGACCAACTTACTAAAAATAGCAAGTTTCCATAAATAGCAACTCTACACAAGATAGCCCTTATTGAATACAAAAATAGAAATATTTTTGGGTGATGCAAGATTGCTCTTACACCCAGGATGCTCCTGCATCAGACACCCGGGGTAATTTGAGAAGTGACCCTGTCACGACTCAGGTGTGCAGAGGAAAACTAAGACGGTTAACCTCCTCCTTTGTTAGCCATGATGAATCTTCAACAGGTCATCCTTTCCATTTGACCAAATACTCTTCATATGTCCTGTTCCTTGTGCTTCTGCCAACACGACTGTCCAGTATGTCTTCAATCTCCTTGATATCTGAACTGGTTGCTGGAATACTCCACCATGCTGCTGCAACCTCATCTTCAACACCTCCTTCATGATACTCTGTCAAATCTAAAATGTTAAACACTGGTGAAATATTTAGCTTAGTAGGCAATCCTACCTCATATACATTTCTTGAATCATGCTTCTTCAATATCTTACATGGTCCAAACTTCTTCATTTTCAACTTGTTATATGTACCAACTGGAAACCGCTCCTTCCGCAAATGAACCATGACTTCATCCCCAACCTGAAATTTCTTATGCCTCCTTTTCTCATTTGCCTTAGTCTTATACTGCACATTCATCTTGGTAATATGCTTCCTCACCTCCTCATGGATGTTCTTCAAATGTTCTACAAAATCCTTAGCTTCAGCACTACTTATTTCTCCTTTATCTATCTTTCTCAACTCAGATGCATTTCTTGGACTACTTCCATATACAATCTAGAATGGTGATTTACCAATGCTCTTGTTGACAAAATTATTGTATACAAATTCTGCCTATGGTAAAATCAAATCCCATCCTGTTGGCTTATCTCCAACCAAACATCTTAGCAGATTTCCCAAACTTCTATTCACCACCTCTATCTGTCCATCAGTCTGTGGATGATGTGATGAACTGAACTTCAAATCTATCTTCAACTTCTTCCACAATGTCCGCCAAAAATATCCAACAAACTTAGTATCTCGATCTGAAACTATGGTCTTTGGCAAACCATGTAGTCTCACCACTTCTCTGAAAAATAATTCTGCTGCATGAACAGCATCATTAGTCTTCTTGCAGGGAATGAAATGTGCCATCTTTAAAAATCTGTCAACTACTACAAAAATTGAATCATGTCCCCACTGTGTCCTCGGTAAACTAAGAACAAAGTCCATACTGATATCCTCCCAAGGCTTCTCTGGTACAGGTAATGGCTGATACAACCCTGTATTTTGCTTCACTTCTTTCTCCATCTGACATACTCTGCAACTCTGTACAAACTTCTTCACATCTTGCTACAATTGTGGCCAATAATAATTCTCACCAACCAAAGCAAGGGTTTTATCATGACCAAAATGTCCATCCAATCCTCCACTATGCTTCTCCTTGATGAGATTCTCCCTCATAGAACTTCGTGGAATACACAACTGACTCCCTCTGAATAGCATAGCATCTTGGATGATAAAATCCAACCATTTTGTCCTGTCTAGAGTAATAGGTTCTGTACAAGCTTTCCAAGCTTCACCAAAATCAGGATCCTCTGGATACAAATTCTTGAGTTCCTTGAACCCAACCACTTCAATCTGCATCTCTGTCAGCAATAGTTGCCTTCTGCTAAGAGCATCCACAACCCTATTAGACTTTCCACTCATGTGTTTCAAAACAAATGTATAACTCTGCAAAAACTCAACCCATTTCAAATGCCTCTGATTCAACTTTCCTTGACTATTCAAATATTGCAACACTTGATGATCAGTATACAAAAAAAACTCCTTAGGAAGCAGATAATATCTCCACTTCTTTAATGCCTGAACTATAGCATAAAATTCTTGATCATAGACAGAATATTTTCTCTTGGCATCATTTAACTTCTCACTAAAATAAGCAACAGGTTTACCTTCTTGGCTCATAATAGCTCCTATTGCAGTACCACTAGCATCACAATTTACTTGAAACACCTTATTAAAATCTGGAAGTGCTAAAACAGGTTGTTCTGTAACTTTTTGTTTCAACAATTGAAAACTCTTTTCTGCCCCATTAGTCCACTTAAACTCTTTTCTATCCCCTCTCATTGTTTCAATCAAGGGTCCACAAATACTGCTAAATTTTTTGATAAACTTTCTGTAAAAGCTAGCCAAACCATGAAAAGATCTTACCTTAGGAGCACTCCTTGGAGTAGGCCATTCAAGGATAGCCTGTACCTTCTCTGGGTCCATTTTTAGACCTTCTACTGAAACTACAAATCTCAAATACACTAACTCTTTCTTCACAAAACTGCACTTCTTCAAATTAATCAATAATTTGTCATCTCTCAACTTCTCAAACACCATACAAATATGCATCATATGTTCCTCCAATGTCTTGCTAAAAATCAAAATATCATCTAGGTAAACAATGACAAACTTACCCAAAAATTCTTTCAGAACCTCGTTCATGAGCCGCATGAAAGTGCTCGGTGCATTGGTTAGCCCAAAAAGCATGACTAACCAATCATACAGTCCTTCCTTTGTCTTGAAGGTAGTCTTCCATTCATCTCCTCCTCTGATCCGAATCTAGTGATATCCACTCTTCAGATCTATCTTTGAGAAATACACAGCCCCACTCAAACAATCCATAATATCATCCATTCGTGGCAATGGAAACCTATACTTAATTGTGATCTTGTTTATTACTCTGAAATCTATACACATCCTCCACTCTCCATTCTTCTTTGGTCCTAATACTGTTGGTACAGCACAGGGACTCAGACTCTCTCGAATCAACCCCTTCTGCAATAACTTGTGTACTTGTCTGTTCAACTCTTCACTTTCTGTTGGTGTCATTCTGTGTGCTGCCTTGTTTGGCAAACTGGCTCTTGGAATCAAATCCATCTAATGATTGATCTTCCTTATCGGTGGTAATCCATCAAGTACATTATCAGATACAATATCCTGAAACTCATTCAACAAATCTACAACCTCTACAGGTACATCCTCTACTTCTTCTTTACCAACTTTTGGAATTAAGGAAAAACACACATGCTCATGCCTCATACCATCTAGGAATTTTCTTCCATCAACAAATGTTATTCTTGCATTACCACATACCTTTTCTTCGGTCTCCTTCAATAGTTTTAGCTTATGTCGCACTCCATCCTTTGTCAGGGAATAGGTATTTGCATGACCATCATGTATAGCACATCTATCAAACTGCCATAGTCTACCCAACAACATATGACATGCATCCATAGAGATGATATCACATAGTACCTCATCTTGGTACCCGCCGATCTTGAACTTTACCAAGCACTGTTCACTGACCATGACCTTGTGGTCATCCTGCACTTAGGCAATCCGATATAGATGTGGGTGTTTCTATCTCTTGAGCTTCAACTTTGTCACCATCTCTTCTGACACCAAATTATCAGTGCTTCCACTATCGATAATCACATCACAACATTTACCCTCACACTTGCATCTAGTGCGAAATAGGTTCCTCCTTTGTTCAGGTTCATTCTCACCACTCAGCAAGACTCTTCTGTTAATTAGCATTTCTCCTCTTTCAGCATCTTCAGAATTTGATGATCTAGCATCTTCATCTGCATGTGCAACTCTGGCCTAGCCTTCATTTCTCTTGTCTATTCTGCCTTGGCGCTGAGGACATTCAAATGCCCTATGACCTTCTTCTCCACAGTGAAAACATGTTCCACGGAAGCCTCCTCTTCCAGATCCTTGTCCTCTTCCTCTTCCTCTCTGATCTCTATTCCTCTGATCTTGGAAATGATTGGAATTATTTCCTCTCTAATTCTGACTACTACTGGCCTCATCCTTCTTTTTCGGATCTTCATTTTGGCCACCATATGACCGTCCACCAGATCTTCCACCACGACCTCTTCCATTTTGTCTGCTCTCAAACTTCTTATTTAGTTTTTCTTCTACTTTTAGGGCAAACTGGTATGCCTCCTCAATACTGTTCATTCGAACCAAATTCAACTCCTCCTGAATGCTTGGCCTTAACCCATTAAGGTATCAGGCAACTTTCTCCTTATCAGCTTCTGCATGGCCTGTTCTGATGAGGAGTCGATAGAACTCCTCTGTATACTCCTGAACAGATCTTCTTGCTTGCTTCAAACTTTGCATTTTTTTAGTAGGTCAAGCTCATAATCAATAGGAATGAACTGTCACTTCAATTTATCCACCATCCGATCCCATCTTGTGATTTTATCTTTCCCTCTTCTATTTCTCTCCAATTAAATTTCTTGCCACCAGATCTTCGCATGACCTTTCAATCTGGCCTTCACAAATTTGACCCTATCAAGATCCTCAACATCTTCATACTTAAAATATTCCTCACATTCATTGATCTAGTCGATCAATTCCTCTGGGTTAAGATTTCTAGAAAATGTAGGAACCTCAATCTTAGGTCTTTTCCCAATCTTAGAAATCGCCCGAAAAAGTCTTTCTTCCTCCTGGTTCACAATTTCAGCTTCTCCTTCTTGATATTCTTCTTCGGCTTAATCCTCGCTTTCATCTCTGACATTAAGATTCATTCCTCTGCGAATCTCTTCTTGCAATGCTCGCACTTGTCTCTACAGCTCTCTAACCTCAGGTGTCACAGCACCAGCTCTTCCGCCACGTTCTCTTTGTGGAGGCATTTTCATGATGCGTGCTGAAACCCTAACCACGGTCCTGGTGCAAACTACCTCACAGTCAGTGATCTGTTTACACACTCAAGAACTCCTGCTCTGATACCACTTGATGAAGGGTGCTCCTCTTAATACCACAAGCACATAACAGAAATAGAGAAACAACAACAATAATATGCAAGAATAGAAAATTGGCTTATTATTATCTCCACAAATGTGGAATTACAAACTTTTAGAATTACAATATGCAAAGCCACATGGGCATTCCCTTACAATATTCTGTAGGACAAAGCGTCGAATCAATACCCAGATCTACTACCCAGAACTGCCCTAGACAACACTACGGGTCTTCTTTATATAGGCAATTTCCACCGCCCAAGAAGGTTCTAGAAATTTAGCCCTTAGGGCTGACCAAACTTAGAATTATTTTATTTTACAATATATTACATCAAAGTCGGCTCAAAATGAGTTTTGAAACCCAAACAAAAATTTTGAAGAAAAATTATTTTCTGCCATTTCAGGTGACCCAACTTTCGAAGACCATAAGTCATCGCCCGTTGACCCGATTGGCTATTATAACCCCATTCTGGAAATGCCACGAAGTGCTCTATAGGCTTGACTAGCGCAGAGCGCCTATCACCCAAATTTTCAACCTCATTCGGGGCCTCTAAAGCCTTCAAAACTGAGTTCAAAGTTTCTGTACCCTGCTGCCAATACCGAAAATCTTCAATATCTTCAAAACTACACCTGATCTAGCCATGAAACTTTGCTGGCAGGCTGATATGATTGAGATGAACCTCCATATGTAAAATTAGACATTCCGAGATCGTAAGACCAACTTACTAAAAATAGCAAGTTTCCATAAATAGCAACTCTACACAAGATAGCCCTTATTGAATACAAAAATAGAAATATTTTTGGGTGATGCAAGATTGCTCTTACACCCAGGATGCTCCTGCATCAAGAAAGAACTTCTCCCTATCTCTATCTATTAGTTTATCCATGACTTCAAGAAATCCATTGTCTTGAGCCGCTCGATTAGCTCTTTCTTCAAGTGTTTATTTAGGCTCTTGGTTGGCATTATTGATATTGTCATTATTTCCTCCATCATGGTAATCGTGAAATGTGGAGTTTCTATCCATTGATGCGATTGTCTTTCAAATAGATTTGGGAGACTATCCCCTTGGTCGTGATTGTTGAAAGAGCTTTGATATTCAAATTCGGGGACCTCTTTGGCAATGCAAGTTTCATCTTCTTGTAAAGATAGTTTAAGTCAATGAGAGCGTATAGAAATCGACATCCAACCAAGTTTGATTTTGAATCATTTTCCCCAATTTGGTAATTATTTGTTTTTATGAAGAGATTTAAAAATATAAGATGAATTTTCAAATGGATGTCTCTTACTTTTTCTATGTGTTTTTAAAAAAAAACAACCACACATACACTTGTTCTTTTTAACCCTCTAAACAAAAAGTGTTTGAATTTGTAAGGACGTTATCATGGGTTTTTGCACAAAAAGATACTTCAAGCAATCTACCTAGCTCAAAATGTGGTTCATAAACATGGCTCTATAAGGTAGTTTTTGCTAAGTTAACAAGGTATTTAATCAAGATTCCATTCAAAATGGATATTAAAATTTCATCCTCCAAGTATATTAAGAGGTTTCCCACCACCAGTATGTCATAGTTTTGCGCAATCCCGAAGGACTACTCAAGGAAGTTCAAAAATTTAACACCCTTTTGTCACACACCCCATTAAGGATGCATGAATTTCATTTTATAGTGGGTTGGATGATTGTGGAAAATAAAATTGTATCCCACTTTGGGTTGTCCCTCTCACCGGCCTTGTTAAGGAAAATCTCGGGAGGCGAGCCCACTATAGATCTAGCATGTTCATTTGAAAGTAATAAAGTGGAATAAAGAGATAGGTTTTGGGAGTTTGATTCACCAAAAGGTGAAGAGCATATCCCTATCTATTTCTCAATTCCCAAACACTTTTAACAAGGTTCAATTACCAAACCCACTAACTAATGGGAATCGAGTATTTCTACTCTTTTTCACAAACAAGGGATTGTTCAAATTTAGTCCTTGATTTACTTAGCATTTCTTTTAATCAAGGTATTTTTGGCATTTTGATTCAATTAGAAAGTGAAGAGAATAGGCCTAGTATCAAATCCCTCAAACAATAATAGGTTTCTTTAATTACTAGATTTTGAAATTGACAAGGCCACAATTTAAGAAAAAATTGACCAAGTTTTAGGCTTACCTTGTTTCGAAGCTAGCTAAGGCTAGGGGCATTTTTGATGAATTTTCCATTTTTATGCTTACCTAGTGGCGATCGTTCCTTTCCATTCACTTCTCCTCCAACAAGTTAGTCAACACAACCAGCCAAAATGAAGAAAACAAAAATAACTTTGAATTTAAGCCTTATTTATCGAATTTTGACAAAAATTGACTAAGGCAAGTAAATCCAATTTAATGATATGAACTTTGATTTATATGCTTCTACAACTTTCAAGTATTGTTCATATATCTCATTTTCTTGTTGAGAATTCTCCAAAACTAGCTTGATGTGTGCAATATTCTCCTCCTTGATCCGTTTTGTCAAAGCTTTCCCTTCGTGATTAAATTTGGTCTCTAGTTTTTTTATCTTTTTATGACTAGTCATCCTACAGACACAGAGAAATCATTTTCCACAAGTTAAATTCTGCCAATTTTCAATTTAATTAAACGTGCTAGAAAATCTATTGAAAGCATTATTTAAATGCTTAAATGCATTGCGGATCAGATTAAAAGGGCTGCAGAAATATTTAAAAGCATTGAAACAGATTAAAAGCATTGATAAACTTAGCAAAGGCTTTAAAAAATCTTTAAGGCACTGGAGAATTATTCAAACGCGCTGGCGAGTCAGGGAAAAAGCGGTGAAAGAAATAAGATAGATGACAGAAGAAATTAAAAGCACTGAAACTCCTTGTAAAGGCGCAAAACTTTGTCATAGACACACTATTTCAGACCTCAAAAGTGCTAGAGAAACTATTATATGCGCTGGAGAAAATATCAAATGCGTTGTTAAATCTGTAAAACATAGAGTTAAACAAGGAAAATCTTAGAAACATGCAGTTCTCTGAATTTTTTAAAGAATGAGGTCTAATGCCCCATGGTGGGTGTCATTTTGTGTACTAGAAAAAGTACCTTCATAGGGTTAGTATTGCAAATAAATGAATAAAATAACTAAATTACCACAAAGAATAAATTATTTTAACAAATAAAGAACAATTAAGTGTACACACTAAAATGGTGCACTTCTATGAACCATTACATGCAAGGTTGCTCAAGAATAAGGCCTCACAAAGTGGCTCATAACTCTCTATGCATGGAGTTGCAAGGGACTATGATGTGTTTGCTCTCAGCTAGAGCTACAAGCTTGTGACCTTGCTAGTCAACCACACAATGAGAGATTCAAGTGAAGATAAGGGCAACAATGCCAATATCCTCAAGAATCACTATGAAAATGAAATGCAAATCTAAATAATGATGCAATCTAAGCTATGAAAGGAAAGTACAATGCAACTAATCTATGAAAGGAAAGAACAAGTGTTACAAATCCTTCCTATTTAGACTATGTGAGATTAATCTATTGCATAAAAGGAAGTCTACACTAAGAATGTCATTATCATGCAACTATGAAAGCAAATATGAACTAGATGGAATGCAACAAAGATCTTCAAAGCTTGGATGCAAGAGTGTCTTCAAAGAAAGCTCCAAATGACCTAGAAAACTTGCAGCATAACATTAGCATAAAAACATGGTATATGAAAATGAAGGAAAGAGCTCTCCTTTTATAAGAAATGCAAAGGAATGGGCCATGGAGATTAAGAGGCAAAAGTCTTAATCAGCGGTGGAGCTTGAAAGAGGAGAAATCCATGTGCACAAGCATCTTCCAATAGGAAAATAGGAGTTGACTTTATGTCCATATGAGACAAAAAGTGTTTTCTTCTTTTTATAAAATATGAATAATGCTTTATTTGTGCAACTTAGGATAAGAGGAAAAGTGGGGGCTTTTTATTTATTAAAAGGGGAGGAAATATTCCTTTTAAATAAATAAAGACTTAGGATAAATGGTTAGCCCATAGGATAAAAATCCAATATATGATCGAAATTAAGATTTGATCAAGAAATTGATAATGTTGAGAATATTGATTATTGATCAAAATGATTCAGGGTTGATAAATCAAATAAATGGGGCCCAAATTCTAGGCGACCATTTTTGGGTGCATACATTTGCCCCTCTTTGACTAATGTGTGATCGATCTGGGAACACATGCAGTCAAAGAAGAATTGAAATGTGAGATCAATCTGGGATCACAAGACAACTCAGATGTGAGGTTGATTCGGGATCACATTCAAAGTAAGAGATAAAAATCTCAAATTTGAGCAAAAGTTTCACAAAAGATGTCTGAATCAAGAGAATCAAGGAATCGGGGATGAGGATCCCATAAATACTGCCCCCCTCGGAATCGAAATCGAAATCAGAGAGAGAAGAACAACGAATTGATAAAGATTTGATCAAATTAGAATGAAATGATAATTGAATGTAAAGGGCAACAGGATAACCATTAGGCAATGAAAACATGCCCCAGTGAGAAAGTAGAAGAATAGAAATAGAAGACTAGAAATAGAGCAAATGAAAGACTAGAAAATTTGAGAGACATGGAAAGGAAGAAATTCCATCAAAGATCTAAGAATTATGCCTCAAAAGGTCAGTCAACTGCGTAGAAGAATGAGAAAATTTGGAAACATGACTCGGATTTCAATTTTGAGTCCGAAAATGGATAGAAAATGATGTGATATGAAAGATCAAAAATGGAAGATATGATCAAGAAGAACTAGAAAAAGAGCATAGTTGACCAACTAGTCTGTAGATGATAAAAAGGAGAGCTCTCTCCATATGCAAGATGCAAAAACTAAACTATGATGAACCTAAGAATGCAAGCTACATGAAAAGTGGTTTACTTGCAAGGTCACAATGTCTATAGACATCTAATTATCATCATCGAGCGTTATTGGTAGCGTCGTAAGATCATACAATGCACACTAGCATAACTATGTGGATATGAATATGATCTCTATCAGATAGATATGTGAGAATATCACCTAGGCATCAAAGACATATAGGTCAAGATGACTAGTGTAGTGAGATTACCTAAGTTTTGATATGGCGAGATTATGCTTGTATCAAGACACATGAAAGTCAAGATAACTAGAAGCATGCACTCGCAAAAATAGTCAAGGATAATACCTTGTCAATCCATAGTGTCAAGTAAGACCAGCATAAATGCTCATGATAGTTAGGATCAATGAAATATACCCACAAGCAGATAAAGAAATAAAACATATTCTCATACCCTTAGTCTTCTAGCTATGCATCATTGAAAACTTCTCAGGGAGAGACCACTCATAAAAAAAATTCTCATAGATAGCACACAAAGAAAAATAAAGTCAACATATCGTCAGCGAGTTGATTGTTTAAGTGCGTGTGTGTTGGTCATAGAGTCAAACTCTGAGTATCACATCTGCTTAGTGAGAAATATCACATCATACGAGACTATTGGGTAAGACATCTGATAAGTGTTAAGAAACACTCAACGCAAGGGTAGTGTTGAAAAACACTGTTTGGGGTGGTGTTGATAAACACCTGTTGTGAAATGCCCCAAGAGACAAACACACCTAAAAGACCAATGCTAATAGTTATGCCCCCTAGACAAAGACAAAGACCAATTCCAGACTAGGCCAAATAAGGTCAAAGCATGAGAGAAAGGCTAAGTGTCGAGGACACATGCTAAAATACAAGGGTGCAAAAGCCTCAAGTAGCGCCTGTTTCCAGATTTTCACCACTTGGAATCTTTTTCTATTATTTTTTTAAAATTTTTAAATTTTTTTTATTTTTTTATATTTTTTCAAAACTTTTTATGCTTTTAAAGATTTTTTTAGCATCATATATCAATTTTTTTTGGTATTTTTTCAGGATCATAAAATATGTACAAAGGATGCCCCCAGACAGAATAGGCATCAAACTCCCAAGCAAGATCACATCATGTATTCCCAATGTCTAGCAAGGTGGGGAATGAGAGGGAGTAGCAAGCTAGTGGAAGAGATGGAAGACATGAGAATGAAGGAGAGTGAAGGGAAGAAATCCTCAAAGGCAAACTCCTCAAGAGTACCCAAGCTAGGGAAAAATTATTGTCATATAAAGCGCATTTGGACAAGCAATGAGAGGCTAGCATAGGATAAGTAAAAAAAGCACATTGCAAAAGAAGGAAGGATGCAGTCCAAAGGAGTAGACATGTCAAGAGGCTTCATAGTATCATGTTTTACTTTTTTTTTTTTATTAGATCAAGACCGGAGGGGAAAATGATAGCGAAAGGCTAGAATGAATGAAGGAAAATGAATATGAAGGCTAAACATGAAAGGAATGAAAGCAAGATCATCGTAAGATAGCTCACAAAATAGCCAAATGTTCGTGTATAGATCAACATTGTCAAGATCAAAGAGAGAAGATGGAATGGATGAAATATGTAGAAGAACTATGCATGATGCTTGATTGCCAAGTTTTCATCATGGTACTTATCCAAGGCACCAAAGGGAGTGGTTTTCACCATAGGATGAATTTATTTCTCTTTACTTTTGCTACCAAGGTGCCTATTTCCAGGTTTTCACCATGGCACATTTTCAAAAAAAAATTCATCTCTTTCTTTTTTCTTTTTTCTTTTTCTTTTTTCTATTTTTTGAATATTTTTTCTATTTTTTGGAAGAAGGCAAGCTTTTTAGATAATGCTCCTTGAAAGGATAAACCATGATATGCCAAGGATTCAAAATGATATGCTCAAAGATGCTGAAGGGGAAAGGAAGATGCATGAGGAATAGGCAAATGAGGAAAAATGATAGAAGGTAGAAGGATAATGAATGAAAGAATTGTGAAAGGGTAGATGGAAAGGAAGACAAGATCAATATCAATACACACCTTGAAGGGTGTCGAGAAAATGGAGGAAATGTAAACCATATTCTAGTCCAAGTGTGAACCATATTCTGGTTCATTATTGCTATCTAACTCCTCGAAGAGAGGATTGGTGTGCTTGTTATAATTCTCAAATGTGAATGGAGGAATACGAGAAGGAATATGGAAAATGTTTAGCAGACGTTGTGGTTCAGGCACATGGAATGGAAGAATGTTTCTGGAAGAAGATGAAGTGGAAACCTTTGGAAACTTGAATGTCAACTTTACTTTTTGTTCAATATGAGACTCTTTCAAGAGAGACTTTGGAATCCATATAGCTTTAGGCTTTTTATTTCTTTTTGATGTTTTAGAGAGAATATCTTCAATGATGGATTTTGGAACCCATACTTGTCTTGTAGTTTTCTTCTTAGATATCTCTTTTGACTTTATGCCTCCATGTCAATTAGAGTAGACATGGTGATCTTCTTTTTTTGATGGATTCATGTATTATTTCTTTTTCTTATATTGAACATTCAAGTTTCTTCCAAAAGACTTGGGACTTGTGGAAGAAGGAGAATATGACTGGTTTAGATGGGTGGATGGATGAAAATGATTCAAGGGTATGCATCTATGTTGATCTTGAGGGAAGATAGGAGATGGAGGGACGTAAGGACCCAAAATAGATGATGAATTAGGAGAATTAGGAGGGGAAAGTGAAGGGACATAAGGACCCAAGATGGAAGGAAGACGTGAAGCCCTTAGTATTGGTGGAGGAGGTCCAAGGATGGATGTGGAAGATGCAAAAGGATAATCAATAAGTTCATCAGCATCTATATCACAACCAAGGATATCAGCATCTTTAGAGTGAGCATTAGGATTTTTAATAGGATCATGAACATCTTGAATAGGAGCAATTTCTTTGATAGGATCATTCAAAGCTTGCAAAGACTTAGGAAGAGAAGAAAGGGGAAGTGAACATGGAATGATAGAACAAGAAGATGGAAGACTTTGATCTTGACAATGATTGTTGGGTAGCATAAGCATATCAACTTTTTCTAGATTTTCAATAGGCTCAACATTGGAAGTAACAACACCATTTTTAATAACCTTAATGGAAGTATCATCTTTAGAAAGCACAAGCATAGTAAGGTTATTTTGATTGTCAATAAGCTCAATAGTGTAAGTAGTAGCTTGATCTTGCTTAGGAGAAGGTGGAATGAATGCGAAAGAGCGTAGAGGATCAAAAGAACCATGAAGCGGATCAGAGACATCATGAAAAAGATTGGATGACATGGAGGGTTGCTGATCTTGATCTTTATTTATATTCTTTTCTTTATCATTTTTAGAGTCCTCTTGACATGGAGCCACTTCTAAGGACAAGGAAGCATGTTGGAATTGTATGGAAGACTTTGGAAGAGATGGTGAAGGACTAGTTGAAGTAGGCATTGTAGCATGTAAAGGCTTAGGCTCTTTAGGTTTAGCATTATTGGAAGTATTCACATCCAAGTGAAGGTTAGCTTGAGTATCTTTAAGAGGTGGCTCTTGAGAATAACTATAGGGAACCGCATGGAAAGTGTTAGGATCTTTGTTGGATGAAGGATTTGTGAAAGATTTGGATGACTCAGAAGCTTTAGGAAGTGTGTGGGTATTGGAGGAAGTGGCAGATGGAAGGGAACCATCACAAGACAAAGGTTCAACATTAATATGATTTTGCTTGAGAGTGAGATCTTTATTTTTAGCATGAGAGTTTTTAGAGGAGAGATGCTCATAGTATCTACATTTATAATCAGCACGAAAAGCTTTCTCTTCCTCAATAGAAGTAGATGTATCATATTGTTCACAACAAATATCATAATTTCTCTCAAAATCATAATCATAGGGATCACCATCACAATCTATCCAATAGGATGACCCTTTAGTAAGCCTAAGCACATGACGAGGAGGACTCTTAGGAACATAGGTACCATAAGTATTGCTACATTGTCCATCATCATAGTCATCATAGTCATCAAAGGTAGGTGTGTCACTCTTTGTGGAAGAGACATCACAAGGACTATCACGTTACTCTTTATGGTATGTCTTCTGAAGAGAAGTAAGACTCTTGGGAGAAGTAGAAGAGGAATGAGATCTTGAATAAGAGGAAAATGAAGACCTAGTGGAAAAAGAATACTTAGATAATGAGGAATTCAAATGATGTTTAGAAGAGTCATGATAAGATTTGGAAGATGAAGAATGTGAATAGTGTTTAGAAGAATCATGATAAGACTTAGAAGATGAAGAATGAGAATGATGTCTGGAAGAGTCATGATAAGACTTGGAAGGTGAAGAAGAATGAGAAGATTTAGATGATGAAGAATGTTTGGAAGAAGAAGATCATGATATGATCATGTTTATGATTCTAGCAAAGGCATCTGATTTAATCATCTTTTCTTTTATTTTTGCTATAAATTCATCACTCATGAGAATTTTGGAGGAACAACACTTTTCGAATATGTCAATGAGCTCAAGATCATCTATTCTTAATAAAGGTTCCAAAGCTAGATAGTCAAGATTCATGGTTGTAGAAGAGAAGTAATCAAGCATGGAAGAAATGAATAGAAGAGATGAATAGAAGAGTGTAGACTAGATAATAAGAGGAAAAGAATCAAGAAGAAGAAGAAGAATTTCCCATGGGAGTAGAAGACTTCAGAAGAACATGGGAAATGGAGAGGAAAGAAGAAGACTAAGAGTCATCTTGTGCAATTGATACCATAACGTTCATTGAGATGTTGAGCAACATGACAACACCTAGGATCTAAGATCTGGACTGACCAAGGAAGACTAGTAATAGGATGACCTCACAAAATGTCAACACCAAACTAGGATAATCAAAGTTCTCTATTGTCCAAAGAGAAATGAAAAGATAGAAGCAGGGGCTTTACCAACACTGTCAAAGAGGTGCTTCAAATCAAAGGGTGACTACCCTTGCACTTTTGAACCAGGAGGTTGGGCTAGGCCAAAATATAATTGAAATTGAGATTAAATGAAAATTATTTGGACAATAAGAGTACGAGAATTTCCCAAGAATGTAGCTCATAATTCTAGAGATAAACTTTCTCACCAAGAACAACCTTCTAATGCGATATTTCTCTTTGGCTAATGTGATACTAATGTTGATCTTGACCAATTTGTGCAAAATTTTGAGTTTTTAAGGTCTGATTTCAAATTTTTTGAATGTTAGGGTGAAAATGTCTGATGTCAATCACAAATTTAACAGCATTTGGACAGGTTTGCAAACAGTAGAGGGTCAAACATGTCTTCAAATACTTGAAACAAGGGCAAAAGCAACCTTGCCAAGACAAACACTTATGATATCAAAAATAAAATTGCACCCTATGAATGCTACCGATTATTTGTATGTGAGAATGTTTACACTGGTATAGCACAATCGAAGACACTTCAAGCAATATCTACCTACAAGACAAGGCTCAATACTTACCAACTTAGCCCACAACTTGATGCCCCCTTGCCTCACACCAAGTGGTTGCCCACAAGAGATATTGGCTTTGTTGTGGAAGTGTTAAATGACACAACCAAAGGGACACATATGGTGAGTATCTTAAGGTGATCCAGGTAAACCACTTGGATCAATCCTTGCACTAAGAAGATAAGCGGCTAAACAAGGTGGCTTCTATCTAATGGTTCTTAATAAGGATTTCCGTTCACAACACCCCTCTTGCTCCTCATAAAGGACTAGGACCTCGCGGCCTCAAGAGTACCTTAAGCATTCTTGCTCGATGCTTTCCCCACGGTCGCAATCCCATGAGCTACTCACATCAAGCGAAGACAAGTGTTATGTCTACCAAGGTTTTGTGTCCTTGATAGCCTTGAGATTATAGTGGGTTGGAATAGCTCGGTATTAGCTTGTCCCCACTTCGATCGCTCCTCTTGATTGCTCAAGAGCAGGCCCGCTAAAGGATTCTAACAACTAAACAAAAAGTGGATCAACTCTTGAGGTTTAAGGTTTTTGGTTCACCACAAGGGTGAAGAGCATACTCCCCTATCTCAAGAATCTCTCCCAAACACACCAAGCAAAGTTCATTTACCCTCTTGTTTTCAAAATTCAAAGATGTGTCAAGATTTTTTGGCTCACCAAAATGGTGAAGAGCATACTTCTCCTACCACCCAAGTGCCTAATAAATGAAACAACTAGTTTTTGCCACACTTAAAAGGAAAGCAAATAAACAAGCAAGTTTTTTTTTTTGTTTTTATGCTTGGGCAGCCCTATAAAAACCATTAGTAGCCCTCTTTGACATGCGTTCTTTTGACAAATTTCAAGTAATGAGAGCACCTACAACCACAACTTGTTAGACCAACAAGAGTTAGGAGAATCAAAATCTAAAATCTACCAATGATTACTACATGAAAAATTAGATAATCTGCAAAAATAACTGATCAAATGATAAAATTTGAAAATAAAACCATCATGGTTGGATTAGGCTCGGAAAGACCTTTCCAACGATATATCACACTTAAACTTTTGATACCATTTGCAAAATTTCAAAAAAAAAAGGGCGATATTCTGAGACAGAAAACCAGAGAATGAAAATTACACTAAAAACTTGCCAAAAATTTGACGGAAAATGATGAAAATGCAGAAAAAGAAGGACAAAGTCTATCTACTCTGCCCCACGGTGGGCGCCAGAAATGTACACACTAAAATGGTGCACTTCTATGAACCATTACATGCAAGGTTGCTCAAGAATGAGGCCTCACAAAGCGGCTCATAGCTCTCTATGCATGGAGTTGCAAGGGACTATGATGTGTTTGCTCTCAGCTAGAGCTACAAGCTTGTGACCTTGCTAGTCAACCACACAATGAGAGATTCAAGTGAAAACAAGGGCAACAATGCCAATATCCTCAAGAATCACTATGAAAATGCAATGCAAATCTAAATAATGATGCAATCTAAGCTATGAAAGGAAAGTACAATGCAACTAATCTATGAAAGGAAAGAACAAGTGTTACAAATCCTTCCTATTTAGACTATGTGAGATTAATCTATTGCATAAAAGGAAGTCTACACTAAGAATGCCATTATCATGCAACTATGAAAGCAAATATGAACTAGATGGAATGCAACAAAGATCTTCAAAGCTTGGATGCAAGAGTGTCTTCAAAGAAAGCTTCAAATGACCTAGAAAACCTGCAGCATAACATTAGCATAAAAATATGGTATATGCAAATGAAGGAAAGAGCTCTCCTTTTATAAGAAATGCAAAGGAATGGGCCATGGAGATTAAGAGGCAAAAGTCTTAATCAGCGGTGGAGCTTGAAAGAGGAGCAATCCATGTGCACAAGCATCTTCTAATAAGAAAATAGGAGTTGACTTTATGTCCATATGAGACAAAAAGTGTTTTCTTCTTTTTATAAAATATGAATAATGCTTTATTTGTGCAACTTAGGATAAGAGGAAAAGTGGGGGCTTTTTATTTATTAAAAGGGGAGGAAATATTCCTTTTAAATAAATAAAGACTTAGGATAAATGGTTAGCCCATAGGATAAAAATCCAATATATGATCGAAATTAAGATTTGATCAAGAAATTGATAACGTTGAGAATATTGATTATTGATCAAAATGATTCAGGGTTGATAAATCAAATAAATGGGGCCCAAAGTCTAGGCGACCATTTTTGGGTGCATACATTAAGCACTCTATGGATCTCTATTTAGGGATGTTAATGCAAAGCTCTCAACAAGCTTCCATTAGTGACAGTCCTAAAATGAGAATGAATGATATACAAACCTAATAGTTCAATTCCAAAGTGAAATTAAGCCTAATTAACTCTAAATTTTCCTTTCTAGCTCTAATTTGCAAGAGGTTTGATGCTATTCTCAGATTTGTGGATGATTAATGAGTGAATTATGCCTTGCTTTTATAGATTTTGGCAAGGGTAGGGGGTGTAGTTGAGTTGATCAAGGTTAGGTGAGAGTTGAGTCCATGGTTCCACCTTTGGAGACCATTTAAATATTTTATCCTCAAAGCTTGGGACAAGAAGACAAAATGAGTGGACAAGATGCATCCTCCAAGTGAGTGATTGAGATTCAATTTAGGCTTGATCCATGTCAACTTGGTCCTCAATTCCTATTGGTTGATGAATTTTCCTCCCATTTGGTGGTTGAGAAAAAATATGAATTAATTAATTGAATTTATTTAATTTTTTTAGCCATGTGTACCCCTTGAATGGTTTGATTTTATTTTATTTGAACTATACAATTAATTAGATTAATTGTACAATTTATTGATTAATCATGTTTTATTAGGTTTAAATCGACTTAATGACTTTTGATTTTCAATTAAATTTGGATTAAGGTTCAATTGCAATTCATCTTTAATTTGATTTGATTTGATGTAATTGCATTGAATTGTATTGATTTTTGCCTTGATTTCTCACTTAAATGATCCTATCCAATTTTCGATGATTACATGTATATACATGATGTATGTAGTCCTTGGGGGGTCTTGAATCCTTCATGCATCATGATTATTTTTGTTTTTTTTTTCTCTTTTTTTGAAAATTATTTTTCTCCTGCATTGTTTTCTCCTTTTCCACGGTTGCGAGAGAATGCATTTGTATTGTACATGGATACCTAACATGGTCTAGTATACGAGACCCATATTGCATCTTTGCATAATAAGTGTACTCCCTAAGTTGCACTTAAGAGGGATTTTTGTTGTAATTAAGATGTTGTACCTAGTGATAACCTCACATACGTCATTATTACACATATCACTTAAGTTTACTTAGTGATCAAATTCACTTTAGAAGCATCTCCACTTTCATTGGTTATATAAAGTTATCACTTATTCACCTCAAGTGGATTTTCCACATTTAGTGCACTTATCACACTATCACTTTTCCACCTTATGTGGGTGATAGTTTTTGGAATGCATAATACTATGACACTTGTCAACATATTGTTCATCCTCATTGCCTTTATAAGAAAGGTTTATTATGTAAATTTTCATGTCCATTAGCAATATCATCATTCTTGCATTGTGATGAAATCTTCTTGACATTCTCTTATAGAAGTTATCTTGGTATTTCTTTGATGTTGGGGGTGTTGTAGAGTCACCTAAAACTTGATCCTATTTATGTTAATTTGTCTTTGTTAGAAACTTGATCCTGTTAATGTATCATTATCTTTTATTAATGAAATCAATTTGTAAAAAAAGAAAAAGAAAAAGGTAAGGAACACTCATGTTGGCACGTGGTTGGAATAATGAATCATGAAAAGTGATGAGACAATTTATTGTCTCTATTTTATGATAATCTTTATGCTTTGTTAAAACATTTCCAAGACATTCATGGACCTATAACTTTTGAACTTGTGATAAGTACAGTTAGAACCACCAAGATTATGGGTAGTTAGATATGACATGTTGTGTTGAACATTATACATATATACATACATACATACATACATATATATATATATATACACACACACACACACACACACACACACACACACACACATATATATATATATATATATATATATATATATGTATATATATGTATATGTATATATATATATGTATATATATATATATATATACATACATATACATATATATATATACATATACATATATACATATACATATATATATATACATATACATATATATATACATATATATATATATATATATATATATATATATATATATATATATATATATATATATATATATATATATTGTAGTACTTCATATAACTACTTGAATCTATTGTTAGAATAACTGAGAGGGGGGTGAATCAGTGATGAAGGGTGCTCTCCTTAATACCACAAACACATAACAGAAATAGAGAAACAACAACAATAATATGCAAGAACAGAAAATTGGCTTCTTATTATCTCCACAAATGTGGAATTACAAACTTTAAAAATTACAATATGCAAAGCCACATGGGCATTCCCTTACAATATTCTGTAGGACAAAGCCTCGAATCAATACCCAGATCTACTACCCAGAACTATTCTGAACTGCCTAAGACAATAATACAGCCTTCCTTATATAGGCAATTTTCCACCGCTTGGGAAGGTTCCAGAATTTTAGCCAATAAGGCCGACCAAACTTAGAATTATTTTATTTTACATTTTATTACATTATAGTCGGCTCAAGATAACCTTTGAAACCCGAACATAAATTTTGAAGAAAATTATTTTTCGCCATTTCGGGTGGCCCAACTTCCGAAGACCATAAGTCATCACCAGTTGACCCGATCGGCTATTATAACCCCATTTCAGAAATGCCACAAAGCGCTCTACAGGCTTGACCGGCGCAAGCGCTTGTCACCCAAATTTTTGACCTCATTCGGGGCCTCTAAAGCCTTCAAAACTGAGTTCAAAGTTTTTGTACCCTGCTGCCAATACCAAAAATCTTCAATATCTTCCAATATACACTTGATCTGGCAATGAAACTTTACTGGCAGGCTTATATGACCAAAATGAACCTCCAAGAAAGAAATTAGATCATTCTGAGCACATACGAAAATTACCAAAAATAGTAACTTTCCATAAATAGCAGCTCTGCACAAAATAGCCCTTATTGAATATAAAAAAATAGAAATTTTTTTTTTTTGGGTGATGCAAGATTGCTCTTACACCCAGGATGCTCCTGCATCAATCAGTTAGATAAGTTATCCTATAGTTCCAAATACAAATATGTAACACTTAAAACAATTTCAATAAATTCTGCAGCTCGGTAACATAAACTATTAAACTGTCTATGCCTTTTACCGATTACCAGTTAATTAACTCACTATGATTACCGACCAAATCAAATATGCAGTATGTAAAGTATGACAATAAAACAATCATCACAGAAACACATAACACAATGATTTAATGTGGAAACCCTACTAAAGGAAAAACCACCCGGGACTGGTAACCCAAAATAATTTTCACTCTTTTGAAGTGAGCTCAGTGAAGAGCCAACCCTGTTAAAGATTACAAACACACTATTAGGTGTGATGTTGTTAGAGGATTTAAGACTAATAGTTAACTTTCGACCAGCATTCACTATGGGGTCAATAAGATAACAATTTACATTCCTTGAATGACATAGGGGCATAACATAATACAGTTAAGTCCACTCGGTTAGGAGATTTTATGTATGAATGGTTAAACTGAAACAGTAGTTGATCTGATTACAATACAACTTAATTTGCAGATGTTCAGATCTATTCTAAGCCCATACAAATCCTCTGATCAATATTTCAATTCACTTCCTCAACTTACTTTCACTCGGTAATAGCTCTCTGATGCTTAGTAATGTTCTGTAGTTCGGTTCTCCTTCAACCAATCTGATCAGGCATGCATGAAACTGCATTCACATGAAATCTCTGCAATCTTCTTTCTTCCAACATGTTTCAATAAAGAAACTCATATCTCTTATATAGACAGATAAACCATTTTCATATCAACCATCAAATTTTGCCACTTGTTCTTCTTTGTTGATTTTGCCTCTTAAACCTTCCTCGGCAATTGTGTCAATAACACATTTCAATTACATCCTTTAGATCTTCTCCAAATTTTGTTAATCGTGGATCTCATAACAAACTTTATCCTTAATCTCGAAATCATAACAATTTCCAGCACATCATTTTCTGTTGGCTAAACTAAGCATTTAATACTTTCATCCATACTCAGTTAAAAAGAAATGCGTCGGCAAATACAAGCTCGGTTAATACTGTTACTCCGTATACACTACACTGGCTCAATGTATACTGAAGTCTTCATTTACTGACCACATTATCTTGTACAATTTTTCTTCCTTCTTCATTAAAGATTAATGCAACATAATCAAGTTAATAATATGAGATCATAGACTCATCAATAAGTTACCCAAAGTATTTCTTATCCTCATCTATCATATCCATCTTTCTCCATGTAGATATCTCAGTTCTTCATCTTTTTCTCTCTTTTTACAGATGTTTAGATGTTTGTAACTTACATGATAAGTAATATCAAAATTAGTTGACATCAATGACAACATAATGACTGATTTAATTATCTTACATATCATTTCAGTAACTCGGTGATCTCTAATCACTGATCTTCAAGTAATTCAGGTATTCAATCAGTTGTAGCTCATCAATCTCTCCCTTTGGCATTGATGGCAACACAAGCAATATGAAATATTCCATACACATGCCAAACATGTATTCTAAAAATATGTAAGCAAATTTTGTAGCTCGGTAAGCTCTCCCTAGATTGATATTTAATATGTTTAATCACTATGTTACATAACCGACATTTACATGCAAGCTCTCCCTACATCCGCAGGGTCTTTTTCTCAGCAATAGATATTCAAACTCTCCCTTTCTTTGATTCCTCTCCAATATGATTTTCATATTGTAGCCTTCTCTCCCTTTAACAATAATTCCAAAGAAAAACATAAAACATACAGCTCTGCAATAGCCAAGTAACTCTCTGTGTTAAGTGCAGAAAATGTATCTTTGTATACTAATATACAAATTCTCTGTTCTTGCTCCTCAAATATTTCACAACTTTAGACATAATCCAAAGTGTGATCTATGTTGCACCAACATGAATGATCTTCTAAAAATAATAGGTTGATGCAACCTCCAAATCACGTTAGTGACTGGTAGACAGGGGACAGACCCCAAGTCTAGTCCTCAAGTATTCAAAAGTGTCCTTCGGTAGAGGCTTGGTAAAAATATCAGCAAGTTGCTCCTTTGATGTAACATATTCCAATTTGACATTCTTCTCATGTACTTGTTCTCTTAAGTAATGATACTTCATTGATATATGCTTTATCTTTGAATGCATTACAGGATTCTTAGAAATATTTATAGCACTAGTGTTGTCACAATATATAATCACTGGCTCAGTGATTACCTCATTCATCCCTTCCAACACTTGTTTGATATAAGAAATATTTGAATAGTTTGTAGCAGTAGCAACATACTCTGCTTCAGCAGTAGACTGAGAAATACAAGGTTGTTTCTTACTTGTCCAAGTTACAAGTCTTTCACCAAAGAAAAATGTTCTTCTAGTTGTGCTCTTTCTGTCATCTACATTTCTAGCCCAATCTACGTCGATGTAAACTCTTAGTTCAAATTTACCTTCCTTAGGATACCATAAACCATAATCCTCTATTTTCTTTAGGTATCTCAAGATTCTTTTCACTGAAACCATATGTGAATCCTTTGGATTGGCAGAAAATCTAGGAACAATCCCCACTGCATGTGCAATATCAAGCCTACTATGTACTACATACATTAGTTTACCAATCATAGATCGATACAATGATTGATTTACCTTTGTAGATTCATCATCTTTTGTCAATTTGTAGCCTATAACCATCAGTGTTCCTACTGGTTTAGCATCTTATATGCCAAATGTTCTCAATACTTCCTTAATGTACTTTGATTGTATGATGAAAATTCCATCATTTTGTTGAATAACTTGCAAGCCTAGAAAGAATTTAATCTCTCCAAACATTGACATTTCAAATTCCTTTCTCATCTCATCAACAAAAGATTTACAAATATGATCTTGTCCTCCAAATATTATATCATCCACAAATATTTCAGCAATCAAAATAGTATCATCAGATCCTCCTTTCATGTACAAATTGTTGTTTTCACTAGTTCTTACAATACCAATACTTAAAAGATAAGTATGTAACCATTCATACCATGCTCTTGGTGCCTACTTCAATCCATATAAAGCTTTATGCAGTCTACATACCATGTCTTTCTAATTCGGATCAACAAATCCTTTTAGTTATTCTATGTAGACCTCCTCTTCTAGTATTTCATTCAAAAAAGCTAACTTAACATCCATTTGATAGACCTTAAACTTCTTATATGCAACATATGCAAGTAACATGCAGACTCCTTCTAGTCTATCAACAAGTGCAAAAGTTTCACCATAATCAATACCTTCTTCTTGTGCATATCCCTTGCAAACAAGTCTAGCTTTATTTCTTGTAACCTCTCCATTTTCATTCATTTTATTTCTGAAGATCCATTTAGTACCAATAACATTGTTATCTTTCGGCCTAGGTGCTAAAGTCCATGTCTTATTTTTCTCAATTTTTTCAATCGCTTCATTCATAGCATTGATCCATTCATCATTCTCAAGTTCAACCTTAACATTCTTAGGTTAAAACTCACAAACTAAGCATACATTTTTCCTTAACTTACTTCTTGTCATCATGCCTTCTTATTTATCTCCAATGATTTGATTCTTAGGATGATGTCTTCTGACAAATCTTTCTATCACTTGATCTCTTCTTTGTTCTTCATTTTGTTCAGGATCATTTCCTTGCTTGGTAGCTTCTTCCTGATCCTCAATTTCCTTTTGCTATTCCTCGATGTTATTTTCCTGATGCTCGGTCAAATCAGCCTATGGCTTCAGTAGGTACTCTGGATGTTCAGCATAAACAAATCTACCATATTCTTCTGGTTCCTTAATGCTATCTTCATCATTTTTATCAGAAAATTCATCAACTCTAACATTAGCACTTTCAATCATCTTATTAGTAACCTTATTCAAACACTTGTAAGCTTTACTTCTAGTAGAATATTGAAGGAATATTCTCTCATCAACTTTAGAGTCAAATTTCCCATTCCTATCATCTTTCAGAATAAAACATTTACTACCAAAAATTTTGAAGTAACTTACACTCGATGTGTATCCAAACCATAACTTGTAGGGTGTCTTGTTTGTGTCTTTATTTAGTTGAAATTGGTTCAAGACATATATAGTTGTGCTAACTGCTTCTCTCCAATACATATGTGCAACATTTTTCTCTATCATCAATGTTCTTGCACAATCAACAATAGATCTATTTCTCCTTTCAACAATCCCATTCTGATGCGGTATTCTAGGTGCAAAAACCTATCTTTTGATGTCATGCTCATTACAATAGTTAATGAATTCATCATAAATAAACTCACCACCTCTATCAAACCTCAAGCATTTCAGTTCTTTTTCAATTTATTTTTCTACTTTAGCCTTGTACCATTTAAACATTTTAAATGCCTCAGATTTCTCTTTTAAAAACATAACAGTCATCAATCTAGTATAATCATCAACAAATAGAATAAAGCATCTATCACCATAGTAGCTTTGAGTTCTCATGGGACCACATAGGTCGGTGTGAACTAACTCCAAGATTCTTTTTGTTGAATAGTCTTCCCTTTCTGACATTGATGACACATAACATGATCAGGTTTAGTTAGGCTAGGCAATCCTCTAACTTTTTTTTTTCTACTGATCTTAATCATGTTATCAAAATTTACATGCCATAACCATGCATCTTCATTTTTCACCAATAAACAAGAAGTCTCAGCATTGTCAAGATAAAATAAGTTACCTTTTGATTGTCCTCCTATTCCGACAAGCTTTCCACTTTCATCATAGATTCTCACCTTCTTGCTTTCAAATGCCACTTAGTGACCTGAGTTATTAAGTTGTGCTACACTTAGCAAATTTTAATTCAATATTTTTACCCAATAAGCATTATCACATCTGATTTTATCATTTATCAATAAAGATCCTTTTCCTTTAACCATGCAAGTTGTGTCATTACCCATTTTTATTGATCCTCCATTATAATGCTCAAGATGATCAAACTTATCTTCATCACCAGTCATGTGATGTGTACAACCACTATCAATGATCCAAGTATCATTTTTACTAACTTTATAAATGATTGATGTTTCTACATACTGTGTGTGCTTGAATGTGACCACTAAATCAACCACATACGCAACATAGTCATTACTCCTATGGTCAAATTACGAAGAGAATATAAATTATTCAATCCGAAATTCATGAGGAAGCGACCTATTGCCTCCTATGCAGGCGGGGGTGTATAATCGCTCTCAGATTGGAGAATCAACAACCATCAGACCGCTACTACAACGGAGGATTTTCCAAGAAAGCCATAAAGATGATATGCAAAGCTAGAATCAAACTAAGATGAATGCAATTAATCTAAGAATACTTTGAGAGAAATATGCAATTAATCTAAAGTACTTGAAAGAAAATATGAAATGCAGATTTTTTTAGTTGATTTTGGAATAAAAATTATCTTAATCTAAGAACAATTAAGCAAATTTAATCTAAATGAGAAATGCAATTACACTAGAATGAGAAATTAAACTAGTTGCAAATGAAAGCTTGAAATTCAATCAAAAATTCACTATAGTGCCTTTACTCTCAAAATTGTCCCTTTTTTCAATGAGAAGAAGAGGCTCATTAAATAGAAAAGCTCGGGAGAGGAATGAAGAGTTTCTTGATTTGAAACTCCTGACTCTTCATTCCCCTTTGAGACAAAAAGGTATGAATTATTTAATTAAAAGAATGAAATTTGCCACATGTGGGGAGTGACCTTTCGAGTAATTTGAATTATTAAATTCAAATAAAGAGGTGTCCATTCAATTTAACTAAATATTTATTAATTCCTTTCAAGGGTATTTAGCTAAAGGGGGTGGAGTTTAATTTAATTAAAAGTACTTAGGACTTCATAATTAAATTAACTTATCATAGAGATTATTTAGCCAAATAAAGTCTAGGACTTAGGAATTATTTTAGCGTTTGATTATTGAAATTTATGGTCTTTGCAATTGACATCAAGTCAAATTAAGTCAGATATGAGAGAGAAAATTGCCTAGGGAACTAGGACTTTGGTGATGTAAAATCGAGATAATGCACCAAAATTGATGAAATTAAATAGGTGCCAATTTTGGGGTATTACATTTTCCCCTCTTTGAATTGATGTGCGAACAGCGCGTTGATTCAAAGAATAGTCTGAAGTGACAGATCAAAGCAGATCAAAGCATGAATTTTTTGAATTCTAAGTTAGATTGCGAAGACAACGATCTTAAAAGAGAACCAGAATCGAGGTTAGATTGCCCCAATACCAATTGATGAAGATGCAGATTTAGGACTATCTCCGAATCAGGGTTAGATTGCCCCAATACGAAGCTTAGTCCTCCGAGACCCAGGTTAGATTGCCCAGATAACGGTCTAAAAGAGATTTCGAGAGTCATCTCTAGAACAAAGCTTGACTCCCAGGAATTACAGTTAGATTGCCCCAATACCCAAAAGATTTCAAGAACCATCTCCAGAATGAAGTTTGGCCCTTGAGGATCCAAGTTAGATTGCTCAGATACCTAAAAGATGGATGATAAGATAACAAGATGCGAGGCACCAAGATGCCCCTAGCGATGAGAACTGATGATTCAAATCAGACTGATTCAAGAATAGATTCGACAAGATTCAAATGATGTAATCATCCTGCCCCCTTGGGAGCAAAATTGAAAGATGACATGTCAAAAGGATGATAAACAACAAGAGATTGCAAAGCAAAAGCAATTAGACTAGATTCACGAAGCTATAGAAGTGAAACGGAGCAAAGCAGAGGTCCTGTTGACCAAGTTTGACCATAGTTGACCAAATTTTGACTAGGGTTGACTTGATGAAAAGAAGCAAAGATTTGAGAACATGATGCAAAGATGAGGATCTGGCAGGAAGATGACACCAGAAGGCTGACTGCACAAGCGTCTGATCCAGAAGGAGTCCAATATTTAAAACATGATTTTGAGCCACTTAGAGATGTCAGATTTTGATTTCGATCCCGAAAAAGGATGCAGCCAAGATGAGACTAGTACAAAAGATGAGAACCTTTGATGAGCAGATCCAGAAGAAAGCAATCAAGAGAGCAACAAGAAAGCACTCCAAATGCAAGCCTAGAATGAAAGATGCAAGTCTAAATGCAGGCCTAGGATGAACAAATGCAATCCTCCGAACTTGGTTGTTGGACTCATCGTATTTATCATCATTGAGTTCTTTTAAGCACAGGACAATCGCAAGATGCCATACAATTCTCATTAATATCGCTATCATGAGAATATGAATATGACATGAGTCTTAGGTTTGTCGGAATAAGATGTAAGCATTAAGGCACAAGGAGCCAGAATGACCTGAACACCTATTCCTTTTAATCTAGCAAGTTAACATAAGCATTAGAGCATAAATGCTAGAATGACCTGAATGTCTCTTACGAACAAACACACCAAGCATGCAAGAGTTCCTTCTTTTTCCAAAGATTTCTCGCAGTGACCCTTACATTCACTTAACAAGATGAGCATTTACAATTTCATTAGTAGCAAAAAGAAGTCACTCAAAAGACAAGGAGAAGAACCAACCTCACCAAAGCATCCATATAAAGGAGTCGAGGTACACATGGCCATCCAATACGAGATAGAGGCTCTTACAGATGGACACCCCTCTTAAATGAATTCTTTGGATCATTGGAACTAAACCAACAAGCAGAAAGCAAAGAAAGCAAAGCAAACAAACAAGCATTCAAAGAAAACAAAGCTCAGCAAGCCTCAAAGGAACACACATTTAGTTTAAGTTTCAGTTCAAGTTCGTGTTCAAGCGGATTGAAGTCGATTCGGAAAGATAACGTTCAAAGTTTCAATGAGATAATGACAGTAGGCAGATGTAATGAGAATCACTGGTGATTGATAAAAGGGAGAAATCCCGAAGAAGAGAGATCGAATGAAAGCTAGGTATCCGCAGGCAGGCATAGTGAGAACCACTAGCGACCAATGCTCAAAAGAGTTTCTGAAAGCGATAGGACAATGCCCCCTAGACCAGGCAGGTGCCCCCAAGTGTGAACCAGTTCCAATCAATGAAGAGTCGATGAAAACTCAAAGACAAGCGCATGAGCTAGCAAACCAAAGCAGGAAACAAACTAAAGCAGGAAAGCAGGAAAACAAACTAAAGCAGGAAAGCAGGAAAACAAACTAAAGCAGGAAAGGAAGGAAACTAAAGCAGGAAACTAAGAGCCAAGTGACGCTGAGATGAGATGTTACTTCAGGAAAACAAGAGGTGCCTATTTACCAAGTTTTCACCATCTTAGTAGAGATTCTATTTTTGCTACCATGACGCCTGTTTACCAGGTTTTCATCAATGGCACATTTTTCTCTTTTTCAATTTTTTTGTACTTTTCTCATTTTTTGATTTTTTTGTATTTTTTTGAATATCTCATTTTTTTGTATTTTTGATCTTTTCATTTCTTTTGTATTTTTCACATTTTCTATTTTTTTTTTTTTGTATTATCAAGGCGCTTGTTTACCAGGTTTTCACCAGGATAATAGATACATCAAAGCGCCTATTTGCCAGGTTTTCACTAAGATGATCATTTTTTCAGGACATTTTGCAATTTTTAGGATTTTTTCAGGATCAATAAATATGTACATGAGCACATAGAGAATGTCAACTATAGAACTTCTTTAGATGAAGAGCGTTGATGGGCTCTTTGAGTTTCTCTCCTTCAGAACGTAGTATTTGTAGCAGTAGGCAACCAAGAAGTTGTAGAATTAGAACCAGATGTTGTAGCAGTAATAGGAGAGCCAACCAGTAGTGTCCAACAGTCAAGAGATCCATAGTCAAGGAAAGATCACTTAAGTGAGACCCACAAATATCCTCATGGACACACCTTAACTCTTTGTCAGATTTCCCGCGCTCTAAATGCTTAGGAAGAGTACGTTCTAGATTTTCCTTAGTCATGTCATTAGCAATGAGGAGATGTTGATATGCACTTTGGGACAAGGCAAGATGGAGTGAAGAGGGTAAAGTATGAGAGGCAAGGGCGATGGAATGGAGGAAAGTATGAGAATTTTGGAAGCTCAAATGACAACTTTGATTTTTTCTTCTTTACTTTGAGGTGCTTTTGATGACAATGCCTATAGAATGGATTTCGAGATCCATTTTTTATTTTATTTTTTGGCTTTTGATTGTCTTCTTCTTTTTGAGGACCTTTGCGGTCTTTTGAACACCTTTGTTTCTTTCCTTTCTTCATAGTCACATATCGATTAGATAGGACATGGTGACCTTGAGATATAAGTGGATTCTCATTATTTTTGCTTTTATGTTGCACATCCAAGTTACTTCCAAAAGACTCAGGAATGGTGGATGAAAGAGGATTATATGACTGGTTCAGGTGGAGAGGTGGAAATGGAAGTGGACGGGCCACTTTTCTAGGAGATGAAGGGGGAAGAAAAGTCAATGGGATGGCCTCAAGTGCAAATATATCAATATCATCCTCATCATTCATGAATGCATTAGATAGATCAAGAAAGTAATCTTCCATAGAGCGTTGTTGATTGTGAGTCATCTTAGAAGAGTCAGATAAGTTTGGAGGAATATTATGTGAGCCTAACCAAGATGGTCTATTCCAAGAGTTAGGTCCCCTTTTAGGTGGTAAGAGTGCACGGATAGGAACCATTTCAATTCTGGATCTACCAATATTCCATGAAGCTGTAACAGAATGGGGTCTTACATACCCATGATTTGCTGGAGCAGTAGGAGTATAGCTTGGAGTAGATGGCCTAGGAGCCATAGGAATGATATCCACAGGAGGGTGGAAAGGATCATCATCAATAGCTTGATCTGGAGGATCATAACTTTCTCCTCTTTCTGAGTTGTTAAGACTAGCATATAAGTGCATAGCATCAACTGGTATTTCTGTAGTAGCATCTGAAATGGAGTCCCATTCAGCTAGAGACATAGTCGGAGGTAGACTTTCTTCATCACTATCATCTATCAAAGGAAACGTTTCTTCAACAGCAGGATCTTGTTCAGTAGTAGAAGTAGCAGAGTAATCTAGAATAGGCATATCTTGAGGCATACCCGAGAGAAGAGAAGCATCCAATAGTTTCTCCCAGTCAGTATGTGTGCCATTGGAGTTGGCAATAGTAGGAGTTTGTTCAATAGCAGAAGTGGTGGAACAAGCTAGAGTAGGCATACCCCATGTCATACCCAAGATAAGGGAAGCATCCAGCAGTTGCTCCCAATCAGTATGTGTATCATTGGAATTAGCAGTAGTAGGATTTTGTTTAATAGTAGAAGTGGTAGAACAATCTAGAATAGGCATACCTTGAGGCATACCAAAGATAAGGGAAGCATCCAACAGTTGCTCCCAATCAGTATGTGTGCCATTAGAGGCAGTGACATATTCAGTAGTAGCTGTAGTAGTAGAAATCTATTCAGTAGATTGTATAAAATCCTCCTGGTGAGGACCAAAATCATGTTCCTGAAGCACTTGAGAAGGTAGATAAGACTCTTTCTGGTAGTCTGAATCAGAATTTTGAACATTCAAAGATTTTTCATGTGTCATAGGCTGAATCTATGTTTCTTCATTATCTGAATCCTTGCATGAGTGAAAGCTGTAGCTAGGTTGGTCAAGCTCATTGCTCTGATAGCCAATACCAAATCTATCCTCAGAAGGTTCCTCATAGGAACGTGGAGATGGAGGGAGAGTTGTCAATGACAAGACGGACTCAATCTGATATTCCCCCATGCCAATATCTTTGATCTTCAAGGTCTTTTCTATTTCTTTTAGCTTAGCATCATAGAACTCAATGGACTCTCTATTGGCAGGAACAAAGCTGTCTGTTGTTTGGGTAAGCATCTTAGCAAAGCAAGTATTTAGGCTAGCACTATTGTTAATGAGGACGCGGGGGATATGCTTGGGACCTTCCATAACTTCAATGTGCAGGGAAGCATTATGTGGGTGGCTTAAGGAATGATCATCTTCTTTGGAAAAGCACAAATAGTGAGGCGAAGTTAAATGACCCACCATAGATTGGAACTGATTGAGATCAAGATCTTTGGGGATGTTTTCCTCAGTGAGGGCTTTATCCATAGATAGTTTTGGTCTGGATGTCAAAGGTTCGGGACCTTTGAGAACAATCTTTGCATGAGATCGAGGGATAGCATTCGCACAAGCTGGAGATTTTGTGGAGTTATACGAGGGAGACATAGGGCCTCACAAGACAAAGGGAGTTTTGGGTTTAGGAGTATCCTCACTCCTTGGAGCAATGATCATGTCACAGTGAGAGATCCAAGGTTTGTTTCTAGCAAATCTAGAAGGTGGTTGAGCTTTTGTCGTAGCCTTCTCAGTGGCATTGACTATTTGCATGCTAGAGCTAAGATTAAAGAAAGACTTCGAGGGTTTTGGCATGTTAGAGCTGAGATTGAAAACCAACTTTGAAGGTTTTGGCATGTTAGAGCTGAGATTGAAAACCAACTTTGAAGGTTTTGGATCTCCCATCTTGTTGGTAGTATTATGAGAGATCGTGAAAGAGTTGATAGGTTCAAAAGGATCAATAGGTTTAATTTTAGAAAGTGACCCTTCAGAGTCTTGCTGGTCTTCAAACAATGGGTTATAATATTCTTGAAATAGTAAGTCAGACTGTATCTAAAACAATGGATTGTAATGCTCTTGGAATGAGGAGGAATGTGAGGATCTCTCACAAAGTTCAGATTTTGCAATAGATTCGGAATGATCTATGTCTTGATTATGAGGTTTACTTTGATCTTGATCAACATTTTGAATGGGATAAGTCTTGCCACTTTGAGTCGTGACAGTCATAAATGAAGATGTGATGAGAAAAGATTCAGGATAGAGCTAGACTCTGTCTCTAAGATAACGAAAAGGAGATAAATGGCTAGAACAGCCAAGATGCAAGATGAACCTGGTACAAATTGTCAAAAAGAGATGGCTAGAATAGCCGAGATAAGACAATCGCAATGCAAGGTACAAGAGCACAACGAGATAAGGTAGACTAATGAGAGACAATACGAGTCAAAGCAAAGATCGATCGATTCCTAACTCAAGACAACCAGTTTCTGATGGTGAATGACAGGAAAATAGAAAACATATCATAGACAAAAAGGCAGATCAGATTTATGTCATTGATCAAGCACATAAGACAATAATCAAGGAGTTCAAACAAACAGTCTTCAAGCAATGGGTAAGGGACAAAGCAACCTTGCGCACGAACAAGAATAGTGACATAGTATTTCTACTCCCTAAGGACTCTACTTGTGTATGTTCTTGAGAATGTTTTAGCAGACACTTAAAATACAACAACATCCTAGCAAGTTGTCTACAAGGATATACATGGCTTTTCTAAAGGGAGTCCTCGATATACGCAAAGTACGTGAGGCACAAATCCATAGATGAGAAGAATTTGAAATCACACAGCCGGGGGGAGACGGTAACCCAAATCTCCTCCTTCACTTCTCAAAGGTATAAAGTTCTTTGAGGCTTAGCCAAGAGTGAAATCTAACTCATTCTCAAGAGAGGTGTCTTTGGATTCACCTCCCGATATTTATACTCCACCGTAACACAGGAGTTAAGGTCGTCCCTTGAGGTGATGAAATCCCCAAGAAGGCCTTCTAAAAAAATGAAAAGTAAGTAATTCTCTATCAAAAAGTATTGAAAAGCACTAAAGGTGGTGCATTTAACCCTTCAAGTAAATGTGAGGTGAGTCCACAAAGTGGTGCATTTAACTCCTCACACAAACTCAAAGTGAGTCCACACCCTAGAAAACAAGTGACTTCCAAAAAGCACAAAAGGGTTGCCAAGTGGAACAATTAACTCTTCTTTCCTATAGACCCCTCCCCTTTAATGTGGCGCTGGGATTGCAACCACAGGGCGAAAATGAGGGGCCGGTGGATTAGCGAGTCCAATAACCCAAGATAGCAATCTAGATCAATCACAAGTAATTTAAGACTGCTAATCAATACTACTCATAAGTGCAAGAGGGTTTGAATTATGGAATATTTAACTTTCCAAGTAAACATGAAGTGAGTCCACAAAGTGGTGCATTTAACTCTTCATGTAAACAAGGAATGAATCCATGCCCTCAATTACTCAATGAGATATTTTGATATTTGAAACCAAGAATTACTTAAGGTGTAAAAGACAAGCAGGCACTTAAACACAAACTTGTATGAAAGCAAATCTATTTTCATTCATTTCCCATTAAGAGCATCAATTAAAATGTGTTCTATGAAAGCATGTAAACACTCAAGCCAAACACATGAGAGGTTCAATTTTAATCCCAAAGTCCAAATTTTATAGAGATTTTAAGAACTCACCTTAGGTCCAAAGATCTGCAATCCAGCATTTAGCACACATTCGAAAGTATATAATCAAGACAAATCAATGGCAAACCGTAAGATATGTAACATTGTTGTCTTCAAGACAGTCTTTAAAGATTGATTTATTTGACCCATAAAATCACAATATTAAAATTTCTGGAAAAAATGAAGTTTTTATCCACCATCAAGAACTACTATTTCCCAAGATTACAAGGTCTTATGATTCAATTTGGTTCCCCAAACAATAACCTTTTCAGACTGCCATTTTTCTGTCATAAACCAGATTTAAAACAACAGGCCCTGCCTAGGGAGTCACATATCTTTCTCAAAAATAATTCAAATAAAACCAAACTAATTTAAAAGTAACTATTAATGAATCTAGTTTCCAAATATGTAAGCCATTTATTTTTTCCATTCATAAATCATTTTCTAGGAATAAATCATTGCCTGCAACTCCAATACAGACTGTTAAAAACTAGTTTTCACTCAAATGCCCATAACTTTCACAAATCTATATGAAAATGACTCAAACCAAAAGAAAATGAAATATAATTCATGTATCTTTCCAATGAATATTATTAGAGATCTTGATTCTTCATAATGTGTCCGTACCAAACATTTCAATCTGACTATATTCAAAGAATCTCAAATCTGCAAATACCCACTTTCACCAAAATGATCATAACTTATTCATTTTTTAATAAAAATGAACCAAACCAAAAGAATTAGAAAGAGGATTCATCATTATATCTATCCATTACTATATTAAAAAGTTTTCAAGCTGTAAATGGCCGTACAAGGCCTGAAACCAACACTAAAACTAAAAAAGAAATCAAGAATGAGGCCAGAAATTGATCTTTTCTGCCCCACTGTGGGTGCCAAAATGTGTGTGCTTGAATGTGACCTCTAAATCAACCACATACGCAACATATTCATTACTCTTATGGTCAAATTATGAAGAGAATATGAATTATTCAATCCAAAATTCATGAGGAAGCGACCTGTTGCCTCCTATGCAGGCGGGGGTGTATAATCGCTCTCAGATTGGAGAACCAACAACCATCAGACCGCTACTACAACGGAGGATTTTCCAAGAAAGCCATAAAGATGATATGCAAAGCTAGAATCAAACTAAGATGAATGCAATTAATCTAAGAATACTTTGAGAGAAATATGCAATTAATCTAAAGTACTTGAAAGAAAATATGAAATGCAAATTTTTTTAGTTGATTTTGGAATAAAAATTATCTTAATCTAAGAACAATTAAGTAAATTTAATCTAAATGAGAAATGCAATTACACTAGAATGAGAAATTAAACTAGTTGCAAATGAAAGCTTGAAATTCAATCAAAAATTCACTATAGTGCCTTTACTCTCAAAATTGTCCCTTTTTTCAATGAGAAGAAGAGGCTCATTAAATAGAAAAGCTCGGGAGAGGAATGAAGAGTTTCTTGATTTGAAACTCCTGACTCTTCATTCCCCTTTGAGACAAAAAGGTATGAATTATTTAATTAAAAGAATGAAATTTGCCACATGTGGGGAGTGACCTTTCGAGTAATTTGAATTATTAAATTCAAATAAAGAGGTGTCCATTCAATTTAACTAAATATTTATTAATTCCTTTCAAGGGTATTTAGCTAAAGGGGGTGGAGTTTAATTTAATTAAAAGTACTTAGGACTTCATAATTAAATTAACTTATCATAGAGATTATTTAGCCAAATAAAGTCTAGGACTTAGGAATTATTTTAGCGTTTGATTATTGCAATTTATGGTCTTTGCAATTGACATCAAGTCAAATTAAGTCAGATATGAGAGAGAAAATTGCCTAGGGAACTAGGATTTTGGTGATGTAAAATTGAGATAATGCACCAAAATTGATGAAATTAAATAGGTGCCAATTTTGGGGTATTACACATACCTTTCATCTTCCTTTGAATCATCTTTCATTGCAAAAAACACCACCTCAGTGTCATCATCTATGTCGGTGTCGGTGTCATTCTCTTCAGCAATGTAACATACCTTTTTACCTTTATTTTTGTGATCTCAGTTGTCTCTGTTGTAATGTTGGATATCTTTTTTGTACTGTCAGTTATCTCTATTATTTCTTCTACTATAGGTTCTACCTCTGGATCTGTCTCTTTCATTATTATCTTCTTTCATGTTTGGGCATCTAGCAACAATATGACCAACTTCTTTGCAATTAAAACAAGCTAAAGGTAATTTACCCTTATACCATCCTTTACCTTGTTGTAGTCTCTGGGCCATTAGTACTTCTAGTTCATCAAGCTCATCATCGGTATTGCTATCACTTTCATTCCTTATATTGTACTTACTACTAGATTTACTAATCTTAAGAGAAGACATAAAAGCATACTCAATAGTTGGTACATCAATGTTATCATAATTGTTTAACTCAAAAGTGGTTAACTTTCCAATCAGACTATCAAGAGTAAGTGTGTTATTAGGTGCAGACCTCATTTCATGAATTGCAGATATTCTAATTGCATATATAGGCAAAAGTGTTCTCAAAATATTACTTACCATAGTATCCTCCTCAATGATACCACCAGCTCCATGAATAACATTAACAACCTCTTTAATTTAGTTTAAGTACTCTACTATGTTTTCTCCTTCCTTCATTTTCATATCATCAAATCTACCTCTCAAGCTTTGATGAAGGGTGCTCCCCTTAATACCACAAACACATAACAGAAATAGAGAAACAACAACAATATGCAAGAACAGAAAATTGGCTTCTTATTATCTCGACAAATGTAGAATTACAAACTTTCAGAATTACAATATGCAAAGCCAGATGGGGATTCCCTTACAATATTCTGTAGGACAAAGCCTCGAATCAATACCCAGATCTACTACCCAAAACTATTCTGAACTGCCTAAGACAATAATATAGCCTTCCTTATATAGGCAATTTTCCACCGCCTGGGAAGGTTCCAGAATTTTAGCCAATAAGGCCGACCAACTTAGAATTATTTTATTTTACATTTTATTACATCATAGTCGGCTCAAGATAACCTTTGAAACCCAAACAGAAATTTTGAAGAAAATTATTTTCTGCCATTTCAGGTGACCCAACTTCCGAAGACCATAAGTCATCACCAGTTGACCCGATCGGCTATTATAACCCCATTTCGGAAACGCCACGAAGCGCTCTATAGGCTTGACCCGCGCAAACGCCCGTCACCCAAATTTTTGACCTCATCCGAGGCTTCTAAAGCTTTGAAAACTAAGTTCAAAATTTTTGTACCCTGCTGCCAATACCGAAAATTTTCAATATCTTCCAATATACACTTGATCTGGCAATGAAACTTTACTGGCAGACTTATATGACCAAAATGAACCTCCAAGAAAGAAATTAGATCATTCTGAGCACATACAAAAATTACCAAAAATAGTAACTTTCCATAAATAGCAGCTCTGCACTAAAATAGCCCTTATTGAATTCAAAAATAGAAATATTTTTGGGTGATGCAAGATTGCTCTTACACCCAGGATGCTCCTGCATCAGACACCCAGGGTAATTTGAGAAGTGACCCTGTCACGACTCAGGTGTGCAGAGGAAAACCAAGACGGTTAACCTCCTTCTTTGTTAGCCATGATGAATCTTCAATAGGTCGTCCTTTCCATTTGACCAAATACTCTTCATATGTCCTGTTCCTTGTACTTCTACCAACACGACTGTCCAGTATGTCTTCAATCTCCTTGATATCTGAATTGGTTGTTGGAATACTCCACTGTGCTGCTACAACCTCATCTTCAACACCTCCTTCATGATACTCTGTCAAATCTGAAATGTTAAACACTGGTGAAATATTCAGCTCACTAGGCAATTTTACCTCATATGCATTTCCTGAATCATGCTTCTTCAATATCTTACATGGTCCAAACTTCTTCATTTTCAACTTGTTATATGTACCAACTGGAAACCGCTCCTTCCGCAAATGAACCATGACTTCATCACCAACCTGAAATTCCTTATACCTCCTTTTCTCATCTGCCTTAGCCTTATACTGTGTGTTCATCTTGGCAATATGCTTCCTCACCTCCCCATGGATGTTCTTCAAGTGTTCTGCAAAATCCTCAGCTTCAGCACTACTTATTTCTCTTTTATCTATCTTTCTCAATTCAGATGCATTTCTTGGACTACTTCCATATACAATCTAGAATGGTGATTTACCAGTGCTCCTGTTGACAGAATTATTGTATGCAAATTCTGCCTGTGGTAAAATCAAATCCCATCCCGTTGGCTTATCTCCAACCAAACATCTCAGCAAATTTCCCAAACTCCTATTCACCACCTCTGTCTGTCCATCAGTCTGTGGATGATGTGATGAACTGAACTTCAAATCTGTCTTTAACTTCTTCCACAATGTACGCCAGAAATATCCAACAAATTTAGTGTCCCGATCTAAAACTATGGTCTTTGGCAAACCATGAAGTCTCACTACTTCTCTGAAAAATAATTCTGCTACATGAACAACATCATTAGTCTTCTTGCAGGGAATGAAATGTGCCATCTTTGAAAATCTGTCAACCACCACAAAAATTGAATCATGTCCCCGCTGTGTCCTTGGTAAACCAAGAACAAAGTCCATGCTGATATCCTCCCAAGGCTTCTCTGGTACAGATAATGGCTGATACAACCCTGTATTCTGCTTCACTCCTTTTGCCATCTGACATACTCTGCAACTTTGTACAAACTTCTTCACATCTTGCTGCAATTGTGGCCAATAATAATTCTCACCAACCAAAGCAAGAGTTTTATCATGACCAAAGTGTCCAGCCAATCCTCCACTATGCTTCTCCTTGATGAGATTCTCCCTCATAGAACTTCGTGGAATGCACAACTGACTCCCTCTGAATAGCATATCATCCTGGATGATGAAATCCAACCATTTCGTCCTGTCTAGAGTAATAGGTTCTGTACAAGCTTTCCAAGCTTCACCAAAATCAGGATCCTCTGGATACAAATTCTTGAGCTCCTTGAACCCAACCACTTCAATCTGCATTTCTGTCAGCAATAGTTGCCTTCTGCTAAGAGCATCTGCAACCCTATTAGACTTTCCACTCCTGTGTTTCAAAACAAATGTATAACTCTACAAAAATTCAACCCATTTCAAATGTCTTTGATTCAACTTTCCTTGACTATTCAAATATTGCAAAGCTTGATGATCAGTATACAAAACAAACTCCTTAGGAAGCAAATAGTGTCTCCACTTCTTTAATGCTTGAACTATAGCATAAAATTCTTGATCATAAACAGAATATTTTCTCTTGGCATCATTTAATTTCTCACTAAAATAAGCAACAGGTTTACCTTCTTGGCTCATAACAGCTCCTATTGCAGTACCACTAGCATCACAATCTACTTGAAACACCTTATTAAAATCTAGAAGTGCTAAAACAGGTTGTTCTGTAACTTTTTGTTTCAACAATTGAAAACTCTTTTCTGCCCCATTAGTCCACTTAAACTCTTTTCTATCCCCTCTCATTGTTTCAGTCAAGGGTCCACAAATACTGCTAAAATTTTTGATAAACTTTCTGTAAAAGCTAGCCAAACCATGAAAAGATCTTACCTCAGTAGCATTCCTTGGAGTAGGCCATTCAAAGATAGCCTGTACCTTCTCTGGGTCCATTTTTAGACCTTCTCCTGAAACTACAAACCCCAAATACACCAACTCTTTCTTCACAAAACTGCACTTCTTCAAATTAATCAACAATTTCTCTTCTCTCAGCTTCTCAAATACCATATGAATATGCATCATATGCTCCTCCAATGTCTTATTAAAGGTCAGAATATCATCTAGGTAAACAATGACAAACTTACCCAGAAATTTTTTCAGAACCTCGTTCATGAGCCGCATGAAAGTGCTCGGTGCATTGGTTAGCCCAAAAGGCATGACTAACCACTTATATAGTCCTTCCTTTGTCTTGAAGGCAGTCTTCCATTCATCTCCTTCTCTGATCTGAATCTGATGATATCCACTTTTCAGATCTATCTTTGAGAAATACACAGCTCCACTCAAACAGTCCATAATATCATCCATTCGTGGCAATGGAAACTTGTACTTGATTGTGATCTTGTTTATTGCCCTAGAATCTGTACACATCCTCCATTCTCCATTCTTCTTTGGTGCTAATACTACTGGTACAGCACAGGGACTTAGACTCTCACGGATCAATCCTTTCTGTAACAGTTCATGTACTTGTCTGTTCAACTCCTCACTTTCTGCAGGTGTCATTCTGTGTGCTGCCTTATTCGGCAAACTCGCTCCTGGGATCAAGTCCATCTGATGACTGATCTTCCTGACTGGTGGTAATCCATCAGGCACGTTATCGGATACAATATCTTGAAACTCATTCAACAAATCTGCAACTTCTACAGGAACATCTTCTACTTCCTCTTTACCAGCTTTTGGAATTAAAGCAAAACATACATGCTCATGCCTCATACTATCTAGGAAATTTCTTCCATCAACAAAATTTATCCTTGCAGTACCACATACCTTTTCTTCAGTCTCCTTC
Source organism: Chamaecyparis obtusa (assembly GCA_027943335.1). Lineage (NCBI taxonomy): Eukaryota > Viridiplantae > Streptophyta > Pinopsida > Cupressales > Cupressaceae > Chamaecyparis > Chamaecyparis obtusa. The sequence continues at coordinate 763,377 of BSBK01003840.1, forward strand.
AATGGTTTTAGCTTATGTCGCACTCCATCCTTTGTCAGGGAATAGGTATTCGCACGACCATCATGTACAGCACATCTGTCAAACTGTCATGGTCTACCCAACAACATATGACATGCATCCATAGATATGATATCACACAATACCTCATCTTGGTATCCGCCGATCTTGAACTTTACCGGGCACTGTTCACTGACCATGACCTTGTGGTCATCCTGCACCCAGGAAATCTGATATGGATGTGGGTGTTTCTGTCTCTTGAGCTTCAACTTTGTCACCATCTCTTCTGACACCAAATTGTCAGTGCTTCCACTATCGATAATCACATCACAGCATTTACCCTCACACTTGCATCTAGTGCGAAACAGACTCCTCCTTTGTTCAGGTTCATTCTCACCACTCAGCAAGACTCTTCTATTAATTAGCGTTTCTCCTTTTTCAGCATCTTCAGAATTTGATGATCTAGCATCTTCATCGACATGTGCAACTCTGGCCTGGCCTTCATTTCTCCTATCTATTCTGCCTTGGCGCTGAGGACATTCAAATGCCCTGTGACCTTCTTCTCCACAGTGAAAACATGTTCCACGGAAGCCACCTCTTCCAGATCCTTGTCCTCTTCCTCTCCCTCTTTGATCTCTATTATTCTGATCCTGGAAGTGATTGAAATTATTTCCTTGCTGATTCTGACTGCTACTGGCCTCATCCTTCTTTTTCGGATCTTCATTTCGGCCACCATATGACCGTCCACCAGATCGTCCACCGCGACCTCTTCCATTTTGTCTGCTCTCAAACTTCTTGTTCAGCTTTTCCTCTACTTTTAGGGCAAACTGGTATGCCTCTTCAATACTATTCATTCGAACCAGATTCAGCTCCTCCTGAATGCTTGGCCTTAACCCATTAAGGTATCGGGCAACTTTCTCCTTATCAGCTTCTGCATGGCCTGTTCTGATGAGAAGTCGATAGAACTCCTCTGTATACTCCTGAACAAATCTTCCTGCTTGCTTCAAACTCTACATTTTCTTCAGTAGGTCAAGCTCATAATCAACAGGAATGAACTGTCGCTTCAATTTATCCACCATCCGATCCCATCTCGTAATTTTCTCCTTTCCCCTTCTATTTCGCTCCAACTGAATCTCTTGCCACCATATCTTCGCATGACCTTTCAGTCTGGCCTTCACAAATTTGACCCTATCAGGATCCTCAACATCTTCATACTCAAAATATTCTTCACATTCATTGATCCAGTCGATCAATTCCTCTGGGTTAAGATTTCCAGAAAATGTAGGAACCTCAATCTTAGGTCTTTTCCCAATCTTGGAAATCGCCCGAAAAAGTCTTTCTTCCTCCTGGTTCACAATTTCAATTTCTCCTTCTTGATATTCTTCTTCGGCTTCATCCTCGCTTTCCTCTCTGACATTAAGATTCATTCCTCTGCGAATCTCTTCTTGCAATGCTCGCACTTGTCTCTGCAGCTCTCTAACCTCAGGTGTCACAACACCAGCTCTTCCGCCACGTTCCCTTCGTGGAGGCATTTTCACGATGCGCGCTGAAACCCTAGCCACGGTCCTGGTGCAAACTGTCTCACAGTCGGCGATCTGTTTACACGCTCAAGAAATCCTGCTCTGATACCACTTGATGAAGGGTGCTCCCCTTAATACCACAAACACATAACAGAAATAGAGAAACAACAACAATATGCAAGAACAGAAAATTGGCTTCTTATTATCTCCACAAATGTAGAATTACAAACTTTCAAAATTACAATATGCAAAGCCAGATGGGCATTCCCTTACAATATTCTGTAGGACAAAGCCTCGAATCAATACCCAGATCTACTACCCAGAACTATTCTGAACTATTCTGAACTATTCTGAACTGCCTAAGACAATAATACAGCCTTCCTTATATAGGCAATTTTCCACCGCCTGGGAAGGTTCCAGAATTTTAGCCAATAAGGCCGACCAACTTAGAATTATTTTATTTTACATTTTATTACATCATAGTCGGCTCAAGATAACCTTTGAAACCCAAACAAAAATTTTGAAGAAAATTATTTTCTGCCATTTCAGGTGACCCAACTTCCGAAGACCATAAGTCATCACCAGTTGACCCGATCGGCTATTATAACCCCATTTCAGAAATGCCACGAAGTGCTCTACAGGCTCAACCCACGCAAGCGCCCGTCACCCAAATTTTTGACCTCATCCGGAGCCTCTAAAGCCTTCAAAACTGAGTTCAAAGTTTCTGTACCCTGCTGCCAATACCGAAAATCTTCAATATCTTCCAATGTACACTTGATCTGGCAATGAAACTTTACTGGTAGACTTATATGACCAAAATGAACCTCCAAGAAATAAATCAGATCATTCTGAGCACATACAAAAATTACCAAAAATAGTAACTTTCCATAAATAGCAGCTCTGCACTAAAATAGCCCTTATTGAATTCAAAAATAGAAATATTTTTGGGTGATGCAAGATTGCTCTTACACCCAGGATGCTCCTGCATCAAGCTTTCAACTATGTCTCTCGTCACATTTGCATCACCACCGTGTACTAGGGAAAGTTTATCCCACATCTCCTTTGTTGTAGTGCAATCTTTGACATCCTCAAATTCAACATCAGATAGAGCAGAAACAATCTCCATCATAGTCATGTTGTGTTCATGTTGATCTTTCAATTGATCAAGAGTCAAAGGTCCAGTCAGTGGTTGAATGTAGCCATTGTCTAGTAAGTGTAATGCAGAATCTCCAATTCCAGATATATGAAATCTCATCTGACTTTGCCATGTAGAAAATTTGTTCTTGTTTAGCTTTGGCACTTCCCTCTTATACATCTTGTAATATTTTTTCTTAAGTCCTTAAAACTTCTATCAAAGCAACCTATATGCTTTGATACCAATTGTTAGAATAACTAAGAGGGGGGTGAATCAATTAGATTAGTTACCCTACAGTCCCAAATACAAAGATCTAACACTCAAAATAATTTCAATAAATTTTGCAGCTCGGTAACATAAACTATCAAACTGTCTGTGCCTTTTACCGATTACCAATTAATTAACTCACTATGATTACCGACCAAATCAAATATGCAGTATGTAAAGTATGACAATAAAAGAAGCATCATAGAAACGCAACACAATGATTTAATGTGGAAACCCTGCTAAGGGAAAAACCACCTGGGACCGGTAACCCAAAATAATTTTCACTGTTCTGAAGTGAGCTCGGTGAAGAGCCAACCCTGTTAAAGATTACAAACACACTGTTAGGTGTGACCTTGTTAGAGGATTTAAGACTAATAGTTAACTTTCGACCAGCATTGACTATGGGGTCAATAAGATAACAATGTACATTCCTTGAATGACATAGGGGCATAACATAAGATGGTTAAGTCCACTCGATTAGGATATTTTCTGTATCAATGGTTAAACTGAAACAATAGTTGATTTGATTACAATACAACTTAATTTGTATATGTTCAAATCTATTCTAAGCTCATACAAATCCTATGATCAATATTTCAATTCACTTCCTTAACTTACTTTCACTCGGTAATAGCTCTTTGACGCTCGATAATGTTCTACAGTTCGGTTCTCCTTCAACCAGTCTGATCAAGCATGCATGAAACTATATTCACACGAAATCTTTGTAGTCTTCTTTCTTCTGACATGTTTCAATAAAGAAACTCATATCTCTTATATAGACAGATAAACCATTTTCATATCAACCATCAGATTTTTCTACTTATTCTTCTTCATTGATTTTTCCTTTTAAACCTTCCTTGATAGTTGTGTCAATAACACATTTCAATTCCATCCTTTAGATCTTCTCCGAATTTTTTCAGTGGTGGATCTCATAACAAAATTTATCCTTAATCTCAAAATCATAACAATTTTCAGCTCATCATTTTTTGTCAGCTAAACTAAGCATTTAATACTTTCATCCATACTCGATTAACAAAGAAATACGTCAGTGAATACAAGCTCGGTTAATACAGTCGCTCAGTATACACTACACTGGCTCAGTTTATACTGAAGTCTTCATTTACTGACCACATTGTCTTGTACAATTTTGCTTCCTTCTTCATTAAAGATTAATGCAACATAATCAAGTCAATAATATGAGATCATAGACTCATCAATAAGTTACCCAAAGTATTCCTTGTCCTCATCTGTCATATCCATCTTTCTCCATGTAGATATCTCAGTTCTTCATCTTTTTTTCTCTTTTTACAGATGTTTAGATGTTTGTAACTTACATGATAAGTACTGACAAAACTAGTTGAGATCAATGACAACATAGTGGCTGGTTTAATTATATTACATGTCATTTTAGTAACTCGGTGATCTCTAATCACTAATCTTAAAGTAATTTAGGTATTCAATCAGTTGTAGATCATCATTTGTGTTCTAATATTTGGATAAGAATTGACTAGTTGACTTGTATACATATTTGCATGCTACTAACCTGCCAGGAAAAAGGAACAGTTGGAGGGTGGATCAACTGCATTAAAGAATAAATGTTGAAGTTCTAACTATGATGGAGAGAGCCATCATAGCACCAACTATCATGTCACTACTATGGAGGAGCCACCATCCCAAAAAATATAGGAAACAACTCTGCTACATTTTCTCAGTGCTCATTATTCTGTTGAATCAGTTATCCAGACTTTATTGTATTCTGTCGTGGGTTGTTATATTTCCTTCTTCTATGGTTAAACTTAGTCAGAACTTAACTTCATGCTTTCAATAAGTGTCAATCCTCTATATAAAGGGATTTTATTGGTTATTTGTGTAATGTGAGAAATACATACGATTGTTGTGTTTAGCATAGCAGAGATACTCTTTTTATTTTTCATGTATTGCTCCATTACTATGTAATTAGTTTATGATAATATAATGAAAGAGTAATTTTGAGTATATTATGTGTTAGTAGTTAGCAAAAGCCAACCAAGGGGGCCCACTTGGGAGATGGAGTAGATTAGAATAGAGTAGAATTATTTTCTGTATTTCCCATGTTTTCAAGTAGAAGTTACTATTTTACTCCTGCAGCATCATTACTATGAATGTTCCTGCAATACTTGCAAAGATAAACATAGTGAATGCTTTGAGTTGTTAAAATAGGCTTAGGTTAAGTTTATACACTCTCAGCAGTAATTTCATTAAGTATTTAAGTGTTCTTACTTTCCTATAGCAATAGCATAAGTTTCTTTCATGCACTTTATCTTCCCGTAGCATAGGTAATATGACTCTTTCAAGGGCTTAGTGCACAAACCCTATTGTCCCAGTTAAAGTATATGTCCTTGGGTTGACAATATAAATGTATTTCATGATGGGAAAAGTAATCCTTAGTATGAATACATTATTCCTAAGAGATACATTGGCATGATTATCATTACCTATTGTGAGACTATTCATTTTTGGCACCATTGTCGAGGATGGTGTCAAACTAAGAACCTTAATGAGTCATTCATTTTTAAGATAGTTTTCTATTCTTAGTCTGATGCAGTCAAGGATGGAGGATCTAATTAAGGCCTTTCCAAACTTGCAGCAGAACCACAACAGAGTGGAATTCAACAACAATATCACCAGATCTGATATAAAACTAGAATCTTTATTCATAAACTCACTGATTACATGCAATGTATCAAGCTGTAAGGCCTTCTTGATTATGAACAAATACAAAGTAGGTAACAGTCTACAAGATCTTGCAGGATCCAAATCTTTTCACAACTTCACTACTCAGCTAGTCTAGGTTTGCAACAAGACAGGACACTGGTAGGGATCCCAAGAAAGATCTAAACTTGTACTCACAACTTCCAAGCAATCTCCCTGTGCCTAAACTCACAAGCTACTAACTTCCACTTCCTTCTGATGATACCCTGAACAACTACCCAAATATCTTATGAATACTCATCCTCAGCCACAAGTCGGCTAGATAAAATAATTAACTCCTATGAACAATTATTAAATTGCAAAACATCAATCGACTTACAAAATAGCCTTACAATAAATAAATTCTCCAAGATGGCCCCAAACGGTCATCAAATCAGCATAGAAGAATGCAACACACTAGATCTAGGTCCCCACACATCCAATGGTCAATCCATAACATGAGGAATGCAACCCAAATTAAATTCACTAGTCGGCCAAGCCGATTCATCCAAATAACCAAGTCGGTCTGCAAGAACACCAAGTGCTAGAGAAATAACTGAGCGCTAGAGAACCAACCACGCCAAGCATTACTGAGCAATATAGTTATTGCCAAGCACCAAAAGAAAATGGTGCCTTTAGTTACCAAGCATTCTTTAGAGACCGAGCACCCTGGTAACCATAGAAACCGAGCAACCAAACTCCAAAACTGAGCAAATACTTCACCAACTAAGATCAAAACTACTAATCTAACTTCAAAACAAACATATTTTTGGTTGATACAGGATTTTCAAGAATCCTAGGATGCTCCTACATCAGACACCCTAGGTTAAGAATATTTTCTCATAAGGAAATCAGGAATGCCTTAAGGGAATCAAAAAAGGTATGCCATATCTAATCTTAACCAATATCTCCTCTTGCCCTTCATCCCAAGTTGTCTTTACTTCATCCATTGTCCCTTGCAGTAAGTTTTCCTACTTCCTAGTTCTCTTATCTTTCTTGTCTGCAACTGATAACAACTAACTCTGACCATTCCTTCCACTACTGACCATATCAACACCTCGGTAAACACCATCCTCTCTAGACTCTTCAATCAACTTGGCATCATCCATATCTCTCTGTCTCACAAATTTCATCATCTATTGTACTATCTCTGTTAAAAAGACCATCTACCTCTTAATCTCCACAAACTCTTCAGATATATCATTCTCCTTCTCTTTCAAACTAAGATTTGTAGGAATAGGTTCATCAATCCTTTGCTCCTGAGGTTTGTCACAAGGACAACACCTAATAACTCCACATCCCTTAGCCCCTATCTCCTATAAAGGTAATAGTTTATGTCTAGATCCTTCATGCCTAACCACATAGGTGTTTGCACAACCATCAAACAAAACATTTCTATCAAATTGCCAAGGCCTACCGAGCAACAAATGACAAGAATCCATAGGCAATATATCACATAATATCTCATCATGATAAGATCCAATCTAAAAATTAATCAAGCATTGTTCTTCAATCCTAAACTTAGACACATCTTGTATCTGTAAGAATTTTCCTAAGGCAAAGAATAAAATCCAAGATCTAGAAGCTCAAGAGATAGCACAAGAGAGATAGGAAAAATAATCAAATAATTGATTATAGCCAATTGAATTGATTACAAAGTAGGAGTGCTTGAATATATAGGCAATACAATAAGACTACATGATAAGGAGATGATAAGATATCACCCACACAAGGTGGAACCACATGTCCACCAAAGGTGGATCATCCTCCATCATACATCAAAGTATGTGCAACATGTGCAACAATGAGAGGATGATAATGTGATAAGAGCACTAAAGGTAGATCTCACACACAAAGAGGTATGTGATGACAACTATCACACCTAAAGTGGAAATTCTCCTAACCATGTGCTAAAATAAAATGCAAACTCCTAAGTGTCACAATGAAAACTAATATGCAAATGCATTATCCTAAGTAAACTTAAGTAAAGTGTAATTATTAAATACTTAATTACACTAACAGTATCCAACTAATCTGATAAGGATTAGGATGCTTCTTTCTTTCCAAATTTAACTCATTAACCATTTCTTCTAAAACAAAGTTCTCAGAACTGCCACCATCAACTATGACATTACATACCTTATCCTTGCACTTACATCTGGTTCTGAACAAATTTCTTATTTGCACTGGTTCCTGGACACATGTATCCAATCTCCTAGTGATCAGAAATTCACCCTTCTCTGCAACATTCACAATGTCTTCTTCAGCAGTTAGTGCAACTCTTTTCTTAGGACATTGAAAACTTATATGACCCGCTTCACCACATTGATAACAAGTACCGGTGAACTCATTATTCCACCTTCCTCTCTATCTAGTATTGACATTCTTAGTGACTTGACCACTGCTAGAACCCACATCAGTATTCTTAGGATTCTCTACCACTTTACTTTCAGAAACTGTTTCACCAGTCTTACCACCACCTTGGTTCCTATTGTTTTGTCTTCCTTCAAACTTCTTATTCAGCTTCTCTTCAATCTTCAATGCCATCTAATAAGCATCTCCTATTGTTGTCATCCAAACAGCAAGTAACTCTTCTTGAATACTAGGTCTCAAACCATAGAAATACCTAGCAACCTTCTCTTTATAGTTTCAGAATGACCAGTCCTAATCAGGATTCTGTAAAACTCCTCGGTATACTCCTGCATCAATTTGTTAGTCTACTTCAAGGCTTGCATCTTATTAAACATGTCTAATTCATAATCCACCAGAATGAATTGCTTCTCCAACTTGTCAACCATTTGGTTCCATTTAGTGATCTTTTCCTTTCCTCTCCTACTGCTTTCCAATTGAACTTCCCTCCACCAAATATTTGCATGACCCTTCAACTAGTCTTTGCAAATCTAACCCTATCAGGATCTTCTATTTCTTCATACTCAAAGTATTCATCCATCTCATTAATCCAATCAATCAACTCTTCTGGCCTAAGGCTTCCAACAAATGTAAAAACTTCAATCTTAAGTTTTTTCCCAATTTTAGACATAGCTTTCAGGATTCTATTTTCTTCAAGATCTCTAGCTTCTTCTACAACTTCTTCAAAATGATTTTCTTCCTTAGATTCATCATCACTACCTTCCTTTGGTGTAGCCTTCTTCTTTCTCAATTCCTCTTGCAGATCTTACATTTGTTTCTGCAAAGCTCTAAAATCATCAAGACTGAATTCTCTAGTAGCTTCCTCCTCTGAGATCTCACGAGCTCTCCTCAGAGGCATATTCAATCCAAGATCATGGTGTAAACTACCTCTCCTTCAGTGATCTATCCACACATACAAGATAAAATTGCTCTGATACCACCTAATGTAGTCAAGGATGGAGGATCCAATGAAGGACTGTCCAAACTTGCAACCAAACCACAACATAGCGGAATTCAACAACAATATCACCAGATCTGATATAAAATTGAAATCTTTATTCATAAACTCACTTATTACATGAAATTTTCCCTTTCTAATTTTTATATCATATTTAATTCCTCTAATCATATTATTAAATCAAACAATCAACACTTTGAAAGATTATGCAATTTCTCAATAAAACCCAAATCAGGTATGCCCGAAATAGTGCCAAAAACTTCACAGCTTCACATATTATTGATAAATCTGAAAGTAGAAATTTTTACAGAAATTTCACCAGCATAATGGCCTAAAAATTGACATTTCTAGATCTATATAGATTTTACACAAAAGCTCCCAAATGGAGGAGAAAAACAATGCTCATCGGGCTCCCGAAAACAACTCAAAATAGCCCGAAAACACCATAAAACACTAATAATCTATCATAGAAGTATAAACATGACCCAAGACATATTTTCAGCTCTGTTTTAACATCAAAATGTTTGCAATACAACAGAAAACTAAACTAATATGAAATACTCAACCGGAAACACCAAACTCTTACAAGAAACGCACGTGAAAATTCACAAATTTGCACTGTTCAGCACAAGGGCAAACTCTGCATGAGCTTCCACATGGAATGGCCTCAAACTCCCATCTTTATCCTTATTAGAAACCTTCAAACTCTCATCTTTAGGTCTCCTTCTCCACAGGTTTGGCAGCCTCTGAAGAACAACAAAGCAATGAGCAAAAATTAAGTTCTAGAATGAGCCCAAAATGCCTCCAAACCCCTTTAAAAAAGGGCATAACCCTAACTCACGACCAAGAGGGGTCAATAATACATATTTTAATAATAATTATCATTTATTAATCCATTGGTTTCCAAATATTAGCCCCTTTTCCCGAAACTTCACTTTTTGAGCCTGCTAGCCTTAGCAAAAGTTATTATTTTTAATTATTTGAAAAGGGGACATGGCAAGTCCTCCCTTCCAAATATTGCTTGTCCTCAAGAAAAGAAGGTTGGGATGCTCAAGATTATGTGCTCCTTCACAAGTTTCATCCTCCAATGGTAATCCTTTCCATTTGACCAAATGCTTTGTGATGCTCCTATTTCTCAATCTTTTCTCTCTTGTATCCAAAACCTCTTCTGGTATTAAGACTAATTTCCCTTCATCATCAAGAGGTGGTAATTCTATAGATACTATGGTTTTCTGGCCTAGAACCTTCTTCAGGAAAGAGACATGGAAAAAATTATGTATTTTTCTGTTTGGTGGGAGCTCCAATTCATAAGCTACCTCTCCTACCTTCCTGATGATCTTATAAGGCCCATAGAACCTTGGCTTGAGCTTCTCTTCCCCACTCCTCTTCAAGGTGCTTTGCTTATATGGATGCAACCTAAAAAATACCAAATCTTCCACCTTAAAAGATCTTTCAGTTCTTTTCCTATCAACGTACAACTTTTGTTGGTTTTGTGCATGTTATAGATTATCTTTGAGGGACCTTATTATGTATTGGCTATGCTTAATGAAATCACTTGCTGCAGGTACTCTACTATCTAAATGTGCTAGATCAACAAAGGAAAGGGCATCATAACCATAAAGAGAATGAAAAGGAGGCATACCAATAGACATGTGATGAGATGTATTGTAACAATACTCCCCTAGGTGCAACCATTTCACCCAAGCATGTTGTTGATTTGAAACATAGTTCCTCCAATATCCCTCTATCCATTTATTAACTATCAAAGTTTGTCCATCTGTTTGAGGGTGATAGCTATTACTAGGAGTGAGTTCAATTCCTGCCAAATGTAAGAGCTCCTTCCAAAAAGAGTTGAGGAATCTACTGTCCCGGTCACTGACAATGTTTCTAGGCAAGCCATGTAACCTGAAAATTTCCTTGAAGAACAATTCTGCCACTTGTGATGCCTTGAAATCAAATGTGATGGGAAATAAATTTGCATACTTAGTTAGTCTATCTACCACCACATATATGCAATCCTTACCTTGAACCTTGAGAAACCTAGTGATGAAGTCCATGGAAATACTTTCCCATTTTTGTTCAAGAATAGGAAGTGGCTGCAACAACCCTGCAGGAAAAATTTGCTCACTCTTATTTTGTTGTCATACCATACATTCCTTAATGTGTTTAAGGACATCCTCCTTCATACCCTTCCATGCAAATAGCTCTTGAAGTTTCCTGTATGTCTTGAAGTATCCTTGATGACCATCCAAAGGTGTGTCATGAAAGCCCCTCAATATCCTCTCCTTAGTTTTTTATCCTGGCACTAAGAAGATCTTGTTCTTGTAATAAATCAATTCATCAACAACCTTGTACCTGTTATCATCCACTAACTTATCCAAAATCTTGGTGGCAAAGGAATCTTTTCTGAAATTATGGAGACTTTCCAATTAGCAAAGATAGATGTTAAGGAACACAAAGTGGGCTTTCTTGAGAGAGCATCAGCAACCACATTATTCTTTCCTTTCATGTATTCAATATCAAAATCATAAGCTTGCAATTTGCTTACCCATTTTTGTTGATGATCATTCAAATCCCTTTGGTTCAAGAAGAACTTGAGGCTATTATGGTTTGTCTTTACAATGAATCTCCCACATACCAAATATTGTCTAAACTTATGAAGCGCATGCATGATTGCCAACATTTCCTTATCATAGATGGAGTAACTTTTCTCTGATTGATTTAATTTTCTACTCTCAAATGTCATTGGATGTCCCTTTTGAGTTAGGATAGCCTCTATACCTTCTCCAAAAGCATCACATTCAACAACAAAAGGTAAAGAGAAATCTAGAATTGCAAGCACAGGGCATGACCTCATTACATCCTTAAGCTTATCAAATGTTTTTTGTGCCTCTTCTGTCCAAATAAAAGCTCCTTTCTTTGTCAATCAGTCAAGGGGGAAAAAAGCTGAGAAAATCCCTTGACAAATCTCCTATAGTAGCTACACAACCCGAAGAAACCTCTCAACTGTGTAAGATTAGTGGGTGGAGGCCAATCCAAAATTGCCTGAATTTTTTGTTGATCAACTTATACTCCTTTAGAACTTATAATATGTCCCAAATATAGGATCTCCATCAAACCAAACTCACATTTAGATAGCTTAGCATAGAAGGATTGCTGCTCCAAGATTCCCAAAATAGTGTCTATGTGCTTTAGATGTTCTTTCCATGTTATACTGTAAATCAAGATATCATCAAAAAATACCAAAACAAATTTTTGAAGATGCTTGTTGAATACCTTATTCATACAAGATTGGAATGTTGCTGGTGCATTAATGAGGCCAAATGGCATAACAAGAAATTCAAAGTGCCCATAGTGACATCTGAAAGCAGTCTTTTCCACATCTTCCCTCCTCATGCGGATTTGATGGTACCCTGATCTTAAGTCAATTTTTGAGAAGTATACAGCACCATGTAACTCATCAATGAGTTCATCTATGTGTGGTATGGGATACCTATTTTTTATGGTCTTCTTGTTTAGATCCATGTAGTCTATACACATTCTCATTGTACCATCCTTTTTCTTGACAAGTACCACAGATGATGCAAATGGACTAGAGCTAGGCCTTATGAATCTCATGTCCAAGAGTTCCTTAATAATTTTTTCTATTTCTTCCTTATAACCTCTTGGATGGTGGTATGGAGTTGTTATAACTGGTTTGGCACCCTTTTCTAACTCTATAACATGCTCAAAACCTCTATCTGGTGGTAATCCCGGAGGCAAATCATTGAAAACTATACTATGCTTATCAAGAATATTTTGAATTTCAAAATGGAAATTACCTTGATTCTTTTGAGAGCTTGTTGGATGGATTATGATTCTTGCTGCCCATGCTACTTGTCCTCTTCAAAAAGTCCTCTCCATCCTCTTTGCAGTGACCACCTTAGGTGCTCCATTCGATAAGCCTCTCAATAAGACTTATTTCCCATTGGAATCAAATTTAAACTCCATAGTTTGATGGTTCATGTAATAGCCTCCAATAGAGTGCAACCATTGAACACCCAATACAAGATCTGTCTCCCCAATGTCAACAACATAGAAGTCATCACATAACTCATAATCTCCTAAGGTCATCCTGAGTTGTTTCACCACCTGTGTGCAAGGCATAGTGAATCCATCAACTACAGTAACATTGAATCCCTCAAAATCTTCTGCTTTAATCCCTCTTTTCATGACAAATCCCTCATCAATAAAATTGTGAGTTGCCCCACTATCAAGAAGAACTGTCAACCTTTTCCCTACTAGTACCCCTTGAATTCGAAAGGGATGGTATCTTGGGACTCCTAATAATGCTGCTAAAGTGCCATCCTTGTTGATTTCTTTTTCTTTCTCTTCTTCCTCCTCCTTAGTGTCATGAAATTCCTCATGCTCATCTGAATCAGATTCTGAAGCAACTTCAATATAGTGCACTTGACCTTTCCCCAAACATCTGTGTCCTAGAACCCATGGTTCTCTACAAGTGAAATAAAGCTTTTTCCTTCGTAATTCACTCCTAGTCTCTTCATCTACCTTCTTTTTTGCTACATTTATCACATTCTTTGGTGGTGGTGCTAGAAAAGTCTTTTTATGAAAATTCCCCTTATGTTGCCAAAGATTTGGGGGTTTTTGATGAGTGACTAGTTTCATAGGCACACAAGTTTCAAATTGCAAGCTTCTTTTGATAGCTTCCTGTAAGGTTGAGGGTGAGAAAGCCTTAACCAAACCCTTAATAGAATCTTCCAAACCATCAAGAAAAAGATAAACAATCCTCTTTTCACTCATATCAGGTACCATAACAGCCACTTTTTGAAACTCTTCTACATACTCATTAACTGATTTGGTTTGCCTCAACTTTGACAATTCTTTAAAATACTCTTCATCATCCTTGAGATCAAATCTATCTATCACTCTTTGACTAAAATCATCAAATGTAGTTACCTGATCATGACCTTGAGTAGTCATTCCATGATACCACCAATCATAGGCTGCATCTTCCAAGTGTAGACTTGTGAATTGAACGGCATCATTCTCCTTCATGGGGTTAAGTGTGAAGAAGGTCTGTAATTTTTGTAGCCATGCTCTAGCTGAAATTTTATTTGTTCCATCAAAAGTAGGTGTTGTAAACTTGCTTATTTTATTTTTGAGCTCTCTTCCACTTATGTCCTACTCCCTCTTGTACTCTTTCTTGGGCATCAAAGTGTTCATCATATCCACATATTCTCTAAAAGGAACCAAACTGTGAAAGTCATCATCTAAGCCATTGTAAGTAGCTCTTAATGCAATCAAGTTACCTGTAACCTCTTCCATAGGACTAAGGGATAGATTTGGTACTGGTGGCTCATCTACATGAAAGAAAATAGTTTTTGTTGATTTAGAGGGTGTGGGTTTCAGATTTCTTGGCTCCTCTAAAGTGCTCCCTCTCTCATTAGTAGATACAACTCCTTGGAGTTTTTATGTCAATAATCGCAAAGCTTCTCTAGTTTCTGCCAAACTATCCACTATTTGCTTTTGAGTGTTCTGGCTGGAAGAATTTTTTTTCCATCTCATCCAGGTCAGCCATACTTTTTCCTTCCTTTTATTTTTTTCTTTTATTTTCAATTGGAGGTTTGATCAAAATTTCTTTATTCTTTTCTCACTGCAAATATCTCTTTTCTCTTTCACTTAGTTGCATACAAACTTCTACAAACCCTCAGGCTGGCAAGATCATAGGTCTAATACCACTGAAATATCCTATTTCTATTTTTTATATCATATTTAAGTCCTCTAATCATATTATTAAATCAAACAATCAACACTTTGAAAGATTATACAATTTCTCAATAAAACCCAAATCGAGTATGCCCGAAATAATGCCAAAAACTTCACAGCTTCACATATTATTGATAAATCTGAAAGTAGAAATTTTTACAAAAATTTCACTAGAATAATGGCTTACAAATTTACATTTCCAAATCTGTATAGAGTTTACACAACAGCTCCCAAATGGAGGAGAAAAACAATGCTCATCGGGCTCCCGAAAACAACACAAAATAGCCCGAAAACATCATAAAACACTAATAATCTATCACAGAAGTATAACCACGACCCAAGAAATATATTCAGATCTATTTTAACATCAAAAAATTTTCAATATAGTAGAAAACCAAACTGATATGAAATACTCAACCGGAAACACCAAACTCTTACAAGAAACACACCTGAAAACTCACAAATTTGCACTGTTCAGCACAAGGGAAAACTCTGCATGAGCTTGCACATGGAATGGCCTCAAACTCCCATCCTTAGCCTTCCTAGAAACCTACAAACTCCTATCTTTGGGTCTCCTTCTCCACAGGTTTGGCAGCCTCTGAAGAACAACAAAGCAATGAGCAAAAATCAAGTTCTAGAATGAGCCCAAAATGCCTCCAAACCCCTTTAAAAGAGGGAATAACCCTACATCATGACCAAGAGGGATCAATAATACATATTTTAATAATTATTATTATTTATTAATCCATTAGTTTCCAAATTTTATCCCCTTTTCCCGAAACTTCACTTTTTGAGTCTGCCAACCTTAGCAAAAGTTATTATTTTTAATTATTTGAAAAGGGGACATGACATTACATGCAATGTGTTGGGTTGTAAGGCCTTCTTGGTTATGGCCAAATACAAATCAGGTAAAAATCTACAAGATCTCATAAGATCCAAATATTTTCACAACTTCACTACTCAGCTAGCCCAGGTCTGCAACACAGCAGGACACTGGTAGGGATCCCAAGAAAGATCTAAACTTGTACTCACAACTTCTAAGAAATCTTCCTATGCCTAAGATCACAAGCTACTAACTTCCACTTCCTTCTGATGATGCCTTTAAAAACTACCCAAACATCCTATAAATACTCATCCTCAGCCACAAGTCGGCTAGATGAAACAATTAACTCCTATGAATAATTATTAAATGCCAAAACATCAGTCAGCTTACAAAATAGCCTTATAATAAATAAATTCTCCAAGATGGCCCCAAACAGTCATCAGATCTGCATAGAAGAATGCAACACACTAGATCTAGGTCCCCACACATCCAATGGTCAATCCATAACACAAGGAACATGACTCAAATTAAATGCACCAATTGGCCAAGCTGATTCATCCAAATAACCAAGTCGGTCCGCAAGAACAGCGAGCACTAGAGAAATAACCGAGCACCAGAGAACTGACCACGCCAAGCATGACCGAGCAATGTAGTTATCATCAAGTGCTAGAAGCAACCGATGCCTTTAGTTGTCAAGTGTTCTTCAGAGACCGACCACCCTGGTAATAATAGAAACCGAGCAACCAAACTCTAAAACTGAGCAAATACTTCACCAACTAAGATCAAAACTACTAATCTGACTTCAAAACAAACATATTTTTGGTTGATACAGGATTGCCAAGAATCCTGGGATGCTCCTACATCATAGTCACTAGTTAGTAGTTGTGAGCTTTCTTCACAAGGTCATTAACTCACTTGCATGCATCGAAGAAGGTGAGATGTTCATGGTAGATTTCTTCCAAAAGAAAATGTTAATCTGAACAAAGAATTTGAAGAAATTGAGTTACCATTTGTTGATGCAAGTCTTAAGTTTGTTGCATCACCTTCAACAGAAGAAGATCCTTTTGATCCATTTGACCTTCGCCCTTTTGTAGAGATATTAGCCAATTTCCTTAATAGCTCTACTACAAGACCATCTATTAGCCAAAGCCTTTTGGTTAAGAATACTTACCAGTCGTAGTTTCATTACCTAGAACCTCCAGTAATGGCAGCTCCTACCTTTCCATTTCCTATTCCAAGCCTTATCAACAATCCTAATCTCAAGAACATACCTGGTTCGACCCTTCCAAAGTTTTATGGCCTTATTACTAAGGACCCTAACACCTTTTTATTCAAATTTGACATTTTGTGTCAAAGTTTTGACTACAATTCTGATAGTCATAAGCTCAAGTTGTTCCCAACAACATTGAAGGAGTTAGCTCTTAGATGGTTCATGGGATTAGGAGAGAATGTAGTAGCTACTTGGGATGAGATGCGCACTCTGTTCTTGGCCAAATACAAGGAATATTGCAAAGGTGGTGACTCAAGAGGAGATGACATGTTCCAAATGTCACAGAAAGAGGATGAAATTTTGGAGGATTATATTTCGTGCTTCTTGTACAACTTGTAGAAGAATACACAACATGTGTTGGAGGAAGATTCTCAGAAACTCCTTTTCTTGAGAGGAGTAAATGATAATTGTTTGGAAGCATTAGACCTTATGGCTAGGGGAGACATATCTCAATCCACATGGGATGAGCTCAAGAAAATCTATCTTAATTATTCAAGGTCGACTATGAAGAAAGGGAGAGGATTTCAACACACAGTTGCCAAAGGAAGTGGCTCCAGTATTTCCAAGATAGAAATCTCAAACCTGCTATCAAACTTCAAGCAAGACATCATTAATGATGTCGCTACACACTTGGACATGATGAATGCCAAGAAGAAGCATGCAAACATGGAGGCACAACTCACTGAATACTATCCCCATTTCTGCAAGCAAAAGAAGGATTGTCAATGCAAGTTGGTCATGAACTTGGAGAATCGGCACCTTCCAACTAAGTATTTAAAGATAGAAGGAGAGGATGAGCAAGTGTTCTTTGTTGCTCAACATCGGCTATGGGCCATGAGACAAGGTATGCCTCAAGATCCTTTGAAAATTTCAAATCCTTATAATAATTAGTGGCAAAACTATAATGTCCAAAACCCTCATCAGTATGCTCAATCTACTTGGAATAATGCCTGGCCCAATAACCAACAAAACCAGTAGTTTAATCCATAACAACCCCAATGGCCACAACCTCCAAATCAATGGCAGTCACCACAAGGGAATTTTCAACCCACTAACTAGTGGAGAGGACCTCAACAATGGCCTAATTAGAATCCTAGGTATCCACCTTTTCCACCTCCAGTGAATCCACCTATAATTATGCTACCTCCTACAAATACGGGTCCTCCAAAGAAGACATAATTACCTGCTCACCCACAACCAAATCCAACTAGTCAACCACAGCAACAGAAAATGTATGTTATTAATGTGTAGTAGTACCCTTCTTATGCACTCAACATAGCTGATATACACCTAAGATTAGGTACTACTCTGCATGCACCTGAACCCCCTCTCATCACAGAAGTTCCAAACCTTCCTACAGCATCAGTACCACTTTCAGAGAATGATTTTCCAAATACAATTCCCCTAGCTAATGTCTCCAATCTAGCTAATGTTCAAACCTTAGTAAAACCTCCTTTTCCTTAGAGGCTTAGCCTGGACAAACCTATACCCAAAGAAGACCAACAGTTTGATATTCTTGACCAGCTAAAAAGTATGCATATCCAGATTCCTCTGTTTCAAGCCACTACAGATGTTCCTATCTATGGAAAAGAAATTAAGGAAGCTTGTCTCAAAAAGCCTGGACAAATAAAAAGGATCCCAAAATAGTTCATGTTATAGGACAACTAGCTAATATTATTTTGGGAAAGCTTGTAATTCTAAAGTATTATGATCCTGGGAGCCCGTTTGTTACTGAATAGAGGTAAATAGGATTCACCTCTATGAATTGAGATTGAATATGGATATGAGGATATGATAGAAAATGTTGTGGACATACAAACTAAATAAAATAGAAATACTTATCTCGAAAGAAAGCTAATGACAAAATCACTATTTTCTGATGTATGTGCATAGTTTTGGGAAATTCTACAACCTGCTCCGAACTAGAAATGTCAAGATAGAGAAAACCTAGAAAACTTTTATCCTTTTGAGGTCAATTTGACTTTGACCCAAATAGTGGGGCACAATCTTACCCCCCACTAAAGGTCATCCCTAACTTGAAATAGCTCTAATGGAAATTTTGTTCGCAGATCTTGGAAGTTCACTGAAAAGGGTATTCAGATCTGCACTTCAATTCGTTGTCATGTACCTGTACCTATAAGAAAAATGGTTTTTTTGTTTAGATGAGGGGTTTTCCTTGGTCAAACCCTAGTTTGGAATCAACCTTAATAATAGAATTGAAATAAGGAATGCTAGCAAGTAGTAGAAATAGATCTAACAATGAAGCTATGAAATTCAATAGATATGCAATTGTATTTGAAATGTAAACAAGTATATTGATATGAAAGCTTGAACATAACATTAACAAATGTAGTTAAAAACCTCCATGATTTCATGCTTGGAATCCACCTTGAGGGAAGAATGAATGGATCTTGAAGATGAACAAAGGATCTTGAAGGAAGATCACACCACCATGATGGCTAGATCTAGGGTTTTGAATGATGAATCTTGAATGCTTGACCCAAATCCCTTCAAAGGCTTGAATGCTTGAATCCTTGATCTTCAATGGAGAAATTGAATGGAGAAGAGGACTTGAATGATTCCTTGAAAATGCTTGAGTTCTTGATATGGGATGCTCATGAAAAAGTGGATGCAATTGCTTGATTGTGGATGCACTTGATTGAGAGATGGAGAAAATGAGAGAGGAAGGCCTCCTTTTATTGTGATCTAGGGCACAAACTTCTAGAGAGGCTGATATTGGAGAATTAAATCCCAATTAATCTTAACCCCTAGAAATGGACATAGATTAAATGAAATTTAAGGGTGTACCATTCTGAAATCTGAAACAGTTGACCCGGAAGCGGGAAAATAAAACTTTCCGAAACCTGACATCCTGAAACTTTTGGAAACTAAAATTTGGACCTAGGGTCAAGGATGAGGTTGACTCTTCCCTAGGTCAGATTCAAGGTCAATCTTGACCTAGGTCAGGGTCTAGGTCAT
Organism: Chamaecyparis obtusa; assembly: GCA_027943335.1. Classification (NCBI taxonomy): domain Eukaryota; kingdom Viridiplantae; phylum Streptophyta; class Pinopsida; order Cupressales; family Cupressaceae; genus Chamaecyparis; species Chamaecyparis obtusa. The sequence continues at coordinate 783,231 of BSBK01003840.1, forward strand.
CCTTGACCCTTTAGGTCTTCCTTGACCCAGAGAGTCAAAGTCTCCAATTTCTTAGAGAAAGTTGTCAAAAAGAGGTTGGAAATAGGGGAGAGAAGAAGAACAAGGGGAAATAGCCAGATCCATGCAAAGACCCAATCAAGGTGCTTGACATGACCCCAAACCACTTACTCAGAGGGCTAAACACTCTTAACATGGAAGTGCTTCCATTTTAAGATGATACATTAAGCCCCCACTTTAGCAAGAGTATGGACTCGATGCAAACTCTTGGTAAAGGAGAAGAAAGAAAAGATCCAAGTGGATTCAAAATGAGATAAAATAACACTTAGCTAAGGACAAAAGCCCCTAGTCTAAGGATTCTAACTCAACATACACACACGAGGGTGCAAAAAGAAAACCAAAAGCAACACAAAAGAGGGGTTAGTACAAACAAACCCAAATAAATTTGCATAAGAAACCTTGCTAAGAAATATTTCTCATACTAATATCATATTTGGAAAGCTATCATAAAAGCATAAATGATTACATAATAAAGACAAGAGCAACACTATAAATAACATAGCTTCATGATCTAGTCCTACTAGCATGAAAGCGAAAAGAGAGAAAAGAGAAAGTGATTACCTCATCCAGTAAGATGCCCACCTTACCATGAATCACCAAGGAAGGGAGAGCCAAATAGGTGGCCAAACCTGATAGTTCACCCATAAATTGTGCTTGCAATTGTAATCCATCTTCTGAAGGCTTATGGAATACCCATAGATCCACCTTCTTGTATCACTATGAATATGAAATGCGTGTCTCCTCAGGATTTAGCAACTTATGTGTGTTACCTTCAGAAGATTTAGCATATTGTAAATGCGTGTCTCTTCAAGATTTAGCAACTTATGTGCATTACCTTCCAAGATTTAGCATATTGAAAATTTAAAAATGTGTGTCTCTTCAGGATTTAGCAACTTATGTGCATTACCTTCCAAGATTTAGCATATTGAAAATTGAAAAAAGTGTGTCTCTTCAAGATTTAGCAACTTATGTGCATTACCTTCCAAGATTTAGCATATAAAATAAATAAAAACTATAGTACAAGGGAGACCCTATATATGCCCCCCTCCTTATTGTGGTAGTCTACTAGATAGGATAAGGAAGAGGAAGAGGATACCTACTTCACAATACAAGGAGATATCCTATTTACATCAATGTACACCCTATTCTTAGCAAGGGATATTGACCCCTACTTCCAAGAGTATAGATCACTGTGAAAAGGATATGTCACTCATGGAAAAGGATCCTCAATTAAAGAGATCTTATCAACAAGACCCCCACCATAGAGGAGTGCTTTTAGATAAAATATCATCTTTCAAAGATAAATCAAGCGGGAACAAAGATTCAATCATCAAGCCCCCTGCAATCAAGAGGAAGAGGAATCTTTGAAATGAGAGAAACAACTCTAACACCAAAGAAAGGGTAAGGGTTTATAAAGAACATAATTTGCAACATAGAGAAGAGGTGATGACCTAGGACAACAACCTCTTATATAAAAAGGTTATCCATAATCAAAACATTTGTCAATATGATGAAATAATATTGCAATATAAATAGATACTACTAAGCTAAGGAAAGCAGTTCCCTAGATAAAGAGAAAGAAGGAAGAACCTTGCCCCCCAGGGATGAAGGAAAGGGATACCTTAGAAAAACAAATGTCTTAGAAAAGATATCTTGAATAGGATCTATGGATGATTATAAGCATAATACAAAACCATAGAGAGATAGGATAGAAAGAATATCAATTAAGCCCAATAAAATGCCTAATGGATCCTAGGAGACTTGATGGAAATACACCTCTTGCCCCCTAGTCCAAAGACAATAGGGGATGAAATCTATATTATATCAAAACAACAAGAATCCCATATATCAAAATTATGAAGGAATTGTAAAACTACACGAGAGTGAGATATAATTCCTAAAGTAGCTCTTTCTCTAACATATAACTTGAAATGTTTACAATCAGCAAGTAAATGTGTATTACTATAATGAAAAGGAAATTTGTAATTGGATAAAGCATCTTTCCGTATAGGTTTAAATATATTTTTTTTGGAATTCATTAATTGAACATACACCTTCTTAGCTACATCTTGACGAGTATCAGGGTTATCTATTTTAGGTGTAGAGAGAAGAATATGAAGAGGAGGACAATGATCAACATCACCTACCTTGACTTAAGATTGCAAACAAACAACACCATGAAAATCCTATTTAGGGGATATTGAACTGGAAACTTGATACCATGCTCATTATCTCCAAGCCCTAAACCTCTATAACCTTGTTTAGTTATCATATTATATCATGTAGTGTACATATCATGTAAAGCTTCTATAGGAGGTGATTGTTTATCATGCTCATGATTAAAGGTTGTATAAGGTAGAATAATAGGTTTTGAAGAATTTTCTTAACCCTTTCCTTTAATATCATCATGAATCAGAGGAGAAGGTAAATCAAAGAAGTCTTGCACATCTGCATCCTGAACTATAGCTTGAATCCCATCATAAGTATGGGAAGAACAAGGATGAACAGATGGAGAATTAGGTATCAGATTGGGAATAGGAAGATTAGGAATCAAATTAGGAATGATAGGATTAGGATTAGGAAGATTAGGAGATGGTGTATCATCTACCAAATTCTTCACATAATCCAAGAGGATAATATGTCTACCACATGAATCTTTAATGAAAGTTTTGAATGTAGGAAGATTAGTATCAGTCAATTTCACAAAAGCATAGGCGAGAGAAAAATGAAGGATCATCAACATAATGAAGTGAATGATACTCTCATAAACATCATAGGTATGGTAAAGAGATGCTAAAAGAAGGGTAATAAAGAACATGACCACACACCAAAGCATCTTAAGAATCTTCATAGTAAATGAAATGCAAGAAATGTTTTTGTATTTTATTGAATATATAGATTTTTTTGTATTTTTTAGTTTAAAATACAAGAGCATAAAATAAACCTAATCTTAATGCAAGAAGAGATTAAACCATGAATCTAACACAATATGGCCTATAAATCCATAAAAGAAAAGGGGTAAGCTTGTCGGGTTCACCAAAATGAATAGAGGTAAATAGGATTCACCTCTATGAATTGAGATTGAATATGGATATGAGGATATGATAGAAAATGTTGTGGACATACAAACTAAATAAAATAGAAATACTTATCTTGCAAGAAGGCTAATAAATAAATCACTGTTTTCTGATGTCTGTGCACATTTTAGGGAAATTCTACAACCTGCTTTGGACTGGAAATGTCGAGACAGAGAAAACCCAGAAAAAATTTATCCTCTTGAGGATAGGTTGACTTTGACCCAGATAGCAGGGCACAGTCTTACTCCGAGGCATAATCTTACCCCCCACTAAAGGTCTTCCCTAACCTAAAATAGCTCCGACGGAAATTCTATTTGTGGATCCTAGAAGTTCGTTGAAAAGGGTATCCAGATCTGCACTTCAATTCATTGTCCTATAACTTTACCTGCAAGAAACATGGTTTTTTTGTTTGGATGAGGGGTTTGCCTTGGTCAAACCCCAGTTTGGAATCAACCTTAATAATGGAATTGAAATAAGGAATGCTAGCAAGTAGTAGAAATAGATCTAACAATGAAGCTATGAAATTCAATAGATATGCAATTGTATTTGAAATGTAAACAAGTATATTGATATGAAAGCTTGAACATAACATTAACAAATGTAAATCAAAACCTCCATGATTTCATTCTTGGAATCCACCTTGAGGGAAGAATGAATGGATCTTGAAGATGAACAAAGGATCTTGAAGGAAGATCACACCACCATGATGGCTAGATCTAGGGTTTTGAATGATGAATCTTGAATGCTTGACCCAAATCCCTTCAAAGGCTTGAATGCTTGAATACTTGATCTTCAATGGAGAAATTGAATGGAGAAGAGGACTTAAATGCTTCCTTGAAAATGCTTGAGTGCTTGAGATGAGATGCTCATGAAAAAGTGGATGCAATTGCTTGATTGTGGATGCACTTGATTGAGAGATGGAGAAAATGAAAGAGGAAGGCCTCCTTTTATAGTGATCTAGGGCACAAACTTCTAGAGAGGCCAACATTGGAGAATTAAATCCCAATTAATCTTAACCCCTAGAAATTGACCTAGATTAAATACAATTTAACAGTTTACCATTCCAAAATTTGAAACAACCAACCCGAAAGTGGGAAAATAAAACTTTCTAAAACCTGACATCCTGAAACTTTCAAAAACTAAAATTTGGACCTAGGATCAGGGATGAGGTTGACTCTACCCTAGGTTATATTTGAGGTCAAACTTGACCTAGGTTAGGGTCTAGGTCATCCTTGACCGTTTAGGTCATCCTTGACCCAGAGAGTCAAAGTCTCTAGTTTCTCAAAGAAAGTTGTTAGAAAGAGGTTGGAAACAGGGGGAGAGAAGTAGAACAGGGGGGAAACAGCCAGATCCATGCAAAGACCCAATCAAGGTGCTTGACATGACCCCAAACCACTTACTTGGAGGGATAAACACTCTTAACATGGAAGTGCTTCCATTTTAAGATGATACAGTTACTATCATCATTAATGGTGAGTCTGTAAAAATGCTTTAATAGACTTAGGCACTGCCATTAATGTTATGACTAAGGATACCATGCATAAACTAAGTATAGAAGGATTGTGAACTACTCCAAATATCTTGCAACTTGTAGATATTTCTATTGTCACCCCTGATGGCATGATAGAGGACATAATAGTTACCTTAGACTCTTGGGAATATCCTATTGATTTCATGATTTTATCACCCAAGGTAAATCTTGCTGGTTACCCTGTTATTTTAGGACATCCATGGTTTTGATTATGTAAAAGCAGGTTTTGAAAGGACCCAAAACCTTTTACATCAAGTTTACAAAATAAGCATTAAAGTTCCATCAAAAATAGTGCAACAGCACCAAAAAAAGACACCAAAAAACTAACAAGTCCTTTACAAGAAAGACAGAGAAAAAAAGATAGCTGGACAGTAAACAGCTGGCTAGATACACTTCATAAGATTAGCCACCTGTTCAACCATCATCTGCATATTGGCAGAGGAAACTTTAATTTCCTCAATATATTTGTTCTTATTATCCCCCAACTTTTTGAAGCTTGATATGGTTCTTTTGTTGGGTCTATGATCCTCCTTAACCTCAATGAGCACCTGCTCCCCTTTCCCCTACTCCATTTTGTCCATGAGAATCTTAACATGCTTAGTCGAGGCCTTAAGAATGGTGAAACTCTGCTCAGCGATGTTACCCACTGTCTTCTCCAGCTTCTTAATTATGTTTTCCATTTTGTCAATTCTCTTAATCATGTTACCACCTTTCACCACCTCCCCCTCTTTTATTTTCTTCTCCATAGAAATGATTCTTTCATTAAAGGTTGTAAGCCCCTCAGCCCTATCAACAATCTCCTTCAACTCATCAATACACTGTCCCATAGTCTTCTCTCCCATATTCACTTTTTTGAGAATCCCAGTTTCCTTTTGAAGCTATTGGATATGGGTTTTAATAGTGCTGATGTCATTTTTCATGGTGCTGAGGTTGTTAAGGAAAGCAGAACACCCCAGGTTATCAAAGTCCTTATTCACACACACCATCTCCTCCTTAGAGCTCTCCACCCTATCCATGTTACCATCCTGACCATCCTTCTCAATATTAGCCACATCCTGGGCTATTTCCTGCATGATGTTGTCATCAACCAGAACATTTTGATCTAACTCATCATAGTCCTCCATGATAGGTTCCTTCTCCACCCGCTTTTCCTATTTTTCTTGAATATTCTCCTGTGAGGTAGAGCCATCATTAGAAGAAATGAAAACCCTCTTATCCCTCTTCTTATTCATATTTTTGGCTCTAGTGTACTTTCCTATAGTCTCCACTTTCTTTTTACCCTTCCCCTTCACACTGTCATCCCTACTCTCCTCTTCCTCCATCTCCATATCAGTAACTAAATCCTCCATCTTGGCCTTCCTATTTTTTCTTTTGGACAAGGAGTCATGATGCATTGAGGGTTTCCTGGGTTGCTCAGAGTCAACCTCATCATCTTCAGTATCCTCCATAAAGGGTTCCTTCGAGTCTTTTCCATAAGTATCATAATCTTCAAGGGACTTCTGATTCAGCCGGGACCTCTCAACCTTCTTAGACTTAAGAACCTCATAGATAAGGACCATCATCCCATCATGACAAGCATGGTCACCATCAGGGTCCCTCTACTAGCTAAGAATAGTAGCATTCAAAGAACTCAAAAGATAAAAGGGGAAATTAACTTTAGCCCCATGTCTAAAATGGTTTAGTAGAATCAAATGGTGATTATAAATTTGTGTATATCTACCATCCAGCGTAATGTAACTAATGATAACAAAAAGAACCAGTCTCCACGGCCTAGAAATGCATTTAGGGTTAAAATAAAAGTTATCAACCTTAACCATGCACTTCCTTTCCTGGTCTATTGGCACAAAAACCTCCAGAGCTTTATCTGACACCTTCATGTCCCTATAGAAGTTGATCCCTTCTATTTTAAGACCCATCACCTCAATGATGATCTCCTCAGTCACCTCCATGCTTTGCACTCCCACCATAATTTTCCCTTTGTTCCAGGTCTTGATGAAATGCTTGGTAACAACAATCTTCTCTCCATGCAATTTTTCCAAATAAACCGCCAGTCCCCCTTCCTTAACAATGTTCCAAACGTCCAGGTTTTGGTTCCACTCATTATAGCTCCCAGCTCACACCTCTTCTTACGACCTCCCATGGCTCTGCAACTGTCAAAAAATCTACTCTCAAAATTTCTCACAACACTCTGAAGCTTAAGCTTGAAGTCACAATAATACCCTCTAAAGCCTCGAAAGACCCATAAATCATGTGAGTTGAAGGCAATAATCATCTCGAAATCACCACAATGTCCTTCATCATCCTCACATGAATCCCTGCACTTATCACTCATTAATGTGATCTTCATTAAGTACATATTACCTGCTCTTCAATCGATCCATATCGATTAATGATGCCCCTTCAAGAGGAAGGACAATCCCGTCATCCCATTCGATGTCCACCTGATTACAGCATGCCACATTTGCAACCCAGTCAACCACTAAATTGGCTTCCCTATAACTGTGAGTAACTACACATGCATTAAAGGAGTTTATGATGATTTTTTATTTGTTAATATCATTAGCAATTGTCCATGAAGGGGTCGTGATATTATTAAGACACTTAATAATATTCAAAGAATCCCCTTCAACCCAAACTTTCCTATAGTTTTTCCTTTTAGCCAACATAAGACCATAAAGAGCAGCATTGGCCTCAGCAACATGGTTAGTATTAAAACCAATAGGAATGGCCTTAGCACCTTTGCAATTCCCATTTTCATCTCTAATAACAATGCCACAACCAAAAATCCCCAGGTTTCCCTTAGAGGTAACAACTGATGCCAACATTAGTTGTAGATCAGGGAACATGACAATTTCAGATGGCCAAGCAACTAAGAAACTAGCATTATACCCTCCAGCTCAACCTCGGCTAGATTTAAGCGCCCCTATATGGCCAGATTTAGGAGATGGAGAAGAAGAGTTGAACTCTATGGCTCAGCTCATGATCTTACATAGGTAGTCTTTTCTGAAGTTGCAAGAGGAAGATGCAATGATTCGAAGCATCCTTACTAATGATTGTGTTGTGATAAAAGACATTTCTAAGAGCTTTATGTTGCAGTTGTCTACCTACAAAGACCATGTTGAGGACTATATTTTGCCATCAGAACCCAATATTATCCATCGGTTACTACCCTGTAAAATATTTACTAGTCCTATCTTTGAAGTATCCATGCTTAACCTTACCACTACTGTTGAGCTTTCCCAAGGTCATCCCCTTCATGTTAATAACAAGTTTCCCTCACAGCAATTGGAGCAATTAACCAAACTCCTACAAACACATGAAAAATCTTTTGTATGCAACTATGGGGATATGAAGGGACTGAGCCCCACACTTTGTACTCATAGGATTTATATCAATGAGGTAAGTCTACCACTCAGCCAACCTCAGAGAAGGATTAATCCAGTGCTAAGAGAAATAGTCAAAACAAAGTTACAAAAGATGCTAGATGTTGGTTTTATATATCCAATCTCTGATAGCAAATGGGTATCACCTTTGGTCATAGTGCCTAAAAAGGGGGTAAATGGAGAATCTATGTAGATTATAGGGAATTAAATAGAGCCACCAAGAAAGATCATTTTCCCTTACCTTTCAATGATCAAGTACTTGATACTTTAGCTGGTAAAAAGTATTTTCTTTTCTTGATGGATATAGTGAATACAACCAGATTAGTATTGCTCCAGAAGATCAAGAAAAGATGACATTCACATGTCATTGGGGAACTTATGCATATTTTGTCCTACCATTTGGGTTGTGTAATGCTCTAGCAACATTCCAGAGGGTTGTAATTAGTATTTTTGTTGACATTTCACATGATTGCATGGAAATATACATGGATGATTTTACTGCATTTGGGGTCACTTTCGAAGAAGCTCTACAGAATTTGGAAAAGGTGTTGATCAGATGCAAGGAACACAATCTCTCTCTCAATAGTGAGAAATTTTTTATGTTGATGCAAGAAGGCATTGTACTTGGACATTTCATTTCAGCAGTAGGTATCCAAGTGGACCCAGCAAAAATTGAGGTAATCCTCACATTGCCTACACCTACTAAGAAAAAAGATGTAAGATCCTTCTTAGGACATGCTGGCTATTATAGGCATTTTATTCAAAATTTTAGTCAAATAGCTAGTCCTCTATACACATTACTTACCAAAGAGGTTGATTTTATATATACACCAGCGTGTGATGAATCCTTCCTGCAGCTCAAATCACTTCTAACAACTACACCAGTCCTTAAAGGACCTGATTGGTCTCTACCATTTCACATACATAAAAATGTCTCAGACTATGAAATAGGTGTTTTCTTAGGGAAAAAGCCTAGTAACCTTGAAAATGCCATTTACTATATCAGCAAGAGCCTACATGGACCAGAGTTAAATTACACAGTAACTAAAAAAGAATTATTGGTAGTAGTTTATGCCTTAAACAAATTATGCCATTATGTAACAGGTTACCCCATCTTTGTTCATACTAACCATGCAACAATCAAGTATCTAATGAACAAACCTGTCATCACAGGGAGGTTATCAAGATGGCTTCTTCTTTTGCAGGAATTTGATATAACCATTATTGACAAGCCAGGGAAGGAAAATGTAGTGGCTGACTATTTATCTAGAATTCAGAATGCTGACTCAGATGCTACTATGGTTGATGATACATTCCCTAATGAACACTTGTTTCATATTGTTATCAAAAATCCATGGTATGCTGATATAGCTAATTACCTTACAGCTGACAAAATGCCCCCACATTTCTCTCCAAAGGATAGATGAATGCTTGTTGAGAAAAGTTTCCAATTCTCTTGGATTGACAACACCTTATTTTATACTGGTCCAGACCAAGTCATGAGAAGGTGTGTGTGAGAGGATGAGATATATGATATTCTCCACACTTGTCATGATGAGCCATGTGGAGGCCACTTTACAGCCAAGAGGACAGCTCTGAAGATCCTGACATCAGGTTACTACTGGCCAACACTTCACAAGGATGCATCCAGCTACACAAGAAAATGTGACAAATGCCAAAGAATGGGTCGTCCCACCAAATCAGATGAAATGCCCCTAAACCCACAAGTGGTGGTAACACCATTTGACAAATGGGGAATGGATTTCATTGGTCCAATAGATCCTCCTTCAAATGGGAAATCATACATCCTGGTATGCACATATTATCTAACCAAATGGGTAGAAGTAAAAGCCATGCAGCACGCACAAGATCAAAAGGTAGAAAAGTTTTTATATGAGGATATCTTCATCCTCTATGGAGTGCTAAGAGAACTTGTAACTGACTAGGGAGCATAGTTTACATCCAATCTGATAACCAAACTCATGAAGGAATACAATATTAGACACCATAAGTCCAATCCTTACCATCCTCAAGCCAATGGTCAAGCAGAGGTCACAAATAGAGAGATTGAAGCCATCTTAACAAAAATAGTTCATCTACACCGACAAGATTGGAGCAGCAGACTCTCAAAAGAAGTCTGGGCCTACCAAATAACCTGGAAGACAACCATAGGATTCACTCCATTTGAATTAGTATATGGGAAGGTGGAAATATTATCAATTGAATTCAAGCACAAGACATTGTGTACAACACTAGAATTAAACATTAATCTTCATGCGGCACAGAAAGAACGCCTTCTACACCTCAATTCCTTGGATGAAATGCGTAAATCTACATTGGAGTGCATGGAGCTAGTACAAAAACAACAGAAGAGGTGGCACGATTTCCATATTAAGAGAAAATAGTTTCATGTGGGTGATTGGGCATTATTGTATGTTTCCAGATTCAAAGAAATTTTAGGCAAGCTATAGACAAGATGGATGGGACCTTATGCAATTGAATATGTCTTTGACAATGGAGCAGTCCAATTGACAACAATAGATCTAGTGAAATTCAAATTACTCTTCAACAGACATCATTTATGCCTATATCATTAGCCCCAAACAAAGGAGGACTTCCTGCAGTAATTCCATAATAACACTTCAGTAGCACAACAGGTAACACTTCCTACAGTAGAAGGTGAGAACCTTTTTCCTGCAGCTTCAACATAGCATTCCTTCAAAGTATGACCATAATAAAACTTCATGCCACATGAAGTCCAATTCTCCATTCACTTTTCCCTATTCTTCTTTCCAACCCATTTCATTTCTCTATCTTCCATCCACCCACTATCCACATCATTATCTTTTCCTATTTCTATGTTTTCAATAAGAGCCACATCAACTGACACATGAGCCGCCAGCATCGTTTCACTCTCTGCACCTTTTATTTTGCATGTATGGTAATCAACTGTCAAGTACAACTTTTCAAATCTCTTTCCACTTTTAGCACATAGATTTTGGTAATTATATTTAAAACTGCAATAAATGTATGATTACAGCATTACACCAGTTCCTCATCCCATGCTGAATGTGCCAATGGTGGACACTTGTTCTTGTTTTGTAGGGGGTAGGGGAAGTGTATTAAGTTCTAATGTCATTTCTAAGCTATCCTTGTCATTTCAAAGTTGTACTTAGGCCTTGTTTCATTAAGTCCCTTTACTCTCACACATTTGTCATACTATAAATCCTGAATAATTCCCAATTTTCTGAAGTTGATGTGACCTAAAAATGTTATAATTAAACTTTGTGGCAACTCATAGTTAAAGTTATAATTTCCTCTGTTAAAATGTCATTATTATTGATTCATGCTAAAAACAACAGAGGAATTGCAAGAGAAAGGTCTATATTTTCAAGAAGAGCATTTGAAATTCAAGAAAGGAATAAGGTATTTGCAGAATAAGAGGGATTGAAAGATTAACAAGCTATGGTGAGTAGAAGTTTGGAGGCAAAATATTTAGAAACAAATGGGTGGATAGCTGCGGATGCATGAGCGAGTGCATCATGGCCTTTTTCTTGCAGGCATTGAAGTAGTTAGGAGGTTTAATGCATGTGGTTGGTTGGGTTATTTCCTAAAATTATCAAATTTTAATGAAGAGGTGGCAGCTGAGTTTATGAATACTTTTGAGGAAGGGCACATGACTATATGGGGTTTAACAATTGTCACAACAGAAAAGTGAATAGAAGAGGTAACTAGGTTATCAAAAACTAGGGAACATTACCCTAATGAGCATGGCACCAGGTCATCACAAGCCCAATTTTCCCTTCCAAGTGATCCTCCTCTAGAGATTAGCAAGCAAGGGTGCAAACAAATGTCTCTTCCTCCACCATACAATGAGCTAGCAACGCATATTATTAGGTAACTAACATGTGAGGGAAGATTTTCAAATTTGCATGCACATCATTTTAAGCTACTTAGCTCTATAAGGCATAGTCTCCTAGTAAATGTCCCTAATTTCTTGTATGATATGCTGAGTATTAGCACTGAGGAGACTCAAAAAGGGAATACAAATTCTATCATCCACCATGCCCTAATTAGGCTACTAGTTGAAAAATCCCTTAGGGATGTCTCTCCCTTAGTGTGGTCAGAATTTGTCTAGCATAAAACACTGCAACCTCAGGTTGACCCTACTGATCAACCCCTTGAAAATGAAGCAGCACCTTCTGAGCCCACTGTGGAAACAACTACACAAGAAAAAGATCTGGAAATACTTCAAGAAAATAGGCATTTTCTCATTCCATAAAGTAATGTCCCTACCTCTTCCATAAGGGAAGGAAAATGGAAAATTGGAGAAGAAACCCCTGATCTTGAGAATGAAGTTCAAAACCCTGTAATTCCAAAAAGTAAAAGAAAAAGGTCAAATCTTGTAACATCTGCTCCTGCAGCAGTAAGGCCAAAAAGAACGCTCAAAAATAAGACTACAGAGGTTGTGAAAACAACTGTGTGGAGAAGTCCTTGGATGTGAGGACAAGTTCCTCCAATTTCCCCAGAAAACCCAAGTGTTCCATTAGAAAAACCTACCATAGAACCTTCTATTGAGTATATCTCTAACAATTCCCCTGAGCAAATAGAAGTGCCTTCATCTCCCCAAAATCTTCAAGAACCTTGTGATAATATATCACATGATGATCTGGGTGCACTTGAGGAAATCCCTAATGTAGCACAAGAAAACATTATCAAAGATGTCCAGTTGACTCATCGACCAGTCCATGTTTATTCCCATATATCTATTGTGCCTTACAAAGAAACATGGTTTACCGAATATTTTGAACAAGCTTGTAAGGAAAGGAGAAAATAGAGCACCCAGTTGCAAGAATTTGGCCCTCCAACATTACCATCTATCCTCTTCAGTATATATAACCAGTTTGTCTTCCATAAAACTTTGTAGAAGCAAGAAAGAAAAATAATGCAGAAAGAGATAGATGAGCAGCAAGATGAGATAGAAGTTCTTAAAGAACAGGTGAAGAAGTAGAAGCAACAAATGGATCATGCTCTCAAACTAGCTGATCAGGTTATAACTTGTAGACCACATCCCAGAGTTTATGCCATCTGTTTGAAAGAATAGTTCCTCCTATTTCAGCTAATGATGACTATGAAGGATATAGACTATGAGTTTAAATCAGCTCAAGAATTTTATGGATTGTACCAGACCCTTCCTTCATGGAAACAGAACTTACTCTATGAGCTTTATTTGCATAATTTTGTCATTCCTCATGAAATTGAATGGAACCCTTTTCTTTATATAGGAGATATCCATTTGAGAGCCCTAATGTCCTGGATGCAGAATGAGGAAAATTATGATAGGAAGCTAAATAACTACAGAGACCTAGAGAAATCTGAACCATTACCCTTAAGGGCATAATCGAGCAAACCTGATGTCCTCCTAAGAGATTGGCTTAACCTAAACTATGGTATGCAGAAACCTGAAATCAGAGAAAAGGTCTTTGCTCTCAGAGATAAGGTTTACAGGGAGTATCAAGGGTTACCTATTTTTCATTATAGAGAGCTCTCACCAAGGTAAGAAGCAGATGGAATAGGCACACCGAGATCTTTAAGAAATATGAGCCACATAGCCCAATAAATTTTGAGGTAGCTGTGAATAGAGCAACTAGGTACATGCAGCTAGGATGGAAAATTAGAAGAGAACTATGGTTTCCCCTATCTTTCCAACTGCCAATGCTCTTATGGCCAATGTATGATATCAAAGCTACCAGAGTAGACCAGCTGTAGGAGGACCATCGTATGGATTAATTAGAGAGGACAAGGAGATTCTATTATACTTTTAAGAGTAGGAAGAGGGGAAAGACAAATGTTGGTGAATTCAAATCTATAGCCAGAACATGTAATGCTTGAGGACAAGCATTATTCTTTTTGTGGGGTAGATGATGAGACAATTTATTGTCTCTATTTTATGATAATCTTTATGCTATGTTAAAACATTTCCAAGACATTCATGGACCTATAACTATTTGAACTTGTGATAAGTACAGTTAGAACCACCAAGATTATGGGTAGTTAGATATGATATGTTTTGTTGAACATTATATATATATATATATATATATATATATATATATATATATATATATATATATATATATATATATATATATATATATATATATATTGAAGTAATTCATATAACTACTTGAGTCTGTGTTCTAATATTTGGATAAGAATTGACTAGTTGACTTGTATACATATATGCATGCTACTAACCTGCTAGGAAAAAGGAACAGTTGGAGGGTGGATCGACTACATTAAAGAAGAAATGTTGAAGTTCCAGCTATGATGGAGAGAGCCATCATAGCATCGAGTATCATGTTGCTACTGTGGAGGAGCCACCATCCCAAAAAATATAGGAAACAACTCTGCTATATTTCCTCAGTGCTCATTATTTTGTTGAATCAGTTATCCAGACTTTATTGTATTATGTCATGGGCTATTATATTTCCTTCTTCTATGGAGAGACTTAGTCAGAACTTACTTTCATGCTTTCAATAAGTGTCAATCCTCTATATAAAGGGATTTTATTGGTTAGTTGTGTAATGTGAAAAATACATACGATTGTTGTGTTTAGCATAGCAGAGCTACTCTTTCTATTTTTCATGTATTGCTCCATTACTATGTAATCAGTTTATGAGAATATAATGAAAGAGTAATTTGGAGTATATTATGTGTTAGTAGTTAGCAGAAGCCAACCAAGGGGGCCCACTTGGGAGGTGGAGTAGATTAGAATAGAGTAGAATTGCCTTTTGTATTTCTCATGTTTTCAAGTAGAAGTTAATGTTTTACTCCTGCAACATCATTACTATGAATGTTCCTACAGTACTTGCAAGGATAGACATAGTGAACTCTTTGAGTTGCTAAAATAGGCTTAGGTTAAGTTTATAATCTCTCAGCAATAATTTCATTAAGTAGTTAAGTGTGCTTACTTTCCTACAGCAATAGCATAGGTTTCTTTCAAGCACTTTATCTTCCTGTAGCATAGGTAATATGACTCTTTGAGGGGCTTAGTGCACAAACCGTGTTGTCCCATTTCAAGTATACATCCCTAGGTTGACAATCTAAATGCATTTCATGATGTGAAAAGTAATCCTTAGTATGAATACATTATTCCTAAGAGAGACATTGGCATGATTATCATTAACTATTGTGAGACTGTTCAAAAAGCTTATAAGATTGTTATAAAAATCGTTAACTATTTAACCAAAAACTTATATTTTTCATTTTGCTTGACCAGAGATTCCAGACTTTCCATCATCTTTTTCCTATGAGTCTTTGAGGAAATAATTTGGACAATCCTCTACCCTAGTTAAAGAATCCCATGCATGTTGTAGATATTACATAACCCAAATTAAAACATTTACAACTTTCTATCTCCATCATTTTATAATTTAATATTTTAGGTAAGCATGTGACACAAACCATTCTAAACATGAAATGATGGTGAAATAGGAGATTTGATGCAACTTAGAGTTATACATATAAATGAGACTCAAATAAAGTAATTACAAATATATTATCGGTATTATTGTAATATAAGATGAATTCCTTTTGCATTTGTTTTACTGTTTGTTGAATATCAATTTAAAATTTGTACTATTTAAGGTTAAACTAATTTATTTTTGTAATTGCTCATAGGAAATCCCTGACATATTTGTAATGAGAATCAAGGATAGAACATGAAAAGATGAGATTATCTAGGGCCTAAGTGGTTATTTGTGGCATGTAAACTTTTGTTGTACCGATACTTATGTATCTTTCATGAATGGATGGTATAGTTTTGTTTCCAAAAATGGTGTAGCTTGGAAGGTGGAAAATATCACCAAGAACACTATCAGTCACTATGATTTATACGTGGAATAAATCTTCAATCATTATGCTTCAAACTTAGAACAAATCTATCTTACATTTTTAATAAAAGGTAGGGACTCCAACTCCATCAGAGCTCTTGTTATTTATTTTGAGCATAAATTTTAATAGTAAAATATTATAATTGTTTATTCATTATATATAAGAATATGGAAATGTTTATAATATGTTAATATTAAAATTTAAATAATAAATTTAGGAATCTTAATTTATTTGTGTATCATCATAAATTGTAAGCACCTTATTAGTGTGTATAATTTCATCATTATTTAGCACCCACCTTAGTGTGTTTTTACCTTAATATGCATTATAGGACTTCATGTGAAACTTAATGGACGCCTACTTTCAAATATGGGTCCTATTTTATTTTAATTTCATCAAAACTCAATGTGAGCCCTTATTTCTAGGCATGATCCTTTATTATTTCTCTTCTTTAGCCTACATGGGCCTTATGTTATTACCATTTGTGGCCTTTGTACTTCTTCTTGACCTTAAAATTATTTGTGCTTCATAATTTTTAGGTGGGGGCTTTTGTCCACTTGGTAGGAACTCTAGTTTGTTCCTTTGGTTTGTTTGGTGGAGCACCACAGTTGTATTGGTCTTTAATTGCCATATCTTTTTATGCTCTTGTATAAGGTTTCAGGTCCTTTCAAAACCTAATTTTACATAATCAAGACATCCCCAAGTTATCTATGGCCCATAATTTAAATTTGAGTCTTGATTGTTAGCTTAGTCAACAACCTAGGCATTCTATACCCAGGTATAGAATTCGCCAGATGTTGTATACCTCAAGTTTTGGGCTGAGATTTGAATCAAGGGCTTATCTTGGAAATTTAGGAGGTTATTTGGATTTTTGGTTGACCCTCTTGAGTTTTAACCCTCAAAATATTGTGATAGGTATGTAAGCACCCTATCTCTAATTTGAGAATCAAGTTTATAAGGGAAAGAATCACATCTCATCTCAAGCATCCGTGTCCATTATTAAGTAATCAAGTTAAAGGATTGAAGGAAAGCATCCAAGTATTCAAGATCTAGAATTATTCTCAAGCATTCAAGGTTTTCTTTTCCATGGATTAAGCTTCTTTCCCTTCATTAAAGGCCAATAAAAGGATTCAACCATCAAGGAAGAAGATCTCTTTCTCTCTCTCACACACACACATTGTGGTAAAAAAAAACATCTATTACACAAGGTTTTGTCTTTCATTATTTCCTTTTGGTTTTTTGTGATAAGTCAAAGTTATTGCATCAACATATTTGATCACATTCAAAGAATCATTTGCATTGCCAAGGTATGATATACTTCAATTTTCAGATATAGCTTCTACTCTATGACAAAACACTTTAATTTATCTTATTCATTTTCAAGGTTGATTCCAAACAGGGGTTTGATAGAGGAAAACCCCTATATAAAACCTTCTTCCCCATATTTTTGTGTGTGGGAACAAGTGGTGAGCCTATCATTTTAGATTTGGAAGGTATAAGATTCGATAGATTATTCATGAAAGTTTTGACAAAAGTACTGGGTATACAAAGAGAAAGGTGCTCTATACTCGGGTATAGAATTCCCAAGGCATTCTCTACACTCCAAATCAGCCTTAGATTCAAACCACATGTTAGTACTACTGTTTAGTTGTTGTTTATGACAATTGTAAGTTTTTATCTAATTTTTATTTATCTATTTCTGTTGAAAGTTTTCATTTAATCTTATTTAGCCTTCCATCTTGCATCATCCTATTATAAACTCCTCTTAATCAATCATAATGAAGTACCATTGCATTCTCTTAGTGCTTAAGTCCTACTTGAGCCTAGTGGGTCATCTTTTTTTTTATTGTTCAATAAGAAAAGAGGAATAATCCACATTTGTTCTATTTTCCTATTGTACATTTTGGTGAACCTGAAACATGACATTTACACTTTTGATTTATTGTTTATATCTCATACATTACATCCTTATATCTAATTTGGGTATCTTTTTATGGACTTTGCTAAGTTAGATTGATGTGTGATATCTCATGTTATTATACTTCTGCTTACTTCTCTTTATCAATCATATGATACTATATTCTTTGATTTCATAGTGATTTTTTTCTTTCATGGTGTTCTTGAATATGACATTATGAGGCTTTAAAATATCTTCCTTCCTTATAAAGCATGTTTCAAGACTTTTATCAATATTTCATGTGATTTTCTCATTCAAATTTTAAAAAAATACATGGAATATATTGATTACATTAGGGTATTTGTTGATGAACCTAAATGTGATATTAGCATAAACTACCTTAATCCTTCTCCTATGGTGCATATTAATCATGAGGATGGATATCAACCTCCTAACAATCCCATATTAGTGACACCTTGATCCTATCCTCCTCAACCCACCTTAATGGATAGTCTTAAGGAAGCTAGTTTATGCACTTCTTTAGGTGATCTAAAATATTCCTCTTTTTATCAAATAATTTTTCATAATCTTGATGTTAATAATGTCCTCGATGATTTATCCCCAAGAATAATATTAAGTAGACATGAAGATCTTGATAAACCTTCTTCTTCTTCTCCACCAAAAGAAGATAGGAATAGTGATAGGAATCTTAATCTCCCTAAAGATAACATTTCCCTTCCTATTTCTCTTTATACCACACACTTTCATAAAGATCAAGATGAATGTCCTTCTACCTCAACATTAAAGGCTAATTACAATGTGGGTTATGACATTACTACTAGGTTATAGTGGAAAAAGTCTTGGTATTAATGAATAATATATAAAAATTCATATAGATCCTCCTACACAAGTTATAGATATGGTATAAGATTTATACCTCAAACCAAAACCTTTACATATTATTCCATTCCTATGGATCCTTCTTCATCACAACAAAAACCTCATCTAGAAATTATTTTACCAACACCATATGTCGTTACACCTCCTTTTGATGATCGTTTGGCTATGGCTAAGATAATATTTTGGACATTTAAGCATGATACTATTTTTTTTTCCTTTTAGACATTTTATAAAGAGTAAAATATCTCATAATGGTGATTTTATATGTCTATTTCATCATAAAAATAAACATTCTCTTGTTGATTGTATTGAATTTAGACAATTTGTTCAATATTTAGCATATTGATGTCTTATTTGTGTAACAAAGGATCTCATAATTTTCTTGATATCAAAAATATACCTAAGCATTTCTCTTTCCTAGTATGTCACTCTCCATCATGTAATCTTAGTAGCTTACTTCACTAGGGGCTCTTTGTTTTGCATGATGTCTATTGTGAGCCATATAATAGGTATTTTCCCTTGTCTTTCCACTTGGGGGGAAAGGTCTCTCTATCTTTTTCATTTCTCCTTCCAAAGGATTTATTATCTCTTCTTTTATTAAATCTCTTATACTACAATGTCCTTCTAGGCCTGGACTTGTTTGTTGAGGATATTTCTCTTTAGGGGACTAGTATCCCTTTTTACAATCTATTCCTTGCCTGGAAGTGTATATCTCTTGTAATTTATTTTTCCACTAAGTTTGTATAATGTGACATCCTTTCTCTTTCTCCTTAATAAGACCCATTTTTCTCTTTGTGGGTTTGCATCTAGGTGGCTGCAAGAAGTTGAGTCCCACTTTTGGCCAAAAAGTGGAAGTGTTTTCTCTATTTTTCAAAATTTCTGTCAATTGATGTTAAAATTTGAGGCACTTAAAGATTGAATCTTGAAAAACTTCAGTAATATAAAATTTAGTGCTCAAAGTCTACTTTTCAAATATGTAATTTATTTCAATACCCACATGGTATAAATTGAATTTTAGTATGCATGTTTAAAAATCACTTTTTCAAAATGCATGTTTCAGGACCACAGCTCACACGTGTACGACCACCCTTTTTTGAAGTAAATGAATGTTATTTTGTGAATCCTTTTGGGAAAAGGTACCTAACACACTGAAGATTGATGAGAATATTTTATCTTTTTTTTTTATTGAATATTTTTTTATTAATTTTTAATTGACAATAAAGTACATTTTTGAAACCTCTCATGTACGGCCACCATAATTTGATGATAACTTCACTTTTTTTTAAAAAAAAAATAATAATTTGAAGAAAATTCTATGTAGATTAATGTCATATAACTCATATTTCAAAAAACGTAAAATTAAAAAAGTTATTAAACTTTTAGTTAACCTTAGTATTTCAAGTTTAGGTACCATGTTGGCTTAATAAATATTGTAAAAATATTAAAATTTATCATATCAATGTAAAATTTATATTTTTATAATCTACACAATAAGAGCTAAAATGGGTTTTCATTTTATCGAAAAATTCATTCGGGAAGGTGTCAAAAAAATTATGGCAAGGCAGAAATTTTATACTAAAATGCCTTAGCCATATTTCTATAGGGCCAAGCATAGGCTTGGTCCCACCAAGCCTGTCCTGAACCAAAAACCAAACCAGCGGGTATGATTCCCGCTCATAGTTTTACAAAACAGGTGCCCATTTTTTTAAACTCAAAAAATGGGTGCCCGTTTCATAAAGAGTCATTGCAACCAAAAAATAGGACTATGGGCCTAATCTCAATGATTAATGAATTTTCAATCATTTTTTTTATGATTCGTACCATGCAAACAGAATATTTGGATCAACATTCTCTTCCTTTATCTTGTTTTGGATCTGTAATTCAAAAATAATTGTTTGAACTCGAATCTTGGTGCAAAAATAGGATCAAAGCAATGCAGAAAGAGGCTAAGGAAGGTTCTGACAGTAGAGGAGGTTTCAGCAAATAGAGAGGAGGCAAAACGACAATGGGAAAGAAGAGAAAGACTTCCTTTATTGAATAATGTTGGAGTATCGAGTTCAATAATTGTTTCAGAAGAGGAGGACAATGAAGACACCATAATGGATGCAGAGGTTGAAGAAAAAAATTCAAGTGCATCTTCTAATCCAGTATTGGATACAGGTATGTCTTCACATCCAAATGTAACTTATTCTGATAGAGAAGTTCATGAATTGCTAAAATAGGTTACAATTTAAATGATTTAAATTTTATTCTTGAAAATAGATTAACAAATTTAATTGCACATCAAATTCCACAAATTAGTAATGTTAATCATAGTGATAAAGCAACTGAAAGTCAAACCCTGAATGAAACTGAAAATCAAACACCAATTGAAATTGAAATCAACAATGTGGATGTAGACATAGACACACCGATTGAGAAAGAAAATTATTTGAATGATAATGAAATAAATGAACAATTTCAAATAAAAAATGATGTGCTAGACAATCTATGTGGTTTGGTTTCATGGAGACAGATTAGGACACACCCAAGCAGATTGTTTAGATAATTTTTTAATAATATTGGATTTCAATGTCAATTAATGTTACAATTAATTGAAATGTCAAAAATGCAAAAAGTGATGAAGAGGTTAGGCATTTATGTGAGATCCAAGAAGAAGGATGAGTCTCTAAAATAATTTGTATCAACTATTGCTAGTGACTTTGACATAATTAGAAAGAAAAGTCGTTCTAAAGATAGTAGTGCGGCACGATGAGCAATAACAACAGCTTTAGTAAATAAAACTACTACTGATAAAAGAATGATTTCAAACATAAGTGGATATCTTAATATTCATCATAAAACTTTAACAAGAGTTGTAAAGAGAAGAGTTAACTTTGAAAGTGATCCGGCAAACCATTTACGGACCTTCAATGGCAGACTCCCGAGGTCTAACATGAAACTTGCTGGTGAAGTTAAAAGTTTGATTGACAAATTTTGGCACGATAATACAAGAGTATCCCCTAATTCCAGAGATGTTCTTAAATTAAGAGTCAATTCAAAAGTTCATGATCCACATCCAAAACACCTTTTAGATATGACTCAAACAGAATTGTATAAAAAATTTGTGGATGATAAGGTGTTAACTATTAGTATTAGTTAAAGATCTTTTGAAAAATGTAAACCATGGTATGTAAGGATTAACAAAGAAAGAATCACCTGTTGTTGCAAAACTCATGTTCAATTTTGTTATCATTATGATGTTTTTCGATCTATGCATTCTACTATGCATCCTAATGAAATGTTACAGGAATGTGGTATAAATATACCACCTCAAACTGTAAAGGAGTTTATATCAAATTTATTTTGTAACCCACCTAATGAGCAATTTTATCTTTTGAATGCATGTGTTTCTGGTGTATGTGATGTATGTGGAAATCTTACATTATTAGATGAATGTTTGCATGAAAATATTTCATTTGATTTTGGACAACAATTAGTTGATGTACAAAGATTTAAAACTGTTGAGTATCCATTGAAGGATGGAAAAGTTGGAAAACGGTGCAACCTAATAACTGAAAAACTTAGTGTTAATTATTTTATGAATGAATTCAAGAGTAAGGTCATACCTAAATATGTGAAAGACTCAAAATTCTAGATGGCTTGATGGACAATTTCGCATATGCAAGAATACATTTCCAATTGGTAGTATACTTTCATTCATTGACTTTGTAGAGAGCTACACACTTGCACCACAAGATGAGATCCAACCACAATATTATAATTTAGTGCAAGTAACAATTTTTGTTCATATTGTCTATAGGCATGCACCTGATAGTACAAAAGAGGATCAAAAAATATTGAGAGAGTACCATTTCTATATGAGTGATAATAAGTTACACTCATCAAAGTTTGTCCAGTATTGGTTTAAGACCTTTTATGAAAATTTAAGGGAGAGAGAAATGTTGGAAATATTCAGGAATTAACCGAGTTACTGAGAGGGGAGGGGTGAATCAGTAACTTCAAATTTTCTTTCAATTACAGATGTATTAACATGTAATTCACTTTAACCTCTTGCATATAGAAAGCATGAAACTTAAAAGCATTCACAATAGTGACACATAGATTTGGTTACCCAGAAACCTTCCAAAAGAAAGTAAAACTAGGGTGGGGATGAAACCCACAAAGCTTTAATATTGCAGAATAAAGTTGGCCGGTTAAGGCTTACAATTTGATCACTTCTGATGATCTGCCCTGTTAGGAGCAATAAGGATTGCTAAATCCACCCTGTTAAAGGATTTACAAAACATACAATGAAGTATGCACTCGGTAAAGAGATTTTACAAAAGACTGTTAAGTCTACCCGGTTAAAGGATTTTAGTACTGATTCACCTGTTAGGATGAAACAGTAGATCTCTTGCTTTGCAACTGGATTGCTGATTGAGATTCACTGATGTACTGATCACCTTCTGTGATGAATTTGTCTTTGCTGTTCCTTATACTTCTGAAGCCTTCTGTAATTCGCTTATCTCTGCCTTTCTTTTTCTTTCACATATATTCTTCATTCATATATCTTGACATTTTTACAACATTGTTTATATACAAGTCTTAAACAATTAATTAGAATTACAATTACACAGTCGGCTTGACAAATAAACATAAGTGCTACTAAGTCGGCCCAAGTATGGTTACTCGGTTCCTGCAAACTGACTCGGTGACTTTCTGATACTCGGCGTCCACTGCATTACTCGGCATCGTCATGCACTCGGTAGAAGTGAAGGCACGGTTCATACTGATCACTTGGTAGGTTTTGAACTTGGTAAATACTGGTGACTCGGTAGACATGATGTTACTCGGTTTACATTGTCCTGATCGGTTTGTACTAACTTGCTCGGTTTGCACTGTCTGCTCGGTTTGCACTGTCTGCTTGGTTTGCACTGTCTGCTCGGTTTGCACTGTTTGCTCAGTTTGCACTGTTTGCTCGGTTTGCACTGTTTGCTCAGTTTGCACCCAGAATGCAAATAAGTGTTGTCACTAGTGGCAATTCTGCTTAATGCCAACAAGAAATTCATATAACACAACATCTAATATGGTCAGATAATTGCACAAGGCAATTCAAGAATTCTAGAATGTTTTATTGGTTGAGTAGGACACATAAGAAAATAAATATCCATCATATCTAGAGTTTTTTTTTTAGGCTAGACATGGGAAGGGAGAACATGATGGTGTTGGTGCATGTGTTAAGAGAGCCCTTTGTAGAGAGCAACTCAAATTTGAGGAAAAATTAAAATTTAAAGATGCACGTGCAATTGTTGAATGGTGTAAAATAAATTTTTCTACAAGATCAAGTCAGAACTCTACAATCAGACATTTTTTTAGCTAGTTGAAGAGAAGAATATCCTTTCAGGATATTATTGTAATATAATTAGTGGATCAGCTAAATGGCATTCATTTAGGAGTTCTAATTCTAACATTTGGACTATATGGACTAGGGAGCTTACATGTTTTTATCAATTTTGTGTTGCAGGTGAATGGGAAGAATGCGAGAATACATAATGGTTTGAAGAATGGAAACAAAAATCCTTAACACCTAGTGAGACACAAGATGAAGATGATACAATAAATGAAGACCTGGATCATGCCTTTGCATCAGAAGATTATGATCATGTTTCAAACCTCATACAACCTGGTAATTTGATTCAATTTATTGTAAAACTTTAAATTATATTAGTTACATGTGTATGTCATATAATTTATGATTATATTTGAATTATAAACCTTTAAACAATTTTTATTTGTGCATGTACTTAATTTTGTTTTGTAGGACATGTGTATGTTGTTGTTGCACCTGAGGATAATGAAGAGCAGGCAGAGTATCGGTTAGCTCAATGTGTAGAACCTAAGAAAAAGTTGATATGTCATCAAGTAGATGATGATGATTTCCAGTATCTAATTGGGTCTATTGTGGTAGTTGGTACATGGCTATGCAAATACCTAATAAGAAGGAATGATTTACCAACTTTTGAAGACTACCAATCAGAAAAGAAGATTGTGCACTATTGCCATTTGGTCATGGCAACAAATATCAAATTGGAAAGATACAAAGGGAGACCTACTAATAAAATATTATGGACACTTTCAATGGAAGAGCATGAGGCAGTCATAGACGCATTGCAGAAAAGAGAGGATGTTGATGGTACATTAGGTTGAATCAAATTTATACATGTAAGTTTTTGTTCAATTTGTCATGTATTTTTATATGTTTTTCTAAATATAAATATCTATGTCTTCTTTGAAGTGTCATAATTTATAATTTAGAGATGTATATTTGAAATAAATTAAAATTGACTTTAAATGAACTTGTATAAATTCTAACATTTCAACTTTATTTTTATGATGCAGGATGTCTCAAAGAACATAGACATGAACTATTTATGTAATACAACATGCACTCTTGTATTCGTCCAATTTTGGTTTTGTAATTTAAGTTCATGAACTCACTTTTATGAATGTATGCAATTTTGTTTTAAATATTTAAGTTAAATTCATGGTTACATATTCACCTAATTTTGTTCTAAATATTAAACTATGCATATTGGTCAGATTATGTTCACTTAATAGATTATAATAGATTTATTTGTGCATCCATAAATTACTTGTAACATCAATATTGTTCTTGTCAATTACATGAAATAATCTAGATCTCATTGAACTATCTATAGATGGTTTTGAATATAGTTAATTATCAAAGTCAATATTAAGTTTGTAACATCCATATTGTTCTTGTCAATTACATGTATTAATAGATCTCATTGTTAGATATTGTTAGATATTGTTAGATAGATGGTTTTTTTTATAGTTAATCAAAGTGTTACATTACTTGTAATGTATCTAGATATTGTTCTTCTCAATTACACATGAATTAATTACAATTGATATTAAAAATGATCATATTACATAAGCTCATATATATATCTACATTCAAACCACTATTTGAAAAAATCATGAAATAGGATTAAAAGTCCATGAATAAAATAAATAACATAACAAGTACTGAAATAATTTACATGTATCATAATGTCTATCATATCAACTCATGATATATACAATCACAAAACAAAGTCCTACTCTAAAAACAAGTTCAAGTACAATATATGATAACAAGTGGACTAGTATGTAATGCAAGTCCTACTCTAACAACAAGTAAAAATAATATGACAAGAATTCATCATAACACAAGTCCAAATAATCATCATCATAACACAAGTCCAAATAGTCATCATAATATAACTCTACTCATCTAGCTAGTCTGCAGTCCTCTTCACTCCACGTGAAGAGGACTGTGATGCATCAACATGCTCTATCTGGTCCTGAGTACCCTCATCCTATTGTGTCTAGTCCTGAGTACCCTCAGTGGGACATGAAGGTCCTCCCTTAGCTACATCAAAAGTGGATGCAGCCAAGTCCTGTAAAAACATTTAAAGTACAAATTTTTAATAATTAGGTGTAAAAGATCTAGATACACAATGGACATTGAAAAATTGCTTTTAATCATCACCTCAAAGGATAGTGTCAATGGCTACATTTGGCTTAATCCTGTAGCCATGCCAAGACTCATGGTGGTGTCGACCTAAACAACATATATAAAGCATGAATCAAACTTATAGTACATATACATAAATTATAAACTATATATAACTTGACTATAAATTTATGGAATATAAAAACATGTACATTACCTATGTGTGACACATAGCTAATGTCACTAATGAGACAAGACGTAAATGTGATTGTGCAACATGAGACAATCCAAAAGCCTACAATTGCAAAAAAATAAGTGTGAATCAAAGTTGTACATAAATTAGTAAGATATAAACTCTTAAAATTAATAGAAATTTAAACATACTACATGTATATGTGGCTAACTCTTGATGACTGATGGGGTAGAGAATGAAGGACTGCCAATCTCAGTGGTACATGAGAGACCCTACAAAATCACAAAAATATGTCAAACACATTATCAATTAAAGTTTATTTTGTTTAAAGTTTATTTTGTTTAAAGTTTAAATGTATCAAGATCAAAGTGCATACCATGAATGGAGCACTGAGATGTCAAGGTGTCGATGTCATATGATGATGACTAATGAATGATGGAGGGTCAACCCTCCTCTGTTCACCAAAAAATCCACATGTTATGGTTCATAATTATATAAATATGAAATTTAATATTGCACTATATAAATTATAATTAAATTTACCTGTGTGGAATGATCATCGTCTGCATTGAGAAAATCAACATGTGATGAGATATCATCTCCGACAACACCATGTGTGCCACCATCATCATCAACATATCCACCATGTGTGCCACCATCATCATCATCATCATATCCACCATGGGCAGCATGGGAAACATTAGGATCAGTCTAGGGACCCCTACATATACCCCCACAACTCATGCAAATATGTGCTATGCTGGGGGCAACCCTCTCCTGGGTCAAGTGTTGTAACAAATTGCCTGTAAGGGAACTCAAAGAACCAAGAGATGACTGCACTGCTCGATGATGGATGGGTGCAGGAACTCCAGGAGAAGGAAGAGGAACAAGGGGCTCATTGCGCACATGATTTCTACTTCTATCACTCAATTTGGCCCCTGGCCTATCCTGTGGCATGCCCTGACCAACCCCCTGGAATTCTCTCATGTCAAAATAATTGGGTTTCCTACCCAATTCAAATTCAGCCCATAATTTTTTCAAAAAATAAAGTGGGACCTCATGATTAGCATGTGGTGGATGGTAAAATACCATCCACCACTGCTCCCAAAAATGCTCTGCTATACCGGGGTGTCTACACCATCTAATAGAAATACATGGCTTCTTGCCAAGTATCTGCTCACCAGTTGTAGGGTTCAAAAAATAGCATGCCATATCAGTTTTTGTAATTTTTAAATTATTAATCTCTTTATAAGAGATGTCGTCAGCATAATATACACACATACTCTCCCTCCATGACTTGAAATTATCAATCTCAGAGTCTAATGTGTGCACGAAATCTACTATGCCTTGCATGCTATCTGCAAGGCGTAGTAGCTAGGCCGATGGATAGGGATCATTCCTAATAATATTTATATCTCTCATTATTGCCTCTACATTTCTCCTAATATTATCTCTTAACTCTGTAGGGGGAGGTGGAGGTGGAGGTGGAGGTGGAGGTGGAGGTGGTGGTGGTGATGCACGCTGACCTATAAGCTCATCAATATGAAAATCATCCATATTGTCAATCTATGTACATATAAAAACATGATAATTTATAATTAACATATTGTAAATTACATTTTACCTTACAAAGAATGACTTAAATAATTAAAACTTAAGAGAGAGAGAGAGAGTTAAATAAAAATTTAATTACATGTCATAATTTATAAATTAACATATAAGTTATTTACATTTTACAGGTTATAAAGACAATCAAGACAAATGTTTAAATGTTTTTTTTTTTTAAGAATGTACACCTACCTGGTTGAAAAAAGATTCCAAGGTTTTTGATGTTTTTAAAAATTTATGTTTCGAAAGGTTTTAATTCAAGGAACATGTTTTAACATTTTAGAGAGAGAGAGAGAGAGAGACTTAAATAAAAATTTAATTACATGTCATAATTTTAAAATTAACATATAAGTTATTTACAATTTATAGGTTACAAAGACAATCAAGACAAATATTTAAATGTTTTTTTTAAGAATGTACACCTACTTGGTTGAAAAAAGATTCCAAGGTTTTTGATGTTTTTAAAACTCTATGTTTCGAAAGATTTTGATTCAAGGAACATGTTTTAACATTTTAGAGAGAGAGAGAGAGAGAGAGAGAGAGAGAGAGAGAGAGAGAGAGAGAGAGAGAGAGAGTTTTGTTTAAAAATATATATTTTTTCTACCTATGGTTTTTTATTTTATTTACACATGTATAAATTTATGTTTTGGCTTTCTACTTAGGGTTTCACAATTTAATTTTGTCTAGGTTAACGTTTTTGTTTTACTACGTAAGGTTAAATTAAAAGTTTTAACAATTTTCTAATTTGGTACACTAATTTACAAAATAAATTAAAATTAAAAGGAACTACTTGAAACATAAAATATAATTAAATTTATACAATAATTTTGAAAACAACATTAAACTACGTTTTTTAATTAAAAAATAACTTGAAATTACAATTTTTAATGACAAAAATCATAAAAATTTGATTAAAAAAATAATAGTACATACCTAGAATAGGAAAAAAATGGCAGAGGGGGTCAGTAGGAGAAGCTAAAACGGGCACTCAAGCTCTGCTAAATGTGATCCCGTTCTCGACGGTGAAAATGACAAACAAAACGGTAAAAAATAAAAAATAAATAGATTTCCAAAATAGGTGCCCATTTTTTACAAATTGGGCACCCGTTTTGTAAAAATCGGGTGCCCGTTTTGTTTTGGGTGCCTGATTTTTAAACGAGCGCTCAATTTTTGAATATGGATCGAGCTCTCGAACCTAAACGGGCACCCGATTTGTAAAAATCGGTTGCCCGTTTCTTAATGCAATTTTTTTCCCAAGCAGACTTCCACGGAATTGGTACCCAACTTTCAACATTCACCCATCTATTATAGTGGTACATTCTTTGTAGCATGATATTCTTTATTTCTATTACCAAATTTTCACCTTAGGGTCATAAACAACCTCCTAGATTATAAGAAAATTCTTAATTAGAGTTTTATACCCTTTGAATCTTGGAAGTTACTAGTTCAAGTGTCAAAAGAGGCATTTTTTTATTCTTCTATTTCTTGTAAAAGAGGTTTTAGAAAACATTTTTTATGTGGACCATGTCATTTTATTGGGTTAAGTATAGGAGGGAAATATTTAATGTTTTAATTTTTAAAATGGAAAAACTCCTAAATTTATGGTCTAACTCATGGTCAAAGGCATGGTCAAAGAACAGTTCCAAAGAGGTGAGCCCCAAGAACCCTAATTTCTTGGTTCATTCTTCAATAGTCACCAAGATGAGGAGCTTACAGGAAGACAAAGTGAGTTTTTATTAATGAACAATAGTTGAATGTATGAGAGGACAATGTTATTGAATAAGGAACAACATGTTAATATTATCCAAGGAGAAAGTTTCAAGGAATAATAATTTGTCTCAAGGGTAATGAATTTTTCATTCAATAAGGGGTAGATTTCATGCTTAAACGTTAGTTTGGATCAAAGAGCGCCAAAACCTCAAAAGAAAAATAGGTCTCGTAAAATGAACATTAATTTTCCCTATAAGGAGCATAAATGAGGGGGTAAGAAGCAATTAGAATAGTAGTTTCATTGAGTGAACAATAGTAATGGGGGAGATATCAAATGGAAAGAGGTAGGTTTCATAACCCTGAGCTAGAAAGGAAAAAGAGTTTGATTATTGCTATTTTTGGTTTCTTTTTTAAGTGTTCATTGATTTTTTTGGTTCACCCTCTTCGTATTGCATACACTATCTTGAGAACAAATCATTCACATTCATAAAGGAGGTGTCACTTTCATATGGATCTTTACATTGTTTTATCTTTGTTCATTTCAAAAATTTATCTCATGTAATGATTTGATGAGTGAGATAAAGGATTTTATTAAAAGACCATACACCTAGGGGTTTGGACTTAGTTGAGTTTTGTTTACTTTTCTCTTTAAATAATGATCCTAGTAGAAAAAGTAACATTAGATTCAAAAGAGGAAGATAAAAATTCTTACCAAAGGGATAAATTTTTCTCCAATGTTACCATAGATCTAAGATATTGCAATCCAATAATAAAAATAATGAGCTAAAGAGGAAGATGAAAAGTGAAAGTTCATCATTTTTCTATATAAACCACAATGTCAAGTTTTGCCAATAACAGTAGTAAGAAAAAGATCAAAGATAGTGATTTCTTATGTCATCAAAAGGAGAGGATGGTCATTGATGAACATGAGTGGATATACACTCAATAAGAGGAAAGAAGCTAGGCCTAAAGGATGAACATTTACATGCTTTTAAATCAGAAAGATACAAATCATTGTGTTATAAGAGCAGCCATGAAATTAAATGAAAAGACAAAGAACAATAAAAAAACACAAGGGGTAGAGCAGTGAATATACAACCCTAAGAAGGGATACTGAAGAAATAATGTTTTATCAAAGAGATAAAAATGGTATTCAATGAATCATGATAGAGATATAAATGATATTGGAATAGTGCTAGAAAAGCATGGAAAAAACTTATATTCCATAGATCTATCAACTAAAATAAGGACATTAAAAGGAACAAAAAATTTAAATGTAAAGTTTTTGGAGCTAGACACATGTAAACCAATATCAATGGTCAAAGGCTTCTATAAAAATATATAGAACAAATCAAGGTATGAAAATGATACGAGGATCTATAATAGTCATGTGTTCAATATTACAAGCATGAGATCATTATTACCAGCCAATATGAAAAGACAAGTATTTTCATCAAGATAATGAAGTATATCTATGCCCTTGACATAGACCATCAAGACATATGTTGCAAAGCAAAAGTAATGACAGTAGTGGGAGTCCATAATCAAAAATGCATTAAAATAATGGTGTATTGTTCATGGCTATGAGATTAAGCATTTCTTTCAAATTTAGACACTCTTGTAGCTAGGAAATGGGAGAAATAGTCATGGTAAATAAAACTAGATAGAGGGATAAGGATAATGCCATATAGAATATCAGTACTTTATGATTTAAAATGATAATACGTACTGAAAATATAGTGATAAGAATAATACACGTATATAAGAGATGTAAAAGGATGAAGATGTTATATTGTCAAAATAGTGCTATCACATGTTAATGACAATCATAGAAAAAACAATAATAATGAATGTAAATATGGAAAGTATGTTTGAAATAAGTCACGAAAGGTCACTATGATAGTCATCAAGATAGGTTTAAAATATTTATAGAGAATCCAAGATCAAAGAGACAAATCATGATTTATCTTGATATGTATTGCAAGCCTATTTAGTGCAGGACACTTGTTCTTCATGTATCTTGACAATATCATCTACTAGGAAACAATGTCAAAAGTTTAACAACACTCATGTTCCAAGGAGGAAAACATAGGACATTGAAAACAATATATTTAAAGTAATTTCAGTGACATGACATAGAAAGACTGTTATGATAGTTATAAGGCAATGATGTTAGAAATTTCATTGTTGGAAAAGGGAAATCAACAATACTAGGAGCATCATGATCATCAACAAGGAAATGATGAATAGAAATAGATCAAACAATGAGTTGAAAGGTGAAAACAATGATTTTCATTCATTGGAAAATAGTGATAAATGTTATTTGATAGCAATAATATTTTTCTGGACAAACCAAGCATGTTCACTGTCATAATAGGGATATATTGAACAACAAAGACAATGAGTGACAATTGATTCAAAATATAAAAGGATTGGACATCAAACAAGTTGACTGTCATAGTGATAGAGCATGTTCAATAATAATGAATGATAATGTTTAAATGACAAGTAATGTATAATATCCAAAGAAAATGACATTGATGTCACAAAACATCAATGGTATAGTGATGTACATAGAAAAAAGATACCCATGCCTTTAATTAGTAGTCCTAAGTAAAATACAAGGTCACTTCCAAGGATAGTGAAATGTATCAAAATCGTGACATCCAATGATCAATGCATGAAGAATGAAAAGGGAACGTGAACAAGTATAATAAAAGGAATTCAAAGAAATAAAAGAGGGAAACATATCTCATGTATAAAAATCATATTTATCAAAAGGATATCAGGTTTTGTAAAGAGAGAGAAAAATATATGTAATGATGAAGTAAATGTTATCAACTAGATTTGCACCTTGTTGAACTTGAAGTTCAAAAATCTATTGAAACATGGGAATTATCCCAAGGTGTTGGTACCTTATATGGGATCAAACCTCCAGAGAAGGTTGGCTTCCTCTTGATACTCACCTATATTAATATTAAGCTACTAAATTTTAGAGAAAAATGGAAAGAGAGAGCTTAACAATGACTGAAAATACTTTTAAAAATGAAACTAAAACTATAGTGATGATTTACTTTGTATTAATATTAATCCTATATTAATGTTTGACACACAAACTTAAACTATTTAGGTGATTCTACACAACCTATAGCAATAAATTTATCCATGTATCATCATTTTGTAATAATATAGTCCTTAAGCTCATCTCTCAAAAGGAAAAATTCATAAGTTTTCAGAAACTAAGTGACTGATTTCCTTATCTCTCCAATTGACAACCTATGCATGTATTTTTCTTGTTTAAGGTGCTACAAATGTAACATAGTTCCAAGGATTTCATGGAAACCACATAGAGTAAATGCTAACTAATGATACACATAAGAAACAAGATTTTGAAGGAAAAACAAGTGAATTTCATTAATGAAAGGTGTTTGTACAATGATATAGATTTTGAAAAACTTACAATTGCTTGAAAGTAAAATATTACAAAAAAATTCTAATCTAAAAATGACTAATTTTTGTGAGTTACAAGACTATTTTCTACTACAAAGAGATTTGAAAAGATACAATATATAATAAAAGATGCAAGAACTAGCCTCTAATCGACTTTACAACTTTCTTTTATCTCCTTTTCAAAAAGAGAGAAAATAGGAGAATAATTAAGAGATAAAAAGAAGATAAGAGGCCTAGTCCATGCATGAAAGATCTTCAATAACTGTTGTGGGTCGTATCTAACTGATTTTGGTCATTTAATGCCTTCCAAACTACTTCAAAATGTGTCATAACTTCATGAGAACTACCCCTTGACCTTTTTTATCCTCTGAGAAGTTTTAAAGATCCCCTAGATGGTTGGGAGCTACTACAAACTTGGTCAAAATCCACCTCAAACAATCCTATATCTCTACTCCATATGTTGTCCTACACATCAATCTACCCTGTATCTGCTCCTTTTGTCTTTACTATCTTCAAATCTTCAAATGTTTTAAAATTCACCCAAATTCCCTCTATACTCTTCTTGACTATAACAACTACCCCCATGAGCATAGGGCATGTATCTCCCAAGGCTTTGTATATTTAAGTCTTGGGTCGGATGAAAAGAGAAATGGCCATTAAAGACACCATAAACATCTTCAAAATGTTCTATGATGGCCTCAAACTACCCTCCAATATCCCCATTACCTTTGAGGAACCTTAGCACATGCCACAATACTATTAGGAGTAAGAAAGACTACTTTTATCTCAATGGTTTACACTTTTATCCTCATCATATTGTCATTTGTGCATTGTTTACCAATTATGGATGCACAAACCTCCAAAGATCATTGTTTTTTATCTTTCCTTGAGGCTTTATACATTGAATTGATCTTTTATACTTCAATGAGAATGAAAAATCTATTTGCAAATGATAATATATTAAATCTCTGTTACTTTTCTCTTTTGGTGAAATTTCTTTTGATAAAGATGACCTTACTGTATACAATAATCATGTCATTGCCTATGAACAAAATCAACATGACCACAACAGTTGGGAAAATTTATTCATTTTATTTCCAAACCATCACCACTATCTCTTAATAGTTACACACAAAGTGGCTAACACCTTTGTCGAATATCTTCTTGCGCTATCACACTCTTTGAAATTGTTTCTTTCCTCTGGAATGACTATCACATCTCTTAAATCTACTCCTATCAGGACTCTTTCACCATATATCTACTTCCTTTTCATCATGAATATTACCTCCTTTTAATCCTTTTTTTGTCTTCATTTGGGTTGTGACACATCATGAAACTTTATAAATATATGCTCTTTGCCACAATCCCCATCTCTACTTTTAATGGCAGTCTATTATTGTTTCTTTATAATAGTATTTTCAACCTTTTTAAATAGTCATAACAATTTATTTGTCTCTTATCACATCATAAAAATTTATTTGATCTCAACTCTTCCATGATAGTACCTTTGATCTTTGCTAAATAATGAAAATATCCCTATGTTTTATGATAATGTCTCCTATAATTTCCATGACAAGTTATCTCTTTTTCTCATAATCATAGCAACAATATCTCTATCATCATGGTTTTCCTTCTATATCAGAGCTAGAATTTATTTCACTTTATCATTCAAATCCCTTTCAACATAGCCATCATCACATTTTTTGGTCCTTTACACTATAGTTTATTGGTATTCACAGTCACATCCTTCATTTTTTATGATTATCTGTTATCATGATTACAAGAACCTTAGTGAACTTGACCTATTACTTGGAAGAATTTTACTATTATTTCATCATGTTTAATACCTTATCTCATAGCTACTCTCCATGTCTTCTTCTATACTAACACGGTCATGAAACTTTGTCCTTATATACAATAGAAATATTTGTAACTTGTGAGCTCACTATCTTTGTGCTTGAATTCACAAAACCCCTTATCTTTTGTGTCAAGATTTTAGAATATGCATGTATTCCTTTTTCAAATCAATCATATTTATATTGCACAAGTAGTAAAATGAAGACATCCTCAATCATGGAATTGTTTTGTGCTTTTCAAGCTTGATGTCAACAAAACATGAAGAGTTATTATATGACAATTGTATAAAATTTTGAAAAATCATAACATGAAATGTGAATGACGATTACATAAAGAAATAATTTGAAAGTTATTATCATACAAAGATAACATGCCTCATATTCACTACATTCATCCCTCTCTATCATTACATGTTCCTTTGTCATATAATGACTATGACCCTCATCTATCATGTCTTATTGTAATCTCTTCCCTTTAGTTGTTCATATAATTTTTCATATGAACTATTTCTTCTTAAGAATATATTATTCTTGAATATATTTGATATTACAAGTCATTTAAAATAGTTTTTCATGTGTTCCTTGATCTTAAATTTCTATTGAAAATAGTTGTTCATGTGTTCCCTAACATTGAAATATTGTTCTTCTCATGCAAACTATTTGTTTAGTCATTGAAGCTCATTGTCTTTTGATATGGTGAATTTTATGTTGCCCCTTGTGAAAATTGTTGTCCTCATTTCTCTAAACTACCATCTTCTTGGTTCAAATTTGCATTATGCATATCCTATCGTTCATTCTTGGTAAGGTTGCCTTCTTCATATTTTGAACTGCATCCATGATATTAAACCTCTATATAGATAGTGTTTGACATCTTTCAATCAAATTAAACAATTTACAAGAAATACTTAGAAGGTACATGGCCAAGTAACAAGCTTCATCTTTGATCCATGATTTTTAATTTTCCTTTTTTTATTGAAAGAAATGAATTCATGATAGTACAAAAAAATTATGATCAAAGGAAAACAAAAAAAACCCTACACTTGGATTTCTCTTCCATGAACTTAGTGAAATATGTTGCATTCTCTATTGCAGTAAATGCAACATTTAATGTGAAAAAAATACTCACTGTTTTATCATCTTGTAGCCTCCACATGCATAGAAAATATCCCGACTCGTTCAACTTTCTCTCAAATTTCACAATTGCATCACTTTAATAAAGTTCTTATCAAAACTTGGGCACCATAATTGCTCCACTTTGAGAACTAGAAGAGATGAGAAAAAGAGACTAGGATTTCCTTTAGCATGAAAACTATTCTAGGTTGAAAAGCACCTTCCCTCCAAAACCTTTAAGATTAAAAGAATGTAGAAAATGGACTTTTGACCAAAAAAATCTATAACATGCCTTGTGTAATGTGGAAGTTGGGACCTTACATGATTTGAAACTAAAACATTAATATTGTTCTCTTAAAGAGAGATACATAACTTGTGCCTTTAAAAGATGAGTAACATAACAAACAACACTATCTAACAATTTAGACGAAATGTCAAAATTAGATAACACTTTTGGTGACCTCTACAAATATTTTGCCTGCTAAAACATAAAGGATCAGTTTCCTTGCATATCCCTTTGACATGGAGTCTAAGGCAACCTAAAATAAGCTCAAAAATAGACCAAAACATTGTTTCTTCAACCCCTAAACAGAAAAGAAACCACTTAAACGATACCTAAAATTGACACAACAAAACTAAAACAATGTGTCATAGGACTTGGAGGAAAGACAACCTAGACCAAACATGTGCTACAACACTTATTAGACACCCAATGACGTATCCTAATATGTACCAAGTTTTTATCACACCTTAAAAATAATGCTTCAAATGAATCCCATTGACTAGGATTTAGTCCATTTCACCATCCAACTTGGACAAATAGAAGGCATTATGCTTCTTGCACTCTAAAAATATGTATGGATCACTCAAAAATGAGTCAAACTTTGTATTTTATCTAGACTTACTCTTAAACTCATCCCATTTAAAAATAGTATCACCTTCTTTGAATGTCCTAGGAATTGGCCTTTTATTAAATGACCTCTTTACTTGACCTTGATGCAACTCAATCTTCCATGTTGCTTCATTTGTTGTCTCTTCTAACTCAACCAAATATGCCAACCTTGCTACCATGGATTCCTCCTCTATCATATTAACTTGTTTGACCATATCAAGAGTTGGATAGAAGATTTAAGTTTTTTATGTCATGCTCTTTGGTTTCCCTCCATCGTCCTCTTGATGATCTTGATAAGATTTTTATTTGTGGACCCTTCTTGTCCATTGATGTAATGCCCCACCAAGGAACCCTTGGAACATAGGGTTAAATATGCACTTGCCAAATTTTTTTGAAACACATAATAAACATCATGAAACTATGTGAATCACATAACCATAAAGCATATGCTAGATATAAACATGCAAGAAATTACACCATGAATATTACATGATTGTGCACAAGTGGAAGACTAGCAAGAACTTCCAAAGTTTCCAAACTAACCCATTCACATACTCAGAAAAAAGAACACATGTTCATGAGACTAACCTACAAGGATTCAGAAAATGCCCACAAATCACAAGAGACTAAGCCAACAAGAACTCATGACTAAACAAAGAGGAGACTAATTTGTATTCAAAAATCCATCTAACAGATATTCATTTTAAACCTAAGGTAAATATTCCCAATCTGACCTAAACCTAAGATCTACAAAGGAGATTAAGCGGCAAAAGATGGATCTACCTAATCAAAGAGGTATAAAGGAAAACCTAATTGTGAGGTTACAGCATGGGCTGAAGTGGTTGATGTTATTGACTGATAAGTCTAATCAAAAGGTTGAAGGTGAAATTGTGAAGGATCTGAACAAAGTTGTGATTGCTTGAAGTGAATTTCAAGAAGATCAATGATGGAGATGGAAATCGAGGTCAGTCAATAAATCAACATATATGTGTGAAGTGGATCTATATTTGCAAAGTGAGTTGTATATTTTTCAAATCAGAAACTATTGTTACTTTATAACCATTGTATTAGTCTAAATCCTTTTATATAGAGAAGGAATTGAATCACCTCTATTGAGTGTAATGTATGGGGGAAATATTAGATCCACTCCTAAATCCAAATTCACAAAGGAGAGATCTAATTTGATCAACCTAAAGGTTAATACACAATAGAATCAATCTATGGAGAGAGAGAGAGAGAGAGAGAGAGAGAGAGAAACCCTATATTTCCCTATGGTAGAATTGTATTTAAAATCTGAAATAATTGAAATATAAATACTAACCTCAAATTAGGGAAAATCTAGAAAATGCCAATTTCTGATGTCTGTGTGTACTTTTGGGCAATTCTGCAACCTGTTTCGGACTGGAAATGTCGAGACAAAGAAAACCCAAAAATATTTTATCTTTCTAATGGCAGGTAGTCTTTGACCCTCATAAAAGGTCAAAGGCTACATTCTTTATTTGAAGGTCAATTCTGACTTTGTTCATAGATCCCGGAAGTTCACCGAAAAGGGTATCCAAATCTACTCTCAGATCCAAAATTCTGCACCTGTACTTGCAAGAAAAAGAGGGTTTTTGTTATTTGTTTGAGGGGTTTGCCTTGGTCAAACCCTAGTTTGGAATCAACCTTAATATTGAAATTGAAATAAGAAGTCTAGCAAGTAGTAGAAGTAGATCTAACAATGAAGCTATGCAATTTGATAGATATGTAATTGTATTTTGAATGTAAACAAGTGTATTGATATGAAAGCTTGAACACAACAATGGTAAATGTAAATCAAAACCATGAAAGTAAATACAAAACCTCCATGCTTGTATGCTTGGAATCCACCTTGATATAAGAATGAATGGATCTTGAAGGAAGATCACACCATCATGATGGCTAGATCTAGGGTTTGAATGATGAATCTTGAATGCTTGAACCAAATCCCTTCAATGGCTTGAATGCTTGAATCCTTGATCTTCAATGGAGAACTTAGATGGAGAAGAGGATTTGAATGCTTGAATGGATGCTTGCTTGATCACCTTGAGAGCTTGAGAGAGGAGATTGCAAAACTTGATTGCTTGATGGCAAAAGAAGATGTGAATGATGGATGAGAAAATGAGAGAGGAAGGCCTCCTTTTATAGTGAACTAGGGCACAATCCTCTAAGGGGGCCACCTTGGAAAATTAAATCTCAATTAGGTCCTAACCTTTAGAAAATATACCTAGATTAAATTCAATTTGAGGATTTACCATTATGAAACCCGAAATGGCCAACCCAAAAGTGGGAAAACAAATATCCCCGAAACCCAACACTCGGAAATCAAGGAAATTTGAAATCTAGACAGGGGGTCAAGGACAAGCTCAAATCTGACTAGGTCAGGGTCGAGGTCAATCCTGACTAGGTCAGGGTTGAGGTCAACTTTGACCCCATAAGGTCAACTTTGACCTTGTGGTCAAAAACCTCAGGATCCTGACCCAGAATGCTAGGAAATGCAAATTGGAGTGAAAATCAAAGACATATAGAAGCAGAATGAGGAGAACAAGTATGATCTAAGAAATGAGATGATTACAAGTGCTTGACATGACCCAGACCACTCACTCGGAGGGCTAAACGCTCTTAACATGGAAGTGCTTCCATTTTAAGATGATACACCTTTAATCAAGGTTGACCTAATAGTCATTGTATAAATCCTTTAATCAAGGTGGCATTCTAATGGAATGTTCTTAAATTCTTCAACCAGGTCACTTTTGATAGAGTGTTTAAATCCTTTAACAGGGTCACACCTAGTAGTGTGTTTGTAAACCTTTAACAGGGTTGGATTTTCACAGAGCTCACTTCAGAAGAGTGAAATATTAGTATCATGTTACAAAGTGGTTTTTCCCAAGTTGGGTTTCCACTATAAATCCTAGTGTTATACTTGTGTGAATGTTGTTATATTCTACAAGTTAATTACTTTTGGACAGTGGACTGCATGTTATATGTTTCTGGTATATGTTATAGGGACCGAGTTGAATAGATGATTAGATATGAGATTTTTGAAGCGCTAGAAAGTTTAATTGGTACATCTAGACCTAAGAACTGATTTACCCCCCCCCCCCCCCTCTGTGGCTCTAAATAATTCTAACAATTGGTATTAGAATTGTTGGTGCTTATAGAGAAAAGTTTAAAGGTACTTGAAGCTAATGATCAAGATGTATAAAAAGGAGGTACCGAAGTTGAACAAAGAGAACTTCCCTACATGGAAAAGTCTGATGAAATTGCATCTACCTGGTATTGGTGATTCAGCAAAGTACTATGTGGAACATGAATAAGTTATACCTGTTGGACCTTTGACTACCGAAGAGATGAAAGAAAAATAAGAACACAATCAAGAAATGTTTGCATCTGCCTTAAGCTATCCTAAATTTTAAGATATCAAAGACTGCACTATTGCAAAGCAAATGTGGGATACTCTTGCAACTATCTATGGTGGAGATACTAATGTACTAAGAAAAAAATCTAAAAGTTTGAGAGGTAAGTTTGATGAAATGAAAATGCAAGAAGAAGAAAATATTGTTCAGTACTATGGTAGAATTAAGGAGGTAGTGAATGTTATAAGAGGAGCTAATGGAATCATTGATGATGAGACTATTATTGGTAAGGTATTGAGAACTTTGCTTCCTATCTATGCTATCAGAATTTTTGCAATTCAAGAATCGAGATGTAACCCTGGTAATGTTCTAACTCTGGAAATTCTTGTTGGTAAGCTTACTACTTTTGAGCTATCGAACTATGATAACTACATTGTTCCTAATGTTGAATCTATATTCAAGTCACAAATGGTGTTGCATAAGTCTAAGAGGGAAAAAGAAAAATGTGTGAAAAGTGATAGTGATAGTGACAGTGAAAGTGACACTTTTGATGAGGAACTAGATGATCTTGAGGCACTCATGGCTAGAAGACTACAAAGAGGAAAAGGAAAATATAAAGGTAAACTTCCTATAATCTATTTTTCTTGTAACAAAGTTGGCCATATTGCAGCAAGATGCCCTGATAGGATTGATAAGGATGAGAGAAGAGAAAGAAAGTAAAAGGACAAGAGAAATGATAGAGATCATCAAAGGTACAAAGACTACAAATATGAAGGTAAGAAATCCTGCTATATTGTTGAAGAGGAAACTGACTATGGCACTAGTGAATCTAATGAATATGATATTGAAGTAGTTTATGTTGCTATGAAAGATGATTTTGATGAAGATGAGAAAACTGCACTTATTTCTTATGTGAGTAAAGATGATAAATGGATTATTGATAGTGGTTGCTCACATCACATGACTGGTGATAAAAGTAAATTTGAAACCCTAGATCATTACAAAGGTAGAAGTGTTAAGTTTGGTAATGATGCACCATGTCCTATGAGAGGTAAAGGATCAATTAAGCTGACTGATAAGATCACATGTGAAAATGCTTATCGGGTTGAAGGTCTTAACTATAATTTGTTGAGTGTTGCATAGTTGAATAGTACTAGTTACCGAGTGGAATTTCATCATAGAAAAGCTAAAATATTTGATGCCACTGGTGAACTAATTGGAAGTGGAGAACAGATAAAAGGTAACTTGTTCTATCTAGACCTATCTGAAGAATCATGTTTGTTTGCACAATTTGATGATGTATGGTTATGGCACGGTTATGCACCTAATGTGAAGTATTTTAGAATCTTTGGGAGTAAATTCTATATACTGAAAGATAATAGGAATGGAAATTTGATACAAAAAGTGATGAAGGCATATTCCTAGGTTATTCCACTAAGAGAAAAGCTTATAAGTGTTTGAATTCTAACACTAAAAAAGTTGTGGAAAGTGCAAATGTTAGAGTTGATGAATATGCAGAAAAGAACGAATTAGAGGAAAAATAAGAACCTGAAGATTATAGATCTTTTGTTTACATGGAAGAAGAAGAGGCAAGTAATACACTTGAACCAGATGCAGAGTCATGGATAAACAATGTTGAGCATCAAGAGGATGCTACCAAGCATTAGGAGGATGTTGTCGATCAATCAGTAGAAGAAGATGATAATTTGGATGATGAACCCGAAGATCAAGATAAAGGAGAAAAGAAATATGAACCTGCATTGGCATAGTATGTAAGAAGACATCTTAAGCTTGAGCAAATTATTGGAGATAAATAATCTAGAGTCTTGACAAGAAGTAAGTTGAAAGACCCTACATGTTTACTATGTGAGTTTGAGCCTAAGACAGTAAAAGATGCTTTAGAGAATGATGACTGGATACAAGCCATGAATGAAGAAATTAATCAGATAGAAAAGAATGATACCTGGACTCTGGTGCTAAGACCATAAGATAAGAATGTTATTGAAACAAAATGGGTATTCAGAAACAAGCTAAATGAACATGGACAAGTCACAAGAAACAATGCAAGATTGGTATGCAAGGGTTATGCACAAGAAGAGGGAATAGACTATGGGGAAACATTTGCCCCTGTAGCAAGATTAGAAGGAGTGAGGACTCTACTTGTATATGTTGTATATAAGGATTTCAAAGTATATCAGATGGATGTCAAATCTACATTTCTAAATGGTATATTAGAAGAAGAAGTATACATTGAACAACCTAAAGGATTTATTGACCCGAGCAAGAAAACTATGGTTTGCAAGTTGAACAAGGCATTGTATGGATTGAAACAAGCCCCCAGAGCATGGTATGAGAGACTGCACAATTATTTGATAAAGATTGGATTTGCAAGAATGAATGACAACAACAATCTGTATATGAAAACTAAAGAAGGTAAAGGGATTTTGTTAGCTAAAATTTTTGTTGATGATATCATATTTGGAGGACAAGATGCCCTATGTCAAAAAATTTCAAATGAGATGCAAACTAAGTTTGAAATGTCTATGTTTGGTGAGATAAAATTATTTGTTGGTTTACAAGTTTATCATATGGAGAAAGGTATCTTTATTACTGAATCTAAATATATTAAAGAGATACTGAAAACTTTTGGTATGGAGGATTCCAAACCAGTAAGTACTCCTATGGCTACTGGACATAAACTATCTAAAACTGATGATACTGCTGAAGTGAATCAAACCTTGTATAGATCTATGATTGGAAAGCTACAATATGTTGTCCACCATAGACTAGATATTTCCCTAGCAATTTGGATTGTGGCAAGATTTTTTGCCAATCCTAAGGAAAATCATATGATGGCAGTGAAGAGAATACTGAGATATCTGAAAGGGACAGAGGATTATGGATTATACTACAAGAAGAATGAAAAATTTGAACTAAGAGTCTACACTAATGCAGATTGGGCTGGAAATGTTGATGATAAAAAAAAGTACAAGTGGTGGAGCATTCTTTCTAGGAAAGAGATTAGTCTCCTAGACAAGCAAGAAACAAAACTACATTTCCCAATCTACAGCAGAAGCTGAGTATGTAGTAGTTGTAGTGAATTGTTCAAATTTAGTGTGGATCAAGCAATTGTTAAAAGGAATGAAAGAGGAAATCACTGA
Organism: Chamaecyparis obtusa; assembly: GCA_027943335.1. Taxonomy (NCBI): domain Eukaryota; kingdom Viridiplantae; phylum Streptophyta; class Pinopsida; order Cupressales; family Cupressaceae; genus Chamaecyparis; species Chamaecyparis obtusa. The sequence goes on from BSBK01003840.1 coordinate 826,827, forward strand.
GCCGGTTGTTATTTTATGTGATAACACAAGTGTTATTAATATATCAAAGAATCTAGTGATGCACACAAAGACTAAGCATATTGCTATCAAGTAGCATTACTTGAGAGAGCTAGTACAAGACAAAGAAGTGAGAATGGAATATGTGAATACAAAGGAACAATTAGCAGACATATTCACAAAATATTTACCTAAGGATGCTCATGAATATCTTAGAGGTAAACTAGGGGTGATTCCCCTAACTGAGTCTGCCTAGTCAACTAGGAGCACTGCATCAAATGTGCTATACAGAGTATTAGACAAATTGATGCAAAAAAGGTCACACTTTAGGAGTTGCCTAGAGTTGTGAGAAGTAAAGCAGAGATGATAATCAGTCATAAGCAAGATGACAAAGGGATAAATACAACATACTAAACTGACATGAAGACATCTACATATGGAAGATGTAAGTGATAGATACTACTTTGGCATCAGTCATAAGCAAGATGACAAAGGGATAAATACAACATACTAAACTGACATGAAGACATCTACATATGGAAGATGTAAGTGATAGATACTACTTTGGCATTGTTGTCAAAGAGGGAGAGATTCAGAGATTTAGAGGAAAAAGAGAGTGAGATACAAAAAAGATTCAGAGGGAGTAACTGTGTATGCGGTTAGGCAAGGCAAAGAAGTTGTGAATCAAAATGAAGCTAAGGATATTATAAAATTTTGATGCACAAGAGTTTTTTGGATTGTTTGGTAAAACATGTTTTATTCATGTCGTGTTTCCATCAATGCCAAAGAGGGAGATTGTTGGAAACTACAATTGAAACAATTGTTATATTGTCATTGATGTCAAACCTTAACTGGTAAGACAGTTGATGTCATTGATACTTCAATGGGTACTTGATTAGTTGGCACATTGATAAGATAATGTATTATTTATCTAAGTAAGAAGAAAGATTGAAGAGGTAGGCTTAACCAAGCAAAAGTGAAGAAATCTAGTTTAAGCTGAGTGATGTTAGTGTCGACCAAGTGCCAGTATATGTCGAGTAAATTTAGTGTTGATTGAATGTCAGTATATGTTGAGTGACAAGAAATTACTGAGATATGCAGTAATGACCAAGGAGAAGAACACAGTATTGATCGAGTGTCAGTAATTTACATTTGGAGAAAGAATTGAGATTCCCAGCCTACATAGTTGAATTCTTGGGATATGTAAATCATGTTAACTTTATTAATGAATTGTATGGACCATGTAATGCATGGTAAATCATTTTATTATGGATTCAAAGAGAATTTTGGAGATGTATCTAGAAGGAAGAATGAAGAACATAATGATGGAAGGATTCAATGAATTTGACCTAAACCTAAGATCTACAGAGGAGATTAAGCAGCAAAAGATGGATCTACCTAATCGAAGAGATATAAAGGAAAACCTAATTGTGAGGTTACAGCATGGGCTGAAGTGGTTGATGTTATTGACTGATAAGTCTAAGAAGAAGGCTAAAGGTGAAATTGTGAAGGAGCTGAACAAAGTTGTGATTGCTTGAAGCATATTCTGAGCAGATCAGTGATGGAGATGGAAATGGAGTTCAGTCAGTAAATCAACATATATGTGTGAAGTGGATCTATATTTGCAAAGTGATTTGTATGCTTTTCAGATCAAAAACTACTGTTACTTTCTAACCATTGTATCAGTTTAAATACTTTAATCGAGGTTGACCTAATAGTCATTATATAAATCCTTTAATCAAGGTTGCATTCTAATGGAATGTTCTTAAATCCTTTAACCAAGTCACTTTTGATAGAGTGTTTAAATCCTTTAATAGGGTCACACCTAGCAGTGTGTTTGTAAACCTTTAACAGGGTTGTCTTTTCACAAAACTCACTTTAGAAGAGAGAAATATCAGTAGCATGTTACAAAGTGGTTTTTCCCAAGTTGGGTTTTCACTATAAATCTGTGTTATACTTGTGTGAATGTTTTGATGTGAATGTTTTTATATTATGGAAGTTAATTACTTTTAGATAGTGGACTGCATGTTATATGTTTCTGGTATATGTTATAGAGACAAAGCTTAATAGCTTATTAGATCTGAGATTGTTGAAATGCTAGAAATTTCAATTAGTACATCTGGACCTGAGAACAACTGATTCAACCCCCCTCTCTGTTGTTCTAAATAGTTCTAACAAGTAACATGGCCACAATCACAAGGAAAATATACACACCAAAGAAGGTTGACACTCACGCTAAAAAAATACTTGACTCAAGGATGATCTAAAGTTCCAAGTACAATCATAATGCAAGTACATGATATAAGTAGGTTGGGTCACTACTCAAAGCTATAAAAGCTAAAATGTAGGGACTCAAGGTGGAGTGTCATTACTTGGCTCTCAGTAGCCCAAGTACCATCAAGTCTTTGATCAATGTATGTAGATAGCCATACTTGGTATGTATATTCAATCAACACCCTTGGGTGGCTGCATATGGTGTCTTTTATCAACATCCTCAGACATCCATACACTGACTTACCTTTTGTCAACACCCTCAGGTGGCCAGGTAGTCAATTACTCTTATCAATATGTTTTAACCCCAAATTTTGTTTGTTATGTTACAACTTATTAAGAACTTCTTCACTTGGTCTGTACCAACCACTTATGGGTTGAGGTACACATAATAAGCCACTCCAAACCTCAACCCAAGCAACAAACCATATCATTATACAATGAGGCACAATGAAAAAGCCACAAAACTCTAAAATGAGACATGAGAATCAATTAGTCTCAAACCAAGAGTGTGGGTCCCTCGGGATCCCGACATGGCACACTCAATGTGCTCATGATGTAGTCTCAAACACCAACATCATGTACTCCAAATGTGATCTCAAGTCAAGCATCAAGCAAAAATCATGAAAGGAAATGCAATTACAAGTGTGCATGACATACTCAACTAGACAATTTGCCAAGAGTACAGATTCAAAATCAAATCCAAAAATCACAAAGTAAAACCATAGAATGGATGCAAACATGGTGGAAAATACATTCCAATGTTTGAATTATGTTGAGCATGCCAAACAAGAAATCTAGGAGACACGCAAAATGATGCAACCCCCAAAAATCCCCAAAAATTAAACTTTAAAGAAACTCATGAAATTAAAACCCATTTTCCCTTAGACACCAAAAATTACATTTCTAAAATAAAATCCCAAATATGGGCACTCAAAGAGAATTAGGCATCATAACCCTGCTAAACCCCAAATTCTCAAACTACATTACTCATGTAAACCTAACCAACTAATATAAACAAACCAAATCATGGAGGAATACTAATTCTCATCCCACTAAACTAAAGTAATTAATTTCATTCAAAAATACAAAGTAAATAAAAAATGGTGAGATGCCCTACCTCACACAAAATTAAGAAAACCCCAAATGGAGAAGAAAAATCCAAGACCTAACAGAATTAGATGAAACTTTCGGCAAAGCAAAGAAATATCAACATGAATCCAACAAGCCAATGCCCACAAGTAAGCGGATCAAACCCAACAAGCATAAAAGAGATTTTCTCCAAAGCAATTTGGATCAAAATCCAGATTTCAAGCAAAAAGAAATTGAGGAAATGAACTCTTTTTCCCCAATATAAAGTCACTTTTCAAAAATGACTTTTAAAATAAGTCACTTAAATAATTAAGTGAACTATTAAATTTTCCCAAAAATCAAATAAATCAATTCCATTAAAATGGAATTCAACTATGGAAGATTTTCCAGTAAACAAAATATTAAATCTCCAAACACATTAAAATTAGCATTTTAATTCTAGATCGTTCACAACAAATGCAAAACTCTAAATGCACTTACATGCTCATGGGTCTAACATAATATGCATATGAATCAAGGAATAATTTACCAACAACCACATGGGTTCTTCCCACATCAAGGATATGCATAGTACACATCATAAATCACCATTATAGGCGGTAACAACAAAATACCAAGGTTATAGCCACAGTCTCAACATCACACGAGGGATAATTAATTTCTATGACCACTATGGCCCCATTTAACTCAATGCAAGGTAAATACAATGCTATACAAAAAGAAAGATTTCTCGACACACATAATAGTAAAATGGAACAATTTATACATGCTTCTCAGGCATAACACATAATTTATCAAGAGATCAAGTAAACCAATAAATTTAGGGACATAAGTCATTGACCCAAATGATATATCATAACATGGTAATTTCACTCCTCTTTATTAATGATTTTTTATTTCCAATTACAAGGTGCATAACTATCTCTCTACAAGTGGAATGCATAAAAATGAAAATATATCAAGTAAGATCATAGTGATTCTTGAGTAGAAGTAGTATGTTTCCCTTTATATAATTTTTTTCTATGACAATTATACACGGACATGTTGTTTGATAATTTACTCAGACAATATAACAATCAGGATGTGAAACGATAACATGAACAAAGAAAACTATGAGCATGTAAAATAGTAAGGGTATGGGAAACTGAAAATGAAATGAACATTAAGGAAACAATAGAAAAAACATTTTCTAAAGACTATAAAATTGCAAGGATGTGAAGTTGCATGAAGGGTTTAAGCAAAAAAGTAAACCACGAGAATGAAAATTAGTAAGGGCACGAAAAATTGAAAATGAAATGATTTTGAAGGAAAGAATAGAATATTTATGGAAGACTGCAAAACTATAAGGCTGTGAAACAATAAGCATTTAAACTCTAAGGATATAAGTAAAGCATGACGATGTAAAATAGTAAGGGTTGAGAAAACTGAGAAGGATATGAACATGAAGGAAACGAAAGAAAGAACATTTCCTTAAGATCATAAAACAACAAGAAAGGGTTTTAAGATTGTATAACACGAAGGATTTAAGATAGTAATAGAAGCATGAGGATATATGATAGTAATGGTTTACAAAAAAGTGAGGGGTATGAACAAAAAGAAAATAAAATAAATAACACTTTTTTCATGCCATTAAATAGTTAGAAAGGGTTTAACAAACAAAGATTGACAAACAATAAGCATGTGAGACAAATAAAGATGCAAAACAATAATTACATGTGACAAAAAGATATAATTTAAGAAACTAAAAAAAGCACGAGGGTGGAAAATAATAAAGTGTTTATAATATTGACAAGGATACAAGCATCAAGGAAACAACATAATGAACACACACTTACATATAGCATGAGGATTAAAAATAGTACATGTTTAGAAAACTGAGAAGGATACAAACATAAAGGAAACAAAAGAAAGAACATTTAATTAAGACTATAAAGCTGTAGGAAAGGGATGGAAAATAGTAAGTGTTTAGAAAACTGAGTAGGATACGAATATCAAGGAAAGAAAAGAAAGAAAATTTACTTAAGACCGTAAAGCAGTAAGAAAGGGTTTAACAAATTAACATGTACAAAATGGAACAAGAGTAATCTCTAAAATAGTCGTGTCTTCTTGCTCCTCTTTGATGGTTGTTGTGTCTTCTTCTTGACTTGATTGAGATGAATGAGACGAATTCATGTCTAATTATATGTGTCTTTCACATCTTTAATGTATTTTGTCTTTCTAATTTGAAATTTGGTTTTTTATTGATCTTGTCGAGCTAATTTGATTTCGCCATTTACTTCTGATTTGATTGCCCTTCAATGGAAAATGGCGTCCTCACATATTTTTTGTAGTGGATGTAGGTGGTTGTGCATTGAACTAACCAATAGTTGTGTGCTTGAGATATAAGGATGGAACATGGGATACAATAACTTGTTATTTTGGTCATACCTTAGTAGCCACATGTGGTCTTAGTAGGTGTGTTTCATTACCAATAGTCATCATGTTTTTGTTCGATAGACTTCCACGTAGCATTAAATTTTTGTAATATTGGTTTTACTAGGGTGGTGATTCTCATATGAATTATGATATTTTGGTTTATTTTATGTGGACACCATTTTATTGTAAATACAAACTAGTAATAGGCACAACAAAATGTGCCAGTGATATGGACAAGTGTTGATTGATTAATCACAACTTGTGTGTCCGTCATCTTTTATACTCAATGTTACTCTTACCAAAATTCTATTTTGCTATAGAAGTTACATTTACTATAATTGACCTTGTTCATTGATATTCATAAATAAAAAGTAATTGCATTATGAAGGAAAATAAGAATTTCATTTGTATTAAACATGGATATTACATTTGTGTTTGTACATTTGAAATATTAAATACATCATGAATTGAGTATCAAACAAGTTTCTCACACAAGCCGTGAGGATAGCCTACTATCATTCATTTTATATTCAGAGCATGAGAAAGATAGAATATGTAAAGAGATAAGGTCAGAGGTAATAAGTCATTGCCTTTTTCTTTGACTGGTTATGTGTGCATTGATGTTGCTTCCCTTCTCGCTCCTGGTTCTCTAGGCTCCGAACAACTTCCTAAGATCCTTCATAAGAGAGAAAAGGTGGGGTTAGATCCAATGGATCTAAGCAATGATTGATTACCCATGAGTAATTACCACTACACATATGATATCTATTGCTACCTTGAATCCGCATAAAAGATAAAAGACTATACCCACTATCTCATAGAGGATTTTTATTGCTAACTAGTTTGTTCTATGTGTAGAGACAAGTTTTTTCAATCTGACAAGTGGAGTTAAATGTGGCTCCCACAAGGGTTGAGCCCAGCTTGTCAAAATGAAATAAGAAAAATCTAGCAATAATCAACCATTTAAAATCTAGCATGCTGATTAAAGTAAGGAATCCAAAGTGAGTTGTTGATCTTCATTTGTTGCTTAGTATCCTTGTATACTATAGGTCTTAGATACCCGTGCAAGTATAAATCCAAGTATTTTAGGCATAAATAATTGCACAGGTATCAAAAGACCTGCAGTGTATAAAAATATTGTGTTCTTAAAGGTTGAATGCATGTGATAATCATGTAGATGGCGTTTCAAAGGTTTAACATTCAAAGGTAAAAGAGGTACAAAAGTAAATGTGGCTATGAGAAAGTTTTAAGCATCATAAATAGCAGCAAATTTCCTGTCACAATCACTATACAAGTCAATACTATGGAAGTAAATAGTGTTGTCATGCATTACAGTCACTGATAAAAGACAAGGTGATTGAGTGAAGATAGAGGAAGAGGCTCAACAATCATGCCATGAAGAAGCATCAAGATAGAGTGACATCCAAGCAAAGACAAAGAGGCAATAATGACAACAAGAAAAGAACTCATTGTAGTGATAACAATGGATAAATGACATGAGTGATGATTGCTGAAAAACAACATAGTACATACTACAAACATACTAACCAAGAGCACTCCTAATTAATTAATTTAGAGCAAATACTGAGAGTGTAGTAATCTAAGTCAAAGGACAATTACTGATAGAGTACAATGATTGAATGCAATATAAGTCACAAGGTCAGCTTTAAACACATTATTAATCTGAATTCCCATGCAAATAATGCAAGGAATTAATAATCTCATGACAATATGGAGGTGCATGTAGAAACATTAATGGATCAGGTATTATGAGCCAAAGAGATTTTAAAAAATTAGTTATGAGGAGCATTCTTCTTGTCACAGTGACTAAAGCAATTACAACCACGTATTGTGTTAAGAAAAGAATAAAAAGCAATAGCATGTAAGGAGCATCCATGAATGATGAAGGTTATAGTCATGATTATCTAAGTTGATGTTATCTCTTTATAAGCATGTTGTTGAACAAGAAAGTTAGAGAAATACAAAAATAGAAGGCTTGTGTGAAAGGAAAGCCATGTAAATTTATAAAAGTGCAAGGTGTGCACAAAAGTAATATAAAACATTGATTTCATGAAAGAGAACTATCTAGAATTGAAAGAATAGTGCAAAATGTCATTGATATGCCAGTTCAAAGGAGTATCTAGGATCTTCAAAATAGAGAGTGGATTTAATGCTATGTATATGATCATCTAACAAGAAATACTAAGTTATAGTGTATATAGCACTAAATAAACAAGCAACCTTACTGTTAGTAATTTCAGTCATCAGATGTCAGGAGTGTAATTTTGTTTCAGTCATGAGATGTCATTATCTTACAGTAATTGTAACAAGTGCAGTGAAGAATTAAGGAGAGCATGAATCTAGGTGAAAAGTCCACAACACATATGAAGATTTCTAAAAGTGTTTGAGACTCACATAGTCACGACCCTCAGAAGGAAACTCTCAAATATGTAAGGTCACAGTACTGAAAAAAAAATTAAGGTTTAAAACATGTGTAGATATGAAAAGAATAGAGACTTTATTTTTTTTTAAATGTGCTTGTATGAGGTTAGAGAAAATAGAACAGGAAAGATGTATGGAGCTTGAGCATCTACAATAAAAACAAAAAGAGGATACAAATTACAACATTCCTCATAATATTGCCAAGCACTTACCAGATTCAAAGAAAGATATGCTAAGAAAATCATTGCAGAAAGCTTCATCGAGTCACAAGAAACTAACTTCATCAAACTCCAATCTTCTCCAACAGTCATGGCAGTGCAGACAAATGTTGAGCAAAACAATGTAGCGGCTTAGGGTTCCCTTAACCCTTGTTTCAAAAAATGCTAAGTATAAATGATGCAAAAATTTTTAGGGATCGGGCTTTATGATGTCCTCAAATATTTTGCATTATGCTTTGAAATCTATCACTAGGCCATTTTAGTGGCATTTTAAGAACAAATATTATTGTTACTTAATAATATAATGATATGTTTCATTAATATATGATTATATTATTAGGTATAATAATATTTTTCCTTTTATATTATTTCTTATTGAAATTTTGTAATAAATCATTATTAATTGATGCATTTTATAAATCAATTAATAATTATTAAAATCTTTTAGAGGGGAAGCAACAATAATGAAAGGTTGGAGGGATAAGGATATTTTAAATAGCCTTAAGGACTTCTTCTTGGAAGTTATAAATAGTTTGGAGACATAAGGAGAGCTTCTAGGCATCTTGGAGCAAATTTAGGAGTTGTTGGAGGGAATTTAGGAGATTTTCAAAGTTAAACTTATTCTTGTTTGTTAAGGAGGCTTTATGAGCTATTTGAGTATTTTGAGGCCTTTTTTGAGCAGCCTTTAGAATCCTTCATGGTTGTGGAGATCTTTTCCGGCCAATTTTCCTCATTTCTAGACCCTATTTTTGGAGCCTTTTTTATAGCATATGACCCTTAGTGGTTGAGGAAGTGGTACTTAGAGAGTTTTGGATACTCATTTGTAGCTAATTCTGATTATGCAAGAGAGGCATTCTTTTGTGACAATTTTTGTCCTTGAAGTGTCATGTGCATATATCTATAACTCATTTTGGAAACATAATATACAGTGACTGAAACTTTTGGAGCAAGCATTATATGAGTTATTTTAGTCTTATTTTCTTTCTGCATATTTTTGTACACCATAGGTGACTGGTAAAGGTGATTGGTGAATTGTCATTCCATATTATCTAGTCTCATTTAAGTACCTATTTGTAGAAGTGTGTGTTTTTTTGCAGGTTGTAGTTTGTGTTTTATTATTTTGAAACGTTTAAGTGATAAATCTCTTCTCCTTAATAGGTTCATTCAAAACCTTACTATGATATATTTATGCATGCCTATATAGAAAAAATGTACTTTTCCTCATGTTAGATAGTGAAAACCAACACTTAGTCATTTTTGGTTGTGATTCATATCAGTTTGGTGTATCACCTAGTAAGATAGAAATTTGCATTTCATTTCATTTCCAGTTTTTCTCTTCCCCTTTCCTTTCTAAGTTCTATTTTAGTTTTGAGATAGTAGGTGATTATCCAATAGGAACAATGCAATATTTAGCTAGACTACAAAAGCTAAGAGTGGTTTTCAAGCTATTAAGGAAGCTCTGGCATCAACTCCTACATTGGTAAACCTTGATTTTACCAAAGATTTCACTTTGTATGCATATGTTAGTTATAATGTCATATCCGCAATCTTAGTATAACAGAATGTAGAAGGTTTGGAACAACATGTTGCTTTCTTCAACAAGGGGTTAGAGGATTATGAACAAAGGTACAATTTTGTAGAGAGGCATGTCCTTGTTGTTGTGAAAAGTTTAAAGAAGTTTAGGCATTTGTTGTCACATAGCAAAGTCCATTTAATGGTAGCTCATCCAAGTGTAAAGGAGTTTATGTTAAGCAAAGACCTAAATGAAAATCATGTTGGATGGATTACTAGAGTCATGGAATATGATATTGACATCCAAGTGACTAAGCTTTTGAGAGGAAGAGGTCTTTGTAAGCAGCTAGTAGAGGAAGAGGGTCCAGAGATAGATAAAGCAACAAAAGTAGTTATGGTCAACAATGGGACAGCTGTAGAAGATCAACCAGCAAGTTGGTTAGATGAAATGGTTCCTTTTTTAAGGACAAGTAATTGACCATAAGGTCTTAGCAAAGCAAAATGAAGATATTTCAGATTGCAATCAATTACTTTTGTTCTGATTGATTTATTTTTATTTTTTTTTAGAAGAGATCACATTGGTGTCTTGCTAAGGTGTATTGATTTTGACCAAGTAAATCAAGTCTTATTTGAGTTTCATGATGGACCTTCAAGAGGTCACTTTGTAGTAAGAACAAAAAATTTTAAGGTTATGAGAGTAGGCTATTATTGGCTTATCCTTTTCAAAGATGCACATGCTTATGTCAAGAAGTGTGTTAAATGTGTTATGTTCATAGGAAAAGAAAAATTGGCCGCTATGCCACTACAACTAGTTCAAGTGGAGTATCCCTTTGTGAAATGAGGCATTGACTTTATAAGAGTGATTAATCCACCTTCAAGTGCAATTCATAAGTGGATAATCATTGACATAGATTATTTCACACACTGGACAGAGGCATTGGCTTTGAAAGAAGCCAATGAGACTTATGTTTTGAACTTCTATGATGACCTAGACTGTAGGTTTGGAGTTCCATATTCCATTGTATCAAATAATGGAATTTCCTTTTTGGGGTTAAGATTTTTTGATTGGGCTTTATAAAAAGGTATCTATTTGAACACAAGCTCTAATTATTACCCTCAGGAAAATGGACTAGCAGAGTCCACAAATAAAATCTGATTAAAATCATCAAGAGAACACTTCAGGATAATCAGAGAGATTGGCATTCTAAGCTGAGAAGTTCTCTATGGGAAGATAGGATAACTTCTAAGAAGGAAATTGGAACTTCACCTTATGTATTGGTATATGAAAAAGAAGCATGGTTTTCAATCTCAACAGAGCTACCAGCTTTGTACCTGGCTTTCTAGTTGGTGTTATTCGAAGAAGGAGACCCTTTACAAGTGAGGCATGTTCAACTCATGGAGATGGAGGAGACTAGAACTAAATAAAAGAAGACCATGGAGTACCATTGGTTGCAAACAAACACATTTTTTGACAAGAAAACTAGAGCAAGAGTTTTCAAAGCTGGAGACATGGTGCTTAAATGGGATGAGGTCAAAAGTAAACTAGGTAAGCATTCTAAGTTTGACTCTTTTTGGAGTGGGTCGTTCATAATCACATATTGCAAAGAACATAATGCTTTTGAGTTGTCAACTATGAAAGGTGAACTACTACCTATCTCAGTCAATTGGATACACCTTAAACTTTGTTTTGAGGTTTTATCTTCAAAGGTTTTCCTTGTTAGTTTCCCTATTTTCAATAAGTGTTTCTACACACTAGTTTAAGTTTGTTGTTGCTCGGGATTAAATTGGGAAAAACTAAAATCTAATTTTTCAAATTTTACTATGTTTTAGTAAATTGCATTTTTGAGGGTCTTTGGTGCATTTTTAGGCTTGGATGATGTGCATAATTAGTAAATTTGATTCTAGATAATTTGAATACCATTCCAACGCATCAAACAGTTCACAATTCGGAGCTAGGACTAGAAAGTTATGCCTTCTCCAAGTGGACCTAATTTTTATATATAGTTTTTTTATAATTTTTGATAGTTTGAATAGTTTATTTGTAATAAATATTATGATGGCTCTTCATTTCATTTCCAAGGGATTTTGATGACCCTTGGGATCCATCAGACTTGTATAAACTCAAATATTTGAATAGAATGGATCAATTTTTGGTTTGCAATCTTGTTGTTCTCAATTTTCGTGTCAAATTCTACAATACTGGAGGTATCACACCAGGTATTGTAATCTGGTTTTCATAAATCAAATCAATGGTATCAGAGTGGGAACACTCCTTTATGCCAATTTACACAAGGTCTTCCTACCAAAGATTAGGATTGGATACACAAGATTTGTCAAAATACCCACCTTTGAGACGCACACAATCAAAGATGTTAGATGATGATGTTAAGAAGTTGGTCGAGGAAACTTAAAATAAGCAACAAGAGGAGATGATGAGTCAATTTTCACACCTTCTACAGAATCAAAAACCCTTTGAATCAGGAACATCATTTCATGGAAATACCCCTTTCAAAGTGCAGGTCAATTTCGACATCCTGAATTTTGAAGGAAAGGTCGATTCTGAAGCTGTTGATAACTGGTTATCAAAGTTAGATAGATACTTTTCTGTAAATAATTTCTCAGATGCAGAAAAGATAACATTTTCTCTCCTCAAAGTTGAAACCCATGTGAAATTAGCATGCGAAACCAAAGTCGCAAATAAAGAACGAGAATCATTTGTTGAAGATGGTTTTGAAATTTCTCTTGATAAGAAGCCCACGTGGGGATAATTTGTGGAATACATAAAAGAAGCTTACCTTCTAGAGGATGTATATGAACAAAAATACATAGAGTGGCAACTTCTTCGACAAAAGAGGGATCAGTCTATGCAAGATTACACCAATACATTCCATTCACTTTCAGCAAAACTTGGTATTGAGGATTCAAAGAAGCATCGAATTTTGAAATATCGGAGTGGACTTCATAGGTATATTCAAATAGAGATGGAATTTTTTAATATTGAGACATTGGCAACTACCTATAAATATGCTACAAAAATTGAAGATAAATTCAAGCAGAAAGGGAAGAGGGACTACTTTGCAAACAACAAGTCAAGGGTTGAAGGTGGAAATAAATTTGTAGGAAAATAGGTGACCAATGAACCTCATTCAAATTCACCCAAGAACACATGGTGGTCTACTAAAAAGACACAAATAGACATAGGCATGTGGTGTGAGATGCATAAGTCCCCAACCCATAACACAAAGGATTGTCGAAGTATTAAAATTTTGATGACAGAAATATGAGGAGAGGAAGCTGAACCTAAATCATCACCAGTAAATAATTCTGAGAAAGAGGAGAATGATTCCATCATAGAAGAAAACCCATATGTCGTAGTTGGAACTGCTAAAGTATTTCCCTATGAAGATGAAGAGAGACTTTTTCATTCACAAATGTGGGTTGATGGAAATCCTCTGCATTTTATTGTTGACAGTGGGAGTCAAAAGAATTTGATCTCTAGGAGACAGTCAAAAGATTAAATCTGAAAGTGACAAAACACCCACAACCATACTCTATGGGATAGGTAAATGAGGGACAAGATATTCAATTAAATCAACAGTTTCATTTGCCATATTCAATCAAGCCTTTCAAGGATGAAGTGATATGTGATGTAGCACCGTTGGATGTATGCGATGTCTTGTTGGGGCAGCCATACATGTATCAGAGGCATGGGGTGTATGAGTCTAGGCCACGTAGTGTTACAATCAAGCTTGGTGGGAAGAGGTATCGAATACTAGAGGTATGTCCAACACAAGCTACTTCTTTAATTAGTGCTAAACAATGTAAATGCTTGATTGCTCAAACTAGAGCTTTTGTTCTACTCATGATTCACCCTAAACAAACAAAGTCAATTGTTCTTAATACACGTGCTAAGGTAACAAAAAATCAACAAAATCAGATGGATAAAATTTTGAAAGAATATCATAGTGTGTTTAAACCACCAGTGGGAGTACCAACACACTATCAAGTCAAGCACTCTATTGGTTTAATCCCAGGCACACCGCTACCACATGAGCCACTATATAGGAGGTCAGTTTTGGAAAATGATGAGATTAAGAGACAAATTTAGGAGTTGATTCAGAAAGGACACATTCATCCAAGTGCTTCACCTTATGGAAGTCCAATTGTCCTTGCTAAAAAGAAAGATGGGACATGGAGGCTTTGTATTGATTATAGATCATTAAACAAAATCTCTGTTAAAAATAGATATCCAATCCCTCGAATTGATGATTTTTTGGACCAACTTAGGGGGGCTAATTTCTTTACAAAAATTGACTTGAAGTCTGGATACCACCAAGTACCAATTGATCCAGTAGATGTGTGGAAGACTGCATTTAAATCTAAGGAAGGTTTGTTTGAATGGTTGGTCATGCTTTTTAGCCTAACAAATGCCCCAGCCACATTTATGAGATTGATGAATGATGTGCTTAGACCATTCATTGATTCTTTTGTGGTTGTTTATTTCGATGACATACTCATATTTAGTAGAACTTGGTCTGAGCATTTGCAGCATGTTGAACAAGTTCTTTCAACTCTGCAAAAACACAAACTTTATGCCAACATTGAGAAGTGTTCTTTTGGTATGTAGAGTATTCAATAATTAGGGTATATCATTGATACTAAGGGTGTTCATGTTGATTTAGCAAAGATTCAAATAATTTGAGATTGGCCATCCCCTAAAAATTTCACAGAGTTTCACAGCTTCTTGGGCTTAGCCAACTTCTATCGCAGATTTGTGTTTGGTTTCTCACACATATCATGGCCTCTTAATCAATCACTAAGGGGTGGAGCACAAGAAAAATTTCAGTGGACAGAGGCAAAGCAACAAGAATTTGAGGAGTTAAAGAAAATACTATGTTCAGCACCACTATTGGTCCTTCCAGATCTACACCAAGCATTTGAGATAGAAATAGATGCATCTGATTATGCTCTTGGTGTGGTACTCACACAACATGGGTATCTTGTTGCCTATCACAGTGAAACTTTTTCTAATACAGTACGTAGGTACCCCACCTATGATAAGGAGTTGTATGCCATTGTTTAGGCCCGTAAACAATGGAAACACTATATACTAGGAAAGGAAATTGTTATACATACAGACCATAAACCACTTCAATTCTTGCAAACACAAGGGATGCTACAGAATGATAGACAACAATGGTGGTCAACCTATCTACAACAATTTCACCTCAACATTCATCATAAAAAAGGAAGCAGTTACAAGGTGGCAGATTGTTTGAGTAGGCCTCCAATTTTAGGTTTGGCAATAGTGTTGGATTCATGTGGTCACCAATCATCAACTTGGGAACAACTATATGGTATTGACCCTAGTTTTGCTAACATCTATAGTAATTTGGTAGAAGGAAAGTTTGTCCCTGATTTTCACTTGCAGGATGGGTTGCTTTTCCATAACAGTCACATATGTGTACCCACTGAGGAACGGAAGAAAATGATATGGGAAGCTCACTACAGTCATGTTGCAGGACATCTTGGTATTGGTAAGACTATTGTTATCCTTCAAAAGTAATTCTATTGGCCAAAAATGAAGCAGGATATCATTTCACATATACAAGCTTGTGCAGCCTATGCAATTGCAAACCCAAAAAACTATAAGTTGGTCCTATACTTACCATTACCTATTCCTGATAAGCCATGGCAATCTATTTCAATGGATTTTATGTATGGACTTCCAACTACTAGGCGGGGGCATGATTGTGTATATGTTGTGGTAGATAGATTTTCTAAAATGGCTATCATGGTGGCATGTAAAAAGATGATTTTTGCAGAAGATACTGCCAAGCTATTTTTTTAACATGTTTGGGTTCATTTTGGTTTGCCAAAAACCATTATTTCTGATAGGGATAGCAGGTTCATCAATAAATTTTGGTCTGCACTATGGGCTAAAATGGACACCAAGTTGACAAAGCCCACAACATTCCATCCCCAAATAGATGGGCAGACAAAAGTGTTGAACCAAATGATTATTCATATTTTACGAATGTATCATTCCAAAAATCCTCTCACATGGGATGAAAGCTTACCCTATGTGCAACACAGCTACAACCGTGCACTCCATAGTACTACAGGGCACAGTCTATTTGAGGTTTCTCTTGGGTACCAACCATTGGCACCTATGGATGTAGCAATACCATCTCTATAATCTAATAGTCCATTGAATGGTGACAAGGAGGTAGATAAAGTAGAAAAAATCATTGATAACATTAGACACCTCCAACAGCAAGTTCATGAGATTTTGGAGCAGAGTAATCAGAAGTATAAGGAAAGGCATGATAAACATAGAACTCCTCATAAGTTTCAGATTGGTGACAAGGTATGGTTACATCTTTAGAAAGAGTGCCTGTATGGACCAAATAGGAAGCTTCATCCTCTTCATTATGGTCCATATACTATTGTGAAACAAGTTGGTGAGAATGCTTTTGAACTTAATTTGCCATCATTTTTGGGACTGCATCCAGTTTTCAATGTAGAATTGTTGAGACCCTATTTTCCTCCTTTGTTGGATATTTCCCAAGCTACTTAACACATTCAAGCTATAGAGTTAAATCCATCTACTACTATTCCAGTCCAGTGTGACCATGTTACTAAAGTCATTTTAAAGACTTTGAGAAATCAGAACATTCCTCTGTATCAGGTGGTTCGAGCTGGCTAGCATTCTCATCAAGGCAAGTGGTTTACTAAGGAAAAAATTGAAGAACAATTTCCTCACCTATTGCAATAGATTATTGCAATAGGGCCCATTGCCTCTCAAGGGGGGAGGAATGCTCAGGATTAAATTGGGAAAAAACTAAAATCTAATTTTTCAAATTTTACTATGTTTTAGTAAACTGCATTTTTTAGGGTCTTTGGTGAATTTATGGGCTTGGATGATGCGTGGGAGTATTAATGTTCCTACTTTTGAAATTTGATTCTAGATAATTTGAATACCTTTCCAACGCATCAAATGGTTCGCAATTCAGAGCTAGGACTAGAAAGTTATGCCTTCTCCAAGTGGACCTAATTTTTATATATAGTTTTTTTATAATTTTTGATAGTTTGAATAGTTTATTTGTAATAAATATTATGATGGCTCTTCATTTCATTTACAAGGGATTTTGATTACCCTTGGGATCCATTAGACTTGTATAAACTCAAATATTTGAATAGAATGGATCAATTTTTTGTTTGCAATCTTGTTGTTCTCAATTTTCGTGTTGAATTCTACAATACTGCAGGCATCACACCAGGTATTGTAATCTAGTTTTCATAAATCAAATCAGTTGTTTTCCATAAGTATTGTTAAGCACAAGGTTTTCCTTAGTTTAGTGTTTCTTGTTTTCAATAAGAGTTTCCAAGCGGTTTCTATTTGAAATTGGATTTTTCTTTCTAGTTCTAGAGAATCCCCTTTCAGTCAAGCATACTTGTGTGCACTCATTGTACTAATTTTTTGTCACAACAATAAGTTAAATACTTCATATAATTTAATAGAAAGGATATTCCCTAGAATTATAATTGCAAGTTTATTTTGACATGTGGCTATATAATGTGCTATTCATTCATAATAATGAAATTCTATTTAATTATTAAAAACCTCAAAAACATTATTCAATCACATCTCAAATGACTTATGAGACATGTTAATATGTTGTCAGTTGACCCTACACCTAATGGAGTTCAGAGGCTATTGGTTTCCCTATGTCTAGCAAGTAGACATTCAATAGATATCGCCAAAAATGTTACCAAATTTTCATTACTACTGCAAGTTTTCTACAGAAGGTACATTTACTATAATTGACCTTGTTCATTGATATTTAAAAATCAAAAGTAATTGCATTACGAAGGAAAATAAGCATTTCATTTGTATTAAAAATGGATATTACATTTGTGTTTGTATATTTGAAGTATTAAATACATCATGAATTGAATATCAAACAAGTTTCTCACACAATTCATGAGGAGAGCCTCCTATCTTTCATTTTATATTCAGAACATGAGAAAGATAGAATATGTAAAGAGATAAGGTCAAAGATAGCCAATCATTGCCTTTTTCTTTGACTGTTTATGTGTGCTTTGATGTTGCCTCCCTTCCCACTCCTAGTTCTCCAAACCTCCAAACAACTTCCTAAGATCCTACATAAGAGAGAAAAGGTGGGGTTAGATCCAGTGGATCCAAGCAATGACTGATTACCCCTGAGTAATTACCACTACATATATGTTATCCATTGCTGCCCTGAGTCCATATAAAAGGTAAAATACTATACCCATTGTCTCATAGAGGACTTTTATTGCTAACGAGTTTGTTCTATGTGTAGAGACAAGTTTTTTTAGTCTGACAAGTGGAGTTAAATGTGGCTTCCATGAGGGTTGAGCCCAGCTTGTTAGAATGAAATAAAAAAAACCAAGCACTAATCAACCATTTAAAATCTAGCATGCTGATTAAAGTAAGGAATCCAAAGTGAGTCATTGATCTTTAGTTGCTACTGAGTATCCTTATATACTATAGGTCTTAGATACTCATGCAAGTATAAATGTAAGTATTTTAGGCATAAATGATTGTACAAGTATCAAAAGACTTGCATTGTATAAAAATATTGTGTTCTTAAATGTTGAAATACATGTGATAATCCTATAGATGACAATTCAGAGGTTTAGTATTCAAGGGTAAAAGAGGTACAAAAGTAAATAAAGCTATGATAAAGTTTCAAGCATCATAAATAGAAGCAAATTTCCTGTTATAGACACTATACAAGTCAATACTATGGAAGTAAATAGTGTTGTCATGTATTACAGTCACAGATGAAAGACAAGGTGATTAAGTGAAGATAGAGCAAGAGGCTCAATAGTCATGCCATGCAGAAGCATCAAGACAAAGTGACATCCAAGCAAAGACAAAGATACAATAAGGACAACAAGAAAAGAAATCATTGCAGTGATAACAGTGGATAAACAACATGAGTGATGATTGCTAAAAAACAACATAGTACAGACATACTAACCAAGAGCACTCCTAATTAATTAGTTTAGAGAAAATATTGAGAGTGCAATAATCTCAGTCAAAGGGCAATTAGTGATAGAGTGCAATGACTGAATGAAATATAAAACTACAACATTTGGGGTCAAATTTTGACCCCAATTTGCGACGGCACTATCATTTGTGTTTTTTTTCATGTCCCCCCGATGGTGCCATAATAGCGATGGTGTCATCATAATATTGACACCCATGTGATCATAAACAAAATAAAAACAAAAAAATAAAGGCTCATTTCTAATTTTTGTGATCGAGTTGCGTCGTGTGCGAAGAGGGGCCTAACTGTGTTAGATCAAGTTGCTTGCGCGAAGAGGGATCTTCTATTGTGAAGCTCGACGATTTGGAAGCTTGGCGTATGGAAGCCATGACTGGAAATAGGCATTCAAGCTTTGTCTTCTCATTAACTCAATTTCATTTTGATGGCATTTTTTGATTTAGTGGCACAATATGAATGTTAATAGTGGCATTGTTTACATATTTGCATTTGGAATGCTTGATGAACGTGAGCTTTGAGAGATAGGGCATCATTGCTATTACCTTCAAGGCATTGTGTGAAGTAAAAGTGACCATTGACCAATCACATCCAAACAAAGCATAAACAAAGGCCTTTGAACATGAGGTCGATTCGGGATCACATTCAAAGTAAGAGATAAGAATCTCAAATTTGAGCAAAATCTCACAAAAGATGTCTGAATCAAGAAAATCAAGAGAATCAGGGATGAGAATCCCATAGATACTGCCCCCTCGGAATTGAAATCGAAATCAGATAGAGGAGAACAGCAAATCGATAAAAGATGATCAAATCGAAATGAAATCATAATCAAAGATAAATGATAATAGGATAACCATTAGGCAATGAAACATGCCCCAGTGATGAAGTAGAAGAATAGAAATAGAAGATGGGAAATAGAGTGAATGAAAGACTAGAACATTTGAGAGACATGGAAGGAAGAAAGTCCATCAAAAATTAAATTATGCCTCAAAAAGTCAGTCAACTGCACAGAAGAGGGAGAAGATTTGAAACGCAATTTTGACTGGCAAGATGACCTCAGATTTTGATTTTGAGTCCAAAAATGGATAGAAAATGATGTGATATGAAAGACCAAAAATGAAGATATGATCAAGAAGAATCAGAAAATGAGCACAGTTGACCAACTAGTCTGTAGATGATAAAAAGGAGAGCTCTCTCCATATGTAAGATGCAAAAACTAAACTATGATGAACCTAAGAATGCAAGCTACTATGAAAGTGGTTGACTTGCAAGGTCACAACACCTATAGACATCTAATTATCATCATCGAGTGTTAGGTAGCACTGTAAGATTATACAATGCACACTAGCATAACTATGTGAATATGAATATGATCTTTATCAGATAGAAATTTGGAAATCCCACCTAGGCATCAAAGACATGGAGGTCAAGATGACTAGTGCAGTGAGATCACCTTAATTTTTTTATGGTGAGATTATGCTTGTATCAAGACACATGAAAGTCAGGATAACTAAAAGCATGCACTCGCATAAAATAGTCAAGGATAATACCTTGTCAATCTGTAGTGTCAAGTAAGACCAGCATAAATGCTCATGATAGTTAGGACCAACAAAATATACCCACAAGCAGATAAAGAAAGAAAACATGTTCTCATACCCTCAGTCTTCTAGCTATGCATCATCGAAAACTTCTCAGGGAGAGACCACTCATCAAAGAAATCCTCATAGACAACACACAAAGAAAAATAAAGTCAACATATCTCAAATGAATTGATTATTTAAGTGCGTGTGTGTTGGTCATAGAGTCAAAATTTGAGTATCACATTTGCAAATAAGCAATGTCGCATCATACTAGTTAAGAAACACTTGATGCAAGGGTAGTGTTGAGAAACACTATTTGGGGTGGTGTTGAAAAACATCGGTTGTGGAATGCCCCAAGAGACAAATGCACCTAAAGGACCTATGCTAACAGGTATGCCCTCTGGACAAAGACAAAGACCAATTTTAGACCAAGTCAAATAAGGTCAAGGCATGATGGAGAAAGGTTCAGTGTCGAGGACGTATGCTAACAAATAGGAGTGCAAAGGCCTCAAGTAGCGCCTGTTTCCAGGTTTTCACCAAGGCACTTTTTCTTTTTCTTTTTGAATTTTTTGCATTTTTTTATTTTTATTTTATTTATTTTTTAGGACTTTTTAGGATTTTTTTAGCATCATATATCAATTTTTTGGGTATTTTTTTAAGATCATAAAATATGTAAAAAGGATGCCCCCAGACAGAATGGGCATCAAACTCCCAAGTGTCTAGCAAGGTGGAGAACAAGAGGGATGAGCAAGCTGGTGAATGAGATGGAGGAAAAGAGAATGAAGGCAAATGGAGGGAAGAAATCTTCAAGGAAAAACTCCTCAAGAGTACCCAAGCTAGGGAAAAATTGTCATGTAAAGCACATTTGGACAAGAAATGAAAGGCCAGCATAGGATAAGTCACAAAAGCACACTGCAAAAGAAGGAAGGGATGAAGTCCAAAGGAGTAGACATGTCAAGAGGCTTCATAGCATCGTGTTGTACTATTTTTTTATTAGATCAAGACCAAAGGGGAAAAGGATAGCAAAAGGCTAGAATGAATGGAAGAAAATAGATATGAAGGCTAAACATGAATGGAATGAAAGAAAGATCATCATAAGGTGGCTCACAAGATAGCCAAATGTCTATGTATAGGTCAACATTGTCAAGATCAAAGAGAGAAGATAAAATTGATGAAATATGTAGAAGAACTACGCATGATGCCTGATTGCCAGGTTTTCATCACGGTACTTATCCTAGGTGCCACAAAGGAGTGGTTTTCACCATAGGATGAATTTATTTCTCTTTACTTTTGCTACCAAGGTGCCTGTTTCCATGTTTTCACCATGGCACATTTTCAATTTTTTCAATTTTTTTCTTTTTGAATTTTTGAATTTTCTATTTTTTGAAATTTTTTTTTCTTTGGAAGAAGGCAAGCTTTTTAGATAATTCTCCTTGAAAGGATAAACCATGATATGCTAAGGATTCAAAATGATATGTTCAAAGACGCTGATAGGGAAAGGGAGATGGACGAGAAAAATGGAGGATAAGGCTTTATGTAAAGCAAGTAAGGTTGGAAGATATGAGGAATAGGCAAATGAGCAAAAAGGATAGAAGGTAGAAGGATAATGAATGGAAGGATTGTGAAAGGGTAGATGGAAAGGAAGGAAAGATCAACATCAACACACACCTTGAAGGGTGGTGAGAGGGTGGAGGAAATGTGGGAATACGAGAAGGAATATGGTGAATGTTTAGCAGACGTTGTGGTTCAGGCACATGGAATGGAAGAATGTTTTTGGAAGAAGATGAAGTGGAAGCCTTTGGAAGCTTGAATGTCAACTTCACTTTTTGTTCAATATTAGACTCTTTCAAGAGAGATTTTGGAATCCATATAGCCTTAGGATTTTTATTTCCTTTTGATGATTTAGAGAGAATATTTTCAATGATGGATTTTGGAACCCATACTTGTCTTGTAGTTTTCTTCTTAGATATCTCTTTTGACTTTATGCCCCCATGTCGATTAGAGGAGACATGGTGATCTTCTTTTGTTGATGGATTCTTGTATTGCTTCTTTTTCTTGTATTTAAAATTCAAGTTACTTCCAAAAGACTTGGTGCTTGTGGAAGAAGAAGGAGGATATGACTGGTTTAGATGGGTGGGTGGATGAAAAGGATTCAAGGGTATGCATCTATGTTGATCTTGAGGAAAGATAGGAGATGGAGGGATGTAAGGACCCAAAATGGATGATGAATTAGGAGAATTAGGAGGGGAAAGTGAAGGGACATAAGGGCCCAAGATGGAAGGAAGACATGAAGTCCTTAGCAACGGTGGAAGAGATCCAAGGATGGAAGTGGAAGACACAAAAGGATAATCAATAAGTTCATCAGCATCTATATCACAACCAAGGATATCAGCATCTTTAGAGTGAGCATTAGAATTTTCAACAGGATCCTGGACATCTTGAAAAGGACCAATTTCTTCGATAAGAATTTTCAAAGCTTGCAAAGACTTAGGAAGAGTAGAAAGTGGAAGTGAACATGGAGTGGTAGAACAAGAAGATGGAAGACTTTGATCTTGACAAGTAGCCTTGGATAGCATAAGCACGTCATTTTTTTTTGGATCTTCAATAGGCTCAACATTGGAAGTAGCAGCACTATTTTCAATAACCTTAATGGAAGTATCATCTTTAGAAGGCGTAAGTGTAGTAAGGTTATTTTTATTTTCAATAAGCTCAACGGTGTAAGTAGTAGTTTGATCTTGCTT
Organism: Chamaecyparis obtusa; assembly: GCA_027943335.1. NCBI lineage: Eukaryota > Viridiplantae > Streptophyta > Pinopsida > Cupressales > Cupressaceae > Chamaecyparis > Chamaecyparis obtusa. The sequence goes on from BSBK01003840.1 coordinate 850,151, forward strand.
AGGAGAAGATTTAAGACATGGTGGAATAGATGAGGAAGGGCGTAAAGGATCGAAAGAACCATGAAATGAATGAGAGATATTATGAATAGGATTGGATGACATGGAGGGTTCTTGATCTTGATATTTCTTTATGTTCTTTTCTTTATCATTTTTAAAGTCCTCTTGACATGAAGCCACTTTTAAGGACAAGGAAGCAAGTTGGAGTTGTATGGAAGACTTTGGAAGAGATGGTGAAGGACTAGTTGAAGTAGGCATTATAGCGCATAAAGGCTTAGGCTCTTTAGGTTCAACATTATTGAAAGTATTTGCAGCCAAGTGAAGGTTAGCTTGAGTTTCTTTAAGAAGTAGCCCTTCAGGATAACTATAGGGAACCGCATGAAAAGCCTTAGGATTTTTGTTGAATGAAGGATTTGTGACAGATTTGGAAGACTTAGAAGCTTTAAGAAATGTATGGGTATTGAAGGAAGTAGGGGATGGAAGGGAACCATCATAAGATAAAGGTTCAACATTAACATGATCTTGCTTGAGAGTGTCATCTTTATTTTCAGCATGAATGTTCTTAGAGGAAGGATTCTTATAATATTTATGTTTCAAATTACCATGGTGCATTTTATATTCCTCAACAGTAGTAGCTGGATTATAATCAAGGTATTGTTCACAAAACTCATCAAAGTTTCTTTCAAAATCTCAATCATACAGATCACCATCATGATCTTTCCAATATGAGGACCCATTTCCAGTAAGCACAAGGACACGACTAGGAGGACTCTTAGGAATGGAAGCATCGTAGGTACGGCTAAATTGTCCATCATCGTAATCATCATAGTCATCATAGGTGGGTGTGTCACTCTTTTTGGAAGAGGCATCATAAGGACTATCACGTTGCTTTTTATGGTATGTCTTCTCAAGAGAAAGAAGATTCTTAGGAGAAGTAGAAGAGGAATGAGATTGTGGAGAAGAGGAAGGTGAAGACCTAGTGGAAAAAGAAGACTTGGATAATGAGGAATTCGAATAATGTTTAGAAAAGTCATGATAAGATTTGGAAGATGAAGAATGTGAATAGTGTTTAGAAGAATCGTGATAAAACTTAGAAGATGAAGAATGAGAATGATGTTTGGAAGAGTCGTGATAAGACTTGGAAGATGAGTAAGAATGAGAAAACTTAGATGATGAAGAATGTTTAGAAGAAGGAGGTTGTGATATGATCATGTCTATGATCCTAACAAATGCATCTAATTTAATCATCTTTTCCTTTATTTTTTTCATAAGTTTATCATCCATGCAATCTTTGGAGGAATAAAGATACTATTCAAATTTAGTGATGAGTTCAAGATCATCTATTCTCAAGAGAGGCTCCTTAACAAGATAGTTGAAATTCATGGTTCTAGAAGAGGAGGAATCAAGCATGGAAAAAATGAATAGAAGAGATGAATAGAAGAAGGTAGACTAGATAATAAGAGGAAAGGAATCAAGAAGACATGAAGAATTTAGGAAGAAGTATGAAGAAAGAAGATAAAGGATGAAAATGGAAGACTAGGAAGACATGATAGATGTGGAAGAAAGAAGACCAAGAGTCATTGTTTGCAATTTGATACCATTGAAATTCATTTGGATACTGAGCAACATGTCACATCACCTAAGATCCGACCTAGACCGACCAAGGAAGATTGGAAGATGACACAAATCAGCTCAATGACGACTCTTCACCCGTGAGTGCTAAAAATCTCAATTTTAAGGATAGTTTGATCAAAATTTGAGTTTGAAGGTTGGTTTTTTCGATTTCAATCACAATGACAGCAGTAAATTGATAGGTTTGCAAATAGTATGGGATCAAACATGTCTTCAAACACTTGAAACAAGGGCAAAAGTAACCTTGCCAAGACAAACAATTGTGATATCAAAATTGAAAAAGCACCCTATGAATGCTACCGATTATTTGTATGTTGAGAACATTTACACTAGTTTAGCACATTCGAAAACACTTCAAGCAATATCTACCTACAAGACAAGGCTCAATACTTACCAACTTAGCCCACAACTTGATGTTCCCTCGCCTCACACCAAGTGGTTTCCCACAAGAGATATTGGCTTTGTCGTGGAAGTGTCAAATAACACAATCAAAGGAACACATATGGTGAGTGTCTTGGGGTGATCCAGGTTAGTCCACTTGGATCAATCCTTGCACTAAGAAGCTAAGCGACTAAAATAAGGTGGTTTCTAACCTATGGTTCTTAGTAAGGGCTTTCATTCATAACACTCCTCTTGCTCCTCATAAAGGACTAAGACCTCGCGGTCTCAAGAGTACCTTAAGCATTCTTGCTCAATGCTTTCCTCATGGTCGCAATCCCATGAGCTACTCACATCAAGCGAAAACAAGTGTTATGTCTACCAAGGTTTTGTGTCCTCGATAGCCTTGAGATTATAGTGAGTCGGAATAGCTGGCAAAAGGCTTGTCCCCACTTGGGTCATTCCTCTTGATTGCTCAAGAGCAGGCCCGCTAAAGGATTCTAAATCTAAACAAAGAGTGGATGATTTTTGAGGTTCAAGGTTTTTGGTTCACCTCAAGGGTGAAGAGCATACTCCCCTATCTCAAAAACTTCTCCCAAACACACCAAGAAAATTCAATTACCCCCTTACTTCCAAAACCTTAAGATGGGTCAAGATTTTCTGGTTCACCTAAAGGTGAAGAGCATACTTCTCCTACCACCTCAAAATCTCTTTCACAAGGTATTAAAGTTCCTAAAACAATTAGTAAATTCCACACTTAAAAGGAAATAAATCACAAACACTTGAAAATTTTTCTTTTTGCTTTTGATTGTGCTTTGGGCAGCCTTGCAAAAATTGTTAGTAACCCTTATGCATGCAATGTATCAATTTCCTTCAAGCAAGAGCACCTACAAAACAACTTGTTAGACCAACATGGGTTAGGAATGCTTGATGACCCACAAGCTTTGAGAGCTAGGGCATCATTGTTATTACCTTCAAGGCATTGTATGAAGTGTTTGATCTCTCTTTATTTATTTTTCTATTGATATTCACTATGTGGTACTCCCCGTTTATGATCATTTTATGAGGAAATGTCTTGATGGATCGCGGGTTGCAAGCTAGGACATCATGCATTGTTTATGAGCTCACCGTTTGAGCACCTCATGTCAAATAGGGACATGAGGTGCTCAAATAGTGAGCTCATAAACAATGCATGATTCCCTAGCTTATAGCCCACGAGCCATCAAGACATTTCCTCATGAAATGATCATAAACGGGGAGTACCACATAGTGAATATGAAAAGAAAAACAAATAAAAAGAGATCAAACACTTCACACAATATATGTTGTTTTATAAGATTTTATTAAGATTAAATATATTGTTATATTAAGACAAAGTATTTTGGGTTAGTTTTATGTTATTTTATAAGATTTTATTAAGACTAAATATATGATGTAAACTCATAATTATAATTGATATATATAATACAATGGTGTACACACTAAATAGTGCACTTCTCTAAGTCATTACTCCCAAGAGAATCCATGAATGGGAAACCTTGAGAAAGTGAGCTAGATCTCCCTAGGCATGGAATCACAAGAATGTTGATGGTGCTCTCAGCTAGAGCTATTGAAGCATGCAACCTTGCTAGTAAACCACACAATGGGAGATTCAAAGAGACAAGGGCAAGAATGCCAATATCTTCAAGAATCAATGAAAATGCAATGCAATGCAAGCTAAGCTATGAATGAAGATGCAAGCTAAACTATGGAAATGAAAGTATTACAAACCCTTGCTAATTAAGCTATGTGAGATAATCTAGAGCATAAAGAAAACTAAGCTAGATGTCATGAAAGCTATGGTGCAAGAAATGAAACTAGAATGCAAGAATGATCTCCAAAAGCTCCAAAGTCTCCAAGAAATCTTGCAACATAAGTTTAGTATTCAAAAGATGGATCTAAGAATAAGAAAAGAGCTCTCCTTTTAAGGGAATTGAAAAGGAATAGACCATGGAGATTAAGAGGCAAAAGATTTAATCAAGGGTGGAGCATCAAAGAGGAGCAATCCATGTGCACAAATATCCTCCAATGAGAAACTAAGAGTTGACTTTTGTGTCCATATGAGACAAAAAGGTCTTTTCTTTTTTTTATAAAATAAGAATAATATTTTATTTGTGCGACTTAGGATAAGAAGAAAAGTGGGGGCTTTTTATTTAATAAAAGGGGAGGAAATTCCTTTTAATAAATAAAGACTTTAAGATAAAATGGTTAGCCCATAGAAAATAATCGAAAATGAATAATAGGATTTGATCAAGGAAATTGATATAATTGATAAAATATTGATTTTTTTAAAATATTGATTCAGGGATTTGATAAATTACTGAATGGGGGCCCAAAGTCTAGGCGACCATTTTAGGGTGCATACATTTACCCCTCTTTAACTAATGTGAGATTGATTTGGGATCACATGTGGTCAAAGAATGGAATTGAAATGTGAGATCGATTTGGAATCACAAAACAACCTAGATGTGTGTTCGACAGATGGGAACACATCGGGACAAGCATAAGCATAAGCTGACAAACATAAGCTGAAAGACAAGACCAACACCTGTATAGCTAGGTGATAATCAAGTCTCAAATAAGAGATAATAATCTCAAACAAAGCTGATTGATAAGATGAATCAAAGATTGAAGCTGATAGGTACTGCCCCCTCGGTATCGAAATCGAAATCAGGTAGAGGAGAACAGCAAACTGATAAACTTGATCAAGTCACTAGAAATCATAATCAAAGATAAAAGGTGATAGGATAACCATCAAGCAGTGAAGATATGCCCCAGTTTGACTAAGTTTGATTGAGAATAAAAAAGAAGTCAAACCTCAGAGAGATGACGTGAATGAAAATGAATGAAAGACTAGGAGTTTGTAAGAGATAGGGATGAAGAAATGAAGATGCCCCAACAAAGATCGAAGGATCAGGCCTTGAAAAGTTAGCCAACTGTGCAGAAGAGGGTGAAAGTTTGAAATGTAATTTTGACTATCAATATTAACTTGAATTTTGATTTATTTCAATCCCGAAAATGGATCCAGGATGTCGAAATTAGTCAGGAGTGCAATTTTTGCACAATTCTGAGGTGTTTTGAAAATTAGGTCAAAAAGTCAAAATGCTATAAAAGGGGGTAAAAAGGTCATTTTCAAAATCATTTGTCCTTTAGTGATTTGAGAATCGTGAGAGCTTAGAGAGAGAAAATGGCCGAGCAAGTAGCGATCCCGGTCCACAGGCATTGATTTGAGTGCGCTCGATTGCATAACCAGCCCCCGCAGTATGGTGCCCCGGTATGTTTTTAAAAAAACTCGCTTTGTAGGTCATTTATGAGCTTTTATGTCAATTTAAAACATGTTTTTAAATTTTTTAAACTTTTCCAAATTTTATTCATACAAAAAGTTGTACGATACTTTCTAAGTATCGCACCCTTTGAGGATATCTATCATGTGATACTTCGTGGGTCAAAATAGTATCGCACCGATATTGAATCCAATATTGCACGATACTAGATGAAATATCGTGCGATGCTATGCGAAGTATCACAGGAAAAGATACCATCACACTGCTATTGAGGAAAGTATCGCATGATACTTAGTCAAAAAATAGTATCGCACAGTATAGAAAAATGACATGTTTTAATGTTTTTGAGCAAAATGACATGGGTCCTGACAATGTTTGCTTTTAAGATGCTTTATACTGATCTTATACATCTATCATGATATGTTATAACATCACTTGGGTTAAATGTCTTACAGGAGAACTTTCTTGCGTTGCTCGTTAGAGCACCTCGAGTGACTGGACTACAATGCGTTTGGGATCTTGATGATCCGGGGCGAGCAGACCTCAGGGAGATGGGATTCGGTTATTTGTTGCAGATGCCCCACATTCAGGCTAATCATGGATTTCTGATAGCATTGGCAGAGCGGTGGCACAGTGAGCATAACACCTTCCATTTGCCCACTAGAGAGGCTATTATTACCCTAGAGGATGTCTATCAGATCCTACGAATTCTGAGCCACGAGGATCCTGTAAGTATAATCATGTTTATAGATAGTCATAGATGTAAAGTTTCCATATGATAGAAACTGACATGATTTTTTGTTGGCATAGGTGTACTATGATTGAGATTCGATAGAGGGGAGGCAGATTATGCAAGACATGTTTCAGGAAGTCACTTTTGTGGACAGACACCTCAGATGGGATTGGCTAATGGAGGAGTTTGGTAGGCATTTTCTAATGCCATGCATCATATGTTCGATTGTAGCACAGGCCCTTATTACTGATAGGAATCAAAAGGGTTTCCCATTGGGCTGGGGTCAATTAGTGGTGGACTTGATTGCACACCCACGATGGATGGCATGGGGGCCAGCCATCTTGGCAGATATGTACCATGAGCTCCATGAGATAGTATATCAGGAGAGCAGGACCTGGGCATGCGATGCTATCTTAGCATAGGTTTGGGCATGGGAGCACATCATTGTTGTGTGACCACGAGTGCAGCCGAGGGAGTGAAGACACCCCTACATCTATAGGTACACAGGGTTCATATCTCAGCCACATAGCGGGGATGTGACTTATTACAGGAGGGTACTGGATGAGCTCACCTCATCCCAGTGGAGACCATACAGGGTTGTTAAGCAGTGGGGTGACTAGGAGGAGGAGCTCGGTTATATGTTATGCAGTTGGCCACTTGTAGGTCAGCACTCAGACATTGTTGAGAGATTTGTGATCACCTGTGTCTAGAGATAGTTTGGGTGCCAGCAGAGAGTACCCACTGAGACCACCACCTATGCTCAGGTTAGGGACGAGGAGGGCCAGGGTTGGCTGTCGATGTTGGATTATCAGCAGGCAGTACAGGATATAGATGTGATATGGAGGGAGCCATGGGACTACCTCCCAAACATGGCAGATGTAGGTGTTGATGCGGCTTACAGGGTAGAGTGGCGGAGGCATCCATTCCCTAGGTTTACTATACCTAATGCACAGCCGACAGCACAGGGGGACGACAGAGCTGATGGGGATGGAGGGGATGGAGGAGGGAGAGGGAGAGCTAGGGAGACTAGATAGAGCTCTCAATCAGGTGGTCAAAAATGGTCATGGGGATAGGGTTCTACTGATGAGGGTGATGACGGGGCGAGACCAGCTCACCACCAAGTGGACGCTAGGCAAGATCAGCCTGCAGGGGGAGAGGATCTCAGGGTGAGGATCCATGTTTTGGAGATGGAGATGTAGCAGCTATGGATTTCTATAGCCATGAGAGACCAGTAGCTGACTAATTTGAGAGCTGAGATCAAGTGATGAGAGAGAGCCATACAGGTTGCTACTGCAGAGACTCAGAGAGAGGCAGCACGAGATGCATATTATCATGGTCTCTATATACAGGATGTACTAGAGGGTCAGAGAGTACCACCCTACTCTGCTATAGTAGGGAGATCTGATATGGTACCAGACATAGTGGCAGCACCACCTCCTCCACCACCAGCTCCACATGATGGTGCTAGCGATTCCTAGGTCTAGGTTTAGGATAGATGTATAGAGACATATCCTAGGACTTTATCTAGATTTTTGTATCCCACATTGTATCATGACATTTTTATATATATATGAGATTACTGTATTGGTGATATATGTTGTGTACTTGTCCCACTTGTAATGGATGTTTCAGTTTTTATATTGTCTTGTCATTTTGCTCAAAATGTATGATATAGATGCTCATGTATAATCTCTCTCATAGATGTATGTTTAGTTCTCATGTTTATGATATAGACTCATATTTCTGAAAATGATCTCTTTAGTATATAGATATGATGATAAGATTAACCCCTTGTGATGACAAGAAAAGTGACGTGATGTGAAAGACAAGAAGTGAAAGACATGATCGAGAAAAGGAAAGGTGAGCATAGTTGACTGATAGGTCCACAAAAGATGAAAAGAGAGCTCTCTCCATATGCAAAATGCAAAACTAAACTAACATGAACCTAAAAATGCAAGCTACAATGAAAAAGTGGTTTCCTTGCAAGGTCACAAAGCTTTTAGACTCTAATATTCATCATCGAGCATTATTGGTAGCATCGCAAGATCATATAATGTACACTAGTATGACTATGTGAATCTGAATATGATCTATATCAGATAGATATGTGGGAATCCCACCTAGGCACCAAAGACATATAGGTCAAGATGACTAGTGCAATGAGATTACCTAAGTTTAGTATAGCAAGATTATAATCACATCGAGACACAAGGAAAGTCAAGATGGCTAGAAGTATGCACTTGTGAAAACAGTCAAGGATAATACCTTGTAGACCCTAATGTCAAGTGGAACAAGCATAAATGCAAATGATAGTTAGGACCAACAAAATATACCCACAAGCAAAAAAAGTAATAAAACATGTCCTCATGCCCCCAGTCTTCTAGTTTGGCATCATCGAAAACTATTAGGGAGAGAACACTCATCAAAGAAATCATCATAGATAGCACACAAAGAAATAAAGTCAACAAGTCTCAGCGAGTCAAGTGTTTAAGTGCATGTGTGTAGGTCATAGAGTCAAACTTTGAGTATCACATCTGCGAATGAGAAATACCATATCATGCTAGACTGTAGGTAAGATATCTGATAAGTGTTGAGAAACACTTGACGCTAGGGTAGTGTTGAAAAACATAGTTTGGGGTGGTGTTGAAAAACACCGTTTGCAAGATGTCCTAAAGACCAACGCATCCTAAAGACCAAAGCTAACACAGTTATGCCCCCTAGACAAAGACAAAGACCAATTCCAAACCAAGGCAACAAGGTTAAGGCATGATGGAGAGAGGCTAAGTGTTGAGGACACATGCTAAAAGACAAGGGTGCAAAGGCCTCACGTAGCACCTATTTCCAAGTTTTCACCATTTGGAGATTTTTTATTTTTTCAATTTTTTTATATTTTTGCTACCAAGGCGCCTGTTTCCAGGTTTTCACCAAGGCACTTTTTCTATTTTTTTGAATTTTTTGAATTTTTTAAGGACTTTATATGCTTTTTAGGATTTTTTCAACATGATATATGAATTTTTTTAGAATTTTTTCAAGATCAATAAGAATATATACAAAGGATGCCCCCAGACAAAATAGACATCATGGATAGAACTTCTTGAGGTGCAAAACATTGATAGGATCAGGGAGCTGTTCTCCCTCTGGATCAGATAGTAAATAAGCACCTATACCAAAAGCAACAGTAATGATGTATGGTCCAAGCCAATTAGGTTTGAATTTTCCCTTTTGCTCTCTATGTTGTTGATTCTTATAGTTTTCTCGTAGGACAAGGTCCCCCACTTGAAATTCTCTAGGGTGAACCTTCTTGTTGAATGCTTTGGACATATACTTTTTGATAGACTCTCATGTGATCAAAAGATGCTTTACATTTTTCATCTAAAAGTTCTAGTTCTTGTAGTCTCGTGGCGTGGTAGTCTTCATCTGTCACTAGACCTTTAAGGGAAACTCTAAGAGAAGGAATCTCTACCTCTAAAGGTAACACTGCTTCAGCACCATAAGTGAGGGAAAAAGGAGTAGCCCCTATTGGAGTATGAATACTCATTATATAGGCCCATAAGGTCAGATTTATCTGTAGATGTCGGTCTCTACCATTCTTGTGAACTATTCTATGGAGAATTTTGAGAATGGTCTTATTCGAAGCCTCTACTTGTCCATTTCCTTGCGGAAAGTAAATGGAGGACCAATGCTATTTTATCTTAAATTTCTTGCAGAGATGTTTAAGGTCCTTGTTTTTAAACTGACCTCCATTATCAGTGATTATCTCAGAAGGCACTCCATACCGACAGATGATATGGTTCAAAATAAACAAAGAAATTATCTTGCCTGAGGCAACAGAAAGTGGGACAGCTTCTACCCATTTGGTAAAGTAATCAGTAGCAGTGATAATGAATTTGTGTCCACCTGATGAGTTGGGATGAATCTACCCAACAAGGTCAAAGGCCTAGTGTTGAAATGGCCAATGAGAAATAGAAGGAATAAGCTCCCTACCTGGAGCATGTATCAAGTTACCGTGTTTCTGACACTTTTCACAAGATTTAGCAAAAGCTACTACATCTTTATGCATGGTAGGCCAATAGTACCCCACCCTAAGAAACCTTCAGGCCATGGCAAGACCATTAGAATGTCCTCCACAAATGCCCTCATGAATGTCATCTAATGCTTGGTTGGACTCATCCTTTTCTAAACACCTAAGAAGTGTCCCATCTAAACCCCTCCTATACAAATCACCAGAGATAAGGGTGTGGCGAGAGGCATTTCAAGTTAGGTTTCTTCATTTAGAATGATTGAAGGTTTCAGGAATAGTACCATCATGGAGGTATGAGTAAATGGCACCATAGCAGGATGACTCATGGTCAATAAGGGTACGAACAACTTGGCTTTCTTGGGAGTCATAGATAGGGTAGCGTAGCTCTTCCACCAGGAATTTGAATCTGGACTCATGTTGTTCTAGCTGAAGAAGTGAAGCCAATGTAGCCATAGCATCAGCTCCTTTATTCGCTGCTCTAGGGATTTGTTGAAATGTAACAAAGGTGAAATATTATCGCAATGAATCAACCATTTTCTTGTAAGGTACCAGTTTTTCATCTTTGGTTTGGTATTCTTCATTAACTCGGTTGACTATTAATTGTGAATCCCCATAAATATGTAGCTCTATGATTCTCCACTCTATAGCCATCTTTAATCCATTTGTCAAGGCCTCATACTCAGCAATGTTATTTGTACATGGGAACAATAGTTTGTAAGACTTAGGAATTGTGTACCCATGAGGAGAAACAAATAACCCTCGCACAAGAACCATTTTGCATGAAAGAGCCATCAAAGAACATCTTCCACATTCTTGTAGTCATGTACATTATGTGCTCATCTAGAAATTCAACTTGAATTGGTGCTTTGTCTCGAATTAGAAAATCAGCCAATTGGTCTGCAATGGCTTGTCCTTTTATAGCCTTGCGCTCAACATACTCTATGTCAAATTATGATAAGATCATCATCCACTTAGCAAGTCTACCTGTGAGAGAAGCCTTACTGAGCAAGTATTTGAGAGGATCAATTTTTGCAATGAGGTGTATTGTATGTGCAAGCATGTAATGTCACAACTTTTGGGAAGCAAACACCACCGCTAGGCAAGATTTTTCAATACTAGTGTAGTTGACCTCATATGACACAAGAGTACAGCTGATGTAATATATAGCTCTTTCTTTTCTAGTATCATCAAGTTGAGCCAATAATGCCCCCAGGGAAGATTCAGTTGCTGACACATACAATATGAGTGGTTTTCCTGGGATAGGAGGCATTAAGATTGGAGGATTAGCCAAGTATTGCTTGATTTGGTCCATGCTTTGCTAACAATCTTCATTCCAGACACATTTAACCCCTTTCTGTAAAGTCTTGTTAAAGGGTTGAGCTCTATTAGCCAATTATGAAATAAACATCCTTATAGATTGAAGGTGTCCTTGAAGACTCCTCATTTGACTGATATTTTTGGGAGGTGGCATATCCATTATTGCTTGAACTTTCTCTAGGTCCACTTCTATTCCTTTAACTGAAATGATAAATCCTAGGATTTTTCCAGAGGTGACTCCAAATGCACACTTTTTGGGATTTAATCTCAATTGAAACTGTTCCATATGATTTAGAATTACTTCCAAATCACCTAGGTGTGTATCCCTTTTTTTAGATATTGCCAAGGTGTCATCCACATAATATTCCATATTCCTATGCTTCATGTCATGGAAGATAGTAGTCATAGCTCTTTGATAAGTAGCTCCTACATTTTTTAATCCAAATGGCATGACATTCCAGCAATAGGTTCCCCATGCACAAGTGAACGCAGTCTTTTCCTGATCTTCAGGAGCTATTTTGATTTGATTATACCTAGAAAAACCATCCATCAAAGAATAGATCTCATAGCCCGTGGTCATGTCCACTATCATGTCTATGTTTGGGAGTGGAAAATCATCCTTTGGGCATGCTTTATTAAGATCTCTAAAATCTGTGCAAAGATGAATGGACTTGTCATGTTTTGAAACTAGTACAATATTGGATATCCATTCAGCATAATCAATGGCTCTTATAAATCCCGCACTAAGGAGTTTTTCTAATTCAGCTTTGACAAGAAGAGCTATGTGAGGATGCATTTTCCTCAATTTCTATTTTACTGGTTTGATACCTGGGGCTATGGACAAGTGATGCATAATGAGACTAGTGTCCAACCTTGGCATGTCTGAGTAAGTCCAAGCAAAATTGATCTTCTTGGTCTGTAGGAACTTGGTATATGTTTCTTTTTCCTATGTTGATAGAGACTGAGCTAAATGTACTATTTGTGGAGCCTCTTTTGTATTCAAATTAACTGGTTGTGTAGGCTCAACAAGCACTGAAGACCTGTCCTGAAAGTAACTTGGGAGATGATCAAGTACCTCATCCTTAGGTGCCTCAGAGAGGTTTTCACCCTTGGATACGTCCTTTATTTTTACTTTTTTAAGGTTTTGACACTACCACACAGTGGTTTTCTCCATCAGAACTCTTTCTCTTTTTTTCTTTTCTTTTCATTTTGTGACTAAGGTACTTGATATCTAGTTTTGTCATGCTTGTAGTTGGTTCGCTGGTGAAAGAGACTACAGGTTCAAGAGCATTTAGGTAACATGCTATCTCATAGTCATTTTGGAAAGTTGGGAGCTGAGGCTCTTGATAGCACTGAGACCAATCAATTAGGTGAGGATTGGCAAGGGGTAGGTCAATGACTAGTTCAATATTGTGTATGTGAATGGTATCATCTCTAGTGATTGCAGAGTTAGAATTTATCAAGTATCCCTCTAAGGTACCCAAATCATGACTTATCCTACCAAGCAAAGCATCGTACACTAAAGCAACTTGCAGATTCCAATCCTCTAATCCCACACTAGACTCGTTAGCTACCTCGGGTTGGGAACCATATGTATGGACAACATCAATGTCCATGTCAATTGTAGAACAATCAGAGAGAGTTTCCCACTCATACTCATGTGAGTCTATATCTGAATCCCAACTGGGATGTTTACACCAAGTATGTTTTTTAGGCCTTGAGGTAGAGGCTTTGATGTCACCAAGGGTAACACCTTCTTGAATGTTATTTGTGTATTGATGTTCTTGAATAGAATCCTCAACATGATCTTCAATGGTGGATTGTTCTTGTTCTAAGTCTGAAACTATTGGATTGATAGCTGGAGTATCCAAATCTACCCAAAGGAGATTGGTGGAAGGGACCCAATCTTCACACCTATCTTGTTGATTTTGCAAATTGGGTATGTAGCTAGATTCATCATCACTATCTGTCACAGCAAGGATAGGAGTAGTTTTCTTATTCTAACTTTCAAAACCTAGGCCCATCATTATCTTAGATCTATGGCCAAAGAGAGCATGATTGAGTGGTTTAGCCTTGGCATCTAATCTATGACTGAGAGGACCATGACCTGGGTAGCCCATATTTTTTACCAAAGTGTATCCCCTCCCATAAGCTTTAGGAGATGGGGAGAAATTTTCATTATGCTTGTATTTTTCCTCCTTGTAAATCTAATCTCTAATAGCTACCTCTTCTTTTTCATCCTGGATGGGCACTGAGGACTCTACAAATGTACCAAATAGAGTCATTATTGAAGATGAGGGACGCATCTCTTGTGAAGGTTTACCATAGGACCTAGGTGAGACTAGCAGTTTTGTAAAGGAGTCAATTTGATAATCCCCCATACCAAGGTCTATGGCCTTAAACTTATTTTGGCATTATGCTAAAGTGGCATCAAAATCCTATGCTTCTCTATTGAGAGGAACATGAGTCCCTACTGAAATTGCATTAACAGATAATGTGCTATCCCCGGGTATACAAACTTCTACTCCATTATAGGGGAACTTAACACATTGGTGGTAGGTGGATGGTACTACTTGCATGTCATGGATCCATGGTCTACTAAGCAGGATATTATAGGCTAAAGGACCAACATCAATAATTTGGAATAAAATTTCCTTTTCAACGGGGCCAATCTTGACAGGGAGGATGGCCAAGCCTTTGGAGCTTCTCTCTGCCTCATCATAGGCTTTAATGGTGATTTTCATACAAGTATCAATAACTTTCTCGGAGTAACCTAGTATCTTCAACAAACTCAAGGAACAAATATTGAGCCCAGCACCCCCATCAATCAACACACGCCTGACACAGGTCTTGTGAATCATGACTTTGATATGAAGGGCAAGATTATGTAGATGGCTCAAGGCTTTGTCATCTTCTTCTAAGAATGTGAGGTAATGAGAGCTGGCAAGGTGGTTAACCATGTTTTGGAATTGGTCAACATCTATGTTGTTAGGAACATTGGTTGTACGCAAAGCATCTTCAAGGACATGCTTATGTCTTGGAGACAATTCTAGGAGTTCAAAAATTGAGATTTGAGCTGGTGTTCTTTGTAACTAGTCAACAAGATTGTAGCTCATTTCGGGATTGACTACTGACTTGGTGGTAACATTCTTGGATGTCACTTGTTTGGGTTTGTTGGATTGGTTGGAACTAGGACCTCTAATAACCACAGGACCTTGACTTTGGCTTCTAGTGACAGTGTTAAGAGCTTGGGATGACCTTTGAGAGTGATGACCCCTAAGCACGACCATGGGTTCTTCATCAAATATAGGAGGAGAGCCCACATCATGACCATAAGAATCTTTGTTTCGCATCATGTTGACATTTTCTTCAACAATCTCAAGCATATTAACCACATTCTCTGCACCTATGTAGGTATAGTTGATTTCAGCCTTGCCATTCTTGGGTTTAGAGGTTTCCCCATTTTCATATTTGGGCAAAGGCTCCTTGAATTCTTTGTGGTCTGCATTGGTATTCAACCCATCAATCTGAAGTTTGCCACTTTCAATAAGATCTTGGATAAGGTGTTTAAGTTTCCAGCAATGTTTGATGTCATGTCAATGCCATTGTGGTATTTGCATAAAGCTTTTTCTTTCCACCAATGTGGCTTAACATCCAAGTATGTGGAAGTTTTTTGGATCTTATGGTTATGCAAGAATATTGGCAATAAGGGTCTTGAAAACATCCTCATAGGAGTCACCCAATTTAGAAAATTGTCTCAACTTTTTCTTAGGCTTTTCTGGATACTTAGGTTTATTCTCTTGTTGGTTGGAGGATGCGTTGAGTTTCATAGCTTGGAATACGCTAAAAAAATGTAGGACTCCTTGATCCTTGGGTTGGGAAGAGTCCACAACTCTGTCGTTGACTACTTGCTTATTCTTGTTCTAGTGTGAGTGCTTGCCTTTGTCTTTATTAGCATTGTTAGGATTTTGACCGTTGTTGTTATTGCTATGTTTGGTCAAAATGCCTTGTTCTTTTAAGACATCCTCAATTTGACATGTGGTCTCAACCATAGTATCGAACGAATCAAAAACCATTTTTTGAACCTCATAATGCATTTCAGGCACCAAATTACTAACAATGATGTCAATCCTTTCATGCTCAGGAATAGTCCTAGAATAGTGGGAGCATAATGGTCTCCACCTTTGTAAGAAGGTAACAAAGGATTCCCCTTGGTTTTGTTTCAAATTGCATAAGTCCAACATAGTGACTGATCTCGATAAGTTGTATGCAAAATGTTGAATGAATTTGTGGACAAGTTCTTTGAAAGTTTTGACGAGAGGGGTTATGTTGGTAAACCACTCCATGGCTTGGCCTTTGAGGCTCCTTGGAAATAATCTCATAAGTTAAAAGTCATCTTGGTGGAACTCAAAACTCATGATATAAAACTGGCGCACATGATCATGTGGGTCACCATTGCCATCATACTTGTCATATTGGGGAATTTCAACTTTCCTAGGAAAATCTGTCATAGTCACACTTTTGTCAAAAGGATTGGGACAAATAGAATCAAGTGAAAATGAAATTTTAGGTACCAACACCTTTTCCATCATACATTTGAGTTTCTTGATTTCCTCTTCTTGAGAGGTTCCTTGTTTCTTGATCCTTCTATCCACATCAAAGTTGTAAGGGACTCTAGCACCCTTGTTAATCAAACTCTCTAGGAACCTATCTTTGTTTTGATCAAGGTACTTCTCCACATATTGTTGGAGTGGCTCTTGTTGCATTCTCATAAAATCTTGATCATCAAAATTTTCACTACTTCCTCCATGTTGAGAGTCATGATGAGCTCGTTGGGAGGGTTGTCTTGAGTTCCTAGGAGGTGTTCTTCTCCTATGTTGTGAAATCCTCCTTCCTCTAGGACCAGGAGATCTTGAAGGGGTCCTTGACTGCCTTCTACTTCTTGGGGTTCTGGAGGAAGTAGAGGGTGGAGAGTTATTTCCACTATTGGTACCCCTTTTGTTAAATTGGTCATTGAGTTGTTGGGCTAGAAGCCTATCTTGTTCCTCTTGGAATGCTTTCCTTCTCAACTCTAGCAAGGCTTGTTCTTCTTCTTCTAGGTCTCTAAACCTTTCTTCTTTAGTGGCTTGTTCATCCAAAAAGGCTTTCTTTTCATGCTCAATTCTTTTAAGCCTTTCATTAGCATATCTTGAGGTTGTTTTGAGTGGAGAGTTAGACCTTGAATGTTTGAACAAGTCATTAGTGAATACGGCATTCACATGAGCATCACCAGATTCATTGTTTTGGTCTTCATGTTGTGACCATGCATCTTGGTGAGCTTTCCCATAATATCTTTCAGCTCTTTGATGGGAACCTAAATATCTTGAGTTAATAGGGGGTGATTCAGGTTGATTTTCATCAACAAACAACATGTTATCCCTATGTCTTTGGAAAATATCATCAAGAGTTTGATCCATTGCTTCTCTTTATTTCCTAGTCAAAGTGTAGCTCATGTCCATATTTGATTGATAGGATGGTAAAGAGGTACTCAACTCACTAAGATTTCTCTTTGGGTCAAACCAAGCCTCAAACTCGCTCCTAGGTGATTGATCAAAGATGGGTTTCTTTCCCTTTTGCTTTTGACGAGTTTGGACTAAGGGTAATTGTTCAAAGACAACTTGAGGTCATTTTCCTTGACTAACTTGGTATGTTGTCATAACTGACATGAAAGAAAAAGACCCTTGGTGATAAGATGACCTTATGAAATGCCAATACCAAACAAGGATAGTGAAAGTGTTCAATTGTCCAAAAAAAAAGATGGTGAGATAGAAAGCTGCAAAAGGTGCAAACCAAAATTGCCACAAAGGTGTATACTAAAAGAATGAGTATCCTAACACATATGGACCAGGAGGATGGATTTTCCAAATATATAATTGAAATTGAATTTTGATGGAAGTGAATTGGACAAAAGAGTACTAAAACTCTTCAAGCGTGTTACCAAAGATTCTAAAGGTGTACTTTTTCAACAAGGATAATTCCTAACTTATCGATGTCAAGCAAAACTACTTTGTAAAGTCAAAGAACACTAATTCAAGGGGTCTAAAATCAAGAACCCAAGGTACAAATAGGTTTCTAGCAGTAGAGTAAGTCACCTACTAAAATTTGGTCAACTAAGGAAAGACTGAAAATTGCATAAACCAGACAGGCAGAAAAAGACTCTGTGTGACAGTTTCCAAGCTAACAGTGCAATAATTTCTGACCAGGTGATATTTCTCAGTAAGCAATGCAACAGTTTCCAAGAAGCCTGTGTGATACTTTTCAGGCAAGCAGTGCGATATTCTTCCAGTGACGAACTATCACACGATAATTCTCAGTATAGTGTGCGATATAGTTTCAGGATCATACAACTCTTGACCCATGAGTGCTAAAAATCTCAATTTTAAGGGCAGTTTGTTCAAAATTTCAATTTGAAGGTTGGATTTTTTAGTTTCAAGCATAGTGATAGTAGTAAATAGATAGGTTTGCAAATAGTAGGTGATCAAATATGTCATAAAACACTTGTACAAGGGCAAAAGCAACCTTGCCAAGACAAGCAATTGTGATATCAAAGCAATAAAATCCTATGAATGCTACTGTGATGTTTGATATTTGAAAACATTTACATGGGTAATCACAATGAGAACACTTCAAGCACTTACTAGCCTAAAAATTCAATGGCTCAATACTTAACAACTTGGCCCACACTTGATGTCCCATTGCCTCACACAAAGTGATTGCCCACAATAGATATTGGCTTTGTCGTGGAAGTGCCAATGACACAACCAAAGGAACATAGATGGTGAGTAATTTTGGGGTGATCTGGGTTATTCCACTTGGATCAATCCTTGCACCAAGAAGCTAAGTGGAAAAATAGGGTGGCTTCTATCTATGGTTCTTAATAAGGTCTTCCATTCGTAATACCCCTCTTGCTCCCCAAAGGGACTCCTTACCTTGCGGCAAGTAACAGACCTCACGACCACAAGAGTACCTTAAGCATTCTTGCTCAACACTTTCCTTATGGTCACAATCCCACAAGTACTCACATCAAGCGAAGACAAGTACTACATCTACCAAGGTTTTGTGTTCTTAATAGCCTTGAGTTTATAGTGGGTCGAAATAGCCAACAAAAAAAGCTTGTCCCCACTTGGGTCATTCCTCTTGATTGCTCAAGAGCAGGCCTGCTAAAGGATTCTAAAAGCTAGACAAAGAGTGGATCAACCTTTGAGTGTCAGGATTTTTGTTTCACCTCAAAGGTGAAGAGCATAATCTCCTAGCTCAAAAATATCTCCCAAACACACCAAGCAAAGGTTTAATTACCCTCTTGCTTTCAAAATCTAAAGATGGGTCAAGATTTTCTAGTTCACCACAAGGGTGAAGAGCATACTTCTCCTACCACCCAAAGATTCCTACAACAAGATATTAAGTGCCTATGAAATGAAACAACAAGTAGATGCCACACTCAAAAGAAAGCAATTAAACAAGTACTTGATTGGGTTTTTATGTTTTGGACGGCCCTACAAAAACTGTTAGTATCCCTTGTGCATTTGGAGCTTTGACATGCATTATTTTAAGCAAATAATCAAGCAATAGGAGCACCTACAAGCACCACTTATTAGCCCTACAAGGGTTAGCACATCAAAACCAAATGAAATCTGCAAATAGATCCCTGTTCTACAATAACAAATCAGAAATCCAAATCAAAACCAAGTAGATCTTGCAAAGAAATGACAAAAATTTCTCACTTCCAAGCCTGAGCAATATTTCTATCAGAGAAATAGTCGTGCGATATTCCGTTCTGTACTGGTGCGATAATATATCTCCGGGCGATAATTCCTGATACCTACGTGCGACATAGAACAGAACAAGAGTGTGATATAATCTGTCAAAGCGTGTAATATTTTAACTGGTAAAATATTGCACTGGTATATAATAAACTATCGTATAATACTAGAAAACTGTTGCACAATAATTCTATTAGAAAAAATCAGACAACAAAAATTGATGAAACAACAAGCAAATATTGATGAAAAAAATGACGAAAATGCAAAAAATGAAGGACAAAATAAGAATGTTCTGCCCCACGATGGGCGCCAAAAATGTACACACTAAATAGTGCACTTCTCTAAGTCATTACTTCCAAGAGAATCCATGAATGGGAAACCTTGAGAAAGTGACCTAGAGCTCCCTAGGCATGGAGTCACAAAGATGTTGATGGTGCTCTTAGCTAGAGCTATTGAAGCACGCAACCTTACTAGTAAACCACACAATGTGAGATTCATAGAAACAAGGGCAAGAATGCCAATATCCTCAAGAATCAATGAGAATGCAATGCAATGTAAGCTAAGCTATGAATGAAGATGCAAGCTAAACTATGGAAATGAAAGTATTACAAACCCTTGCTAATTAAGCTATGTGAGCTAATCTAGAGCATAAAGGAAACTAAGCTAGATGCCATGAAAGCTATGGTGCAAGAAATGAAACTAGAATACAAGAATGATCTCCAAAAGCTCCAAAGTCTCCAAGAAATCCTGCAGCATAAGGTTAGTATTCAAAAGATGGATCTAAGAATGAGAAAAGAACTCTCCTTTTAAAGGAATTGAAAAGGAATGGACCATGGAGATTAAGAGGCAAAAGATTTAATCAAGGGTGGAGCATCAAAGAGGAGCAATCCATGTGCACAAATATGCTCCAATGAGAAAATAAGAGTTGACTTTTGTGTCCATATGAGACAAAAAGGCATTTTCTTCTTTTTATAAAATAAGAATAATGTTTTATTTGTGCAACTTAGGATAAGAGGAAAAGTGGGGGCTTCTTATTTAATAAAAGGGGAGGAAATTCCTTTTAATAAATAAAGACTTTAGGATAAAATGGTTAGCCCATAAAAAAAATCGAAAATGAATGATAGGATTTGATTAAGGAAATTGATATAATTGATAAAATGCTGATTTTTTTAAAATATTGATTCAGAGATTTGATAAATTGTTGAATGGGGGCCCAAAGTCTAGGTGACCATTTTAGGGTGCATACAAATGGTATGTAGTATAATCTATACATTTGTGAGATGTGATTAATTTCAGTTATATGATGTTTTTGGATTAAATTGGTGAGTTTGTATACTTTATCCATTTTAAATGACTTCAAAAGAGGAATTATGAAATATAGTTGTAAGTAGTTCTTCTCTATAACGATAGAGGAGTCAAAGGTAATGATCAATGAAGTTGTTTCTATTATATCATACATTAATACACTTACTATTTTAAATTTGAGCTCGGGCATCATGCAATGTTATTGTTGTCATTGCATGCTTGTTGTTGTTGTTATGCACCATATATTGTTTTATACACTGTTTATTTCATTGAGACTATGAGCTTGGCATTTGTAATGTATTTGTTGTTATTAGATCAATGTTGCCATGTTGTTGAGGCTGTAGATGTCCTTTTACTGATCTTGTATAAATAACATATATACCATGTTGAATCACATCCCATAAGGTGTTTCTTGATAGCATATTTGACATCATACCTTTTGCTCCATTTTGGTCTTAATTTACTCATTGCATACACATGTTTCCTGAGTGCACATGTTCTGTAGCATAGTTTGTTTTAGAAGTGTATGTCTTGACTATGCACATGCATAATTATAGATGAGGATCAGTAATAGGGTGCTAGGTATTGCTTAGATCCTTTGGATCTAACCCCATATTTTCCTTCCTTGCAGGTTTTGGATCATATAAGATCATACTGGATTGAACCCCGGGTCAACACTTCATTACTTCAGGCAATGTTTGGTACATTCATTATTTATGTTCATCCACTTATGTATGTTTGCATTCATTCATATTCTTCTGAAAGTTGGCTATTAGTGACCATATATGACCATTCTTGATGTTTTTGGGTGATTTGATGAAAAGATATAAAAGTTTCTTAAAAGTTTATATTTTTTATTTCAATTTTTAAAATCATAAAATGAATAAAATTTAAAGATAACAAATTAAGATAATCTTTGTCTTCACTTTAAAAAATATATAAAGCTCATAAAGCATGGTAAAAGAGGACCCTAATTGTGGTAAAATGGAAAGTTGCATTTGATCTTTATATGGCAACCATGACTTGAGGTAGGCATTTGAGCTTTGTCTTCTCATTAAATTAATTTTATTTTTATAGAATTTGTTGATTTAATGGCACAATATGAATGTTAATATTGGCATTGTTTACATCTTTGCATTTGGAATGCTCAATGGCCCACGAGCTTTGAGAGCTAGGGCATCATTGCTATTACCTTTAAGGCATTGTGTGAAGTGTTTGATCTCTTTTTATTTGTTTTGTTGTTGATATTCACTATGTGGTACTCCCCATTTATGATCATTTCATGAGGAAATGTTTTGATGGCTTGCGAGCTGCAAGCTAGGGCATCAT
Source organism: Chamaecyparis obtusa (assembly GCA_027943335.1). Classification (NCBI taxonomy): domain Eukaryota; kingdom Viridiplantae; phylum Streptophyta; class Pinopsida; order Cupressales; family Cupressaceae; genus Chamaecyparis; species Chamaecyparis obtusa. The sequence goes on from BSBK01003840.1 coordinate 871,985, forward strand.
GCATTGTTTATGAGCTCACTGTTTGAGCACCTCATGTCCCTATTTGATTGGTCGATGCTCTGTTTGTTATATTGATGCTATTAGATCAAATAAAGACATCAGTAATAAAATAATACACTTACTATTTTGAATTTGAGCTCAGGCATCATGCAATGTTATTGTTGTCAAAACAGTAAGTGTATTAATGTATGATCTAATAGCAGCAACCTCATTGATCATTACCTTTGACTCTTCCATCATTATAGAAGAGATAACTACCTATAACTATATTTCATAATTCCTCATATGAAGTCATAGGTTAGTTTAAAATGGAGAAAGTATACAAACTCAACAATTTAATCCTAAAACATCATATAACTGGAATTAATCACATCTCACAAATGTATAGATTATACTACATAACATTGTATTATATATATCAAGTATAATTATGAACTTACTTCATATATTTAGTCTTAATAAAATCTTATAAAACAACATAAAACTAACCCAACATACTTTATCTTAATAAAATCTTTAAAAAACAATATTTTTAGTCTAGTAATAAAATCTTATAAAAAAACATACATTGTGTGAAGTGTTTGATCTCTCTTTATTTATTTCGTTGTTGATATTCATTATGTGGTACTATAGAAGTTGATAAAAAACAACCCACAGCTCCCAAGAACACCTGCACCCAAACACTTGTCACAGAAAAAGAGAGAGAAGCAAACAGCTATGGAGACCTAAACATATGGATCCACAAGAGAGGAGAAATCCTTGATGTGCAAAAAAAAAAGTTGCAAATCAAATAATGAATTGTCTAAAAAGGTTACAAAGTGTTATGAGATCAATCCTTATAAAAGGAGATCAGAAAACCTAGAAAGGTAAAACCTTAGGTTGCATAATAATAATTAATAAAGCAATTAATTATTATATGCCTAAAGTTTAGCTTAAGTCGAAAGAGGTAATAAGTGACTTAATAATTAAATCAATATGATTTAATTAATAAGCAAACACTTTATTAGTCTAACACCCCCCCTTAAGATAAACTTTGGGAGAAGCTAAAAACCTAGAAAGAATAACTGAAAGAAAATGGGTCCCGGCAACAAAAGCCTTATTAGGTACCCAAGTACAAAAGAGAGTCTCTACAAAGCGGAGAAATAGAGAAAACCACATGAGAAAAAATCTACTCCAAAAAGTGACAAAGACTAGTCTGAAGGACTGAAAAAGCCTCCAAAACTAGGAATGTTCCAGAAATTAGGAACAAAGATGAACATGTACAACATCACTAAAGCACGAAACTACAAACTATGTCAAGAAGTAACTGATGATCTGAAGATCCTCCACTAAAATATGACCAGGTAGAGAAGACTATAATCTACATGAGTGCCCTCAAATGACACTACTCAAATCAGGAGGCAAACAAAGGAAAACACCTAAACTCAAAGATACAGATGGCATAAACACCAAAATTCTGAAGAGTTGATCAATCAAAGCTGGAAGAGCACATCCAAAAATAGGAAAGGAAAGAGTTTCCTTATGGTAAATGATCCATCTCACCAGAATGCATAGGTACCCAGCCACTGCAACCACCTAGTACATAGAATCAAATACTAAATACATAGATCACACTATCGAACCAAGGAAGTAGTAGAACCAACAGTAGAAACCCCCCCATACTACTGACAAGGGAGTAATGATAGGTACATTGAAAAGATCATCTAATATGAACTGCATGATGAAGAAGAATTTGAAACATCAAAGGTGTAGAGAGAGTACAAACAAAAATAAAGATACATGAGGCTAATGTCATTGGAGGAATGCTCACATGACAAAAGTAGATGGCAAACAAAGGCAAACATCAAACCCCTTTGACACTTTATAATGGAATGCAAGTACATAGAGCACAAACATGTGCAAGATCTCATACATATAATAGAATGGCACTTTATCTCAGTGTGTGTGCATAAATGAATTCTACAAAAGTGAAGTATACACTACTCAAAGAAGAGCGAAAGCTTCTGAAACAAAAGAACAGCCTAAGACGAGCCACCCCTCAGAGGGAAGAGATTCCAGGACCTATAACATCCAAGATATCCACTAGACTGTAAAAATAAAAGAATCTGAATAAAATGAATCTAGAGTAGAATCTAAAAAAATGATTCACAACACTGGAAATCTCTTTGAACAAACTTTCTAACGATATATTATTTTCTAAAAATGGAGTCCGGATGCGCAAGATAGAGCTCCTGAATTACAAAATTAAACATATGGCTTTGACAGTAAAAAAACACCATCAAAAAAGCAAAAATAGAAAATCAAACCTACAAATCTGGAAAGATCTCAGAATAATCTTTCCAACGATATCTCATTTGCCAAATTTTGACACCGTATGCTCAAGTTATGAGCAAAAAACCAACAGTTGCACTAGAGGGCCCAAAGGTGTCTGGAAGGATATAAGGATGAGTGACATCAAAAAAAGGACAAAATCACATATGAAACCATCAGATCTGATAAAATCTCAAAAAGAGATTTCTGACAATATCTTATTTTCTGAAAATACAGCCCGGATGCAAGAGAAATGGATTCCGGAATGCATGAGGTCTAAAACGCCAAGATCACAGAGAACAATTGACTTTGACAGAAAAAAATGGCATCAAAATGGAAAAATCCCAAAATCATACCAGCAAATTTAGATCGAGCTCAAAACTAGCTTTCTGATAGTATATCACACACTTGATTTCGATCCCAGATGCCCAAGATATAAGCCGATAACCAATAGGCAATGTCGAAGGGAAGACAAAATAGAAGCCCTGACTTTGAAAGGCTAGTGCAAAAAATAGAGGAAAAAACTCCAAAATATCAAACACTAGAAAGATCTGCCTCTGAACCAGCTTTCCAATGGTATTTCATTTTCCAAAAAATGATACTGTATGCCTGAGATATGCCCAAAAAATGCCCGTGTGCCTGAAAGTGCACTCAAATCATGCAACAACGGCAAAAAAAAACTAACTAGCTATTAATCGTGACTGCGATGGTCAAACTAGGCAGTAACACTGGTGGTGACTACTAGCAGTCACCGCAGTGGGACCGCTGGTGGAGCCGCCTGTAGTAGCACCTAGGTGGCACCCAAGTGGCCACCTGGCGGCAATGCACAAATTTTTTTTAAAATTTTTTTATGATCTGTACCCACCTCGAGATGCATGTTAGGTCGTACAACCTTGTACACAAAAATTTTTGCCTCAGAAGCCAACTTGTCCAAAATCAACAAGTTTTATATGGATTTTGGGTATCTCAGTTGTTTTGAACGTAGCTATGATGTTCGTTTGGGCCAAAAGTGCTCCAAAAAATAGTGATCACCTCAGGATCCTTGCCAAGGCCGATTACAAAAAAAATTTGCCACAGATTCCAACTTTGTCCAAATTGGACAAATTTTATATGGATCTTGGGGTTCTTGGATGTTATGAATGCAACCGTGAGGTCCGTTTGAAGCTAAAATAATTAGAAAAATAGGTCACCCTAGATTTGACAGGAAACCCTCTGAAAGCGCAGATCTGACGAACACGACCAAATCTCTCAGAAAGAGGACAGGGGCAAACAGATCTGAAGCTTTGATACTGTATGCACCCAAAAATGGTCGCCTAAACTTTGGGCCCCATTTATTTGATTTATCAACCCTGAATCATTTTGATCAATAATCAATATTTTCAACAATATCAATCTCTTGATCAAGTCTTAATTTCGATCATATATTGGATTTTTATCCTTGGGCTAACCATTTATCCTAAGTCTTTATTTAATTAAAAGGAATATTTCCTCCCCTTTTGATTAAATAAAAAGCCCCACTTTTCCTCTTATCCTAAGTTGCACAAATAAAGCATTATTCCTATTTTACAAAAGGAAAAAAAAGCACTTTTTGTCTCACATGAGGCTCAAAAGTCAACACTTCACTCTCATTGGAGGATACTTGTGCACATGGATTGCTCCTCTTTCAACCTCCACCACCAATTAAGACTTTTTGTCTCTTAATCTCAATGGTCCATTCCTTTGCATTTCTTATAAAAGGAAAGCTCTCTCCTCCATTTGCATACCATGTTTTGAATACTAATCTTATGCTGTAGGAATTCTTGGAGACTTTTGGAGCTTTTTGGAAACCTTATTGTTCTTAGTCTTTCATTCTTTCATTTTAGCTTCATTTCATAGCTTAGTTTCCTTTGATGCAATAGATTTAACTCACATAGCTTAATAGGAGGAATTTGTAACACTTGTTCTTTCCATTTCATAGCTTAGTTGCATTGCATTTTTCATTTCCATAGACTAGTTTGCATTGCATTTTCATAGTGATTCTTGAGGATATTAGCACTCTTGCCCTTGTCTTCATTTGAATTTCTCATTGTGTGGTTGACTAGCAAGGTCACAAGCTTGTAGCTCTAGCTGAGAGCAAATACATCATAGTCCCTTGCAACTCCATGCATAGAGAGCTATGAGCCACTTTGTGAGGCCTCATTCTTGAGCAACCTTACATGTAATGGTTCATAGAAGTGCACCATTTTAGTTTGTACATTTTTGGCATCCACCATGGGGTAGAGTAGATAGGCTTTGCCCTTTAGTTTCTTGCATTTTCATCATTTTTTGAATTATTTTTTAGAAATTTTGCAAGTTCTGGTTCTCTGTCTCAGAATATCGCGCGATACTTCTCAGGTATATCGCGTGATATACCTTACTATATGCGTGCGACACTTCGCGCCAGAGAAGAATCGCACGGCAGTATTAAGGTATATCATCTGGTGTCGTGTGAAGTATCGCTCGCCTATTGTGAAGTATATCACCCGAACCGAGGTATATCATGCGGGTATAGAAAACTATATCGCGCGATACTGGTGAAGTTTAGGGTATATCACCTGATCTGACAGAGACCTGCAGTTTGAGCTTTATCATTCGAATCTGATCATATTCAATTTGCTGGTTTGCTTTACTATATTTAGATAGGTCTAACCTGCATCTTTTAGCTTAGGTAAATCAGTTTCTTGCAATTATTCTTATTTAGATTTTGGATTTTGCTAACATTGTGAGCCTAACTAGTTGTGATTGTAGGTGCCTTTTGCTTGAGAAGCTTGCCAAAAATCACATGTCAAAGAGGGCTACTAACAGTTTTTGCAGGGCTACCCAAGCATAAAAACAAAAAAAAAAATCTTGCTTGTTTATTTGCTTTCCTTTCAAGTGTGGCATTCACTAATTGTATTAAGAATTTTTAAAACCTTGTGAAAGAGATTTTGAGGTGGTAGGAGAAGTATGCTCTTCACCTTTAGGTGAATCAGAAAATCTTGACCCATCTTAAGGTTTTGGAAGCAAGGGAGTAATTGAATCTCTTTGCTTGGTGTGTTTGGGAGAAGTTTTTGAGATAGGGGAGTATGCTCTTCACCCTTGAGGTGAACCAAAAACCTTGAACCTCATAAATTATCCATTTTTTTTAGTTTAGAAATCCTTTAGTGGGCCTGCTCTTGAACAATCAAGAGGAATGACTCAAGTGGGGACAACCTTGTCATCATTTTCCTTGGTGGCAAGTGATTCCAACTCACTATAATCTCAAGGCTATCAAGGACACCAAAAACCTTGGTAGACATAACACTTATCTTCGTTTGATGTGAGTAGCTCATGGGATTGCGACCATGGGGAAAATATTGAACAAGAATGTTTAAGGTACTCTTAAGGCCGTGAGGTCCTAGTCCTTTATGAGGAGCAAGAGGGGTGTTGTGAATGGAAATCTTTATTAAGAACCATTAGATAGAAGCCACCTTATTTAGCCGCTTATCTTCTTAGTGCAAGGATTGATCCAAGTGGTTTACCCGGATCACCTTAAGACACTCACCATATGTGTCCCTTTGGTTGTGTCATTTGACACTTCCACGACAAAGCCAACATCTCTTGTGGGTAACCACTTAGTGTGAGGCAAGGGGGCATCAAGTTGTGGGCTAAGTTGGTAAGTATTGAGCCTTGACTTTTTAGGATAGACTTGCTTGAATTGTCTTCGGTTATGTGATGTCAGTATAAATGTTCTCACATACAAACGATCGGTAGCATTCATAAGGTGCTTTTTCAATTTTGATATCACAAGTGTTTGCCTTGGCAAGGTTGCTTTTGCCCTTGTTTCAAGTGTTTTGAGACATGTTTGATCCCTCACTGTTTGCAAACCTGCCAAAATTTTGCTAATATTGTGACTAAAATCGAAAACATCAACCCTCAAACAGAAAATTTTGACCAAGCAAACCCAAAAATGCAAATTTTACACAATTCTGGTCAAGAGTTAAGTAATCTTGCAACAGTATCGCGCCCTTTAGAACAAAGTATCGCGCGATACTTCGCGGGTTCGAAAAGTATCGCCTGCTTTGAGAAGAAATATCGTGTGATAGTTCACCCTTGGCAGACTATCGCCCAACCTGTCTGGAGTGTATCACCCGACTATTATAAAGTATATCGTCTGGCATAAGGTGAAGTATCACGCGGTTGTAGGTATATCACCCCAGCAGCCTGGAGTATATCACCTGGGTAATTTCTATCGTGCGTGCAATTTGGTCAGTTTCAGTTGCTGTTGATCAGGTTAGGTCTTAGGGTAGGCTTCTTGCTCTAACGTCTGAGACCTGTCTTGACTCTAAAGTGCTGGTTTTAGTCCTCCGGGATAGCATCATCCGATTTACGAAATCACTTTGGAATAATTATCAAATTAGAAGGTCATTCTTGGTGCCAAGGTTCATCTCTAAGATTGTTAGCTACATTCTTGGAAAATTTTAGTGCTCTTATTGTCCAAATCGCTTTCATTTAAATCTCAATTTTAATCATATTTTGGCCTAGTCCAACCTCCTGGTTCAAAAGTGCAAGGGTAGTCACCCTTTGATTTGAAGCACCTCTTTGACAGTGTTGCTAAAGCCCCTTTTCTATCTTCTCATTTCTCTTTGGATAATAAAGGACTTTGATTATCCTAGTTTGGCGCTGACACTTTGAGAGGTCACCTTATCATTGAGAGTATCTTTCTTTCATGTCAGTTACGACAAGGTACCAAGTCAATCAAGAGAAGCGACCCCCTGTTGCCTTTAGCCAGTTGCCACCCGTCAAGACTCGTCGACAGCATAAGGGAAAAGGTCAATCAATCTCCTAAGAGTGAATCTGAGGTTTGTTTTAATCCGGAAGCTAATCCTAGTGAAGTGAGCACCTCTTTTGTACCACTTTCATCAAGTATGGACATGAGTTACACTTTCACCCGACAACAAAGAGAAGCCATGAATCAAACTCTTGAGGATATCTTCCAACAACATAGAAGAGAGTACGGTGGTTCTTCTCATGCTAGTCCACCCAGGTCACCTCCCAACAACGTGAGGTATTTTGATGCTCACCAAAGAACTGAGAGACATCATAAGCAAGCTCACTCAGATTTAGGGTCACAACACAAGGACCAGAACAATGAATCTAGTGATCACCACATAAACACAACCAATGCAATAAGGCATTCGAGACCATCCTCCCCACTTAAAGACACCTCTCGATATGAAAATACAAGATTGAGAAGCATTGAGAGGGAGAAGCAAGCCTATTTGGATGAACAAGCTACTAAAAAAGAAAAATTCAGACAACTAGAAGAAAAAGAACGTGCGTTGTTGGATATAAAGAAAAGAGTCACCCAAGAAGAAGAAGATAGACTCTACGCACAACAACTCCAAAGTTGATTCAACGGGAGGGGAACCAATAGTGGGACCAACTCACCCCCATCTACCCCTTTGCCAAGTCCTAGAAGAAGATCAAGGACACCCTCACGATCCCCAAGTCCTAGAGGAAGAAGGGTTTCAAGATATCATCATCATAGGAGACGATCACCTCATAGACATTCAAAGAAACCCTCCCAAAGAGCACATCATGGCTCACAACATGGAGGAAGTTATGCCAAATTTGACCATATAGATTTTATGACTATGCAACAAGAACCATCCTTTCAAGCATATGTGGAACGATATGTGGAACAAAACAAGGATCAATTCCTAGAAAGACTTATCAACAAAGGTGCTAAAGTTCCATATGATTTTGACGTCCACCAAAAGATTAAGAAATAGAATCCTTCAACCAATGAGGTGATCATGCAAATGCAGAAGGACATAGAAAGGATGAGGGATCCTAAGAGCACATTTAATTTGGACTCCATATGTCCCAACCCGATTAACAAAAGTGTGGTGTTGGTTGAGTTCCCTAAGAAAGTTGAGTTTCCAACCTATGACAAATATGATGGCGTTGGTGACCCTCATGACCATGTTCAACAATTCTACATAATGAGCTTTTATTTTCATCATGAAGACTCCTACTTGATAAGATTATTTCCGAGGAGTCTCAAAGCTCAAGCCATGGAGTGGTTCACCAACCTTACTCCTCCAGTAAAGTCATTTAAAGAACTTGTCCAAAGATTTGTTCAGCATTTTGCTTATAATCTATCAAGGTCAGTCACAATGCTTGATTTATGCAAGCTTAAACAAAATCAACGAGAACCTTTTGTCACTTTCCTACAAAGATGGAGACGTTTGTGCTCAAAATATCCCAAGACAATTCCTGAAGAGGAAAGAATAGACATCATTGTGAGTAACTTAGTGCCAGAATTAAGATATGAGGTAAGAAAGATACCATTCAATTCTTTCGATACCATGGTCGAAGTGGCATGTCGCATAGAGGATGTCCTAAAAGAACAAGAAATTTTGGCTAAATCAACTAATAACAACAATGGCCAAAACAACAACAATCATGGTTATAAGGACAAAAAGAACACCTATTGGAACAAGAATAAACAGGTGGTCAATGACGAAGTTGTGACTCACCACAACCTAAGAATGAAGGACTTCTTAATCTCTCTAATGCGGTGCAAGCCATGAAGCTGCAAGCGTCCTCAGGACAACAAGAGAATAAATCAAAGTATCAAGGGAAACCCAAGAAGGAAAAGAGACAATTCACCAAACTTGGGGACTCCTATGCTGATATTTTCAAAACACTAGTTGCTCATAATTTGGCGCAACCTCAGGATCTTGCCAAGCACCGCATACCCGATCCTAAACCTCATTGGTGGGATGAGAAAGCCTTTTGTGTCTTCCACAATGGAATTGGACATGATATCAAAAATTGTTTTAGGCTTAAACATCTTGTCCAAGACCTCATTGAAAGTGGGTGATTACAAGTTGATGGTTTAACCACTAATGCAGATCATAAGGCTTTTAAGGAACCCTTGCCCAAATATGAAAAAGGGGAAAATTCTAACAACAAGCATGGTAAGGCTGCTATCAACTATACATACACAAATGCTAAAAATGTGATTAACATGCTTGAAGTGGCTAATGATAATGTCAACATGATGAGGGGGAAAGATCCTTATGGATATGATGTGGACTCAACTCCTATGACTGATGAAAGACCCGCTGTGGTGATAAGAGGTCCTCACTCACGAAGAATGCCCCAGTCCCTCAATGTTGTCACTAGGGGTCAGGCTCAAGCTCCCATTATTATCAAAGGTCCTAGCACTAGCAAGTCTAAGCAGCCCACGCCCAAGGGCATTCCTCCTAAATCTGCCATTGGTCCTTATTCCAATTATAATCTTATTGACCAATTACAACGAACACCCGTGCAAATATCTATTTTTGAACTTTTAGAATTGTCCCCTAAGCATAAGCATTTCCTTGAAGATGCTTTGCGAGCAGCCAGTGTCCCTAACAACTTAGATATTGATCAATTCCAGAATATGGTCAACCATTTGGCTAGCCCTCATTACCTCACCTTCTCAGAAGAAGACGACAAATCCATCAGTCACCCACATAACTTGGCCTTACACATCGAAGTCATGATTCATAAAACCTGTGTCAGGCGTGTATTGATAGATGGGGGTGCGGGGCTCAATATTTGTACCATGAGTTTGTTAAAGGCTCTAGGATATTCCGAAGACGTCATTGACACAAGGAAAAAGATCACAATCAAGGCATATGATGAAGCAGAAAGAAGTTCTAAGGGATTGGCCATTTTACCTATTCGCATTGGTCCATTAGAAAAAGATATCTTATTTCAAATTGTTGATGTTGGACCTTTAGCCTACAACATTTTGCTAAGTAGGCCATGGATTCACGAAATGCAAGCAGTCCCATCAACGTATCACCAGTGTGTTAAGTTTCTCCATAATGGTGTAGAAATTTGCATACCTGGAGATAGTGCTTTGTCCGTTAATAACATTTCTACTGAATCACATGTACCTTTGAATAGGGAAGCTGACAGTCCTAGTAGTTCACTTGAACAATGCAAGCAGAAGTTTAAGACCATAGATCTTGGGATGGGAGATTATAAAATTGATTCTTTTACAAAAATGCCAATCTCTCCTAGGTCTTATGGGAGACCACCAAATATGAAACCTTCATCATCAGCAATGACATTATTTGAAAAATTTGTTGAGTCTTCAGTTCCTATTCAAGACGAGAAAGAGGAAGTTGCCGTAAGGGACTGGATCTATCATGAGGAAAAATACCAACACAACGAGAACTTTGCTCCTTCACCTAAAACTTATGGGAGAGGGTATACACTGGTTAAGAATATGGGTTATCCAGGATATGGTCCCCTTAGCCATAGGTTGGATGCTAAAGCTAAGCCTCTTGACCATGCCCTTTTTGGATGAAAGAATAAGTCAACAGTTGGCTTAGGTTTTGAAAATAAGAAGAAAGGTGTCCTTGTCCTAGCTGCGACGGACAGTGACAGTGATTCAGACTACACACCTGATCTTTCTAATCAACATGACATGTCTGATGATTGGGTGCCTTCAACAAATCTCCTTTGGGGAGATTCAAAAGACTTGATAATTGATGGTCCTACTATCCTAGTTGTGATGGATAGTGACTATATGACTGCTAGGTCGATAATGGAAAGTGTTGCTATCCTAGCTGCGACGGATAGTACCAATGCTAGCACTAGAGAAGGGGAAACCTTTCCCAACCTTAAGGCTTCTACATCACGAGGCCCAAATGATGATTCAGACACAGACTCCCATGAGTGAATGGGACTCACTTTCAGATGCAATAGTTGATTTGGACATGGATGTTGTCCATACTTATAGTACCCAACCTGATGCGGCTAACGAGCTTAGTGTAGGACTAGAGGATCGTCCTCCTTGAATTGCCTTAGTGGACGAAGCTTCATTTGGTAGGATGAGTCCTCATTCGGGTATCTTAGGAGAAGACTTGATGAATCCCAATTGTATGGTCACCAGAGATAACCCCTTTCACATAAATAACATTGAACCAGTCATTGACCTACCCCTTGTTCACTATGACCTAATTGACTGGTCTCAGCGCCATCAAGAGCCTATATTCCTCACTTTTCAGAATGATTATGAAATTGCCTGCTATCTGAATGCTCTTGAACCCGTGGCTTCTTCCACCAATGAACCGACAACCAGTATGACAGAGCCTGATATTAAGTACCTCAGTCTAAAAATAAAAGAGAAAGAAAAAAAGAAAAATAGGTCTGATGGCGACAACCACTTTGTGGCGGTATCAGAACCAAAAATAGTAAAAAAAAATGACGTATCCAAGGGTGAAAACCTCTTTGAGGCACCTAAGGATGGGGTACTTAATAACTTGCCGAGTTATTTTCAAAACAGATCATCGGTATTGATTAAGCCAACAAAACCAGTTAATTTGAACACAGAAGAAACTCCTCAAATAGTTCATCTTGCTCAGTCTTTATCAGAAGAAGAAACCAAGGCATATATACAATTCTTACAAAAGAAGAAAATTAATTTTGCATGGACCTATTCAGACATACCAGGGCTTGTCACAAATCTTATAATGCATCACTTATCTATAGCTTCAGGAGTCAAACCAGTGAAACAGAGACTCAGAAAAATGCATCCACATGTAGCTCTCCTTGTCAAAGCGGAATTAGAAAAAGTTTTGAGAGCTGGATTCATCAGAGCCATCGATTATGCAGAATGGATCTCAAACATAGTACCAATTTCCAAACATGATGGGTCCATTCGTGTCTGCACAAATTTTAGAGATTTAAACAAAGCATGCCCAAAGGATGACTTTCCACTTCCAAACATTGACATGATAGTGGACATGACAGTGGGCTATGAAATATACTCTCTAATGGATGGTTTCTTAGGATATAATCAAATTAAAATAGCTCCCGAAGACTAAGAGAAAATAGCGTTCACATGTACATGGGGAACCTATTGCTGGAACGTCATGCCATTTGGGTTAAAGAATGCAGGAGCAACCTACCAAAGAGTTATGACCACTATCTTTCATGATATGATGCACAAAAATATGGAAGATTATGTGGATGATACCCTGGCAAAATCAAGAAAACGGGACACACACCTCGATGATCTGGAAGTAATTCTAGATCGCATGGAACAGTTTCAACTCAGATTGAATCCAAAGAAGTGCGCATTTGGTGTCACCTCAGGCAAACTTTTAGGATTTATAATATCAACAAAAGGAATAGAGGTTGATCCCGAAAAGGTCCAAGCAATTTTAGACATGCCACCTCCAAGAAACATTAGTCAGATCAGAAGTCTTCAGGGACGACTCCAGTCAATTAGGAGGTTTATCTCATAGCTAGCGGATAGAGCACAACCCTTTAATAAGACACTGCATAAGGGTGCTTCTTGTGTATGGAATGAGGAATGCCAAAAGAGCCTTGATCAAATAAAATAGTATTTGGCTAATCCTCCAGTTCTGATGCCTCCTATTCCAGGGAAGCCTTTGATTCTATACATTTCAGCAACAGAGTCTTCCTTGGGGGCATTGTTAGCCCAATTAGATGATACTAGGAAAGAACGGGCCATATACTATATCAGCCGTACTCTAGTCTCCTATGAGATCAATTACAATAACATTGAGAAGTCTTGTCTTGCAGTGGTGTTTGCTTCTCAAAAGTTACGACACTATATGCTTGCTCATACCATACATTTGGTTGCAAAAATTGATCCTCTTAAGTACTTGCTTAGTAAGGCTGCCCTCACGGGTAGACTTGCTAAATGGATGATGGTCTTAACTGAATTTGACATAGAGTACATTGAAAGGAAGGCCATAAAAGGGCAAGCTATTGCTAACCAATTCGCTGATTTTCCAATTCAGGATAGTATGCCTGTTCAAGTGGAATTCCCAAATGAACACATCTTGTATATGACTACTCGCACTTGGAAAATGTTCTTTGATGGTTCCCACATGCAAAATGGATCAGGTGCTGGAGTATTATTTGTTTCTCCACATGGGTACAATATTCCAAAGTCTTACAAACTTTTATTCCCATGTACGAATAATATTGCAGAATATGAAGCTTTAACCAATGGCTTGAGAATGGCTATAGAATGGAACATCACAGAGTTACATGTCTTTGGGGATTCCCAGTTAATCATCAACCAAGTCAATGAGGAGTATCAAACCAAGGATGATAAATTGATACCCTACAAAAAGATGGTTGACTCATTGAAATGTTACTTTACCTTTATGATGTTTTAACAGATCCCTAGGACAGAGAACAAAGTTGCAAATGCCATGGCCACATTAGCTTCACTTCTTCAGTTGGAGACACATGAATCAAGATTTGAATTCCTAGTGGAAGAGCTTCACCATCCCATCTTTGACTTGTCTGAAGGCCATGTCATTTGTACCATTGTCACACACGAGTCTTCCCGATATGGTGCTATCTATTCATATCTTCGTGATGGCATCATCCCTGACACATTCAACCATTCTGAACACTGAAACCTCATCTGTAACGCCTCTCACCACACCCTTATCTCTGGTGATTTATATAGGAGGGGTTTAGATGGGACGCTCCTTAGGTGCTTGGAAAAGGAGGAATCTAACCAAGCGTTAGTTGACATCCACGAGGGCATTTGTGGTGGACATTCTAATGGTCTTGCCATGGCCCGAAGGTTGCTTAGGGCGGGGTATTATTGGCCCACAATGCAGATAGATGCAAGAGCCTTTGCTAGGTCATGTGAAAAATGTCAGAAACATGGAAACCTGATTCATGCTCCAGGTAGGGAGCTGATCCCTTCTGTTTCTCATTGGCCATTTCAGCGCTGGGCCTTTGATCTAGTTGGGAAGATTCATCCCAACTCATCAGGTGGACATAAGTTCATTATTACTGCCACTGACTACTTCACAAAATGGGTGGAAGCTGTGCCACTTTCTGTTGCTTCAGGGAAGACTATCTCTTTGTTCATCTTGAATCATATTATTTGCCGATTTGGAGTGCCTTCTGAGATTATCACCGATAATGGAGGTCAATTCAAGAATAAGGACCTCAAGCATTTATGCAAAAAGTTTAAAATCAAGCAACATTGGTCCTCCATCTATTTTCCATAGGGAAACAGACAGGCAGAAGCCTCTAATAAAACCATTCTTAAAATTCTTCATAGGACAGTGCATAAGAATGGTAGGGATTGGCACTTGCAAATCAATCCAACACTATGGGCTTACAGAACAAGCATTCGCACACCTACAAGAGCCACTCTTTTTTCTCTTACCTATGGCGCTGAAGCGGTATTGCCTTTAGAAGTCGAGATACCATCACTTAGAGTCTCACTCAAAGGTTTGATTACAGATGAGGGTTACCGCACCATGAGGTTACAGGAACTAGAACTTCTAGATTAGAAGCGTAAGGCTTCCTTTGATCATATGAGAGTGTATCAGAAGCATATGTCCAAGGCATTCAACAAGAAGGTTCACCCTAGAGAATTTCAAATAGGTGATCTTGTTTTGCAAGAGAACCCTAAGAACCAACAGAACAAAGAACAAAAGGGCAAGTTTGAACCTAACTGGCTTGGACCATATGTCATCACAGCTGCTTTTGGTACAGGTGTATATTTACTGTCAGATCCAGATGGAGAATAGCTCCCTGATCCCATCAACATTGTGCACCTCAAGAAGTTCTATCCTTGATGCCCGTTTCTATCTGGGGGCATCCTTTATTGATCCTGAAAAAATACCCAAAAAATTGATATATGATGCTGAAAAAATCCTAAAAAGTATAAAAAATCCTTAAAAAATACAAAAAAAATTCAAAAAAATGCAAAAAGTTCAAAAACCAAATATCAAAAGTGTCTTGGTGAAAACCTGGAAATAGGCGCCTTGGTAGCAAAAATACAAAAAAATAAAAAAATGAAAAAAGCATCCAAGTGGTAAAAACCTAGAAACAGGCGCTACTTGAGGCCTTTGCACTCCTATTTCTTAGCATACATCCTTGACACTTAGCCACTTTCCATCATGCCTTGACCTTATTTGACTTGGTCTGGAATTGGTCTTTATCTTTGTCTAGGGGGCATAACTGTTAGCATTAGTCCTTTAGGTGCGTTTGTCTCTTGGGGCATTTCACAAACAGGTGTTTTTCAACACCACCCCAAATAGTGTTTTTCAACACTACCCTTATGTCAAGTGTTTCTCAACACTTATCAGATGTCTTTCCCAATAGTCTAAGTATGATGTGATATTTCTCACTAAGCAGATGTGATACTCAGAGTTGACTCTATGACCAACACACACACACACTTCAACAATCAACTCACTTGAGATATGTTGACTTTTTTTTCTTTGTGTGCTGTCTATGAAGATTTCTTTGATGAGCGGTCTCTCCCTAAGAAGTTTTCGATGATGCATAGCTAGAAGACTGAGGGTCTGAGAACATGTTTTCTTTCTTTATATGCTTATGGGTATATTCTATTGATCCTAATTGTCATGCACATTTATGCTGGTCTTACTTGACACTATGGATTGACAAGGTATTATCCTTGACTGTTTTATGCGAGTGCATGCTTCTAGCTATCCTGATTTTCATGTGTCTTGATACAAGCATAATCTCGCCATATCAAACTTAGGTAATCTCACTGCACTAGTCATCTGGACCTACATGTCTTTGATGCCTAGGTGGGATTTCCACATTTCTATCTGATAAATATCATATTCATTTCTACATAGTTATGCTAGTGTGCATTGTATGATCTTGCGACGCTACTAATAACGCTCAATGATGATAATTGGATGTCTATCAGCGTTGTGACCTTGCAAGTCAACCACTTTCATAGTAGCTTGCATTCTTAGGTTCATGGTAGTTAGTTTTGCATCTTGCACATGGAGAGAGCTCTCCTTTTCATCTTACGTGGACCTATCAGCCAACTGTGCTCACCTTTCCTTCTTCTCGATCATGTCCTTCACTCCTTGTCTTTTTCATCTCGAACCTGTTCTTGTTCATCACAAGGGGTTAATCATATCATCATATCTATATCACAACTATCATTTCTAGAAACATGAGTCTATATCATACACATGAGAATTAAACATACATCTATGAGAGAGAACATACATAAGCATGCACATAAGTATTTTTTAGCGTAATGACAAGACAATATACATAAACTGATACATCCATCACAAGAGAGACATAAACACATGATACAATCAAACATCCAGTAATCTCATATATACATCAATGTCATGATACAATATACAATATGGGATCCCATAATCTGGATCAATGTCTCAAGATGTCTAAACATCTATCAACCTAAGACCTAACCCTAGGACTCACTACCACCCTCGTGAGGAGCTCGTGGTGGTGGAGGAGGCATGGCTCTCCTATCAAGTACCACATCTGATACCCATTCCCTTTGAGAATATGATGGTGCTCTCTCACCCTCTGGAATGGCCTGAAGGTAGAGTCCATGATAATATGCTGCTCTCGCTAACTCCCATTGGATCTCTAGTGCATCTGCCTGTGCCATCGCCTCACAGCGTGCTATCTCTACCCTGAGATCGGCTATCTGCTGATCTCACTCCGCTCTCAGATCTAGTAACTACTAGTCTCTCACTACTATAGTAATCTGGAGCTGCTGCATCTCAGCCTCGAGAGCTTGTATCCTCACTCTCAGATCATCTCCACCCGCAGGTTGGTCCTGCTACGCCTCTACCTACCGGCGAGTTGGTCTCGCCTCATCCTCAGGTGTCACTGATCTCTATCCCCGTGACCATTTCTAGCCACCTGATCTAGATCCCTCCCCTCTCTCCATCCTCCTCCCTCTCCCCCTCCCACCATCCCCTCCGTCCCCTCCGTCCCCTCTATCTCCTCCGTCCCCCCCGCTGTCTCCTCCATCTCCCCCCTGTGCTAGTACCTGTGCATCTGATATCGTAAACTGAGGGAATGGTGCCCTCCGCCACTCTGCCCTATATGCTGCATCAGCCCCTGCATCTACCACCTCTGGGTGATACTCCCAAGGCTCGCTCCTGATACCCGCTGTCTCTGCGACTGCCTGATGATAGTCTAACATGGGTAGCCACCCATGTCCCTCCTCATCCCTGACCCAGGCGTATGTAGTGGTCTCTGTCGAGACTCGCTGCTACCTCCCAAACTGCTGCCATACCTGAGTGATGTAAAATCTCTCTACTATCTTTGGGTGTCGGCCTACTAACAGTCGAGTGCACAGCATGTAGCTCAACTCCTCATCTGCATCACTCCACATCCCTGTATGGCCTCCATGTGAATGTAGCCATCTCATCCAAAATCCTCCTATAATATGTCACATCCCTAGTATGAGCATGTGATATGAACCCTACATATCTATATATGTAGGGGTATCTCCTCTCCCTCGGCTGAACCCTCGGGTGCATCACCGCAATGTGCTCCCACACCCACACTTGTGTCAGGATGGTACCGCACGCCCATGACCAGTTATCCCTGTACACGATCTCGTGTAGCTCATGGTACATCTTTGCTAGTATGGCCAGATCCCATGTCATGCGCTGAGGTCTGCCTACCAAGTCCATCAGTAACCTGGCCCATCTGAGCGAGAATCCCTTCTGACTGCGATCAGTCATCAGGATCTGTGAAATGATCGATGCCACAATACATGGCACCAAAAAATCTCTGTCGAAATCCTCTACTAACCGCTCCCAACTGACATGCCAATCCAGGATAGTCACATCCTGGAACATCTCCTAGATCATCTGTCGCCCCTCAGTCACATCCTGATCATAGTATACCTGTGTCATCACACAAATCATGTTAGTTTTCATCATATGGAAATATTACACTTACATAATTTAAAAACATGATTATACTTACAAGCTCGTCGTGACATGGCACTCGTAGGATCCTGTACACATCCTCTAGCGTGATGGATGCCTCGCCTGTGGGAAGATGGAAGGTTTTGTGCTCGCTATGCCATCTCTCGGCCAGCGCAGTCAACAACCCATGGTCAGCTCTAATGTTTGGGAATCTCAGTAAATACCTGAATCCCATAGCCCTAATGTCAGCATTGCCCGGATCATCCAGATCTCGGACACACCTCAGCCCAGTCACCTTCGGTGCTTTGATGATCAGCGCCGGAAAGACCTCCTGCAAGCCATTAAACTAAGCCAATTGTTAGAACATATCATGATGGATGCCTAAAAATCAGTCTAACACATCTTTAAACGCATAATATTGTCTGGACCCATGTCATTTTTGCTCAAAATACTTAAAATTTCAAAATTTTCCCTTGGGCGATACCGCTTTTTGGAGAAGTATCGCGCGATACTTGTCCCTATAGTGGTGCGATATACTTTGGGTCATGCGATACTTCACCCGGTATCGCGTGATATTTTGCCCAGTATCGTGCGATACTGGTGCCTATACTCGCGCGATACTTTGGGGACCCGCGAAGTATCGCGTGATATTTCTCCCCAAAGGGCGCGATACTTCTAAAGTATCACACAATATTTCACCCCACTTCACAATTTGAAATTTTAAAAATTTGAAAAACGTGCTAAAAAGGTATTAAATGCAAAAAATGACTCAAAAAGTTTGAGTTTTTTGAAAACATACCGAGGCAGGATAGTGTGGTGGCCGGTTGTGCAATCAGGTGCGCTTGAATCGATGTCTGTGGATGGGAACTCCTGCTTGCTGGGCCATTTTCTCTCTCTAAAGCTCTCAAGATCCTTAAATTGCTAAAAGTCAAATGATTTTGAAAATGACATTTTGACCCCTTTTATAGCATTGACTTTTTGACCTAATTTTCAAAACACCTTGAAATTGCGTGAAAATTGCACCCCTAGCTAATTTCGACGTCCTAGATCCATTTTCGGACTCAAAATTGAAATCTGAGGTCATCTTGATAGTCAAAATCATGTTTCAAAATTTTTCCTTCTTCTGCGCAGTTGGCTAAATCTTTTGAGGCCTAATCCTTCGATCTTTGTTGGGGCATCGTCATTTCTTCATTTTCGTGTCTTCCAAACTTCTAGTCTTTCATTCATCTTCATTCAATTCCCTCCTTTCTCATGTTTGACTGCATCTTTCTTAGTCAGGTTGGGGCATGTTTTAATGGTTAACCTATTGACTTTTATATTCGATTGTGATTTCATTCTGATTTGATCAAATCTTTATCAATTCACTGTTCTCCTCTCTCTGATTTTGATTTCGACTCCGAGGGGGTAGTACCTATAGGATTCTCATCCCTGATTCTTTGATTTTTCTGATTCAGACATCTTTTGTGATCTTTTTGCTCAAATTTGAGATTCTTATCTCTTACTTTGAATATGATCCTGAATCGACCTCATGTTCAAAGACCTTTATTTATGCTTTGTCCGGATATGATCCTGAATCGACCTCATATTTGAGTTGTTTTGTGATCCCAGATCGATCTCACATTTCAATTCTTCTTTGACTGCATGTGTTCCCAAATCGATCACACATTAGTCAAAGAGGGGCAAATGTATGCACCCAAAAATGGTCGCCTAAACTTTGGGCCCCATTTATTTGATTTATCAACCCTGAATCATTTTGATCAATAATCAATATTTTCAACAATATCAATCTCTTGATCAAGTCTTAATTTCGACCATATATTGGATTTTTATCCTTGGGCTAACCATTTATCCTAAGTCTTTATTTAATTAAAAGGAATATTTCCTCCCCTTTTGATTAAATAAAAAGCCCCACTTTTCCTCTTATCCTAAGTTGCACAAATAAAGCATTATTCCTATTTTACAAAAGAAAAAAAAAGTACTTTTTATCTCACATGAGGCTCAAAAGTCAACACTTCACTCTCATTGGAGGATAATTGTGCACATGGATTGCTTTTTTTTCAACCTCCACCGCCGATTAAGACTTTTTGCCTCTTAATCTCAATGGTCCATTCCTTTGCATTTCTTATAAAAGGAAAGCTCTCTCCTCCATTTGCATACCATGTTTTGAATACCAATCTTATGCTGCAGGAATTCTTGGAGACTTTTGGAGCTTTTTGGAAATCTTATTGTTCTTAGTCTTTCATTCTTGCATTTTAGCTTCATTTCATAGCTTAGTTTCTTTTGATGCAATAGATTTAACTCACATAGCTTAATAGGAGGAATTTGTAACACTTGTTCTTTCCATTTCATAGCTTAGTTGCATTGCATTTTTCATTTCTATAGACTAATTTGCATTGCATTTTCATAGTGATTCTTGAGGATATTGGCACTCTTTCCCTTGTCTTCATTTGAATTTCTCATTGTGTGGTTGACTAGCAAGGTCACAAGCTTGTAGCTCTAGCTGAGAGCAAATACATCATAGTCCCTTGCCACTCCATGCATAAAGAGCTATGAGCCGCTTTGTGAGGCCTCATTCTTGAGCAACCTTGCATGTAATGGTTCATAGAAGTGCACCATTTTAGTGTGTACAGATACCATATAGGAGTTGATGAAAAACAACCCACAGCTCCCAAGAACACATGCACGTAAACAACTGTCACAAAAAGAGAGAGAAGCAAACAACTATGGAGACTTGAACGTATGGATCCACGAGAGAGGAGAAATTCTTGATGTGCAAAAACAAAATTTGCAAATCAAATAATGAATTGTCAGATAAGGTTACAAAGTGTTATGAGATCAATCCTTATAAAAGGAGATCAGAAAACCTAAAAAGGTAAAACCCTAGGTTGCATAATAATAATTCATAAAGCTATTAATTATTATATACCTAAAGTTTAGCTTAAGTCGAAAGAGGTAATAAGTGATTTGATAATTAAATCAATATGATTCAATTAATAAGAAAACACTTTATTACTCTAACAGGTACTCCCCATTTATGATCATTTCATGAGGAAATGTCTTGATGGCTCGCGAGCTACAAGCTAGGGCATCATGCATTGTTTATGAGCTCACTGTTTGAGTACCTCATGTCCCTATTTGATTGGTTGGTGCTTTGTTTGTTATATTGATGCTATTAGATCAAATAGGGACATCAATAATAAAATAATACACTTACTGTTTTGAATTTGAGCTCATAAAGATTAAGATATCCTTATTTTATTACTGATGTCGCTATTTAATCAAATAGGGACATGAGGTGCTCAAAAAGTGATCTCATAAATAATGCATGATGCCCTAGCTTGTATCCCACAATCCATCAAGACATTTCCTCATGAAATGATCATAAACGGAGAATACCACATAGTGAATATCAATAGCAAAACAAATAAAGAGAGATCAAACACTTCACACAATGCCTTGAAGGTCTCAAATGTACTAGTGTAAGTTATAGGGTCAGCTTTAAACACATTATTAATCTGAAGTCTCATGTAAATAATGCAAATAATTAATAGTCTCATGACAATATGGAGGTGCAGGTAGCAACATTAATGGATCGGGCATTATGAGCCAAAGAGATTTTAAAAAATTAGTTATGAGGAGTATTCTTCTTGTCACACTGACCAAAGCAATTACAACCATGTATTGTGTTAAGAAAAGAAGAAAAAGAAATAGCAGGTAAGGAGCATCCATGAATGATAAAGGTTACAGACATGATTATCTAAGTTGTTGTTATCTTTTTATAAGCATGTTGTTGAACAAAAAAGTTAGAGCAATTCAAAAATAGAAGGCTTGTACGAAAGGGAAGCCATGTAAATTTCTAAAAGTTTAAGGTGTGCACAAAAGTAATATAAAACATCAATTCATAAAAGAGAACTATCTAGAATTAAAAGAACAGTGCAAAATGTCGTTGATATGCCAGTACAGAGGAGTATCCAACATATTCTAAATAGAGAGTGGATTTAATGTGATGTATACGATCATCTAACAAGAAATATTATGTTATAGTGTATATAGCACTAAATCAACAAACAACCTTACCGTTAGTAATTTTAGTCATCAGATGTCAGGAGTGCAATTTTATTTTAGTCATGAGATGTTATTATCTTACAGTAATTGTAACAAATGCAGTGAAGAATTAAGGAGAGCATTAATCTAGGTGAAAAGTCCACAATGCATATGAAGATTTCTAAAAGTGTTTGAGACTCACATAGTCACGGCCCTCGGAAGGAAGCTCTCAAATATGTAAGGCTGCAAAGCTGAAAGAAAAAGTAAGATTTACAACATTTGCAGATATGAACAGAATAGAGAGACTTTCTTTGTGTTTTAAATGTGCTCGTATGGGACTAGAGAAAATAGAACATGAAAGATGTATGGAGCTCAAGCATCTATAGTCAAAATACAAAGAGGATACAAGATACAACATCCCTCAGTATATTGTTGAGCTCTTACCAGATTCAAAGAAAGGTATGCCAAGAAAATCATTGCAGAAACCTTCATTGAGTCACAAGAAACTAGCTTCATCAAACTCTGGTCTTCTCTAGTAGTCATGGCGACGCAGGCAGATGCAGAGCAAAAAAATGTAGCGGCTTAGGGTTTCCTTACCCCTTGTTTCAAAAAATGCTAAGTATAAATGATGCAAATTTTTTAGGGATGGGGCTTTATGATGCCCTCAAATGTTAAATTGCATTATGCTTTAAAATCCGCAGTCAGGCCATTTTAGTGGCATTCGAAGAATAAATATTATTGTTACTTAATAATATAATGATATGTTTCATTAACATATGATTATATAATTAAGTATAATAATATTTTGCCTTTTATATTATTTCTTATTGAAATTTTTGTAATTAATAATAATTAATTGATGCATTTTATAAATTAATTAATAATTATTAAAATATTTTAGAGGGAAAGCAACAATAATAAAAGGTTGGGGGGATAAATATGTTTTAAATAGCCTTAAGGACTTCTTCTTGGAAGTTATAAACAGCTTGGAGACATAAGGAGAGCTTCTAGGCATCTTGGAGAAAATTTAGGAGTTGTTGGAGGATATTTAAGAAATTTCTGAAGTTAGACTTATTCTTGTTTGTTAAGGAGGCTTCATGAGCTATTTTAGTATTTTGAGGCCTTTTTTTAGCATACTTTAGGCTCCTTCATGGTTGTGGAGATTTTTTCCAGCTATTTTTCCTCATTTCATGGCTTCTAGACCCCATTTTTGGAGCCTTTTTTCTAGCATCTGACCCTTAGTGGTTGAGGAAGTGGTACTTAGAGAGTTTTGGATACTCATTTGTAGTTAGTTCTGATTATGCAAGAGAAGAATTCTTCTGTGACCATTTTTGTCCTTGAAGTGTCATGTGCATATATATGTAACTCATTTTGGAAACATAATATATAGTGACTGAAACTTTTGGAGCAAGCATTATCTGAGTTCTTTTAGTCTTCTTTTCTTTCTGCATATCTGTGTACACCATAGGTGATTAGTGAATTTTCATTCCATATTATCTAGTCTCATCTGAGTTGTTGGGATTATGGAAAGATATGTACTAAGAGAGGAGGGCTGAATCAGTACCTTTAAAACTTTTCAAGACTAAAAGTTTCTAAGCATAGATAACATTAACCAACTGAATTCCATTACATGTAACATATATTCAAATATAACTAAAAATGTAAATACATGTAACCTAATCAATAAACCATTCATGAAACTTCATACACTTAACACAAATGTTTTGGTAACGCAGAAACCCTTGTTAGAAGGTAAAAACTATGGTGGGGATGACACCCACGAAGCTTCACTACTACAGTAAAAAAGTATATCGGTTAAGGCTACAAAGACTGTGATCACTTCTTGTGATCTTACCTTGTTAGGAGTAAGAATAAGATCAGCTAGATCTACCTGGTTAGAGGATTTTAGCAACACAATCAAGTGCACACTCAGTTAAGAGATTTATAATAGAACTGCTAAGTTCACTCTATTAAGAGATTTAGAAATCCGCTACAATGGTTAAAAAGTAATAGTAGGATATATCTGTAAATAGAAACTCAAACTTGTCTTATTCGGATCTATGAAATACTATAAAGATATCACCTTGTAGTCATGTGTATGTCCTTCTATACTGCTTGGTAGCCTTATGTCAATTCTAAAAAATTGAATGCTTCTATCAAATCCTTATGTCAAAAACCCTATCTGATCTTCTGATGTCCTGAGTGCAGCTACTTCTTGATGATACAATATCAAAATGACATCTTTACAAATTTTATATCAAACTAACTTGACCTAATTAGGGTTTTACAATATCTTAGAAAACCTAAGATCAAGAGTGAAAATAAATAACCTAGATCTACAATACATAGGAATCATCAATAATTTAATAATACATCCATATTAAATTATGTCTCGATCTTGGTAAATCATTTTTTGATCGGTGTAAACCATTTGTCTTGATGTTTGTGTCATTCCAAACTATTATATCATTTCCTATTTTACTCAATGTTCACTGCATTCATCACTCGGTAATTAACTAGTGCTCAGTTCATATGAATGGTCGGTACTCAGTGATCATTTGGCTCGATGAGAGTACTCGGTCAAAGCTATGTTTGGTTAACTTAGAGATCTACCTTGTGTCATGCTCGGTGTATATCGACCGACTATCTTGTCTTATCTCCTTTATCGACTCAATGAATAAATGATACTAATGACAACTATTAATGCTCAAATAGGAGTAATATTATCCCCCTTTGGCATTATTATCAAAAACTTTATGTATATGTACCGACTTCAAAAAGTTGAACTTAACAAAAATATGAATCGTATGTGAACTGATGTGAACTCCCCCTTTGTACATGCTCTCGGTGTGAAGTACATACAATTATATATATATTTGCATATAATTTCCCCCTTTTTTGAAATTAATGCCAAAAAATAATGTACTCACAGCTAATCAAAAATATTCTGATGGGTTTTCTTCTTTGAATCCAAGAGGTTTTCACATTCCTCCTTTAGGTTCTCAAGAGCAATGTTCTCTACTAACTTGTGCATGCATATCAAAGATGTTTTCTAAAACTGATACCTTTGGGGTGGCAACTAAGTCCTTTACCTTATTTACATGTCTCTCCATTATCTTAAGATGGGGAAGCAATTCAGCCTGAAGCTCCATTACTTGATCTCTGATTGTATCCTCTTGCCTCCTCAAGTTAATTCTTAACTACTGGAGTTCTTGAACTTTTGAATAATTCTTATCAAATACATTGGTCTCGATTAAAGAATTGTTTGCACAAACCTGTATCTTTTCATCAAGCTTCTTTATCTTTTCACTAAGCTTGGTAGTGAAGTGGTCTACTGTGCATAATTTATACAAAATTGTTATGACTTGTTGAATAATGGTGTCAAGCTCGGTAATGACCTCTAATAGCTTGACCTTATTGATTGCCACTTCCTGGCCTATTTTCTCTACTAGCTTTATCTAAAATTGTGCCTCTACCTGTTCTTATATCCTCCTCTGCATCTACGTCAGGGGCATTGATGTGGTCGGTTAGAGTGGAAAGTTGATCAACGATGGGAGTTGCCTCATCAATGTTGATGTCAGGGACTACTTGCATCAAAATATCTCTAACTTCCTCTAAAAATTGTTTGCTATTACTTTCTTGCCTTAACTTTTCTTGTGCAGCCTTCCTTGCACACAATTCACCATACTTTCTTAAGGCTTCAGGGTCTAGATTCCTAGGGTCACATTCAAGAATTTTAATAATCTCATATAGTGTGGCAGGTTCCTTACCATGTTTCTTCTTTTTCTTTTTCTCTAGTGTGGGGGAATTTTTGTATGGTACTAGAGCTTTGGTTTCCAGATTTGTCTTTTCTTGCTCGGTAGACACACTCTCTTCCTTTTCCTTCCTGGTGATTGGTTTCTTGGTGTCTTGTCCTTGGGCATCTTGTTTGGTACCTATTGTAGTTGACTCTACAGGTGCATTCTTTTCTGGTTCTTTTCTTTGGGCCTCTTTATTCTCAGGCTCATGTGTATCTTTATGCTCTTCTATACCCTGACCCTTGGTTGTATCCTTTTGTTGCTTGAGTGTAGAGCCTTCGGGTTCCTCTTGTGTAACAATCTTAATTGCTTGAACTAGTATAGGTAAATAACCCAATATATCAACTGTTGTTGCCTCACTAGATTGATTCTCTTTGGTGTTATCTATAGAAATATTGATGTCCTCATCATTATTTACATCATCATCAGGATCTCCATGTGTGATGTCCTCAATCATGACATCTTTTGTCTCGGTGGTTACTAGTTTCTCGGGAGCATCCTGTTTATATTCTTCAGTATATCCAGCTGGGTATAGATCCATGACATAAGTATCATCTGTTGTCTCGGTATTGGATATATGAATTGGGTCCTTCGTGGCTATGTCAACATCATCCAAGTGAAGTTCTTTTCCTTTTCTTTTGTCCTTCTTCTCAGGAATGATAACCAGTGCCAGTTGATCAACTTCTTCCCTAGCTTTCAAGATTGTAGCCCATAGAAGCTTTCTATTTTCATCAACTGCCTTAAGGTTACCTACCAAAATATTTAGTGCTCTACCCTTCATCAAAAATCATTTAGAATGTTGCTTCATCATTTATTCTATCTCAGTAACAGATAAGGTGGCAATGCAAAAATCAATGAGTGTTCCCTCATTTTCTTCTTTGTATGTAGGGTGTATGTCCACCTTGCTGACACTTTCTCATATAGGTCCTTGCAAATATACCTTGCAAACTCAATAGGTACTCTCTTAAATATAATCATCATTTGAATGACATCTTCCTCTATTTTCTCTTGATCCTCGGTGGTCATATATACATACCAACTCATCTTAGGGTTAGTTAGACTCCCTATCTCCTTTTTATTATTTTCTACCTCATCTACTGACTGAATTTTATTTATAACAATTTTGAATTTACCTTGCTCATCTTCTTCCTATGAATCTACATTGTCTTTGGCTCTTATTAGTCTTCTCCTCTTCTTAGGTTGCTCGGTAGTGACTTGGCCACCTCTCTTCTTCTTCTGATATGTTTTAGTGGGATTTGGCCTTGTTATCTTTGCAATTCCTTTCTTTAGGGGTGGAGAATCATTTGTTGAGGATCTTGTCCTTTCTCTTATAGGTCTTTCTACTTATTTCATCTTCCATGTGGACTTTATCGGTGCAACTTGAATGTCTTTATTTGACTCGGTATCCTCCTCATGCTCGCTGTTGCCAATTAAAAGTTGCTCCTTGATTGCTTCTTCAACCAGATTAGTTGTTGATTCTTCTTCTTGTTCATCATCATTTGCAAATTGTTTCACCAATGTGTCCATCATCTTTTTGGATTTTCTTCTTACTTTTACTCTGACTAGATCCATATTTATTCTTAATTTAGCCTCCTCGTAGGTTCCAAACCTAGTAGCTTTGGGATCTTTGGGCTCGACCAATAGTGCCTTTATTGACCTAAAAGCTCAATCAATATCCAGTTCATAGCCCATTGGGGGTAACCATGCAGTCCTTGGTTCAACTGCCTTGATTAAAGTGGTGTCGATATCCACCAGGAAATAAATATCTTCTTTATGTTTCTCTACTAGCTGACCTTGTATTCTGCTTCTTTTGTACATTCTATCCTTGAATTGTCCAAAATAATCATCCATAACAGTAACAAAATTCTGACCTAGATTTTGAATAAACTCACTTATTTTCATAATAACTGGTTGGTTGACATCCCAGTCAACATTACTGACTGATGGAAAGAATATTTTTAGGTAGAAAAATATACAGACCAATAGAGAATCGAACTTACATGTGTTTGTCTTCACTACCCGAATGGTTCTCATGTTTTCCTCCAGTTGTTTCATTAATAGCTTGGCAAGGTCCAATTGAAGACCCTTCTTAAGAATCTTATAAGCAATATTTATAGCTCCACAAGGTACACTATTTGGCATGCTCGATTGAAATATCGTGTAGCTGATAACATAGGCTCCAAACCTTGTCTTTGGATCAACAATTATATTAACTCTCATTCCTCTTCCATCCCATTCAGCTCCTATAAGCTTCTCGATATCTTCCCTTGGTGCATTCCTTATGGCCTTTGCTTTATCGGTAGTAGGATAACTGATGACCACATGTATGATATCCTTATATATTTTAACTGGTTCATCTAGCCATATTTTACCTTCATGAAGTCGGCTAAGAACTATAAAGATACAAAAAGAAATATCTTTGTAAATATAAGGAGTTGGGGAAGGTAAGATTCTCTTCTTGATCCCAAATTCCCAAAGGAAAGATCCAAATAGATTAACCACAAGAAAATGATCAATGCATAAATGAATCAATCGACTAGTAATAAGAAGAAAGAGGAAAACCTTACATTCCATTTTTGGAAGATAGTATTGAAATGAATTCAAATGAATTGAAGACAAATACTAACCTCAAAGTATAGTAGATTTGGAAATTACTATTTTTTGGTGTCTATTTTGAGTTTTTGGAAATTTTGCAAACAAATCTGGGACGGAAACACAGAGATGGAGAAAACCCAAAAATATTTTTCTTTTTTTAAACAGGTCAACCTTGACCCAAAAGAAGGTCAACCTTGACCCCTTTATGTTGACCTTGACCCGCGTTGCTTTGACGGATATTCTATTCATAGATCCTGAAAGTTTTCCGAAAAAGGTATCTGAATTTGCTCTATAATTCGTTGTTTCACACCTGCACCTATAAGAAAAATGGTTTTGTTGTTTAGATGAGGGGTTTTCATTGGTCAAACCCTAGTTTTGGAATTAACCTTGAAATATAATTGAAATTGCAGTAATAAATAAAGTAAATGGAATAATTCACCTTGCTTATGTTGAAACCCTTGTGGAGGATTCGAATCCTTGAATCCACAAGTATGGATGCTCCAAATAGATGTAGAATTGTAGGATGTCTCAAATCAATTTCCTTTAGATCTTCAACACCAATCTTGAATGGATCTTAGAATAGGAAGAATCTTGAATGGATATGGATGGAGAAATCTTCAACAAGAGGGCTCCATAGAGCTTGAATCCTTCAATGGCTACTAATGGATCTCCTTGATGAATTGAATCTTGAATCCTTGAATGCTTGAATGCTTGAGAATAGATGATTTCTTGAATGCTTCCTTTCTCCTTCTCTTCTCTCCTTCTTGCTTTCTTTCTTGCTTTTCATGATTTTCTTTTCGATGATTGATTGAGGATTGAAATGAGAGGAGAAGGCTTCCTTATATACTAGTCTAGGGGACAAACTTCTAGAGAGGTTGACATAGGAGAAATAAATTCCCATTAGGCTTGTACCCCTAGGAGTGGACCTAAATTAAATATCTTTTGAGAGTTTACCATTTTAAAGCCCGAAACAGCCGACCCGAAAGCAGGAAATAATTCTTTTCGAACCCCGACATCCAGAAACTTTTGAAATTTGAAATTTGGACCCCGGGTCAAGGTCAAGGTTGACCTTGGACCAGAAGGTTGACCTTGACCCTGAAGTCAAGAACCTCAAAATCTCAAAGCAGGATGCCAGAAATAGGTAGGAAAGAAGCGAAAAATAGGGCAGGATAGGGGAAAAAGCTAGATCCAAGTCAAAGACCCATTCAAGGTGTTTGACATGACCCCAAACCACTTACTTAGAGGGCTAAACCAGTCCTAAATGGAAGTGCTTCCATTTTTCAGACAATACATTTAGCCCCCACTTTAGCAAGATTATGGACTCGATGCAAACTCTTGGTAAAGGAGATCACAAAGAAAAATAATATCTTATTGAAATCAAAGGGACAAAGCAATCCTCAAGCCCCTAGGGACTCAAGTCTTTATCAACCCCAAGATTACAATAAGAGAAACATTATTAGAAAAAAGAGAGAAAAGGGTGTGATTACCTCGTCTAATGAGAACTTATGTCCCATTGTGAATCACACAAGGAAACGGCGCAATTGGAAAGATGAAGTTGAACCACCTAGTGAATGTGGCCACTCACTAGTCAACCCATCAAGGATTCACCCTCAGGAATATTCTATTCCAAAAGAGCAAAGCCAAAACAAGAGAGATCCAGTCTTAAGGACACCTTCAACCTTAAGGGATCAAAACATTGAAAATTGAAATTGGAGGGATCAAGAGATCTTATAAGGTAAAAATCCACCCTTTAAGGATTAGTCTCTAATCCATAAAGGGAGAAAAGTTTTGAAAAATATTTTAAAAGTGTGTGTGTGCAAAAAATGAGCAAAGCGTATGCCCCCACGTTAAAGTCATTGCTAACACTTTAATGGGAGCAATGGCTTGAATGAAAAAATAAACAACTCCACTGATTACGTTTCCACTATGAGATGCCATCAAGAAAAGACAAATCAAGGGAAATACCACATAAACATACAAAGAACACAGAAGGGATCTACCTACCGTGGGGTCAATATGATCATAAGATAATATATATATGATATTATTGCAAATTAATTGACATCATTCCCCAAAGAAAGTAGAACTACAATCACAATGGAGGAAAGAAAATGCAAGAGTTATGAAGAAAAATCTTTTTGGACCACAACATAGAGACCAAAAAGGATCAGTGCTACCAAGTCGCAAATCCAAGCAGACTACACAAGGAAAACATTTACGAATAATAGCACAGGTACAACATAACATGAAAACAACATATAGAAGAATAGAGATACATATAGAGGAATAGTACAACAAGTTTGATTCCTTTATCACCTTGCACCAACAAAGTAACAAGGGTCATATAAAAGAATCTAACAAACATTTAGCAAACACATTACGAGAGAAACACAATACAACAGGAAAACACAAAAAAAAATACCATGAAGGACAAGCCAATCAAGTGCATCACCTACTCTCCCTATCTCGGTCTATATCATTTAGGGAAGGTGGGAAACTCACAAGAGGGACTATATCTAACACAGTAGGAATAATAGCTAGTTCCAAACAAGGATCCTATTGAAAATCATGATATTTGATACTAGGTGTAATTATCAATTATGTTGAAAGCATATTAGGTAAATCAGTATCAATGTCAATAGTCTCATATTCATCATTGGCATTATCTTCTTCATCAAGATTAATCGAAATAGAATCTAAGATATGAATAGAATCATCATAATCATTCATCTTAACATCATTATTAACATTAAATTCTTCCAACACATCAAGCATAGGCTAGTCAAAAGAAGGTAAATAAATTTGAAGAACAGAGGCACGGGCCTTAGCTTGAGCCCGATGCTTCTTACGACATTCATTGGCAGATCAATTATGTTTTGTCTTGTTTGAAATATGTTGATAACCAGGAGGAACAACCACTAGTTCCTTCACAGGTTCTATAGGAGGATTAGTAGGATTCTTAGTAGACTAAAAAGCAACACTAGGAGCTTGATTAACAGAACTAGAAGCAGTGGATAAAGGAGGTATGGATGACATAGGCAAAAGACCATGGTTAAGATCCATCTAAGGCATGCTTAACTCAACAATCTTGTGATGTTTATAGGCTTGATATGAGCGAAAAAGGTTATTAGGTCGAGAAGGAGATGAATTAGGTAATGAAGGCCAAAAGAAGTCAAGGGTAGCACAATCCATAGGCCTAGAAGGTTGATATAAACTATGATTAATTGTTTTCACTTCTTCATCATGAATGAATTTAATACACTTATGGATAGGAGAAGCAACAACATATATGGCATTTAACCAAGGTAAACCAAACTTAACTTGAAACTAATCAGAAGTAGGAACAAAAATGAAGGTAGTGTCCACAACTTTACCACAAAGTTCACCAGGCAAGTTAATAGAACCAAATGATGGATAGAGAAAACCATTACAAGTTTGGATCCACACATTATATGTATCATAACAATCACGTTGTAAGTTCTTCATAAAAATGTTTTCTTCAGTAATAACATTGACTAAGGATGTAGAATCAACAAGACAACCATGCGTAGGTATCTTATAAATCCTAGCATATATGTAGAGGGGACCATCAGGAGCTTTAATAGTCTCAGAATTATCAAAGGTGATCAAGAGTTCCCTAGGTCTTTTATTCTTAGATTATTTTTGAGATTTAGGTTGAGGTTTCGATTTAGGCTTAGGTTGAGGTGGAACTTGAAGTTGAGGTTGAGATTGAGGTTGGTTTGGAGTTACAGGTTGAGACAAAATAACATGCTCCACATGGTTAACAATATGACTGAGATCATCCATCTTTGAATCATAAACAATATCCACAGAAGATGGTTGAACAATGGTATTATTAGCATGTGTAGGCAAAGGATTCGTATAGATTTGGAGGTTTTGATTAGGAGGATAGATAGATTTGTTCCCACTACCATCAAAATTATCAATAGATAAAGAGTTAGAATTAATTAAGTCTTGAACCCTTTGTTTTAGAGAATAACACTTCTTGGTATCATGGCCATTCGGACGATGGTATTGACAAAAGGCTTTGGGATCAAAGGATTTGGATACCATCGTAGTAGGTAAAAGAGGTCGAATAGGAGGCAAAGTAATCATATTAGCATTCAACAATTTACTCATAATAGAATGTAAAGATTCAAAAAGAGGAGTAAATGTATGGTTCAAACGAAAAGCAGTGGATGCAAAAGTGGCATTGTTGGATGCAACAACAACTTGATCAACAACTGCATTGGCTTGCTTATTTATCTTGACATAGTTTTTAAGTTTTTGAAATTTGTTGGGATTAGGAGCAACATCACTCTTATCGACTAGAACATGAGCCATTGGAGTGTTTCTCTCAAATTGACTCACT
Source organism: Chamaecyparis obtusa (assembly GCA_027943335.1). Lineage (NCBI taxonomy): Eukaryota > Viridiplantae > Streptophyta > Pinopsida > Cupressales > Cupressaceae > Chamaecyparis > Chamaecyparis obtusa. The sequence goes on from BSBK01003840.1 coordinate 904,849, forward strand.
TGTAATTGATAATGATGAAGTGTTGCACAAAGTTGTTGAAAAGAGGTAAATTTAGTAAGCAGAATCTTATCTCTAATATCCTTTTGTAAATTTGAAATAAACATATGGTGAATATCAATATCAAGAATAGGATAAGAAATTTGAGCATACAAATGCTTAAATCTACCAATAAATTCAATTAATTTTTCTTTAGTATTTTCTTTACAATGCATCAAATTAGTTAAGGACACTTGCAGACCAATGTTATTTTGGAACTCTTGGATAATGGCATTAGCAAGTTTTGGAAAATAATCAATAGAATAAGGAGGCAAGGAACAATACCATTGCAAGGCCTTATAACAAAAAGTTCTAGCAAACAACTTGGCTAAAATCGTATGGTCATGAGCATAGTCACTACAAAGGATTTGAAATGTTTTAACATGAGTGACAAGGTCTCCCTTACCATTTTAATTCTCAAGATGAGGCATATCAGCTTATCGAGGAACAGGAGCACAAATAATGTCTAGAGATAAAGGACTGCCCATGTCACATGTAGGAATACTAAACTTGGATTGAGTTAAGGATGCAAGTTGTTGTTGTAAAGAGGACACAGTTTGATCCAAACTAATGATTGTGGAATCATTAGAAGAAATAGGAGGCATAGAAACATTAGAAATACTTGGGAAAGTGTAGGAAGCAGCAGGAATGGAAGACACAACCGGTGGAACCCTTGGAACCATAGTTGGAAGAGGGTTGGAATAAGTAAAAGGAACACTATGGTAAGAAGGTTGTGAGGTAGGTAGAGACACTGGTGGAACACTCATATGAAGAGATGGAATATATGTAGTCACTAAAGGAGGAGTATAAGTAGGAATTCTAGGTAAAGGAATGAAAGAAGGTTCCACACTAGTGACAGGAGGAGTGAATCCTAAATCTTGAGCTTCTTGAGCTAAAGGTTTAACATTTAAATGCACAAGATGAGTGATACCACGCAAGATATTAACACCTTGATCACTATCCCGGAGAACTTTCTTAAGAGCCTCTATAGCTTGAATAGAATCTTGATTATGGTTTTCTTGAATAAGCCAATTTCCCATTTTATCAAGTTCAATTGAAAGGTTTTGGACTTGTTCAGGAGGAACTCTTAAAGCACCATCCTCATCATGAGATGAGTGAGAAGAGTTGTGCTCCATAGTAGGATTAGAATCATGAGTGATCAAATTGTCATCCGGGATCTTAAGGAAAGGAGAGGAAGACTCAGGATCAAAGGAAGCCATAAGTCTACGACTTCTTCTAATCGGGATATTATAAGTAGGACTAGAGGTAGTAAAGCTCATATACCAATGCAATGCAAATGAACTAAATTAGGAAAACACAAGGCATGAAGAAATAAATGTTTTTGTATTTTTGCTTTATTTGATTTTTTTGTTTTATTTTTGAAATGTAAATGCAAGCACATAAAAGAAGGCTAATATAATATACATGCAAGATATAACACCATAAAAGAAAGAGTTGTCTATCATGGGTTCACCAAAATGTAAAGATATAAAAAGAAATATCTTTGTGAATATAAGGATTTGGGGAAGGTAAGATTCTCTTCTTGATCCCAAATTCCCAAAGGAAATATCCAAATAGATTAACCACAAGAAAATGATCAATGCATAAATGAATCAATAGATTAGTAATAAGAAGAAAGAGGAAAACATTACATTCCATTTTTGGAAGAGTATTGAAATGAATTGAAGACAAATACTAACCTCAAAGTATAGCAGATCTGGGAATTGCTATTTTCTAATGTCTATGTTGAGTTTCTAAAAATTATGCAACTAGATCTGGGACGGAAACACAGAGATGGGGAAAACCCAAAAATCTTTATCTTTTATAAAATAGGTCAACCTTGACCCCTTTATGTCGACCTTGACCTGCGCTGCTCTGACGGAAAGTCTATTCATGGATCCTGAAAGTTTACCGAAAAGGGTATCCGAATATGCTCTGTAATTCGCTATTTTGCACCTGCACCTGCAAGAAAAATGGTTTTGTTGTTTGGATGAGGGGTTTGCCTTGGTCAAACCCCAGTTTTGGAAATAACCTTGAAATATAATTGAAATTACAGTAATAAACAAAGTAAATGGAACAATTCACCTTGCTTATGTTGTAACCCTTATGGAGGATTCGAATCCTTGAATCCACAAGTATGGATGCTCCAAATAGATGTAGAATTGTAGGATGTCTCAAATCAATTATCATTAGATCTTCAACACCAATCATGAATGGATCTTGGAATAAGAAGAAGCTTGAATGGATATGGATGGATAAATCTTCAACAAGAGGGCTCCATAGAGCTTGATCCTTCAATGGCTACTAATGGATCTCCTTGATGAATTGAATCTTGAATGCTTGAATAATTGAAAGCTTGAGAATAGATGATTTCTTGAATGCTTCCTTTCTCCTTCTCTTCTCTCCTTCTTGCTTGTTTTCTTGCTTTTCATGCTTTTCTTTTCGATGATTGATTGAGGATTGAAATGAGAGGAGAAGACTTCCTTATATACTAGTCTAGGGCACAAACTTCTAGAGAGGCCGACATAGGAGAAATAAATTCCCATTATGCCTATACCCCTAGGAGCGGACCTAAATTAAATATCTTTTGAGAGTTTACTATTTCAAAGCCCGAAACAGCTAACTCAAAAGTGGGAAATAATTCTTTCCGAACCCCGACATCCAGAAACTTTTGAAATTTAAAATTTGGACCTCGGATCAGGGTCAAGGTCGACCTTGACCCAGAAGGTCAACCTTGACCCTGAAGTCAAGAACCTCAAAATCTTAGAGCAGGATGCCAAAAATAGGTAGGAAAGAAGTGGAAAATAGGGCAGGACATGGGAAAAATCTAGATCCAAGTCAAAGACTCATTCAAGGCATTTGACATGACCCCAAACCACTTACTCAGAGGGATAAACCAGTCCTAAATGGAAGTGCTTCCATTTTCTGATGATACAAGAACAACCCTAATCCATTTTGTGTTAAACTCTCTCAGGAAATATAGGGCATTCATCAATCCCTTCACCTCTAGGTGTTTGTGCTCATTCTTGAGCTTTTCGTTCTCACTCAGCTCCTAGTAAGTGGATTGAAGCTTGAAATCTCTAATTTCATTGATTTTACAATGGATGTATGTGCATATGTCTTGCACCAACAAAACCCTAGGTGGTATACTGGAAAATGCACCCGCTTGATCAATATGTGAATCTATTTCAAGGTGCAACTTGTATTTGGGTTCATTATAGGTCATAGACTTAATCAATGTGACCTTGTCACTCTCAAACTTTGATTTCATAACCTTAGATGAAGACGCCATTGTTTTCAAATTTTGGGCTTCGTGAATATTTCAATAAAACAACTTGGCGGCTGAGGAAATTACTTGAAGTAGCGATAAATTCATCTGGGATTTCCTTAAATCTATGTTGAAAGCTCTGGAAATTCTTTTCTCAAGTCTCTTTGGTTCTTCTCATGATCGATGTGTGATGAAATGACTAACTTCATCGTATATTTATACCAAAAATCTCTTTTCCCACTCAAACTTTCACATTAAATGCTTTACCTACCATAGCTTGGTAAACATAGTTGTGCTCGGTTAACACTACAAAGGTTTCAGCTCGGTTAACATTAGATATTACATCGGTTGATACTTCAACTCAGTTAACCTTGCCAAAATTCATTGACTAGCAACCATTTACTCGGTCATGCTTTTATCGACTATACACATTTTGAGTTCTAAACATATAGTACCATAATGCATCTCATTTCATGTTGATTTGGTGTTCATTCACTAGATATAAGGAATTGTTGTAAGATATAACTGATTGAAATTCAATTCCATACATACCTTAATTACTTAGGTGGAGGTGGTGATATCACCCAATCCAATGCATGAGGTGTCACCGACTGCAGTGCTTGATCCAGCATTGTCATTTGATGCTTTTCTCCATATTTGATTTCTTTAATTTTATTACCATTTGTATTTGTGTTTATCTCTAGTGCTTGGTCTCTGCAATCTTTTCTCAAGTAACTGACCTTGTGATAGTGTAAACAAGCCATACTAGTACTTGTCCAATTATGAGATCTTCCTCTCTAGTTCTTCCTCATGCAATTTGTTGCTACATGTCCATATCTGCCACATGTTGTGCAATTAACCCAAGTGTTGTAATCCCAAGTATATGCATTACCTTGCCTTCTTGGTTGATATGTTTTGTTCTATTATTTTGATGTCCAGACTTGCTTCATTTTTGTCTTTCATTCTTGTGATATGTGTGCATGCATGTTGCAAGTGCGAAAATGTTTTTTCTATATAAGGTTTATTAGGTGTCCTATTCAGCTTTGATCTACACTCATGTGCTTGATGTCCATACTTATTACAATTATGACAATAACCATTAAATTTAGGAATGGATTTAGGAATACCTTTTGCTTTGCTTTTGCAAACATTTGATGTGTGGCCTCATTTTCCACAATGATAACATGATAGCTTCTTTGGCCTTGGATTGACATAGGAATTCTTCTGTCCAGTATGTCTTGATGACTCTCCCTACTCTGTATAGCCTAAACTAGTTGTGTTATCAAGTCTTTTATGACTGTTCAGAAATTCATCCATTCTTTTAGTACTATCTTCATCTTTCTTAATCATCTCATTATGTTGTTGTTGAATCTTTACCCCATTCTTCAATCTTTCATTCTCTTCTCTTAATTCACCGATGTCTTCCAATTTCCTTGTAAGCTCATTGTTTACTTGGTTGACTTCCTGACTTATGACAACCATCTGATTAGAAATTTCAAAGTGATGCTCGGTGAGTCTTAGTATCTCAGATTCCTTCTCTTGTAACTTATCAATCATTTGTCTCCTACCTTCAATAGCCAAATTTCTTTCTTATTCTGCTTGCCTTGCATTGCTCATGACATCAATCATTCTAACCATTTGTGTCTCTTGACCGATCTGCAGTGCTTCAATAAGATGTTGATTCTTTTCAGATAAATCTGATATGGTTCCTTTAGATGCATCAGATATGCTACTAGATCCAGATCCAGATGCCTCAAATGGATCATCTATCTCTTCTTCATGATAATTAGTCTCATTATACCGAAGTGCCATATCCTTCCTCTTAATCAGTAACTTTTTCAGTTCTTCTTTGGCTTCTTTGAATTGTTCAATGTAGATCTACATATGTATTCTTTGATTTTAAATCGTCTTATCAAGCTTATACCTTTCCATCTTTAGATATTTTCTCTTAAGTGATTAAACCTTCCAAAATAAGAGAACTTTCTCTGATACCAATTGTTGGGATTATGGAAAGATATGTACTGAGAGGGGAGGGGTGAATCGGTACCTTTAAAACTTTTCAAGACTAAAACTTTGTAAGCATAGATAACATTAACCGACTGAATTTCATTACATGTAACATATATTCAAATATAACTGAAAATGTAAATGCATGTAACATAATCAATAAACCATTCATGAAACTTCATACACTTAACACAAATGTTTTGGTATCATAGAAACCCTTGTTAGAAGGTAAAAATTGTGGTGGGGATGACACCCACAAAGCTTCACTACTACAGTAACAAAGTATGTCGGTTAAGACTACAAAGATTGTGATCACTTCGAGTGATCTTACCCTGTTAGGAGTAACAATAAGATCAACTAGATCTGTCTAGTTAGAGGATTTTAGCAACACAATCAAGTGTGCACTCAGTTAAGATATTTATAATAGAACTGTTAAGTTCACTCTGTTAAGAGATTTAGAAATATGCTACAATGGTTAAAGAATAACATTAGGATATATCTGTAAATAGCAACTCAATATTGCATGATTTAGATCTATGAAATACTATAAAGATATCACCTTGTAGTGATGTGTATGTCCTTTTGTACTGTTCGGTAGCCTTATGTCTGCTCTAAAAAAATGAATGCTTCTATCAAATCCTTATGTCAAAAATCCTGTATGATCTTTTGATGTCTTGAGTGCAGCTACTTCTTGATGATACAATATCAAAATGACATCTTTACAAATTTTATATCAAACTAACTTGACCTAATTAGGGTTTTACAATATCTTAGAAAACCTAAGATCAACGGTGAAAATAAATAACCTAGATCTACAATACATAGGAATCATCAATAATTTAATGATTACATCCATATTAAATTCTGTCTCGATCTTGGTAAATCATTTTCAAATTGGTGTAAACTATTTGCCTTGATTTTTGTGCCATTCTAAACTACTATGTCATTTCCTATTTTACTCGGTGTTCACTACATTCATTGCTTTACAATTAACGGGTGCTCGGTTCATATGAATGCTCGGTGATCATCTGGCTTAGTAAGAGTACTCGGTCAAAGCTATGTTTGGTTAACTTAGATATATGTCTTGTGTCCTGCTCGGTGTATATCGACTGACTATCCTATCTTGCCTCCTTTACCGACTCAATGACTGAATGAAACTAATGACAATCATTAATTCTCAAATAGGAGTAACACTGAGTACCTATCTGCATAAGTGTATATTTGTTTGCAGGTTGTAGTTTGTGTTTTATTGTTTTGAAACGGTTAAGTGATAAATCTCTTCTCCTTAATAGGTTCATTCAAAACCTTACTATGAAATATTTATGTAGGGCTATATAGAAAAAATGTACTTTCCCTCAAGTCAGATAGTGAAAACTAACACTTAGTCATTTGTGGTTGTGATTCATATTAGTTTGGTGTATCACCTAGTAAGATAAAAATCTGCATTTCATTTTATTTCCAGTTTTTCTCTTCCCCTTTCCTTTCTAAGTTCTATTTTAGTTTTGAGCTAAATAGGTGATTATCCAATAGGAACCAACCTAGAATCTGAAGGTTTTACTTCAAGTTTTGCATATCCCACATGCAAAAGTGATTCCCATGTTATGTAAGGTTGTTCAACTTTTGAGTTTAATAGGTTGAAAATTTGTTGCATAACAGTTACACACACACACATGAACATGTACATATTATAAATATTTATTATATGGGTTTGTCATGTTTGACTTTCTAAAATGAAACTAACACGTACGGGTGATTAGGTGCACACATGAAAGCTTCTAACCACTCCATACCAACACATATTGGATCCTCCCCACTATATGTTTAAACTTTGTATAAATGCATGTACGTATTACACCTCCCAAAAGTACAAGGGCTAGTTACATCAAACACATTTCATATTTGAAATGTTCGACCTGATTTTTAAAATATATGGTTCAAAGCCCACAATAGGGTGTGCAAGATTATTCAAATTATTTTGTTCATTGATTTTTTAATTTTTATTTTTCCATGTCATTCATTGTATGATGCATCATTTGTTTGCAATAATACAATTTATCCCCTGTGAACGAATTTGTCTACTCTAATAAGTTTGCAAAGCATCTAAAGTTGAAAATGTGCAAGAAGATTGAAAATATCTCAACCATTTGCATCTTTGTCATTTCTTAAAAAAATTGTAATTATTTGTTTCCTAGGAGTTCGTAATTATGGGCTCGTCACTTTTTTTTCTCCCTTTTATTCGTCATTAGTTGTCGATTTTCTCTCACGGTCCTCATTTTTCCTTGCTTCCCTGTGAATTATTTCATCTCTAAGTTTTGTTATATTTTTTTCCTCCATGCTCAGTCCATTTCCAATTCCACCTCAGTAGTCATCTCCTTGCCATTCACCTTTTTTTATACATAAAAAATATATATGGTTGCCTTCATTCACCATTTTATCATTTTTCTATTCCTCTATATCCTTTGTAGTTTGACTTTTTTCAATAGTTCTCCATTTTTTACTTTACTGTCTATAATGAGTGATAAAAAAAATATTAAATGTGTCATGTCAGAGTTTTTTTTAAAAATGAAAAAATGAGAATATATAGCCATGAAAATTAAAACATTAGATTCTTCGATAATAGTATATAACATTATTGTCTTAAAATTATATAGCATAATGTATATAATATAATATATATTATATTATTTATCTAAAAGAATTTGGAATTTACTTTATTTTCTTTTGTTTTATAAAATTTTAAATAATAATTACAATTTTGTTGCAATAAATTTAATTGATAAGTATTTATCTTAATATTATAAATAATATTTCAAAGTTTTTTTTAATTTTATGTAAAAAAAAAGATCGATAAATATAAAATTGTTTTTAAATGTTATTGTACAATACTTTTTAGTATTAAAATGTTAGTTGTAAAATAATTTTAATATTAAAATAGAAAACAAAAAATTAAGTTAATTATTAAATCTATTTATAATTACAAGTTATCAAACCTCATTTATTTATAATTACTTATCATATTAAAATTTTAACTTATCAAAAAATTATATTTTAAATTTTTACTTTAATTTACATAATAACACAATTTCAACCTCTCTCTTCCTTCTTAAGTGAGTAATGGATATATTCAAGAGGTATTAGAGTTGAATTATCATATTTTTAATTAAAATCATGGTACTCTATCTATCTATCTATTGACCTCTATCTTATTTAATTATTATGGATCTTTTTTTGCGTCAACATTTCATTTCACATTCTATGATCCATTGTTAGGGTTATGGTTTGCATTAGGATCGGGCTTAGGATTAGGGTTTAGAGTTTAGGATTCTAATTATTGTTAGGGTTAGGTTTTACATGATGGTTAGTATCATGGTTAGAGTTAGGGTTTTTATTAGGGCTAGATTTCATGATTATGATTAGGATTATAGTTACAATCATGGTTAGGGTTAAGGTTTACATCATTGTTAATGTTATCATTACGGTTAGGATTAGGGTTTAGGATGACGATTAGGGTTATAGTTAGAGTTAGGTTTGGGGTAAGGATTGTGAATAGGGTAGTGGGTTTAGGGTTTAATCATGGTTAAGATAGGGGTTACATCATGGTTAGTATTATAATTAGGGTTAGGATTTTGTTTAGGGTTAGGGTCAAGGTTAAGATTTAGGATTATGGTTGGTTTTATGGTTAAAGTTATAAAAAATTTAGGGTTAGGGTTAGGATAATGGTTTAGGTTTATGTCATGATTAGGGTTAGGATTGTGTTTAGAATTTGGGTTATGATTTTATGTACGATTAGGATTATGGTTAGGATTACATTTTAATGTTTGTGATAAGATTTATGGTTAAGGTTTTGTTACTAAATTTTGTCACATGTTCTAATTTAGTTGAGCATTATGACATTTACAAATGCGAGGTACATATCCCTTTACTATTTATATTCAATTAAATTTACACAAATTATTTTCATTTTATTACATCCTTTGTATTAAACATCAAAGATTTTTATATTTATTTTTACAATGATAAACATAAAATAATTAGTTGAATATAAATATGTCTCTCACACAAGATCGTGAGAGAGATCCTTATTATTCTTTGTTGGATATTGCTAATGCATTGGGGAAATGGTTGATACATTTACTATGTTGAATCACTGTGTTGAGTGATGTTGTTGTCATTAGTCACTAATAAATTTGGCATCGATTTGCGACGGCTATGTGTCGCAATTGGGACAGCCATGTGTTTCAATTGTGACAGTAATAGACGTCGCTATTTTTTAGTTGTAAAATACGACGTCTATCCATTTTCATCACAATTACAACTTCAATCTGTCGCTATGAAGCCCCTTCAATCTGACATCAACCCTGTTACAATTCCTTATATTAGTGTCGCAATGGCGACGAAAACCCGCACAACTGCGATGGCTTGTCGCATGGTCGCATGTGCTTGGGAAGCCGCATGCGATCATGCGATAACTATCACAAGTGCGACGAATACCCGCACAACTGCGATGGCTTGTCACATGGTCGCATGTGCTTGGGAAGCCGCATGTAATCATGCGATAACCGTCGCAAGTGCGATGAATACCCGCGCAACTGCGACAGCTTGTCGCATGGTCGCATGCGCTTGGGAAGCCGCATGCGATCATGCAATAATCGTCACAAGTGCGATGAACAGTCGAAGCAAATGTGACGGGAGTGAGCGTCGCCTATACAGCGCCCCTGTCGCAATTCGCTGTGTGGCATCGCAATTGCGATGAATAGAAAATAAAATGAAAAAAAATTAAAAAAAATTCCTGGGACAAATTACCCTATTTTGGGTACAAATTACCCCCATCGCAATTTTCCTATGATTAAAGAGTCTAGTGGAAAGACCGAGTGTTAGTTCTCTTTGACTATGAAGAAAGTCTGTGAAGTTGGAGTTTAGTTGAGAACCTTGTTCTCGAAGAACACTATGTCCGGTATATGAAATATGACAGAGTGATTTTTTTGAAGAGCCTTTGGAACACTTGAATCTCTATGCCAGGTATATACCAAGATTGGTGAGTGATTGGTTTGTCACGGGAATAGATTTAAAATTGGGAAGGACTGGAACAAAGTAGAAAGTTTGACAAGTGATGAAACTGTCAAAGAACATACAGAAAATAAACTGGCACAGTTGGTGGGAAAGGAGGTACACAAGGTATACAAGAACCTGTCGTCACTAACAGAACAACAAACTATGAATAACATTGTGAGGAGTTATGGGTAAATAATGTGTTGAATGTTTACAAAAGACTTGTTCATTCAATAGTGTAGAGCTTTGGTAAGGAGTGCCCTAGCATAAGCAGGGGTAGGAGAGTTTGAATTCTCACACAAAGTTTAGTTGAAAACACTATTTTTCACCGTGGATACCAAGGCTCTACATCACATATATCAAATATAAATGGCACAAGAATTAGGGGCTAACCTGCCATGTAGATGGTGATGACCGGCTATCTTTTGCTGGACTTTCCAAACCAACAATAGCCTTCAGAGAATTTTCACTCTGAGTGGAGATATAGAATAGAAGTTCACCTAAGGCTACCATAGAAAATCTTCTCACTTTTTCCTTCTTATCTCGAAGAGCATCAGTTAGCACTGAAACTATACCTGAACTTGCCACTTCATCTTCAATAATAGTTGCATGCCGAATCAACAAACCCATTACTGAAACAAGCTGAACACGCAAAGCAGTTGGTTTAGATATTCTCAGCATCTTAACAAGCATGGACAATACTGAACCATTGGTTAAGATGTTGGCTGCTTCCACATTGCTACTTAGGGTTTCCAAGTATTTTAAGGCATTCTATTTTTCCCCAAGAGTTGTGCTGCTACCGATACTAGAAATTATACGACCAAAGAAACCTTCTAGTAAACCTTCTAGTTTATCTTGTGAGAGTTTCAAGAGCTCAGAAGTAGGGAGGGCATCAAATGGATGTGTGCGTGCATCAAGCATAGGCTCAGTAGCCTTATCAGTTTTCATGTTGACCATAATTGGCTTCACAGATAAATCAGATGGATGCCACAGTGCTTGTGATAGATTAATGGAGACTTTCAAAGGATCTGCATTGCCCCCATCCCGACATATCCCCACACCCGTGTTTCACTGATTTTATGTTTTATTCATTTCAATTGTAAAATATTATCCTAGCTCTTCTCAGCTAGGTAATTGTTCTTGTCCAAATATTCTTACCAAGTGATAATGTTTAGGGTCTTAGGCACTTCAAGCACTCAACCCAAATGTAAAACTATTGGATGATATAAATTAGCAGTATTCTATTGTTATATCAATAGATTAGCAGTATTCTATTTGTAGTTGAAACTTGTAGCTTTTAAATAGATAATGAATAAAGTATGTAACCATATAAGACAAATATATTTCTATCAAGAAATGAATATTAAATAGATTAAGGTTTGATGGCATACCTCTAAATTTCATCATCATCATCCTCATCATCATCATCATCATCATCATCATCATCATCATCATCATCATCATCCTCGTCATCATCATCATCACTCAAAGGCTCACGATCCTACATAATTCAAGCAAATTGATATAACAAAAAATTAATAACAAACATTTGCCAAGAAAATCTAAAGAGCATTACTATGTTTTTCATCTATATTACATATATTTCAAGTTTAAAGTCATATGCTAGAATCTAGTTGCATCCTCATTGATAGAGGAAATAAAAATTACCTATTGACATCATCCTACTCTCAATGTGCAACTTCTAAAAATAAAGAAGAGTGTGCTCTATTTAAAGACCTTCCAATTAATCAATGGACTTTTACAAAACATGGGGCTTGACATCATCTTTCAAAGGCGATTGATGCAAGAAACAGTACAGGAAGAACGCTCAACATGATAGGTCCATGGAAACCCTATAAGATGGCATAGAAGATGTTGTTGGACAGGATCTAGTGTCCTACTCTATACATAATTCTACATAATATTTACAGTAAGGTTATAACAATTGGAAAAGAAGGAAATTATTGAACATATGGAGACTAAATTTTATTGGGCCTTTTAACAATTAGAGCCAATTCTTATTGTGAGGTGATGAAAATTGGAATACTTCAACAGGTGGGCAAACAAAAGAGCTTTTCAAGAAAAATAATAAACATTGAATGCATTCAAATCATTTGATCACGTATTTTGTTTATGAAGTGACTTTATCCTAACCTCAGATAACTCTTTCATATGTTTCAAGTTAGAGACGGTCAGGCATGATAAGAGAGATTATTCAGTAACACAGTCCTTTATGAATTGAACTTTTGTATTCATAACTCTCTATTCAATTGCAAAATTGCTATAGTTTCTTCCCATAATACAATGTGGAAAGTATAATCTTATTTATTTGCTAACTTATACACTTTCCATTTACAATGTCAAGATTAGACATGATGGGTAGGACTAATCTACAAAAGAATTTTCAAGTTTACTAAACATACATGATAAAGACATACCATTTTCCCACACAAGTTTGCCAATGCTCCCAACAATCTGAACCATTTGTGGATCTTCTGCCTTTTTGGCCATCTTTGCGAGCAGTTTAACACCTCCCTGCATCATAATCAACTCCAGATTTTTCTCTTCCAGAATGATAATATTATCAATATAGATGTAAATACACTACAGAAGTTTTACTTTTCTATAGTTGGGGACATTTTTTATGTTTCTGCACCAACATTCCAATCGTCCAGTGAAACTTACAGTCATCTATGGGATAGGGGGTATCTAGATCAACATACTCAAATAGAAAGAAAGATTTGCGACAATCAAGAGGCACCAGCAATAACTCAATTCTTCATAGGCTCTCAATACATCAAATAGAACAGTATACTTCGACAGTGAGTAACAATTGGAGTTTATAAACCTTCACCTCTGGTGTATACTTTGCGACAGGGGATTCATAAAGAGAATGTCAACACTCAAACAAAAGCCGACAACCATCCTATGTGGATACAAAAGATAGAGGGAATATATAGAAGCACTACATATAATTGAGGATTCGAGAAACATCAAAATTTGAGGGAGAGACAAGAATAAAAAGTAGGAATCACTGAAAACATTAGATACATGGCAGTCAAAATATATATATCAGTGTTAATAAGAGATGAATAGGGGGGGAATAATCGGGAAAGAGAGAAACATAATAGCATGGGAATAAAGAACGGGATTTAAAAATTGGAATGTTAAAAGAAATGGGAGAAGAGCACATCCAGTCAGCAGTAGACAGAAAGGGGATAGAGAACGGTGGTCCCAAATGGTCATATACGAAGGATAATATTGAACTTAAGGAACAACGATGAAAGAACAATAATATATTATAAATGGCGATTCTATAATTTGAGAGGGGAATAAAAAACAATACTTCCATATATGCGAATTCATATTTGAATCTGGGAAAAGGACAAATAGCCATTGACAGGAGATATAGAATTGATAATGGTGGTCTTACATTTGAGAGTATTGTTACAGTAGCATTATATGGAAAAAAAACTATCATTATCTATACATTATCAATTATATAAGTTTATAAGTGATATCATATATTGTAATTTATGGTATGAAATGATAATTCAAGGTAATTGTCACAAATTCCCAAGTCAATCAGGAAAGGGTACATTACAACCAAGAACCTTAGAGTAGTCACAAGGTATTAGAGTACTATCAGATACAAATCTTCAAAAGACTTCAAAAAGTATAAATTTGACAAAATAGAGAAATATTTAGTATCTTATTGAGCTTCACTTTGTTTTGAGAATAGTTTAATATTCTCTACTAAACAGGACCAACCACGTGAAGGTGGAAGCTCATTTGGCCCCACCCTCCTCCCCCTAACATCACTCTACATTCCCCGTTAACATCTAACATTCATTCATTCTTTCAACCATTAATAAAATGTAACATTCAATCAATATCACATGATAACATTCAATCAATATCACACAATAACATTCATTAACACATTAGATTCGTTAACACGCAACATTCATCAATATTCTACATTAACACATAATTCATGAACATTCATTAGCACATAATTAAATTCATTGAGACATAAAATTCAATCATTATTAATTAAGGTATGTAGATGACAATCATTTCTTTTTTTTCTTTCTAATTTTTTTTTCTATGTAAGCTCTAAGAGGAGCATCAGTGTTATCATCAATTCCCCCTTCATCAGTTATTTTGTTCTCTGTTCTTGATGATCTCAAATTCCTATGCTGCTGCAAAGGGGGGTCCTCTGCAATAACAAATAAAAGAGTTAAATTAAAAATATTTTATTATAATTGTTACAAGTATTTAATTATTTTAAAGAACATAACTGTGGCGCTCTTTACCTGATCTAGCCACATCATTTTTTCTGGACTCAACCTCAACATGCTCATGAACACCGACCCCTCGATCCTCTACAGCTACTATACAAAATGTTACGTTAATCCAAACACCAATTGCAATTACATATAAAAATTTTAATAGCAAATGTATACCTCCACCACTAGGATGCACATCATGCGAACCTTCATCATGCACAGATTATGTAGAAGGATTGTCAGGCTGCATTCCAATATCCTACGCATTGTTATCATTGCTTGCTTAAAACAGATATACTCACTTTATATTGGAACTTAACATCAAATAGACTAATTGGTAAAGTATTCAATTTGAAATAAATTTCATTTAGCTTATTTACCTGCGGCTCAGATGCATCATTATTAGAACCTTGTGCACTGATTTCATTATTAGAACCTTGCACAAAAATAGGCCAAACCGAGTAAACAGATCTCATCTCTCCAAATGGATTGACACCATCCGTTGCCAATGAAAGCCTGAGATTACGAGGTTCTTCTTTGAAGTGTTTCCACTTTTCCTCTATGTGCATAAATGTCAAACCATCCACAGGGATTCGAATAATGTCATCTTGACTTCTATTGTGTGCATGGTAATCCATAAATTGTGCCAAGCTAGAGAGATCACAATTATATGAGTCAAACATAGTCATGAAAAAGCACATAAATTAGTTATTATATGCAATTAAAAGATGTTTAGGAGAGGTGAGGAATGGACACCACAAGTAAGTATTTTCAGGACTAATTGTTTAATACAAGGTGAAGTTTATAAATTAGTCATAGATTCAGGTACTTCCAGCAATCTAATATCATGGGATGTTGTCAATGCTTTGAAACTGCCTATTCAACACCATCCTAGGCCTTATTATGCTACATGGGTGGAGGAAAATCAAAATTTCATAGTGCATTATGAGACCATGTTAAATTTCTCAATAGGTGGGTACTCTGATCAGATTCTATGTGATGTTGTAAAAATGAATTGTGCACATGTTATCCTAGGAAGATCTTGGCAAGTTTCTAGGAAAGTGTTACATGATTGCTTCACTAACATCTACCAAGTGTGGAGTAATGGAAAAAGGTTTGATTTGATACCATTGCCTTGCAAGGGAAATGAATCTCTCCTCATAGGAAGAATCAGAGAATTGGATACAGGTCAGACTAGGAAAAGCATAAAGTTGGAATAGCAAGTAGTGGAGAATAAAGGATAGAGAATTCTAAATTCTGTGACAGAGATAAGGACAGGATTTAAAGGTGGTGAAGGAGTGTTAGTGGGGGATTGGCACTATCCTATCAGAGGACATGAAAAAGACAATGAAAAGATGGTGTAGCAGCAGGGGTACTGCCCCAAACAGGCAGAAATAAAGACTGTCTAGACAGTCAAGAAAATAACCAAGGTAGCAATGGTGACTGCCCCAAGGGCAGGAGTTATGATTTCTAACAAATGTTTGAATGTTTTTCATGCAGGACATCAGCAAAAGAGAAAATTTACCTTAGGAGGTTTCATTCCTATGCACCATATGCAGAGATATGGAGGAAAAGAAGCAATTTATGCCAGACACGGTTCTTGGGACAAGAACATCTTTAAAGGTGGTGAAATTGATGCAGGAGCATCATATGATTTTCAAAGGAACATTGGAGATCCAAGGCATTACAGAGGTCATGGAGCATCTCCTGGATTCAATTGGGCAATCCTTCAACCAATCATGGCACATGGAGACATTGGAAGTCATGAAATTGCATAATGTCCTGATGGATTTCTATGTTGAAAAAAAGTTGTAATTGCATCTTAGGGTTGCCTAGGGTAGAAAAGACATTGGATAGGGTCCTATAGGTTTTCATAACCTTACCATGTCATTACATAAATTAGAAGATTAAATAAACTCTTTAAGAGCATAGTTTAGTAATTTAAAATTTGAAATTTGAATGTTAACGGCTATAAAGCCATTTTGGAAGGAAACTCCATAATTCAAATTTTAAGAAGGATTAGCAAATGAAACCAATTGGAGATGCTTAAGAGGGGTAGTTACCATGCCTAGGTCTATAAATATGTGTTTGTACGGACTGGAAGATATAATGGACGGACTGTCTCAAAAAAGTGAATAGAAAAAGCTTGGTTTGAATAGCAATTTGAAGCATTCTTGGTTTTTCTGCATATCTTTGGATTGGGAATGTATTGTGCTATCTTACCAAACATGTTTTGATGATAATAATCAAGTCTTGAATCCATTTGGTGAGTTTGTTGTTCAATTTTATTCACTGTCTGGCTGTAGCAGAGAGTTTTCAAGCAATTTTATAGTTTTTTTTTCATTAAATCATGCTCATCCCATGAAATTTCCACTATTTCTTCATGGAATGGAACTCTTCTAACATGTACAAATGCTTCTAACTCTGTAATGAATATCTAACCAGAATATTTGGTGGCCACCAACAATAAAAAGGTGAAAACAAGGGTTAAGGATTGAAGGGACAGTCCTATAGAGAGAGATTTGCCTTAAGGAGGGTAGTTTTTGAGTTTTGATTCATGGTTATGATGTTGAAACATTGATTTTTTCACTTGGAATTAGTCAAAGAAGTTGTTACACATGTGAGATTGGTGATACCCTAGGAACAAGGGTTTATAAGGGATGAATTGGGGTTTTTGGGGATGGGAAACCCATAGACTAAAATTGATTGTGTATTTGTCTAATTGAAGGCATTTGATGAGCCTATACAAAGTTTGAAGTCCATACATTAAGTATTGCTATATGTTGCTTTGTAAATGCACTAGTTGTTCCATTGTTAAAGACAGGGTCATTGTGAAGAAACTTTGATTTTTGCCAAAGGAAGCCCATCCAATCTTGACATATTTTTTATATAAGGATAAAGGGTATTTGAAAAGGTTGTTTGTTTAGAGAGTCACTTGAGAAAAACAAAAGATATCTACCAATTTACCTTGCTGCTGTTACAGAAATTGAAAATTGTCATTGACAACATTTTGGTTTGCTATGCATTTTTACTTCAGAGGTGTTGAAACTTGAAGGTGATGTTTGGAACATGTTATATATGCTAAAACAAACCTATTGAAGCCTTGAAACCTCCTAGAGTTGACTATTTGTAGATTTTGCCCATCAGGACCTAGAAGGGTCACTTGGAACACTTCTACAATTTTGCTCATTTTGGGTTGTTTAAAGGGTTCATCATTCTATCCTCTGCATCACTCCCATTTTAGCACAAGCAGAGAGAATGCTGACAAAGGTTGCAAAATTAGGATTTACACCTACCAAGTGTATTTGATTGAAAGTTTCTACAACCTTTTCAACAAATCCATCTTGTGCATATCTTGCAATTGTTGCAGTCCACGAGACCACGTTTCTCTGAGGCATTCTCTCAAACAATTTATGTGCCTTGTCTATGCTTTTACATTTTGCATATATGTCTATAACAGAATTTCCAACTATAATATCTCATGAAAACCCCCCTTTCATTATGCTTTGATCGATATCCATACCCTGTTCCAAAGATCCTATTTTGGCACAGACAAGGAGTATGTTGGCAAAGGTTAGGGAATAGGCATGAAGTAAGAGGAGTTATAGAATGAATAACTTTGTGAATCTTCCACTATACTAGACCAACTTTGTGAATCTTCCACCGTACTAGACTAGCTCAGTTATCTTCAATAAAAAATATTTGTTAAATATGGAGAGGTATCAATCTTAAGGCATCTAACTTAATTTCATTGTGTAATACATAAACCCAACATCTGAAATAGGCACCTTGAGGTTGATGAACTGAGCATTTAACGGATCTCTGTTTTAAACTTTCAAAGATATCTGCATTAGTTCTTATTTTCACATGTTCCCTTCTTTCTTCTTCCTCCCTGCAGCCTCCTTTCAAATGAGTTTCTCTTCTCCCTTCTATATCTCATGTTTGAGGGAGTCACAACTTTTCATTTCATGCCTTTTGACTATTCGTTAAAGTTAATTTTATTCTTTTAAATTTTAATTTTAATCTTATTTTTATCCTTTTGTATTTTACTTTATTATTTTTTATAATTAAATCCTATTCAAAGAGGGGACATTACAATGACAATTTGGTAATTTGGGGTGAAATTGCGTAGTTCTTTGAATAACTCCATGTAGGCTAGTCTAGTTGAGGTGTTTAGGCATGCTCAGGAAGGCATTTTGCATCCACTTAAATTTAATCTTTAAAAGTTATTTATAACTCACTTATGAGATCATAGAATCAGATTTCAGAGGCATTTCTCTCATGGTCTATATCAACATTCAGTACTCTCTTCTTCTTGAATTAACATGTTTATTCCACTATCATAATTTTGTGGGGATACATCAAAACTCCTCGAGATCCTTGTGAAAACATATATAGTAAGGGATGTAGAAAAATAAAAACACCAAACCAAATAATAAGCCCCCATAATGTAAAGCCAATGTAGGAATTCATGAACTAAATTTAGCGGTTGAATTTGACTTTGTTAACTGTCAATGCAAACATCATCTTGTAATTGTTCTATCTAATGTCCTTTTTTTCAAAATGAAGCCCAGTTGAAACCCAAAATGCCCATCATATATTTAAATTCTTTAAGTGGATTTTGGGAATTTTGCACTAAGGAAATGGGATTAAAATTATAATAGAGGGCCTCAAGTAAAATGAAAATATAAAAGAAGGTCTCTTATCATTAAATTTTATTTTAAATAATTCCTCTCCAATATCAATCAAAATTCATGAAGGAAATTTGAAGATTTATATCTTTTAGATGAAATTTCTATTTAAAAAAGGCAAAGTGAGGAGGACACATATTGATCTCTTCCTCCTCACTTTTATTCAGTGGTGATAGCCATTGAAGAAAGGAATGATCTAACCACATTCAAAGTGGCAGAATAGATAAGTTCTTTACAATCTCATGAGAAGTATATGCAATGTTCTATAGAAAGCTTGGTGCAAGCTTTCCAATCTCCTACAAAAATTGAAGAAACTCTCCCACGATTTATATCTTTTGGATGAAATTTCTATTTAAAAAAGGCAAAGTGAGGAGGACGCATATTGATCTCTTCCTCCTCACTTTTATTCAGTGGTGATAGCCATTGAAGAAAGGAATGATCTAACCACATTCAAAGTGGCAGAATAGATAAGTTCTTTACAATCTCATGAGAAGTATATGCAATGTTCTACAGAAAGCTTGGTGCAAGCTTTCCAATCTCCTACAAAAATTGAAGAAACTCTCCAAAGACTCTTCCTCACCCAAATAAATTCCAATGAAATTTTAGCTAATAGAGGACATGGTAGAGAACAAGGAATAGGAAGTGGATCACTGAATCATTCAATGCAAGTGTTCTAAACAATATGGACACGAAGGGAAAAAAGATTGACTTGAATAAGTCAAAAAACAATTAATTAAAGTCTTCCAAAGATGCAAAGTACTCTACATTCTTTGCGTGCATTTTGACAAAAGAACACCAAAAGAATGTGTGGTCCCTAAATAGCAGCTATTCAAATCATATGAAAAGTAAATATACACTCTTTGTCAAATTAGATGATTCATAAGAAGTCTAACTTAAATTTAGCGATGATAAAGAAAATGATGTAATAGGTAAAAGTACCCTTGCAGTGAAGACTAAGCAAGGAGAAATTATTATATTCATGATACTTGTGCCAAAACTAAAACATAATCTTTTGAATATTGGGCAGCTAGTAAAAATAAAATTACAAAAGTGTATTTGAAGATAACCATAGCAAGATATTTAATAAATCAGATAAATATCGCTTGTAGCAAAGTCTTGTATGATAGAGAATATATTATTTCCTCTCCCATTGGTTTCCACTAAGATGCATGCATTCATGATAATAACAGATGATTCATGGTTATGGAACCAACAATACGGTCATTTTAAATTTCAAGGATTAAGTTTGCTTCACAAGAAGAATATGGTTAGAGGACTTCCTACAATTCAATCCAAAGAAGAAATTTGTTCAAGGTGTGCACAAGCACCATCATGATAATTTTTTAGTGAACAAATCATGGAGGGCAATATCTCCAATAGAGCTTGTGTGTTGACATTTGTGGTGATATGCAAGAGGAGAAATTGGGTAAGGATATTTATTTTTTAACTTTTATTGATGATTTCCTTGCCACATGTTGGTTTATTTTCTTATGCAGATATCTAAGGCTTTTCAATGCTTCAAGAATTATAAAGCTATGCTTGAAAAGCAAATTGGGTATTATCTCAAAATACTCAAAGAGGTAGAGGGGGAGAATTTACTTCCAAAGAGTTTTTTTATTTTGCAACAACTATGTCATAAAGAGAATTTACTGTGGCTTATACTCCCAAAAAAATGGTAATGCAAAAAGAAAGAATGGTACCATTATGAAAATGGCATGAAGTATGTTGCAATCAAAATGTCTTCCAAATAGTTATTAGGGGGTTGTGGCAACAATAGTATATATTTTGAATTGAGATCCCACAAAATCAATCAAGAACATCACTCAAAGGAAACTCAAAGTAGTCATAATACTTTTGTAGCTCATTTTCATGTATTTGGTTATCTAGCATTTATTCATATTCCAATTCAAAGGCAGACAAAGTTGGATACAAAATCCCAACTTTGTATCCTTGTGGGATATTCCAATGCAACTAAAGGGTACAGGTGCTATAATCCTAGCACAAAAAATGTTTTTGATGAAGGGAGAGTCTGTCAATGGAAAAATGGTGTACAGAAAAATATACTAATAATCATGGGCATTGAAGATGGCAGTGTTCCTCCTCCCCACAAGCTCAAGTGGAAGTTCAAGCTCTAATAGGAGCTCGAGTTCCAGTCCACCAAGTTCTTCTAGTAGCACAAATTCTAATGATAATTTGCATTAAGCATAAACTCCAAGCTCTTCAAGAAATGCACAAAGACTATTTGACATTTATCATAGGACTACAATATAAAACCAATCGTTAATTTTGCTTTGTTTAGTACAATTCAAGTAGAACCCTCTATGTATGAAAAAGTAGTCAAAGGCAAAGTATGGATTAATGCTATGAATGATGAGATGAATGCCATTAATAAAAATAAAACATGGAAATTATTTGCAACTTCCCAAAGATAAACAAGTGATTCATGTCAAATGGATTTATAAGGTGAAATATCATGTTGATGGTTCAATAGAATGACACAAGGCTAGACTAGTCACCAAAGGATTTGCACAAACACCTCAAGCAATTTACATAAACTTTTGCTACAATTTCTGGACTTGATACAATCAAGATTATATTGGCTATTGCTACACAATACAAGTGGCTAGTATCTCGGATAAATGTAAAATCTATCTTCCTTAATAGTTATACAGATAAGGATGTCTATGTGGAACATTCAACAACCTATGGGCTATGAAATTCTAGGCAAAGAACAATTAGTTTACAAGTTTTTAGAAAAAACACTTTATGGGTTGAAACAAGCTCCCAGTGCCTAGTATACAAGGATTAGCAGTTATTTCTTGAAGAAGAGATTTAGTAGAAGAAACTAAGAGCCAACCTCATATGTTAAACATATTGATTATGATATTCTCATTGGTTGCCTTTACGTCGATGATCTTATTTATATAGGTAACAATAAAGCTCTCATGGAGAAAGAAATGAAACAGAAATATGAAATGTCGAATATAGGACCCATGCATTATTTCCTTGGTGTGAAAGTTCAACAAAAATTAGAAGGTATATTTATCAAACCAAATATGTAATTTTAGAATATCCCATCCAAAAATTCTCAACCCTTGTTCTATTAGCTACTGAACTTCTACAGCTTTAATTGATCATACAAAATGATTTGGTGTATTGATAGTTAAAAGAATTTTTAATTAAAAAATCATAACATAATTTTTAAACACTACTATTTTTTAGTGCACTTTTATATAGTGGATATCATGACATGCCCTGGTTGGTTAACTTTAGAATATCCAAAAATTCTCAACAACCATTCTATAATTGTTGTACTTCTACAGCTTAAACACTTCATACAAAGTGATGCAGAACCATCGAATTGTCGTCGTAACTAAAATGGTAATAATTACACACTAGTGACAAACATGTAGATTTATCAAAAGACTCAGTGCTGTCTTGAGAGCCTTCTACAAGGCATTTTCAGATTTGTGCACTGTGTTGAGTGCTTTGTTGAAATGAAGGACATCGTCAGAGGAATGTTTAGGTTTTTAAATGATATTTGTAAACCCTAGCTGGGCTCGTGACTATATCATTTGAAAGCATAGTCCAAGGCATTTTTAGAATCTCCATGAAGCACAATGTTAATGATCGGTCTTATGACCTAAAAATATAAAGAATAATGTATGACAATAATACAACAAAGCTTTCACCTATCGGTGCTATCAAGAGTTTAAGGGTCAATGTTCCATTTAATGGAGGCACTGATACGAATTAGTATACAATACAGAAGCGACGCCCGGAGTACCTGAGCACATGATAAAGGGAAGAGAGAGCGACACAAAAGGAGGAGGAAGTGAAGTTTAAAATCATACCTTTCTCGACCTTTTGGATTCTGAATGTACAATGCCTTTCACTACAGAGATGCCTGGCTGCAGAGATCTCCTTGTCCAACATACAAATTATCCAACGGATGCAAAAATCCCTCTCGGTGCTATTGAACATAGAAATGACCAACGTTTTTGTTTTTTTTTTCTTATATCCCATTAACGTCGCAATTGTGACGTTGTCGGGTTATAATTGAAAAAAAAATTGCCAAAAACATATAACATTTGCCTGCCATCGCAAATTGTCGTCACAATTTCACCCCAAATGTATTAGTGAGTGTTTTGTCACTGATGTCAACATATGTTTATGTGAAGAGAATGGGTTGGTTACTACAGTGTATGGACACTGTACGAATGTTTCAGAATGTGCGAAGTCAAATGAGAGTATAGGAGGATGGTGTGATCTTATATCCAAGATTGCATCATGTAATGTTGCATATTGGATGAGCTATAGATGTTTTGGTGAAGACTGGTTACTGGACTGTGATAGTGAAAGTTGACAGAGTTAGTCTCTGTGTTTCTGGTATATCTTACATAAGGTATGGATTCAGTGTATACGAACTTGAGGGATGGAAGACAAGGTACTAAAGAATGTTTGTTGGTTAGTGCAAGTCATGGGAAGAAGGCTGACGTCAGTTGTGGCGTGTGATCTATAGAAGACTCATTTGGTAGCTGACTTCAGAAGATGTAGTGTGCATTTTGTTCAAGACAAATGTAAATTAAGGATGTCGGTCCTTAATTGTTGTAATGTAATCATTGTATACTTGTTTTAGATATCATGTGTATCTTAGCAATGGCTTATGTAATTGTTTGTATATTAGGAAATCCTAATCAGTCGACTTGATCATGTACAATGTAATAGGGTGTATATGTAAGATCTTTTATTTGGAAAAGATATGGATGAGATGTATGTGATGTGAAAGAAGATTGTGAAAGCTGAAAGCTTGTACCTACTAGATGTAGAGCAAAGAATTGTATGTACTTCATTGGAATTGATCAAGCAAAGACATTTATTTTTAGACAGTTCACAAGGATTGTGTATTTCTTCATATATAATTATGTTGCAAACAATGAGTTCTGAAGTTGGATTTAACCTTCTTTGGGCAGTGAGCCTGGGTAGTGAGCCCACCCTTCTTTCTTGACTCCTAACAAGGCTAGATCTTCTAACAAGGGCACTATACTCTCAATACATCATTTGTGGGTGCTAATTCCCACCAGGGTTTTTACCTTTAACAGGGTTTCCCTGACACCAAAATATTGTGTTATTGTGTTGGAATTCATTGTGTTCATTGGATTTGATATTGCTGCTATTCAAAGTTTAAAGTTTAATATTTTGTCATACAACTGATTCACCCCCTCCCCCCTCTCAGTTGTATTGTGGTATATTATTCCTAACATTTGGTATCAGAGCTACTGGTCCTTAGAGAGAAAGCTTAACAGCTTGAGGTGATCTTGAAGATGGCGTTCTATAGGAAGGATAGTTCAAAAATTGATCTTGAAAACCTTGACAATTGGAAGAACAAGATGCAAACTCATTTGCTATGTTTGGGCATCGACTACTTGTTGATTACAAATAATAAGGTAGCTATGAAGACTAAGAATGACTTGCCATCAGCTATTGATGATGAAAATAAGATATTCTCATACAACATGGTCACAAGGGAAGCACTGATCAGCGCACTCTCTAAAGGAAAATTTACTGAAGTTAAAGACTTGGATTCGGCACACCATATTTGGAAAAGATTAGAAGCACTATATGAAGGAGACAAATATACCAAGCAAGTGAAGTTACAAAATTGAAAAATAAAAATGAATAAGCTACAAATGAAGGATGATGAAAGCATTAGGGCTTATGTTCAAAGGGTTACAGAGGTTGTGGATGGAATCAGAAACTGTGGAGGCACTTATGATGAAGAAGAAGTCATTGTGAAGATCCTTAGATCATTGACACATGTTTACAAGACTAAGGCTACATCTATACAATAAACTATACCTTTGACTCCAAACTTCAGCAAATAGATGTTGATTGCAAGGCTAACTACCTTTGAAGCTGCTAAAATGGGAGGTTCTATACCTAAAGTTGAATCTGCATTCAAAGCATCTGCACACAAGAGGATAATGTCTGCACTTCTGAGCACCAACAGTGAGAACCTAAAAGAAGAGCTTGGTGAATATGCTGAGGAATGGGAACATATACAAGCAGAGGCAATAAAGATGGATAAACTTGTTGCACTGGTTGCTAGAAGAGAAAAGAGAGGTAAGGGTAAATTTGAAGGAAAGTTACCTTTGAAATGTTTTTCATGCAATAAG
This sequence comes from Chamaecyparis obtusa, assembly GCA_027943335.1. Classification (NCBI taxonomy): domain Eukaryota; kingdom Viridiplantae; phylum Streptophyta; class Pinopsida; order Cupressales; family Cupressaceae; genus Chamaecyparis; species Chamaecyparis obtusa. The sequence goes on from BSBK01003840.1 coordinate 930,368, forward strand.
GTGGGTCATTTTGCATCTAGATGTCCCACAAGAGTTCCTAAGTACAAGCCTAAGTTTTTCAAGTCTAAGTATTCAAAGGATAAGGAGAGTTATTATGCTAGTGAAGGTATTTCTGATGATGATGATTTAGATTATGAAGAGATTGGATTTGTTGTTATGAAAGATGAACCAGTATATGAGGAAAAGGCTTTAGTATCACATGTTGATAAGAAATTTGAATGGATTATGACAGTGGTTATTCTACTAAGAGCAAGTCTTATAAATGTTTTAATATGAGATTAAGAAAGATGATTGAAAGTAACAATGTGAAGATAAATGAAAGGTTTCATATACAAGAAAGAATGTATGATTGTAATCAGGATATGGAGATTAAAGAGGTTGCTGCTACAGAAGAAGAAGAACTTGTTGAGACTAAATGCGAAAATGAGACTTGTGATGATGATACAAATGAGGCTATTGAGGTTCCTAAGAATCTGAGGTATGTAAAGATGAATCATCCTGATAAGCAAATTATTGGTAATACAAATCAAGGAGTAATGACTAGATCAAAGGCTAGAGAATAAATTTGTTTGATTTATCAAGTTGAACCAAAGACTACAGATGAAGCTTGTAGAGATGAATCTTGGATAAATGCTATGAAGGAAGAATTAGATTAGATAAAGCAAAAAAACACTTGGGAATTGGTTCCTAGACCTAAAGACAAAAATGTAATAGGAACTAAATGGGTTTTCAAAAACAAAATGAATGAAGAAGGAGTTGTAAGGAATAAAGCAAGATTGATATGTAAAGGTTACTCACAACAAGAAGGCATAGATTTTGAAGAGACATTTTCTCCTGTTGTTGGAATAGAGGTTGCGAGATTATTCTTGGCCTATGTTGCATGTAAAGACTTCAAGGTATATCAGATGGATATGAAATCTATATTCTTGAATGGGGATCTTGAAGAAGAAGTGTATATAGAACAACTTGATGGATTTCCTCTATCTGAAGACGGAGACATGGTATGCAAGTTGAAGAAGGCACTATATGGACTGAAGCAAGCTCTAAGGGCTTGGTATGCAAGGTTATACAAATACTTACTTCACCTTGGATTTAGAAAAGGTAATGCTGACAGTAATTTATATTTGAGAACTAGTGAAGATGGAGTTTTGATAATAGAAGTTTTTATTGATAATATTATCTTTGGAGGCAATGATGAATTGTGTAAGAAGATTTCTAAAGAGATAGAAAATGAATTTGAGATGTCTATGTTAGGTGAAATGAAATTCTTTCTAGGACTACAAATAATTCAAAACAAGAATGACATTTTCATTTCTCAGACTAAGTATCTTAAAGAAATGTTAAAGAAGTTTGGAATGAAAGATTGTAAACTAGTTGGTACACCCATGGTGACTAGTAATAAACTATCAAGTAATGATGAGATTAAGTGTGTTTTTCAGACCAAGTACAGATCAATGGTTGGTGGATTACAATATATGACTCACACTAGACCAGATATATGTTGTTGGAATTGTGGCTAGATATCAGGCAAAACCTAAAGAGACACACCTAGCTGCTGTGAAAAGGATATTTAGATATCTGAAAGGGACACTTGAGTATGGCTTATGGTATGATAGAAATGATAGCTTTGAACTTCATGCTTATACTAATGCTGATTGGGTAGGAAATATTGATGACAGGAAGAGTACTAGTGGTGGTGCATTTTTTCTTGGGAAAATGTTGGTTTCATGGCTAAGTAAGAAGCAAGATTGTATAGTTCAATCTACTACAGAATCAGAGTATGTTGTTGTTGTTATTTACTGCACTCAAATTGTTTGGATGAAACAAATGTTGAAAGACATTGGAATAACTTTTGATGAGCTTGTGGTTATCCATTATGATAACACCAGTACAATGAATATGTCAAAGAATCCAGTGATGCATTCTAAAACTAAACATATTTCTATCAAATATCACTTCTTGAGAGACAAGGTGGCAAAGAAGGAAATAAATTTGGAGTATATAAGCACAAAGGAACAAATTGCAAACATCTTTACAAAGTCATTGCCAAAAGATACCTTTGAATATCTCAGAGGTATGCTTGGGGTTCAGGCCCCTCCTAGTCAGAATTAAATGATGCAGGGATGCATCAGTCCAAAGTTTTTCAAAGCCTTGTCATATTTTGGACTTGATGTCGGGATCTACTCCTCAGGGAGAGTCATCGTTGAAGAAAGTTGTGAAGAACAGTTGATGACTTATGGCACCCTTTGCCATTGCTGTCAAAGGGGGAGTGTTTCTATGAGAAAATCCCTACTGTATGGGGAGATTGTATGGAGGTGTACTATGAAGTACTGTTTGGTTACAAAACTTTGGATTGATAAAACTTTGGGTTAATGGATTTTCCCATATGTTGACATCAATGCCAAAGGGGGAGATTTTTGGATATTGCTAATGCATTGGGGAAATGGTTAATACATTTAATATGTTTAATCACTATGTTGAGTGATGTTGGAGCTATTGTTTTTGTCATTAGTATTTTCTCACTAATGTCAACATATGTTTATGTGAAGAGAACATGCTGGTTGTGTACAGACACTATATGGGTGTTTCAGAATGTGCAAAGTCAGATGAGAGTACAGGAAGATGTTGTGATCTTATATCCAAGATCACATCATGTAATGTTGCATATTGGATGAGTTACAAATGTTTTGGTGAAGATTGGTTACTAGATTGTGATAGTGAAAGTTGACAGAGTTAGTCTTTGTGTTTCTGTTATATCTTACAAAAGGTATGGATTCAATGTATGTGAGCTTAAGGGTTGACGGACAAGGTACTAAAGAATGTTCATTGGTCAGCGCAAGTCACAGGAAGAAATATGACGTCAATTGTGGCATGTGATCTAGAGAAGACTCATTTGGGAGCCGACTTCAAAAGATGTAGCGTGCATTTTGTTTGGAAAATATAAATTAAGGATGTCGGTCCTTAATTATTGTAATATAATCGTTGTATACTTATTTTAGATACTGTGTGTATCTTAGCAAGGGCTTCTGTAATTGTTTGTATATTAGGACAACCTAATCTGTCTACCTAATCATGTAGAATGTAATAGGGTATATATGTAAGATCTTTTCTTTGGAAAATATATGGATGAGATGTATGTGATGTGAAAGAAGATTGTGAAAGCTGCGAGATTGTACCTACTGGATGTAGAGCAGAGAATTGTATGTACTTCATTGGAACTGAACAAGAAAAGACAGTTGTTGTTAGACAGTTCACAAGGATTGTGTATTTCCTCATATACACTTGTGTTGCGAATAGTGAGTTTTGAAGGTGGAATTAACCTTCTTTGGGTAGTGAGCCCACCCTTCTTTCTTAACTCCTAACAGGGTCTATCCTCTAACAAGGATTGTGTTCATTGGATTTGATATTACTGCTATTCAAAGTTTAAAGTTTAATATTCTTTAATACAACTAATTCACACCCCCCCCCCCTTCAATTGTATTGTGGTATATTATTCCTAACATTCTTATGCAAATAAAGAGCAATTATTAAATAACATAAATGCATAAGTAGAAGGATGAAGGGAACTAGGCATTGCTTGGTTGTGAATGGTTGGTGTAGGTCTGAGTCTCATGCACCCTTGTGTGTGATCTAGTCTAGCTCCTCGAAGTGTCTTTATATCCTACAAAGCAAATGAAATAGGATATAGGTTAGATCCATGAAATCTAAGAAATAAACAGTTTCCAATAAAGCATCCCTATGCACTTATACTATTTCAGTCATGATTTTTATTTGGACAAGGAGTGATAAAGATCAAAATCAGAAGGTCGTGACCACATTGCAAAATTTATTTCTAACTAGTTTGTTTTATGTGCAGAAACAAGTGTTTTCTATTTTGGCAAGTGAATTAAAATGCGGCTCCCATAAGGATTGAGCCTAGCTTGTCAAAATAGTAAAAGCTTTACAAGTGAAGATGCAGGATTAACACTTGTTTATTCATAACTAAATGATAAAAGAAGCATTAAAGGGACATGTACCTCACATGAAACCTTTTGTTTCATCAAATCAAATCATACTTGGGTAGGAGAGAGACCTTTTTTTCCTTTCTTTAATAACTAATCATATACTGAAGAAAGTTTAGGAAACATTCATACCCTTCATAAATTTAGAATGTTTCCTAAATTTTTCTCAGTAGGTGATTAGTTATGTGTTAACCTCAGAAGTATGTTGAACTTTTAGGGGAGCATTTGATTGATCAACAAGGCATGTGTCCAGTAAATACATTAGTAAAGACTTGAGCTAGCATTCAAGGTGTAGACACCTAAAATGCCTTTGCTAACTAAAAATATTTTATTTTGCAAAAACCCCTGATGACATCATCATTTATTAATTATTTATTTATTTAATTAATGAATTAGTTTTTATTGTCATTATCCCTTCTCCTTTTTTAATTAAAGACATTTAATTAAGAAACCCTAGCCAAAAGCATTTAAATCAAATTTAAATGATTTTCCTCCTATTTATTGAATCATTATTTAATAAATATTGTCACCAACTTTAAATAAATTTAATATTTATTTAAATCCTAGATATCTTTTAGAAAACCCTAAAACCTCTAAACTCTTATAGAAAACCCTAAACCCTTATCCCAACTTTGACATTTGAGCCTAACTCAACCTTGGTCCATTCAACCCATGAAAGTCAATTCTTATCTCCTTGACTCAACCCCTAACTTTGACCCTCCTTCCTAACCTAATCCCTTGACTTGAATCCTATAAATACTCCTCCTTCTAAGAGAAAATTATTAGCTTAGTTCATATCATTCATGAATTGTTATCATGCTCATTTGTATCTAGATCATCTAGCATTTAGCATAATCGTTAGATTTAGTTCATTTCTAAGTTTTCTAAATCACATCTTAGCTTAACATTAATGGATTAACCTAGTTTATTTCATTGTCTTTGCATAGCATTTCATCGCATCACACTTCATTTGGTTTAAAATCAACCTTAGCATAAGCATTTGTAGCTTAATTTGCATTTTAGTTTCATTAGGCTCCTTGGGGCTCTAGGGGAAAATCAGGTGTTCTATACCTAATTATGTGTCACTATGGGGTTCTCATGGTCCCTATTTGATCCTAAACCTTCCTAATATACATTAGGGACATGATCCATGTGTTTCAAGAGCACATCCACATCCCTAAATCGAGAGCAAATCGAATGGTGACAAGGTGCTCCCGTTAAGCTCTATCTAAAGTGTCTTTGTAAATTATTTTTACTATGTGCTAGGAATATGTTTTTAGGCAAATGTTTGAATGTCTATGCTTGTTCTGAATAGGTTAGGTTTTCTCTAATCACACAAGGATCTCACGAACAAGAAAAGGTAGTTAATAAATGATACAAAGTATGATTCAAAGTCACAACATGTCATAATCATGCATATAAAGAAGATCAATCATAATGTCTGCGAGAGTATAATCAAGTATCAAGTTGAGACAATAAAATTTTATCTTGAATCAATCAAAAATTAAATAATGTAGTGTAGACACCTAAAAATCCTTTAGAAAATAAATTATTTTTATTTTCTGAAAAATTCCTGATGACATCATCATTTATTAATTAATTAATTATTTAATTAATTTATTTATTTTTATGTCATTAAATCCCTTTATCTTAATTAAAAATATTTAATTAAGAAATCCCTCCCAAAAATGTTTAAATCTTATTTAAACATTATCTCCTTATTTATTAATTATTTTAATTAATAAATTGACCAAAAAATTCCAAAATAAATAATTTATTTATTTTTTGCCCAAAACTTGGCCAATTTCCTTTAGACCACTAACCTCTTCTAAAATCTTCTAATTCCTTCTTAATCTCGATTAAAAGGCTAATCCCATCTTTTCTAACCCTAATCTCAACTCAATATATTTAATTAAGATTAAATATTTAATTTTCATATTTATTAAATATATTTTAATAAATATTCCCAAAACCAAAAGCCTTTGGAATGAATAAACTTTTATTCCATAAAACCTAAGAAAACTCTAGACTCTTCTAGAAACTTCTCAACCCAACCTCTTCACCCATCCTAATCCTAAAATCCCCTAATCCTAATCCTAATCCTCCCCCTAACCTTGTCACATTCCCTAAACAAGGTTAGGCAACTCCTAAGCTTGACCCAAAGTCAACAAACTTCTAGAGGCTTCTCTTACATGCATTAAAGGCATTTAAGGCCTCCTTATCCCTCTTACATGCATTTATGGTGCATTTAAGAAGCCCCTCACCTCTTTCTTACAACCTTTGACCTTAGGCACATTTCCCAAATTGTGCACATTCCTCCCATCTTTCAACCCAATCCCCTTATGACACTTGTCACAAGGAGATAACCCTTCCCCTAATGAGCCTCAAACTCATTAAAGCTTTTGAGATAAATAAATCTTTATTTATCTCATAAATTCCATATTTATCCTTAGAAAGCCTAGACTCTTCTAGAAAGTCTTCATCCTCATCCAAAGCCTAGACTCTTCTAGAAAGTCTTCATCCTTATCCCCTTGACTCAACCCCTAACCTTACCCCAAACTCTAACCTATCCTCCTAACCCAAGCCCTTAGAAAATCCTATAAATACTCCTCCTTCCAAGAGCAAATTATTAGATTAGTTTTTATCATTTATTGCATTGTTATCATGAGCATTTTTAACTAGATCATCTTAGCATACATCTTAATTGTTAGATTTCTTCATGTTTTTCATGTTTTCTAACACATCTTATAATAGCTTAATGGATTAATCTTAGTTCATATTTCAAGTTTTTCTCATCATTTATGCATCACCGTAAATCCCTCTCCATGCATTTGAGAGCACACCCACATCCCTCTAATTGAAGAAAATCAAACATTTACTCTATAGCACTTGTTTTTAGCAACAATTTTGAGGTGGCTTTGGTTTTGTTTTTATGTCTTATGCTGTTTTTAGTTCATGAACATGTTAGATTAGTCTAATGTTTGAATGTTTCAGCCTTTCAAGACAGGTAACAGGTTCAAAATCATAGTCTACATTCTGGCACGCCCGGTGGGACCCACTTCACGGGTTCTTTGCAAACATTCTAATTTTTCAAGCTTATAGGTGGACGAAGCACTTCGAATTCTTCTTCCTCTTCTTGTCTATATTCTTCTTCTATTCTATCTACTTCTTCTTCTTCTTCTTGCAGGATCATGGCAAATTTTTCTAAAAAAAAACAAAACAAAAAAATGTTTAAGGAAGCAAAATCATACACACCTTGTTTAATGCTTAAAATGAATCCCCAAATCATTGTTGAATGCATTAAGGACTAAAATTTTCAAAATTTGTTCTAATAAACAAGAAAAATTAATCAAAGCATTTGCATCCTTGCAACATCAAGGTTTTAGATGCATTCATGCAAAAATTAGGAACACTTGAAAGCTTTGGGTACTTAAAAAGAATCTCAAATTTGCATCTTAAAATCTAAAATGGGTTCCGAAAATCAGTCCTAGAAATTCTAACATCTTTTTGTGGCAAAGTCTTGAATGTTTTTCCAATTCATGCATCAAACTAAATCTAGGAACTTTGCCTTGGGGTCTAAAAAAAAAAAGTCAAAACAAAATCTTGAATGAAACTAAAGGAATGAACTTAGGTCCTAAAGTGTCATTTTCATTTTGAAAATCAAACACAATCTTGAATGATCTAAATTGGAAAGAAAAGCATCCTTATTCCTTCCTTGTTATATTTCAGTTCAAACAAACTCAATCTTGAATGATCTAAGGTTAAAACAAAGCACTTTCAAAGTTCTAAATCAACACGCTCACTCAATCTTGAATGCTCAAAGGAAAGAACTTGCAATCGCTCAAATCGTTTATCTTTTGGAGAAAGAACAAATCAAACCTTAAGCACTTGTGTCTTCAATTTCAAAGGTTTTTTTTTCAAACATCACTTAATCAATCACTTAATCAATTTGAAAAAGAAAAAAAAAAAGAACAACTTGCTTGATGTGCATCTAGGAGCTTTACATTTTTTGTATAATCCTTGTTAAAGTAAGCAACGTAGAACATTTGAACTCAGACAAGTTCACTTGTTCTACTTTTAGTGAGGCCTGTCCAGGGAGAAAAGCGCTTCCTCCTCAGAGAATGACCTCAAACCGGTATCCCCCCGGCCGGTATATAAATAAAGTGAAGGCAAAAAGTACTCACTTATATCTCCTAATCCACGGGCGTCTTGTACCAAATGCAAATTTTTGGGGAAAGGTAAATATTCCTCCCTCAGCGTTGTTGGCTAGGCTCTTAAGTGAGTCACAGGCGGTCAGCATAACCGGGTATGGAGACTCCACGAAACTATTAAAAAACTTGATAAAATAGAGGCTACCCTATTTACATCCAAAAGTATTAAAATCCTTGTGCAAGGACCGATCCAAGGGGTTTACCAGATCACCTCAAGATTACTCACCATTTGTATTCCCTTCTGGGGGATACCAAGCTGTGGGCAAGCGATTTTGATACTCACCTTCCTTAGGTAGATCTGTTTGAAGTGCTTGATAGTCAAATACTTTGTGAAAACATTGTTGGAACATACACTTTCAAAGCTTTATCAGAGTCAGTTATCTTGTTTGTATCCCACAAGGTTGCTTTGTCCCTTGTGGAGATTGCTTTTCCAAAAATCTTTGTTGCAATCTATCCTTTGCCATTGGAAAAAAATATCAAACTGATCTACAACTTGGTTCAAGATACTCAGAATAGCCATGTCAGTCCAAATCCTCCCAAAATCCAAAAAATGTCCAAGGCTTTCAGAAACTCAAATCATGGTCTTCCAGTCATATTCAATCTAGTCTTGTCATCCTTTCTTCCTATCTTAGGTTAGCAGAGTCATCTTGGTCATCCCCCATCCCCTTGTCTATCTTCCTCTAGAGTTAGTCTTCTTCCAATCTTAAGCCAAATCCAATCCTAATCTGATCCTGTTAGTCATTCCAATTTGAGTCTTAGTCTTCCAATCCATCTTCATCCTTCATTCCTATCCGACTCATCCACAAGTCAACATGTCTCAAAACTATTATGATGAGTTTGGTTATTATGTCTCTCCCCTCAATCCATCCTATCCCAAAGATGATGAAAGCCTTGTAGATCACAATGCATATTTTGAAAATCTTAGCAAGTTTGCTCCAAACATCCCCCAACATCCAATCATTCCTCCAAAATATCCTATCATGCCTTCACACTTATCCACTAGCATTCCCTTTCATGTCCTTGGCAAGGCAAATCCATTATCTTATCCATCCACACCTTATCCCTATCTTAAACCTACACATACTCCATATGCATCCATCATACCTCCATCTCCTGCTATAGTCATATCCCAATCACCACCATTCCCTCGAAACACTTCACGCTACTTCTCTTATCTAAAACCTCCATCCACTCATCCTCCAAATCACCCCCAAATCCAAAATCCTAGTCTTCCCATCCTTTATCCAAACCCTCCATCTACTTATCCTCCAAATCATTCTCAAAACCAAAAACCAAGTCTTCCAATCCTTTCTCCCAACCCACCATCCTCCAAATCCTCGTCTACATCGTCATCCCCTCAAGAAAGTTCACAATCTTCCACCCCATCTTCATATGAGAACTATCCTAGCTCTCCATCTCCTCCACATTCTGATCCTTCTTCACCACGAAAGTTTCCAAGGAGTTTCACAAGGAAGCCAACAACAAATCCCACTCCTAAAGTTGAAGATCCAAACCATCTCAAAACTTCATGTGAAGCCATCATTGATGAGGCCCATCCATCGCTCCCATCTATCATCTATCTTCCATACATTGATCCTCTTCCATCTCCTAGCATCATTGAGTCCCTTCCATCTGGAGTCTCCATCCAATCCCCACCAACATCACCCCTTCCTAGCATTATCCAAAGCATATCTGATGAGCCTCATGAGTTCACCCTTCTTCCTGCCATCATAGTTACAGAACCTTCCATCCTTTCATCCATACCATCTGAAAAGTTCTTCCTTCTTCCAGACATCACAACTACAGAATCTCCCATCCTTCCATCCACCCCATCTGAAGAGTCCATCCATGCATCCCCCAGCATTCTATCCACACAAATCCTACCATGTCAAGATCTTTCCCAAAAGCATGTTGAAATACTCGCAGAAGAAAATCAAGATCCAATCCCTTCACTTCCCCCATCACATGTTCTATTGCTTCCATCACCCCCAATCCAAAATCCTACAATCCTAATTCCTCCAATCCAAGATCCTATCATCCTAGTTTCTCCATCTGAAGATTCATTACTATCCCCCAATCCCAGTCAAAATCCCACCATCCTATCCTCTCCTCTTGAGGATCTTCCAAACCAAACTGTCCCACTGCCATCATTCTATCCTCTTGGATCACTTACATTTGTCAAAGGTAACCCACTTGAAGCAGAAGCAATAAGTTCCATGTCTTCCATCAAGGAACCCGAAATTGGATGTTTATCAGATTCCCCAAGTCAGAAATATCCTTGTTTGGATAAAATGCTCAAGAAATGGAATTATCAAGGCAAAGGCCTAGGCATCCATGAACAAGGAAATTTGGAGCCTATCCAAGACAAGAAACATCCAAAGTTATGTGGCATTGGTCACACATCAAAAGAAGACACTTCCTCCAGAAATGTTGGTACAGCTAAAGCTAAATTCAAGCATCCTTCCAAACCCACCATCACATCTTCCAAGGCATACAATGTTATTCCTCCTCCTCCATCATTACAGCATAGGGCAACCTATCACATTCCTCCATCCTCCAAATCCATTTTGGGTCCCTATGTCCCAAAATCTACCAACACATATCCTCCACATACCCAATCCATTTTGGGACCCTACATCCCAAAATATCATTCCCCATCTTATCCTACTCAATGTTTCATCCAAAATCCAAGCATCCCTAGTCGGGATCAACAAAGGCACCTTCCCACATATCCTATCTACCAATCTCCTTCCATCTCTCCATCCATATTTCCTCCATCCCGCACATCTCCTCGTATTCACTCTGATGCTCCCCACAATTTGGATGCCATATCCAATATGAATAAAAGGAAATATCCACACAGATCTAAGGATTGTCATGTCCAGTCTAAACGACATGGTCAACCAAAGCAAAATCCAATCAAGCAATCCAATGCATCCCAATGGCCACAAAGGCCTAGCAAAGCACAAGCAAAATCCACTACATGGCCACAAAGGCCCAGTAATGAAAAAGCAAAATCTGATGCATACCAATGGCCACAAAGGCCCACCAAAGCTAAAGCAAAAATGATGTGGATCCCAAAGCAAAAAGATGTAATGCATCTAAAAGAAACATCTACAATGGCATCCAAAGTTGCTAATCCCCCAGCTATTCAGTCTTCTCCTCCATCTCCTAAATCTATTTTGGGTCCCAAAGATTCAAAATCTCTTAGTGTAAATCCTCCATCACATTCACCTCTATATTCCACGTCCTATCCGCTTCATCCACCTTCCTCACAACATGTGCCAATGTTGGTCCTGACAGCATCTCCCTATCATGATCACTTTCCATCTTTCCATCCAAATAATTTCTACCACCATATATCCCATCTACCCCATCCAATCTGTGCTTTTGCATAAATTCCTCCCTCCTAACAAAGTTGTACCAACATCCAAGCACATCAGAAAGATCAGTGAAGAAAGTCAGTGACAAATTAGAGAAATTAGCAGGTCGGCAAAATCAGAAAACATCAACAACAAGTCAGAAGATCAGTGAAGAAAGATAGCAACACATCAAAAATATCAGAAGGTCAGCATCTAATCAGCGAAAAATCAAAAAATCCATAAAAATTGGAAAAAATTGGAAAAAATCAAGAGAAAAATATGAAAAAAGAAAAGAAAAGAGAAAAACATTCGTCCTATGGTGAAAACTTGGCAATTCAAGCACCTTGGACAAGTACCATGGTGAAAACCTGGCAAATAGGCGTCATGCGTAGGTCCCCCCAATTCCTTTCTGCAGTTGGGGGCCATTCCCTTCTTCCATCTTATCCAAACATCTCCTCCATCCCATTTGTCTCTCACCTCCTTCATCCTCCTTTGGATCTTGATGACAAAACAAAGACTACCAGGTATACATGCTTTTTTGGGCACCTCCTTGGCATCCATCACACCTTTCAGCTGCATATCCTCTATCCAATCCATTCATCCTAGCTTCCGTCTACCTTCCTCATCCTCTTATCGGCATACCTTTTGTCAAATCATACCCCATTCTACTACCTCTGAATGAATGAACTATCCTAAGCAGGGGGCATCTTATTCCTTGGTGACATATTCCTTGGAGACTATCTTTCATCCAAAATCTTTCCATCTCCCCAAATCCCAAGCATTCCTCTATCCAGATCCCTCAGCGGTTCCTCCAGCATTCCATCTTCCAATCCTTAGCAAATCTGTCATCCAATCTCCCCAAGCTCTTCCATCGCCCCATCCAAAATCTCTCGGCAATTCCTCCATCCTAATCCAAATATTCCTCTATCCAGATCCCCAAGCATTCCTATAGCCAATCCTCAAGCATTCTTCCATCCAAATCCAAATCTTCCTCCATCCAAATCTCCTCGTAGTTCCATCATCCTCATCCTAAGCATTTCCTCCATCTTTCCATCACCCGGTATCTTCCCTTGTCATTGGTATCTAGCTATAGGCTACCTTTCATGCAATCCAATGCCATTCATCCATATCCAACCATTCATAGCAGTCTTCTAGCAATCTTCCAATCTTCTCCACATCCTCTAGCTATCCAACATCCAAGATCAAGCCAATCCATCCAATCCAAATCCTTAGTCTTGTAGCAAGCCTTGATCCCAATCCAATCATCATCGTTGGGATATGTCCTTCCCAAATCTATGTCATTTCAGGACACATCTTCCATCAGTCTATCTTGGCCTTCCAGCCCAACTGGGGCATCATCCTGCATATCTTTGGAGCTTCAGCTTCATCCCCAACTTCTTTGTACATCCTAATCTTGAGTCTTGTACCATAGCATTAGTCGTGTCTCCACCTAAACTCCTTTGTACATATGTGTCTTTAGGTCCCATCCTTTGTGTCCGGCATCCCTTGTCGTTGTCTTGTTGTACATATCCTTGTTAGTCTTGCAGCAGTATTTGATAAAAAATCTTGTCCTACCCAACCTCGCACTTCAGCAACATCAATTGTCGACTATCCTTGATCATCATGACCATCTTTGAACTGCATCATTTGCCAATTAGCAACACAGCATTCTCCCCATCAGCATTGGGTCCGCACAGATGTATGCTTCTATTTTGTTTGACCTAAGCCTAATCATGGGTCCCCTCAGTTGTATCCTCCTTGTCTGACTTAATCTTCCACCAAGCACACCAGGTCCGTGTCGATGTATCCTTCCACATGTTCAGACCAATCTTCCCGCCATCAATCAAATCAAATCTCTCTCCTTGGCAAAGGTTGTCTTTTGGAGTTATCATTTTGGCCTTGGATTTTGTCCTTTGAGTCTTGTTAATCTTTTATAGCTTCTCGTTGTTCTCTACTCAAAGTCGCCACGATCCTTTATATCATGGTGTGCTGCGAATGAGGATAATCTAGGGCAAGGTCTTTTGATCTTTTACTTCTGCCTGTGAGTTAGTTGTGTGTTTGTGGTTTCTTCAGCATCGTTTCCACCATGCTTCCTCTTGGGTTCATGCGTGATGCTGGGGCAACCCTGCGTGTCTTTTTAGCGTTGGTCCTATGCAACACTAGTGACAAGGCCTCATGATCCCAGTATCCTTGGCAGGTCTCTAGCATTGCTATATTAAACTAGGTTGTGCTCTCTAAAAGATCTAAAGCATGGAGCTTCCCCAAATCCCCTGCATCTTGCATCATATAGATTAATCTTGCATCCTCATGTAGCTACATCCTGCATTTTGCATTTCATCTCATCTTGCATTCACCCATCTTTGCTCTTGGAAGCTTGGTTATTTATCTCCCCTTCTTCCTAGGCCCTTCCTTCTTTGTTTCCTTTCGAGAAAATTCCACAACGTTTATTCCTTGCGCTATTTTCTCGAGGGGGCACAACCCCTTATTCCTCTAAATTCTAGCCTCGGGCATCTTATTTTCTTGTCTTTGACGCCATGCCACTTGTGGCATCGCATCAAAGAGGGGCAAAATGTAGACACCTAAAAATCTTTTAGAAAATAAATTATTTTTATTTTCTGAAAAATCCCTGATGACATCATCATTTATTAATTAATTAATTATTTATTTAATTTATTTATTTTTATGTCATTAAATCCCTTTATCTTAATTAAAAATATTTAATTAAGAAATCCCTCCCAAAAATGTTTAAATCTTATTTAAACATTATCTCCTTATTTATTAATTATTTTAATTAATAAATTGACCAAAAAATCCCAAAATAAATAATTTATTTATTTTTTGCCCAAAACTTGGCCAATTTCCTTTAGACCACTAACCTCTTCTAAAATCTTCTAATTCCTTCTTAATCTCGATTAAAAGGCTAATCCCATCTTTTCTAACCCTAATCTCAACTCAAAATATTTAATTAAGATTAAATATTTAATTTTCATATTTATTAAATATATTTTAATAAATATTCCCAAAACCAAAAGCCTTTGGAATGAATAAACTTTTATTCCATAAAACCTAAGAAAACTCTAGACTCTTCTAGAAACTTCTCAAGCCAACCTCTTCACCCATCCTAATCCTAAAATCTCCTAATCCTAATCCTAATCCTCCCCCTAACCTTGTCACATTCCCTAAACAAGGTTAGGCAACTCCTAAGCTTGACCCAAAGTCAACAAACTTTTAGAGGCTTCTCTTACATGCATTAAAGGCATTTAAGGCCTCCTTATCCCTCTTACATGCATTTATGGTGCATTTAAGAAGCCCCTCACCTCTTTCTTACAACCTTTGACCTTAGGCACATTTCCCAAATTGTGCACATTCCTCCCATCTTTCAACCCAATCCCCTTATGACACTTGTCACAAGGAGATAACCCTTCCCCTAATGAGCCTCAAACTCATTAAAGCTTTTGAGATAAATAAATCTTTAGTTATCTCATAAATTCCATATTTATCCTTAGAAAGCCTAGACTCTTCTAGAAAGTCTTCATCCTCATCCAAAGCCTAGACTCTTCTAGAAAGTCTTCATCCTTATCCCCTTGACTCAACCCCTAACCTTACCCCAAACTCTAACCTATTCTCCTAACCCAAGCCCTTAGGAAATCTTATAAATACTCCTCCTTCCAAGAGCAAATTATTAGCTTAGTTTTTATCATTTATTGCATTGTTATCATGAGCATTTTTAACTAGATCATCTTAGCATACATCTTAATTGTTAGATTTCTTCATGTTTTTCATGTTTTCTAACAAATCTTAGAATAGCTTAATGGATTAATCTTAGTTCATATTTCAAGCTTTTCTCATCATTTATGCATCACCATAAATCCCTCTCCATGCATTTGAGAGCACACCCACATCCCTCTAATTGAAGCAAATCAAATATTTGCTCTATAGCAATTGTTTTTAGCAACAATTTTGAGGTGGCTTTGGTTTTGTTTTTATGTCTTATGCTGTTTTTAGTTCATGAACATGTTAGATTAGTCTAATGTTTGAATGTTTCAGCCTTTCAAGACAGGTAACAGGTTCAAAATCATAGTCTACATGTAGTACATTCAGTTGTATATTGATCACTTTCAACAATGTCATTTCTGGCAAGTAGAGATGTACATAGTGAATGGACAGTCATGATAAGAGAACAATGATGTATGCCATTTAAGGAAGAGAAAACATGTTGTTATAAGAAACAAGAAATGGGAGAGTCAATAAATTCTATAAATACCATGAGCCAAATGTCTTTTAAGAATATAATAATGAATATGGAAATTGGATTTCTCCATAAAGTGGAATAACAACCTCATTTCAATGATATGATAATAATAAATGGATCCAATTTTGGGAGCCTTTGTAAAAGTGACACTTTCACACATTGTGCAGATTATTGACTATTTATCATTTGGAGTTGCTTTTCTTTTCCTTGGAGAATAATACAACAAATTTTTGGATCTACTTTGGAGCTTGTCTTAGTATGCTAAATTTGGTGATTAATATTAATTTTTGTGTTTCATTTTTAAGCCTTGATTGTATGTCTCATTATTGCTTCTTTAAAAGTACAATTTTCATGCATAGGTCGTAAGTTGTGAAAAGGGTTAAAAGATTACTAGTTGTGATCCCATCCTTCTGAATCTTAGCTTAAGCCTTCTTAAGAAATAATTATGTGCATGATTACTTTATTTAAAGTTGTATCTCGTAAACAACTTGTGTTTATGTTCTTTGTGTTATAGGAATATCAAGTTCTAATTTTTATTATCTAGTGCATCACCTCTTCATTTAAGCATTTTACCATCTTTTATCTCCCTTTCCCTTTTCCTATTAAGTTTATAAGTTTTAGTTAGATTAGGTGAAGTACCATATAGGAGCCAACGTATAATGTGGAGGTCCAACCATTCAAGTAATAAACCCACAAGCTCATGGTTGCTCCCATGTTCTTCAAAAGTACTAGGTTTTTAGGAGCTTAGTGTTGGGTGCACTTTTAGGAGTTAATAGTTTTGGCATGCCTGGTGGGATACTTCTTGCTAGTATTTCTATTTTTATTGCTTTTCTAGAATGCAAATTACAAGATTAAATATCTGAGAGGATTATTTTTGCATATCTGGCGACTTTGATTTGAGATATTTAAGGTACTAGTGTTGTTTCAAGTTTATAAGAAAAAATTAGACCAGGATTTTGAGTGCTTTTGAATATTTATAGTTAGAGCCTCCCAAGAGACATGGAAGAACTCTTACAAGAATACAACCAAAAAAAAGAATACAACTTTTTGTTCCTGATATTCAATATTACGGAAGGAGAGGGAAGCCATCCAAAGAGAGGAATATTGTATGCTCAGCAAGTCCAACTTGTAGAACTAAGTTTTATGAGCCATAAATATCTATTGTTTCAACATTAACAAGAACAACTCCAAGTACTTCACTAGTTTCAATCAGAGGTTCAGTTCAACCTGTTGGGCAAGTTGTTGTTCCAATATTTTCAATAGTACTAGTTCATCCACCACCAATGGCTAGGTAGTTTGTATTTTTTTCTTTCAACCAAGGAAGCCCTCTGAAGTTTGCTCAACATCACGACATTCCTCTAGCAACCTTAAAAATCTTGATAGATTTCACAGGAGAAAACCAAACAAGAACATTTGAGCATATCAGAGATGTTACAGCATTGTGAAACGTTCATCATGTCACAGAGGAAGATGTTGCTGTCAAGATTCTTATATCTTCATTCAAAAGGAAAGATCTTCAATAGTTATGAAGTTTGGTTGTAGGGTCAATCAACTCGTGGGATGCATTGGGAGATGCTTTGACAAGACATTTTGAAGACAAGTTAGATCACATGTCCCTTATTAAGCACCTCACAACCATAAAGTGTGCTCCTCAAGAACAGATGATGGACTTCAACAATAGATTCCAAAGAACTTGGAATAGGATTCCAGTCTCGGTAAGGCCTTTAGCTGACCATGCATTTCTTTATTATTTAAAAATCTTAAATAGTGATATTTTGATTATGATTCAATCTATGGGGGGTGTTTTGCTACCCACAAGCTTTTGATATTGTTGTCAAAGAAGAAAATAGTCTTATTCAAGCAGGTAATATTGCACCCAGGCCTCTAATGCCCATTTTTCTAGACATTCAGTCCAACATGCCTTTAGTTGTTCTACATTTTAATTCCTTTTTGGTTGTACCAATCCAAGAAACTATAGTTGCAGGTCCTTCACAAGAGTTGCAGGAGATTAAAAATAGTTAACTTAAGATAAAAAAAATTGATACAAACTTTTAGCAATGAGCTGGTTAACATGAAAAAATAACAATTCCAAGCTAGACAGTCATTTCAAGTTGAGAATCAGTCTTCTAATCAATCTTACTAGCAACAAATTCAGGGCTAATACTAAGCAAATAGGTAGCCTTATCAAGCTAACCCTACTGGTAGGCAAAATATAAACCAAAGACCATTTAGGCCTTATACTCCTATGCCCTTGAATGTTGTTGTACCCTTGAATACTATTAAGGATATTGTTCCTGCCCAAAATAACTTCGTAGTAGAATATGAGTGGTTTTACCCCTGCAATCAGCCTCACAGTCAAGCTACCTATTCTAACAGAGTTATAAATCAATATTTAATACTTCAAGGTACTTCTATCACACAACCTATAGTTGAAGTTGAAACCAAGCAGAAGCAAGATATACTTTTGGTTGAAGCTACCTTCCTAAACTAGCAAGGAGAAGAGTTGTGTTGTAGGTAGAGATGATCTCTCAATTGCTGCAAATACCAGAGCTAAGAAAAGAGCTCTTGATAATGAAGCAGTTATAAAAAAATAAGGATACATAAACTGATAGATCCTCTATACCTCATGGGCAACAAACGCAAAAAATAAATCCTCTCGTTGTCACTCAATAGCAACCACAATAGCAAATAGATCCTACTACTCCTAAAGTTTAACCAAAGGTGCATGCTACTGTGCCATTTAATATTGTGGAAAATATGAAAAGAATGAGCATTAAGATGGCAATGTGGGGTTCTTTAGTTATTCTAGGGAAAACTGACTAGTTACAGAAAGCCTTATCAGATGAGGTTATTCTTGAGCAAGTCGTTGATGACCCCCGCAAGGCTGTGTTGACAAACCGAGTTATGTCTCAGGATAGAAGTAAGACAGAGAATAAAATATAAGGTAAAGATGTGAAACCTCCACCATTTTATGTTTCATTAATTGTAGGGGACAAGTTAGTTCATAATTGCATGGTTGATAGTGGAGCCACAAGCTTTATCATGCATAAAAAGATAGTAGACCAACTAGAGTTAAAGTGTGACCCTTAGAGAAAGGTGTGCTACAACTAGATGGTTCATCTATTAACATAGTAGGTATCATAAAAAATGAAAGTTTGACACTCCATGCATGCCCCAATTTCTCCATACCTCAAGACATTTATGTAATATATTTGCCTCCATACTTTGCCCATTTTTTGTCAAGAGATTTTACAACCAAGATATGAAGCTATTTTTCATCAGATTAGTCACACATGTTATTTCAAACTAGGTATAGAACAAAGGTCACCATTAGGTCTGAGGTACTTGCTAAAGATCACATTGAACCCTATATTCCTAGCCCTATCAATGCAAACTATGTGGTATTTGACCAAGATGATCATGTTGATCATGAGGTTCTGAAAGCTCAAATTGATGAAATCCCAGACATCCTGTTGGATGAATGGGTGGTACAAAATACTCATGATAGTCAAAACAACAAGGTTCAAGAAGTTGGTTTTGGCATGTACGTGATTTTTGAACCAAATTTTTATATGCCAAATCTTGTGAAGGATGTAAATCGAGTTGTAGAATAACAAAACTCAGTTTGGAGCATGTATTTTGACGGATCTAAGAGTAGAAACAGGGCAGGTGGGGGTGTAATGTTGATATCTCTGCAGGGTGAGAAGTACTATGTTGCTTTTTGTTTTCATTTTGCCTATTCTAATAATGTTGTTGAGTATGAAAGTTTGATACAAGGGCTGGAATAGGATAGGAAAAAATAGATTAAGTGCATACGAGTTTTTGGTGATAGCGAGCTCATTGTAAATCAAGTTAGGAGTTTGCATGTTGTAAAAAATGATACCTTAAAGCTGTAAAAAAATAGGGTATGGGATGTTATTGAAGAATTTGATGCTTTTAATCTAACATCCATACCTAGGAGTAAAAACCAACATGCTGATAGATTAGCCGTTGTTGGTGCACAGTTTAATGTTGTTGAAGATATCTCTAGGGAATAATTACAACAACATGTGAAAGTAGTGGTCAGGCCTTCAATCCCAGATAACAATATAAATTGGTAGGTTTTTTATGATGATGAGAAAATATTGAATTTTCTATTGGTTGAAGATGTTTTTTTTAAATTCCAATTAGGATAAATTGAGTTAGCAGTACAATGACCAGGTTTTACAGCTAAAGACCAATAAACTTCCCAAGGGATTAGTGACTTTGGAAACTATCTTCAACATAGATGAGAAGAACAAGACTAGCATGAAAATAAATGAGGAACATTATGAAGAAGTGGATATATTTAAAGGTAAACTCATCAAACTTGGTAAAGTTAATTCTCAACAAGAAGGCATGTTTTCACATAGTTGTTTCAAGGGTTTACTGATGTGTTTGCTTGGGATTATTCTGACTTGAACGGTTATGACCCTCAACTGACCCGTCATACCATTGAGTTAGAATCAAATTCTAAGCCAATAAGACATAAACAAAGGTCTATTAACCCTAGGTTGGAACCTCTCATGATTAAGGAACTTAATAAGCTCGTTGATAGTGGTATCATTTTTCCTATAAAACACACTTCATGGGTTTATAATTTAGTTCCAATTAGAAAAAAAAAAAAAGAAGGATATATAAGGTTGTGTGTAGATTTTAGGGACTTAAACAGAGCTTCATTGAAGGATAGGCACCCTTTACCATCTATGGAACAAATTATGCAATATGTTTCAGGGTCTAAACATTTTTCCTTACTTGATGGTTATTCTGGTTATAACCAAATTTTGGTAAATGATGATGATCAGTTTAAGACAACCTTCACCATAAAATGGGGAATAATGGCTTACAAGAGAACACCTTTTGGCCTGTCAAATGTTGGGGCTAAGTTTTAAAAATCCATGGATATGGCTTTCCAAAATTTGATGTACAAGATTGTTCTTATGTATCTAGATGACATAACAATGTACAAAAAACAAGCAAATAATCATATTGTTCATCTCAAGAAAGTGTTAGAAAGATGTAGAGAGTTTGGAATTTCTCTTAATCCAAAGAAATATTTTTTTGCTATACAGGAAGGTAAGTTGCCCAGTTATATAGTTTCAAAGCATGGAACAACTATAGACCCTGAGAGAGTTCAAGCAATTTTGGAACTCCCTTTACCTAGTCACAAGAAAGTCTTATAAAGCTTCACTAGGAGGATAAATTTTGTGAGAAGTTTCATATTAGATATTGCTAACTTGTTGAGACCATTGATAGCTATGTTAAAAAAGAATGATACTTTCAACTGGACTCGAGAGGCTAAGCGTTGTTTTGAAGCTATAAAGGAGGCATTATCTACTACTCCTGCATTGGTAAATCCTAATTTCTCTAAAGATTTCATTTTGTATGCTTATGGTGCTATGTATGTTATTTATGCCATGCCAGTTCAACAAAATGATCAAGGTTATGAGCAACCCATTACATTTTTTAGCAAGGGGCTAGAGGAATATGAACAATGATATAGCTTTGTTGAAAAACATGTGCTTGTTGTTGTTAAGAATCTTAAAAAATTCAAGCAGCTAATTTCTAATAGTAAAGTACATTTAATGGTAGCTCATCCTAGTGTCAAGGAATTTATTTTAAGCAGGGATCTTAATGAAAAGAGGGTTGGTTGGATTACCTGAATAATGGAGTATGACGTTGACATTCATGTTACTAAGCTTATGAGGGGTAAGGGTTTTTGTGAGTAGTTAGCTGTGGAGAAGGTTCTAGATGGAGCAGAGGATGAAGAAGTTATGTTTGTTAACAAAGTTGCACCTAAACAAGATCAACCAACAAGATGGATGACATATATGATACATTTTTTGGAAACTAGACAATGCCCAGTAGACCTTGATAAAGCCAAACAAAGGTATTTCATATTGCAACTAGTTCTTTATGTGTTAGTTTGTGGTATTTTATTTAGAAACGATCATAGTGGCATGCTTTTGAGATGTGTAGATGATGATCACATCAATAAGTTATTGTCAGAATTTCATGATTCAGGGGGTCATTTCTCCCATAAAACAATAGCATATAAGATCATAAGGACAAACTATTATTGGCCTGATTTGTTCAAAGATGCACATGCTTGGGCAAGGAAATGTGAGAAATGTGCCTTATTTATTGAAAAGGAAAGGCTTTCAGCCTTACCATTACAACTGATAATTGTAGATCAGCCCTTTATGAGATGGGGTATTGACTTTGTGGGCCCTATCAACCCAAATTATAGTGCATGTCACAAGTGGATTCTGATAGCAATGAACTATTTCATAAATTGGACTAAGGCAGTTGCTTTAAGAGAAGCAAATGAGAATGTTGTGTTGAATTTCTATGAGGACTTAATTACCAGATTTGGAGTTCCCGAGTCTATTATTTATGATAATGCTTTAGCTTTCACAGGATCTAGAGTGACTGAATGGGCTCTAAAGAATGAGATCTACCTTAATACTTCCTCAAACTATTACCCTCGAGGTAATGGTTTGGTTGAGTCAAAAAATAAGAACCTAATCATGATCATTAAAAGGACATTATAGGAGAATAAATAGGATTGGCATTAAAAGTTGAAGTATGTGTTATGGCTGACTAGAATCACTCCTAAGCAGATTATTGGTAATTCATCTTATGTCCTAGTGTATGGAAAAAGAGGCTAGGCTGCCTATTTCTATAGAGTTTCCAACATTTGATCTTGCTAACCAACTAGTGTTATTTGAGGAAGATGATCCTTTGAAGTTAACGTATGAAAAGTTGTTGGAGTTAGAGGAAGCAAGGAATAAGGCATTGAAAATGATGGAGTATCATCAACTCCAAACTAAGAGGATTTTTGATAAGAAAGCTACTGCTAAGAGCTTTAAAGAAAGGGACATGGTTCTCAAATGGGATGTCCTTAAAAGTAGACTCAGACAACATACAAATTTTGATCATATATGGATGGGTCCTTTCATGATTAGAGAATGTAAGGAGCATAATACATTTTATCTTGCAATAATGGATGGAGTTGTTCTACCTATCCCTGTGAATGGGATATGCCTCAAACATTGCTTTGAGGTTTGATCTATCTGATCTACCTTGTATATTTTAGGTTAGGTTTCATGCTTTCAATAAATGCATCAACATACTAGGTTTGTAGTTCCAAGTGTTATCCAAGCACTGGGTCAATTTGTTTTCTTTTTCTAGTTTAGTTGTTTCCTATTTTCCTAAGGTCTAGTTGTTGTCTCGAGGTCAAAGGTTTTACAATATTCAGTTGCTTGTTGCTTGAACTAGTAACGTACATATCAAGAATTCTAATGACAATGTCTCATTGTACTCATTCATATATAAATCACTGGTTTAAACAAGTTTTCCAGTTCTATTTAGGTCTGGGAATGCATTATTTAGTTATGACTCAGTTGCCCAATGGATAGAAGATTATTTTATGTCTAATAGGCAGACAACCAAACAAAGTTTCCAACACTGTTACTAAATTTTCTCACATGTTCTAATTTATATGGGCATTGTGACATTTAAAAATGTGAGGTACATATCCCTTTACTATTTATATTCAATTAATTGTGTGCAAGTTATTTTCATTTTATTACATCCTTTGTATTAAACATCAAAGATATTTGTATCTATTTTTACAACTGATAAACATAAAATAGTTTATTGAATATAAATATGTCTCTCACACAAGATCCTGAGAGCGATCCTTATTATTCTTATGCAAATAAAGAGAAATTATTAAATAACATAAATGCATAAGTAGAAGGATGAAGGGAACCAACCATTGTCTAGTTGTGAATGGTCGGTGCAGGTCCAAGTCTCATGCGCCCTTGTGTCTAGTCCAGTCTAGCCCCTCTAAGTGTCTTCATTACTTGCAAAACAAATGAAATAAGATATAGGATAGATCCATGAAATCTAAGCAATGTCTAGTTTCCAAATAAAGCATCCCTGTGCACGTATACTATTTCAATCATGATCTTTATTTGAACAAGGAGCAATAAATATCAAAATCAAAAGGTCATGACTACATTGCAAAAATTATTTCTAACTAGTTTGTTTTATGTGCAGAAATGAGTCTTTTCCATTTTGGCAAGTGGAGTAAAATGAGGCTCCCACAGGGGTTGAACCCGACTTTTCAAAACAGTAAAAGCTTTACAAGTGAAGATGTAGGATTAACACTTGCTTATTCAGAACTAAATGATAAAAGAAGCATTTTAGGGACATGTACCTCACATGAAACCTTTTGTTTCATCAAATGAGATCATACATGGGTAGGAGATAGACCTTTTATTTCTTTCTTCAATAACTAATCATATACTGAAGAAAGTTCAGGAAACATTCATACCCTTAAAAAATCTAGAATGTTTCCTAAACTTTTCTTAGCAGGTGATTAGTTATGTGTTAACCTCAAAAGTATGTTGAACTTTTAGGGAAGCATTTGATTGATCAACAATGCATGTGTCCAGTAAATACATTAGTAAAGACTTGAGCTAGCATTCAAGGATCTCATGAACAAGCAAAGGCAATCAATAAATGATACAAAGTATGATGCAAAGTCACAACATGTCATAATCATGTAGATAAAAGAAGATAAATCATAATGTCTACGACTATAATCAGGTATCAAGTTGAGACAACAAACTTTTATCTTAAATCAATCAAAAAATAAATAATGTAGTACATTTAGTTGCATATTGATCACTTTCAACAATGTCATTTATGGCAAGCAAAGATGTACATGGTGAATGGATAGTTATGATAAGAGAATAGTGATGTATGTCATTAAAGGAAGAGAAAACATGTTGTTATAAGAAACAAGAAATGGGAGAGTCAATAAATGCTATAAATACCATAAGCCAAATGTCTTTTAAGAATAAAATATTGAATATGGTAATCATATTTATCTAGAAAGTGGAATAACAACCTTATTTCAATGATATGGTAACACTAAATGGATCTAGTTTTTTAGAGCCTTTGTGAAAGTGACACTTTCACATATTGTGTAGATTATTGACTATGTATCATTTGGAGTTGCTTTTCTTTGCCTTGGATCATAATATAACAAATTTTTGGATCTACTTTGGAGCTTGTCTTAGTATGCTAAATCCGGTGATTGATATTAATTTTTGTGTTGCATTTTGAAGCCTTTCTTATATGTCTCATTATTGCATCTTTACAAGTACAATTTTCATGCACAAGTCATAAGTTGTACAAAGGGTTAAAAGATTACTAGTTGTGATACCATCCTTTTTAATCTTAGCTTAAGCCTTCTTATGAAATACTTATGTGCATGATTACTTTATTTAAAGTTGTATCTCCTAAACAACCATGTTTATGATCTTTGTGTTATAGGAACATCAAGTTCTAATTTTTATTATATGGTGCACCACCTCTTCATTTAAGCATTTTACCGTCTTTTATCTTCCTTTCCCTTTTCCTATTAAGTTTATAAGTTTTAGTTAGATTAGGTGAAGTACCATATAGGAGCTAGCCTATAACGTGGAGGTCCAACCATTCAAGTAGTAAACCCACAAGCTCATGGTTATTCCCATGTTCTTCAAAAGTACCAGGTTTTTAGGAGCTTAGTGTTGGGTGCACTTTTAGGAGTTAACAGGTTTATGACTAGGGTTTAAGATTTAGGATTTTTCATTAGGGGTAGGGTTTACATCTTGGTAAATTTTATGATTAGAGTTAGGTTTTTGGGTTTATTACTCTCTCTCTCTCTCTCTCTCTCTCTCTCTCTCTCTCTCTCCTCTCTCTCTCTCTCTCTCTCTCTCTCTCTCTCCTCTCTCCTCTCCTCTCTCCTCCTCTCTCTCTCCTCCTCTCTCTCTCTCTCTCTCATGTATATATCCTTTCTATCTCACTTTTTATGCTAAAGGAATTTCATATCTAAATGAATTACCTAGGATGAGCGATGGACCAATTATCACTCCTTAAGGATGCAAGACGATTAAAAGCACACTTAACCATTAATTTACACAGAATAAGACAAATTGCAGTAAATTTATAATTATGTCCTACAACTTGTGGAGTGAGCAAATCATTATTATATAAGGTCACTTCATCTTTCTCCATAGCTATGTACAACTCATCAGTTTGACATGACATACTTTATTTTCTCCTAGGTTTCTATATACTGCCTTTTAATTTTCCCTTTACCAATTTTAATTTGGTTTTCCACTGTTGATCTTTGATCAGTGATTTTAATGTTGCCCCCACTATTGATCTTTAATCAGTAATTTTCATTTTCCCTTTACCAAGAGCAGGATCATATCCTCTATTTTTAAGCTCTCTGTATTCCTAGCACAACACACATGGCTTGCATAGATAATGGACCAGACAATCTCAGAAGGTCTCCAACAAATTAAATCTGGCACAAATCCTTTTCTGGTAAAAGCATGCAAACACCGTACAAAATTCTCCAACCAAATTCCCAAATTTACCATTGGTAGCATGGCCATTGTTATAGTGGTCAAATTATATCCAACACATATTTTCGAGACACTAAATCAACAACACCATAAAAAGTAGAATTTATTTGACCATATAAAGTAAGATTTTTGCTTACATCACAACACCTAATGTGTGTTCTTGCCCAACCTAAAAATCCTCTATAAAGACAAAAACTCCACTCACGAAATCCATGTTCAATCATTGATCTTTCATTTTCCATCCAAAATCTCCCTTATAAATCCCACTTTGTGGAATTCAAAATCATTTACTTTAAATTTATCTTAATTAATCCCACCTTGTAGAAATCACAATCATCTTCTCTTAAATTACTTTCAAAATCTGACTTTGTAGAGATTATCTTCTCTGGTGCATTCAGAGAAGATAATGAATAAGAAGTATGTATCAATTTTGTTGTTGTTCTTTCTATAAATTTTTATTAAATACCTGTTCTAAAAACATGAAAAAACTTGGTTCAACGGTCAACCTTAAGTGAATGTAACCTAAGACTGGTAGATGACCCATCAAAATATATTTTCTCCACATAAAATTATGCACATGTAACTTAAATGGACTAGAAAAATCATTACATAAAAATTTGACATAGTTTTTTGCCCCAAATTATTTTCATCAATACACTTACGCTTCTGAAATTTAAAATTTTAAGTTTTGTTAAAGAAAAGAAAAATAAACTTTTAAACAAAATCAACACCAGTCCAGCCCCAAACATCAACCTTAAAAATATTACCAGCTGATTGCAGTAGAACATTGCCAAAATCAACAAAATCAACAAAGAAAAAATAAAAGATAAATATATAGATTATCAAAATTGTTGAAATCTGGATCTTTCAACAAAAAAAATATATTTTTTTCAAAGGGAATCCAATCCTTAATCAACCAATTGTTTAAAAAGAAAGTGTTGTGAAATTTTACTGGTGTATAATCAATGCACTTTTGAGAGTCATCAAATGGAAACGTACAAGGGAAAGGTTAAACAATATTTGGTAATGCCAGACACATTGAGCAAGTGAATAGATAAAATTAGGGCCTGATTAACTTTAAGGTACAAAATTTAAACTAGCACAGGATGGAACACATTTTTTCTTTTAGCAATCAACTTACACTTCCCACACATACGAGCGTAGCAAATAATTTAACATGACTTTATTTATAAAAATATTTTTAGTTATGGCCTAAAATACAAATTTGTAAATATTTGTGTGGAAAAAAAAGTTTATGACGAGAAATATTGTCCAAAAAAAATTTGCATCAATTATTTGGACCATGCTTTATGATCCATCATTAAAATGAGCAAAACAAATGATGTAGGATGTGAGGCTAATTGAGTAAGTTTACTAAATATTTTTAGTTACAGGATAAAACATAAAATTTGTACACATGCAAGGAATAATATATAAAACAAGCCTTATCATGAAGTACACGTCAAATCTAGACAATAAAAAGATTAGTTAATTTTTTCTTTAAATGTTGAATAAACTCTAAAAGAAAACTCATTTCAAGAAATCCAACGAATTTAGAAGACATTACCAAAAACTAAAAACAGAGTTGAGGGCCATTACATATGCTAGGTCGGTCTTCTAAGGAGGGAGTTGTAGAAAACACTACACATGTCTCACATGCATGCTAAAATAACAAACCCTAATGCCTATTATTTGCATCTTAATGTCCAGCCTCCATTTTCCTCACCAACACATTCAGGATGATATCATTAAATGAGTAGGTGCCAAGTCCAAGTTCATTTTGAATAGATTAGTGCCTAGATGGACATGCATTCTCTTGCCTCCTGGACCTATCTACAATCCTACAACCGTAAACACAACCAATAACAAAGTGAAAAAAACTTTGGATTGATATGTATTAATAGATATGCAACTTCACTGATTGAACTAGCAAAGGAAATCTCTAGAAAAGACTAATCTTGATAGATTTTTGACATCTAGTTTAATTAGTAATCTTTAAAAAAATCTTGATTAGTTGTTGACATTTAGTTTCATCACTAGTTAATATGAGAAACCTCAATAAAGGGGAGCTCAATTTGTTTGATTTCTTTTTACGCAACGAGTAGCAATGGAGTTGTTTAAGGGGTGAAAAGTATGGGATATATTTTTTTCTTGCAAACTTTGAGATCTATTTCCTATTAGTATAGTTGACAATTAGTTGAAAATCATATTGTGGTTATATTAATTAATTTAATAGATTTTATATAATATAAATTAAATTAGATATAATATAATTATATTTAGTATGGTATACAATTAATATATTACTATATTACTATATTTTAATATATAATACAAATATGATCGAGTGTAGGAGCGGAGGAAGGTAAATGACTTTCATAGACATCAGGGTTTTATTTATGGAGATGGGTATCAGTCTAGGTGGCCTTTCAATAGAAGGGGGGATGACATTAATCAGGATTACAAATGGAGGGGATCTTTGAAAGCAAGGGGAGATGCAAATAATCATTTTTCAAGTTTTGAATCTATTGGGAATGGGAGGAACAAAAATGTGCAGAATGTGTTCCCAAAAGCTCAAAGGGGAAACAAATTTGGTTTGATACAGTTTGCTGAAAGAGTGGATTTCAAAAGGATATCTGAGAAATTTCGGTGCCCAAAACAAACTCAGACAAATGTAACTCCTATGAAAGTAACCCCTACAATGGGCCAAAGTAGTGTGATTGTTGTGTTGGTTAATGGGAGAGAATGGAATGAATTAGTAACGTTTTTAAGTGCTCATGTTTTTTTATTAAAATGGGAGGGCAATGGGCTACATATTTAAAGATTAAGCAATGGTATGATCGCCAATGTGGGGAAATTTATTCTCTAAAAATACTAGCAAATAGTTTTTTTTTGGTTACCTGTTCTTCTAAACATGATAGAGAATGGATTATGAATAGTGGTCCTTATATGTTGGAAGGTAATGGTTTCTACCTTAAACAGTGGGAACCAAACTTTGATCCAAGAAAGGAAGACATTAGAGAAATCCCAATATGGATTAGTTTGAAGCACCTCCATTGAGAATATTGGAATGCGAACTTTGCAACTTATAGGGAATAAATTAAGATGTTTTATGAATTCAGCTGAGGTGGTGGATAGAATGAAATTCCATATAATCCTAAGGATATGTATTTTATGGTAGTCATGTCATCTGCTCCCATATATGATCGAACTAAAAATGGGATCAAGAAATTGGTGAAAAACATTGTTGATGGAGGAGGATTTGAAGATTTTCTCAAAGTGTTATGGTGATGATCACGAAGAAGAGAGCTGTGTAATTTTTGGGAAAGGTAAAGGCCTAGCCCAAAATGTTTTAATAGAGGAAGTCATTAGATTGTTAGAGATGGAGAATAGAAGATGCTTTCCTTATCAAGAGGATTGACATATAGCTCAGGGATAGAGCCATGAAATTTGGGATAGATATGGGGAAAGGTGGGAGAAATGTGAGGATATGAAAAGGAAAGTGATAGATGAAATATTTGCAGTGGGGAGTGTTTCAGAAGATGAAAGGCTCAATCAAATAGAAATTTGTAAATGAATAGGGTTAGCACTCTAGAAGTGCATAAAAGCCCTAATAAGAATGAGGATCATTGCACTCTAGTAAAAGGGTAGGATATGAGTATGGAATATCATAATAAGGTAGGTAAGGGGTTTATGAAGGCAGATGAATGGTTTGTAGCTCAACATGATGAGGACATGATAAATCAGAGAGAAAGGTTTTTGTAGGACCCCTCAATTAAATCAGGGGAGGATAAGGGTTATTAGTTGGAGAATGAATGTGTGGGGGAAGAATTCACTATAATGCTAGATTCAACAAAAGAGGTAGTGGTGTCTAGAGGATGACCTCCAGAGACATTCCAATTTCCCCTATTAGAAACCTAGAGAGTTGCTTTGAAGGTGAAAGAGATTTAAGTGGGCATGTGGTGGATTCAAATTTGAACTTTATGACATATGATGAACATGAAGTTGGGCATTTCCTTGGAATAGAGGAGATTGTGGGCATCATAGATAAAAGATCTCTGGAACAATCTTCTACTGAGAGTAAGAGGTTTAAGAAGGGTGAAAGTAAGAAAAAGGGGCGCAAAAACAACCAGGTCATATTGGCAATGGCTAAGAATGCTTTTGGAAAAAGTAAATTGTTGAGATTGGGAAAAGGCTATGCCTTTTATCAGGAGCCATGAAACTCCTATCATGGAATGTTAAGGGTTGAAATGCCCCTGGCAAAGTTTGTTTGATCAAAAGGTGATTTGATCAAACGAGACCAGATTTAGTGTTGTTGCAAGAAACCAAAATTAAGGAGTAGGATTTTACTATTTTTCATAGGAGTTTTAGCATATGTAATTGTTATTTGGTTGGTGCTCAAGGTACGTATGGGGGGTTAGGTGTCCTCTGGAATGATTCAATTATGGAAGGAGAGGTTGTAAGATAAGAACACTCATGGAAATGATTAAGAGTAGATTCAAAGTATCTACATTTAGGGTTTTCAATGTTAAATGTTTATGGACCAAATAACAGTATCCAAAAGAAAGATTTGTGGCTTGGATTATTTAGGATTTTGGCCAATTCTCAGAATTAGTTTTTTTTGGGGTGGTGATTTTAATGCTCTTCTTAAGGTGACTGATAAATTGGGAGGGGCAAGATGGAGTGGTCAAAGTCAGGTAGATTTTAGCAATTTTGTTTCAAATAATGGGATCGTAGAGATACCTCTTAGAAGAGGATATTACACATGAACAAATTGGAAAGAAGGTTTCTTAAATATTGTAGAAAAGATTGATCATTTTTTGCTTGTTGGGGATTGGGCAACAGAGTAGTGGACTTGTGAAGTGGAGATTCTACCAATTACGGGCTCTGACCACTATCCTATTAGTTTGTGAATGCAAGAGGATATGATTCCTCACTAGTGTCCTTTCAAGTTTGAAGCCATGTGGTTTAGAGGGGATGGTTTCAAATAATTGGTAAGAGATTGGTGGACACAAGCCCCAAAGATGAGAGGTAAAAAAAACTTAATATTTTTAAAGAATTTATAGTTTTTAAAGGAACGACCTAAAGATGGAATAGGGAACATTACAAAAACATCTTTGTGAAAAAAATTAAAATAGAAGAGGCCTTAAATACTCTACACTCTATAGTTATTAATGAGGGGATGAATGAGTTTGATTTCAATTTGGAAAAGCAACTAAATAAGGAGTATGGTGAATTATTAGCAAGGGAGGAATTATTTTGGAGACAAAAGTCTCAAGAGACTTGGCTCAAAGAAGGAGACCAAAATACCAACTTTTTCTATAATTCAGTAAAAATTAGAAGAGCTAAAAAAAAAATCAATAAAAGATGTCAATGGGGATTTGTTGAGGGATGGGACAAAGATTAATCAGGAAGCAGTTAATTTATTTTCTAGGCTTAGAGATAAGGCTGGGGCTAGTGCTTGACTTACTAATGAGGTTTTGGAGGTTATCCCCCAAGCATTATTGGTGCTCAAAATGAAATGTTAACAATGGAAGTTACTTTAGAGGAAATAAAGAAGGCCTTGTTTGGTTTGGGTGGAGATAAAGCCCCAGGCCTTGATGGATTCCCAACAATGTTCTTTCAAAATTTATGGAATGTGTTTGCTCAAGGTTTGCTTGGAGTGGTTGAGAAGTCTAGGAACAAGGGTTTAATCCTTCGATATTTGAATAATACTTTCATAGCTTTGGTGCAAAAGAAGGCAGAGATTAATACCATTTGAAGACTTTGAGCCAATATCATTGTGCAACATTGTTTATAAGGTGATTTCGAAGGTTATGGAAAATAGATTAAAAATGATTTTGGACACGATGATCTTAGAAGAGCAGAGTGGTTTCACTTTGGGAATATCTATTTTTGA
The DNA here is from genome assembly GCA_027943335.1 of Chamaecyparis obtusa. Taxonomy (NCBI): domain Eukaryota; kingdom Viridiplantae; phylum Streptophyta; class Pinopsida; order Cupressales; family Cupressaceae; genus Chamaecyparis; species Chamaecyparis obtusa. Next base: position 962,541 of record BSBK01003840.1, read on the forward strand.
GGGAGTCATAATTGCACACGGAGCTATGCACTCTATTAGATTGGATAAAATAGAGAGAATGATGGTGAAATTGGACATTAAGTGAGTTTATGATGAAGTGGACAAAGGTTTTTTTATAAAGGTCCTAGAGAAGTTTGGCTTTTGTGAAGGATGGATATATTGGGTCAAAAGTTGTACTGAAACCCCACGATATTTGGTGTTGGTTAATGGCATCCCACAAGGTTTTTTTGAAACAACTAAAGGGATTCAACAAGGTGATCCACTATCCCCTTTTCTTGTCATAATTTTGGCTGAAGTGTTAGGGAGATTGATAAGAAAAAAGGAGTCAAGACAATAGAAAGGGGTTAAGGAGGCGATCAGAGTAGATCCAATCTCTCATCTACAATTTGTAGATGATGCTTTTCTAGTTGGTGAAGCTACAGTAAGAGAATCATAGGTGATGAAGAGAACTTTGGAGTTGTATGGCCAGGTCTCAAGCCAATTTATTAATTAGTGAAAGTTCTTTTCTTGAACACACCACAACAAAAAAAATTGATATTTGCAAAACTTTAGGAATGAGGGCAGGGGCCCTCCCAAGTAAGTATTTGGGGATTCATTTGTTTTGTAGAGTGAATAAGACAGAGTTTTGGAAGGATTTTGTGGACAACTATATTAAGAAGATGGAAGGTTGGAGGGGAAGATGGTTAACATCTTCTAGATGGATCCTTATGTTAAAAGTGGTTATTTCGGCCATCCCCATATTTTCTATGATGTACTTACAGATACTTAAGAAGATCATTAAGGTAATTAGTCAAAGAATGAGGAAGTTCTTTTGGAATGGGGCTAGTCAGGAGGATAAGATTATTTATTTATCTTGGGACAAATTATGTAAAACTAAGGAGAAGGGGGGGAAGGTTTAAGGGATTGACAAAAAATAAATGAGGCCCTTGGGGCAAAACTTGTGTGGAGTATTTATACATGTTCGGAGTAGTTACGAGTAAAAATTTTACAGGAAGAATATTTAGATTCAAATGATAATCATAGGATTCTTACTATCAAAGATCCCCCAAAAAGATCGACCATATGGAATTTTATTTTGAAATGTAGGCCAATTATTGTGTAGCATATTTCATGGTAGGTAGGAAATGGACAAAGAGCTAAATTCTGGGATGAGTCCCAAAATGGAAGATCAACCCTCAATTTGGATTAAAAATTGTAGTTTTTAAAGGAATATTTTACACAAAAAATGGGGGAATAAGGTGAAGGATTACGTGGAAAGATTTGATGACCCTGTACGTATAGAGTAGAGGTGGAAAGTTTTTGACTTTGCAAACTTGGATCAACAACAAAAGGAATTAATGTTGATTTTTCTACATAATAGGAGGGTGGTATTAACAGATGGAGAGGATAGGGTGATATGGTGCATATCAATGTCAGGTAAATTTTCAATTAAAATTGGCTATGAGCTTATGGATACTCAAGATGAGGAGACCTTTGCAGTAAGAAAACTGTGTTGGCATCATGATTTTCTACCTAAATATGGAACTTTCATATGGTTAGCAGTAAGGGGCAGGATCCTTACTGGAGAGAGGAGAAAAATATTGGGGGTTGTGGGACCTTCAAGGTATGTGATGTGTGAATAGGATGAAGAGAATGTGGATTATCTTTTAGTTTAATGTAAGATAGCAAATGAGTGTTGGGATAGGCTTCAAAGGAAATTGGGATGGTCATGGCTAATGGAGAACATAGTGAGAGGTGTATTTGGGGGGTGGCTAGTGATGAAAGGGAATTCAACTTTGTCAAGCAAATGGATAGTAAGTCCTTTTATAGTAGTGTGAGAGATTTTGAGGGAAAGAAACAAGCACATATTTATGGATAAGAAATATTCTTTGGAGAGACTACAATGATGAATTGATCACATGATCGAGGAGGTGATGGGGGTTTCTCTAACACATAAACAAAACCTTCTCATCCCCTACACACGTCGGGATTACATTCTTCAAAGGGAATGGTTAGGGATTAGGATTAGATCTGGGATGAGAAATTTAATTGTAAAAAGGAGACAAGGTAAGGTTGGAACGGTGGTGTGGTAGAAACTGAAGTTAGGATGGTTTAAGGAAAAATTTGATGGGGTGGCCCAAGGAAATCTAGGACCATCTAGAGTAGGAGCCATTATAAGGGATAATAATAGACATTTGGTAGCAATAGTAGTAAAAAGGTTGGAGGAAGGAACAAATAATGTTGCAGAAGTGAGGGCAACACTGATAGTTGTAGATTTGGAAAGAAGTTTGGGCATTCGTAAGATACATCTAGAAGGAGATACACTGTTAATTACCCATGCCATATCTAATTTAACAACAAATTTTTGAAATCTTCAAAATTTCATAGGGGCCATTAATAAGGAATTTAGGAAATTTTGATAGTTTCAAAATCACACATATAAGAAGGCAGGACAATAAGGAAGCATATATACTTTCAAAATGAGAGTAGTTGGCTTTCAAACCGTTGGTGAATATTGATTTGAAAATTTTATGAATAGTGTTAATAATTCTTTTAATATTAAAGATTATGTTTAAAGGCAATGCCAAGTCTAAATAGCTGAGTGATATTATAGGAGTCGGGTGGTTTTGCTTAGTAAAAGGCAGATTTATTGTCAGTTTTTAAATAAGGTGGGAAGAAGATTTTCTTAAAAAAATAGGAGGAATTGGATTGCAGATTAATTATGTAGCACAATCATTATGGGAGAAGTGAACAATTATATTTATAAAATAATGTTAGAGTGTGGCAACATAATAACTTGGCATTAATAAAGTTAAATGTGAATTTGGTACATGTGATAGCTCGCACGAACAAAGTGCCTTTTAAATATTGGGAGTAGGAGGATGTTTTTATTGCAAGATCTTGGTGTGCTTGTGGGTAATTTGGCTTAGAGAATTTTGTAGTATGTCAAGTCTTGTTTGTAATTCCTTTTAAAACTACTAGATGCAGTATGTTGGTGGAGAAGTGCAGATGGAGGCTACTTTCACCTTCCAAACAAAAAGTTTTGTTTGTCCCAATTAAGGACCACATACTGAAGCTTTGTTTGTCCCAATTAAGGACCACATATTGAAGCTTTGTTGAAATGCCCCTCCAAAGTAGTTGTAGAAGTGGCTCAAAAAATATTGGGGGAAAGGTTCCATAATGCTACTCATAGGTGGAAGTTGAATGTAGATATTGTGACACTCATTTTGGCCTAGGGTTTGGAGTTAGGTGAATAGGAACACACAATTGGGTGGATTATGGACTCCTTGTTTGAGAAGGATTTAATTATGGGGTTGGACTCTTTGTTAGAGTGGACTTATCCTGGTTATGGTTTTGGTTACAATGAGTGTTTTGAAGATATAGAGGATGCACGAGAACTAGGTTTTGTTCCCTTTGTGTGTGGGCCTGAAAGAGTGAATAACAAACAATATAAGGAAAAAATCAAAGGAGAATGGAATGGGCTTAAAAAGGCAATTAGAGATTACTAGGAGTTGTGAGGTCACATGCAAGCAAGAGTGCCGATAAATTTCCCATGATAGAGAAGATCATTCAGGGTTCGACATGTCTGTGTGATGTTGTGAGATGGAATACATATATGATGTCATTTTTTCATAATAGAACTAGAGTTCCACGAATCTAGATGGAATGCAGATATGAAGTCATTTTTGGGTAAGGGTTGTAGAGTTCTACAAATTTTGATGAAATGTTTTTGGATGGTCACGGTAGTTCGAATGGAGATAATAAGTGAAAGTCACTCTGCATTTTGGAACCATATGAACATATTACAAAATTAAGGATGTGTGGGTCAGTTTGAAAAGAAAGATTGAATAAATGGTGACTTTTTGCTTCTAAAAGTAACATGTCGATGAACTTTTACAGTGACAAGAGAAGGTTTTTTGTTGATGAAAGCTTATTAAAATGTAATAATAAGTGGTTGTGGGGGGGGTGTTTCTTAGGAATATGTTGCCTAGAGAGAGCCTTTTGAATGGTTTTAAATAGTATGTTTATGGATGATATGGGAAGATGTAAACCCTTTTGTAAACTCCTTTATTATAATTAATAAAATATAATCTTTTACTGAGCTATATATATATATATATATATATATATATATATATATATATATATATATATATATATATATATATATATATATATATATATATATATATATATATATATATATATATATTCATATGTAAATATAAAATGTTTAACATTGTTATTATTATTTATATCATACTTAGATGTTTCACATTTACCTTTGCAATCATCAATAATATTTTAATTATCTCTAAAATACAATTAGATGTTATTTAATATGACAATTTTAAAAAAATAGTATTATATATATTTTTTAACTGTAAATTAAATTTTAAATAATACAATACTTTATTTATATTTATAAGTATATGTTATAATTTATAATAGGGGTTATTAAAATATAAATTTAATATACATATAGTTATTGTCTGATTTTTTTTTAGATAGTACACATTACATTGTATATAGTATAACTGTATTTAGTATTATATAATATTTGCTACAATATAAACCAACATTCCAGTTTTTGCAATTTTAAGAATTTCATATATTTAAAAATTTTATGCGGAACTACAAAACAATTTTTGCATAATGCTAAAAGCCAAAATATGATTTATGCTTACCCATTTCCAAGTTAAGACTTGCATTTGTATTGATGCACTTAAAATGTCTGTCTAATGGAATGATAATAATTTAAAAAATTCAATCTTTATTTGTTGTTGTTCTAAATAATCTCGTCTTTGTGTTGTTTGTAATAAGTGGATCTTATTGAATAATAATTTCCTAACAAGGTTTTCGTGTTGAAGCTAATTAAGCAACAAACATATTTGCAAGGAAATAACAAGAGGCTTCAAATAAAAATGAAAAACAACATTCTAGAGGATATATTTCTTTCACAAATAAACTTTCATGGAAGAACAATGGGAAACATTGCTATGATCAACAAAGAGAAGTACATAACTCCTTTTGATATTATATTTATATAATGTAAAAATTACTTTTAAAAATAATATTGTAGTTATATTTATTATTATATATTATATTCTATAATAGAAATTATATACTTTTCTTTGTCGTCTTCTTACTCTCTCACTCTCCCTGTCGCTATCTATTTTTATCTCATTTTCTCTATCTATTTCTATTCTCTCTTTCTATCCATATCTCTCCACCTCTATCTCCCTATATCTACCTTTATGCGTTGACCCAACCTCCCCCCCACCCCCCTCTCTCTCTAAATTTGAAAAAAATTCAATTCAATTTGGGAGCCTTACTGAATTGTGAGCATGAGAAAACCATAATTTTTACTTTAAAATGAAAAATGGTAATTCAATAGTTCCCATAGTTCCCAACAAGCCTTATTATTTTTAGTAGGAAGAGAGAAAAACTTTGAAGAAAGAGATCCCTACCCTAGATCTTTGATTTAAGATTTCATTTAGAATTTTATATTCATGATTCTCATAAATTGATTATTTTCATTGTTGTTTAGGATTATATGTTAAAGTGAAAAGATAAATGTAAACTAGATTTAAGATTTGATTTTAATGATGATTTATTTACATATAATAGTAAAAAATGATTTTTTTGGGATTTTTTTAATTTTACATTAATAGGATAACACTTCTTTAACATTTTATATTCCCCTTCCACATATGTTCTGCGTACCCATTGCACACCAAGGTGTAATTGCTAGTGATAATGAATATGGATGTGTTAATTCATAATGTTTTGTATTTTTTTTAACGGTTCATAACAAATAACAACATGCAAGATGATCACAACAATTTGGACCATTGGATTTTGTTGTTTTTTCCTCCATCGCTCACTGAGTTCAAGCCTATTTCCAAATGGCTTGCAACTTGCCTACACCCGAATGGTACAATTGAAAGAAGGTTATCATGTTATCATTTCCATTGACTCTCTTCCATTGCACGTGTGTGAACACTGTCTATAACTATCATGTCTTTTCTTCTGATATTTTTAGACTTCACTCTCTACTTACATTTTTTGGCCGCACAAAGCAAAGCCAACCATGTTTTATTAGGTATATCACACACAATTGGTCCATTCATTACCCATCAGTTTTTAGTGTAGTGGTCAAAGTTGAAGGCTATTTGATGACCAAGCATATTACTGGTTGCCCATTTTTCCTCACCTCCTATGCTTTAATACCGATTCAGAGCAAATATAATATTTGTGTAGGTGACATTTTAATGTTGGAATGCATATTTAAAAAGTTTCCATAAACAAAAAAGAAAAATTTATGTTCAATAAATTCTTATTATCACTCATACGAATTGAGGCTCTTTAGATATGCTTGTTAGAATCTTGGAGACATTAAATCAAAGTGTTTTAAGTTCTAGTCAATAATTTTACAAATTTAATTAATTATAAGTTAATAAACAAATTATATAAAGAACATATATCTTATTTATTTTTAATACGTGTTGGTCTTTGGACCTCTTTGACATATTAAGACAAATTATTATACAACATTTCATACTTTGTGGATTTAAAGACTGAATTTTAAAATTATTATAAAACTATAATACTACAAAGTATAATCAATTTTGATAAGATATGTTTTCTTAAAATTTCTATTATAACTTCAAAAGTGGCATTAAAAAATCAAAACGTAGAATTTGATATTTAACCACGTGGGTTTGTCCAAGTTAGTGAAATTTTTTATTTGAAATTTCTTCACAAAAAAGGCAGTAATTTGGGCAAATCCAAATAATTTTGTATAAATTCACTTGGAAAGTCAACAAGAAGAAAACCAATAGGTCAATGGAACCAAGTTTTAGAGGACTCTTTCATAGGTATTTATATTATTTTTCTATAGCCAACTTTTCCTAGCAATACATATATAAATCGGTATATGTGCTACTTGAGTTTTTAGAGTTCTAGTTAAGAGGTACAAGGTTTTTCTCAAAATGGTAGCGATAAATTGCACATGTTAAATATTGTACATGTGTTAATTATTTGGAGTTTAATAAGTTTTAAATTGATTTCAACAATGATATATTAGTGCATAGTATCATAATTTTGGGATGGAGAGCTATCAGAATTGTGTGATCTCACAAATTTCATATATGAAAAAATAAATATAATTAGCCGATAGGCTTTTTCTGCGAGATAGCTTGCATCCGTACATGGGAAAACCTGTCTCACGCTCTAAAACTGGCTATTGCTCCATTTTCCAAGTACAAAAGTGGTTGACGAGAAAGAGTGAAACCATGCTCAAGCAGATTGTTTTCCATAATTTTTTTCCCACTGCTTCACGTTTCCATGATCATATACATCTCCCTTTATCAGATAACACATTTACTGACACTTGATAATGATAACATTTGCAGTCTTTGTTTAGACAGAGCAATAATGGGAACCTATGGCCTACAATTTTTGGGTTAGATTTCTTGGTAGTTTTGAATGCAAATGCAAAGGGGTTGGTCGCATTTAAAATGGAATAATTTTTCAAAGGATGGGGCTGAATGCAGTGCACATAGCAGGTAATCTAGATGCATTTACTTCTTAGTGACATCTACTCCTCCATTAAATGGTTTTCATAATTACATTTCCTCCTCCCATCGCCATTATAAACATCAAAGTTGCACACTTTCCATTTCATCGGGAATTTAAAAAAAAAACTTAAGTTGGACAAAAATTGTGTTTCCTTTTAGAGGCGTGCAATTGCAGATTACTACTCCTCTTGTAGGTATTTACATCAGATTATAAAAATTAACAACAAAGTGTGGGTAATGTTTATGTAGTTTTTACTTAATAACTTGGGGTTTTGGTTTTGGGAACATCCACTATAATTTATATTGCTTCTATTAATGTGCTAAGTGAGTTGTTTGTTACAAGTAGTAGTTGTCGTTGCACCAAAAGATTGACCTATTAATGCCTGATACAACTACTAGACTTATAGAAGACATAGGAGGCGGTTAAGCCATGTCATGAATCCTGAGGGGAGCGCTGACTATTTTTCCAACAATCTCCTCCTTAGCGTTACCCGAGGGGATTTGAACCTGTGACCAAACTCTGATACCACTTGTTACAAGTAGTAGTTGTCGTTGCACCAAAAGATCGACCTGTTAATGCCCGATACAACTACTAGACTTATAGAAGACATAGGAAGCAATTAAGCCATGTTGCAAATCCCAAGGGGAGTGTTGACTATTTTTCCAACACTGTTATACCTAATCTATATCTATTCTTACTTTTGTACTCGTAGCTTCTTGGAATTGAAACTTTGTTACTCCAATTTGCTTGGGGTCGATTTCAGCTTGACACCTAAAATTGTAGTCCTGACTATGTGTTTGACCAACATTGCTACCTCCAACTAACATTTTTTTTTACTTGATTAAACTTATACAATTTTAAGTGGGCTCTGATTTATCATCAAGATGTTGGTTTCAAAGATGTATTATGGACTGGTTGATTTAAACAAAGTTGAAAATGTTTCTTACCAACGATGATAGTAAATTTTTGGCGACAAATTGCTTTTCTAGGATTTTTATTTTTATTTTTAATTTACCTTTTCATTTGATTTGAGCATATTCAAGGCCTTTTGTTAATTCTGATTTATTTTGGAATGTGCAGAGCAATAGAATTTGCCCTGATCGCATATTTGAATTAACAAAGGAGAATTTATGGCAGGCAACCTGAGTTGCCCTAGTTAAAACCTAAAATGTTATTGATTATTTGGAATTTGCTTTCAACTCTCTACCTTTTAGTAGTTTTCTAATCATAGAATGGGATATTTTTAACTACCAATGCTAAAGATACCCATTTAGTACAAAAGATTTTAGTGTTAATTATAGTCAAACTTGCAAATAGATCCGCATTCCAATGAATAATTTATAATTTTGATCAAAAGAATTAATCTAATAGAAAATAATGTCTATGGTGTGGCCTTCCACTATTTTGTTCAATCAAATCTTGTTGCCGAAACATTGCCCATTTTCACAATGATGGAAACGATTTACAACTCTTAGAACTATTTCTTTTAATGTCCTTGCAATCTTGTATCAGGTGTTTAGAAGCTCACATTTTCAACAAAGAGTATAGAGTTTTATAACATCGAAAGAAGCTTCCATGGCTTCAATATTCAAGAATTTCTAACTCTTTCATTGATGTCATTAAATTATTAACCGTTTGTGCTAGAGGTGAATTTATGCTTGCACCAAAAAGGTACATGTGGGAGTAGTTTTGTCTTCATTTCATTAGGCACTAACTATCCCACATATTAGAATGTTTGCTTCAATGTTTACCCCCACAATGTAAAGTTGTTAAATTCTTATCCCGTAGAGACAAATTTTTAAGTGTAGAAACACTGTTGAATATAGAATAAAAGTTATCTACTTGATTAGAAAAAAGTTCATGGCTCTCACAGGGTCAAAAAAAATATCAAAGGAAAAGCATGAATTATGGAAATTTTGTAGTCTATTGTTATATTTAAACGATATGTTTTCTTTGAACTCTCTTCCTTTTTAGTAATTTTTTATTCATAGCATGCAAGATTTTTTACTGCCAACGCAAGGATAGTCTATGGGTCTGTTTTCTCCATCATTCCCTTTGATAAAGGTAATAGTTTAATTCTTCAATATTCCCTTTACTCACACATTTCTACTTGAAAGAGTGGATACACTTTCATGTTGGGGCCTGTCATCCTAACTCTGAGTTTGATGTCAAAGTTATTTTTTTTCAATGGATCTTAATGTAGGACCTCCTTAGGTGTCACAAGGTTGTTTTCCTTAAAATTAGAAGAAGCTTACAAAAAATTTGTAAATTATCATTGAGAGCTTGAGACATGGTAATAGAAATGGAGCAACCACATCTACAAAGGGTTCATAGGTTATTTTTTCTAACTCTAACCTGGAGCAGTTGATATCTGCCAATGATCTCATACCTTTATGAAATTTTTGGAATCATCTCTATTGACTTACCCATTATCATTATATCACAGTGACTGATTTCTTGAATTTGGTTGCCCTTTCTCCTCACAAGTTTAAGAAAAAATGACTATCTTACAAATGCCAGTTGCCCAAACAAAAACATCCCTATCTCTATTTATTGCTCAAAATCAATGATAGTTACAAAAGGAAAAATTTGACAATTGATATTGATATTGACTATATTTGCATTGACATACAAAAAACTTATATTTTAGCATAGATTTAGATTATGGTACAAAGAGCATACATTTTTTTACTTATAGCTAACAGTAATTTAAAAAATAGAGTGGATTCAATCTAAGCTAAGTTAAATCTGGTTTTTGTTTGTACAGTTGAATCTCCTACATCTGTCCAATGATTGCGGTGTGTAACTTATGATTCATCTTCATATAATCTAGTTGTACATTATGAGATAGAGAATATGTTCATTTCCTTTCATGTTATTACAATAGACTCCTACAATATAAGTCATAACTAACTTTATTTATTGTTACAGGGTACTCTAAATGGTCGTAACATGTCATTTAATAACTTTATCATAGGTTATTTTTTCTAATTCTAACCTGGAGCAGTTTAAATCTACCAATGATCTCGTACCATTATGAAATTTATTGAATTATCTCTTTTGACTTACCCACTATCACTAAATCATAGTAATTGATTGCCTAAATTATTACCCTTTCTCTTGATAAGTTTAAGAAAAAAATGCCAGGTCTTGTTCTGAAGAAATATATAGTTGTGGTCTAAAATAGAGTGATAGAGAATGATATTGTTTGTAGTTGAGGATTCTGTCTTTCGTATATTTGACTGTGTTGTAGACATTCTCAATTGAGTTAAGAAGAAGGCATGACTTTATGTTGAAATAGTTGCTCCATTTATTTAAGGAACTTGGACACTAACTTCCAGCCATCATTTAGTAGCCCTAGCATTATTGATTGCTGGTCACAATCCCCAAAAGTAATGTGTGCCAACTTTAGGAGGAGGTTGCTACCTAAGACTATCATTTGTTTTGTCTAACACTAAATTTTATCTTTATTCCAACCCCATACATCTATTTGAGATGGGTTACAACAAATCTTGGCATCAACAGTGTAATTTAACACTATTTTTAGTAGGGAAGATTAGGTTTTTTTGAGGTGGTTAACAATCAAATCTTCTTATTGTATCTTGCACACATGATTACTTTCCACTGGGAATGAGTGATTTGGCCTTCCAATATTTTATAAAATAGGTTTCTCTCAATCCGAAAGGGGATTTTAAGTGAGAAAGTTTTCACTATCAAGGATGCAGATAGTCTACTAGTCTGTTTTTCAATCATCAAATTTGATAAAGGCAATTGTTTAATCCTTCAAGATATAGTTTGATTCTATCTTTCAATATATTGTAACACTTTTTAAATACAACAATTTCTCTTGTGTTTCAATTTATTCAAATGCTTACACTTTTTTTTTTGATGTAGGATCATCTTGGGTCCTTGGTAATCTTGCATCATCCAAAAATATTTGTTTACTGGTGGACCTCTGTTACCAGTTTTTGTGTTTGTTTTCTGTTCTTGATCAGTAGTTGGGTGATTGATGCCTCAGTTGAGTTCTTTGGATCTTCTATGGTCACGGTCATGATATGATATTCAGGGGATTATTTGGAGGCATTTCCTATGATCACAACTCATTTGGAGTTACCGTGCATGAGTTAGGATGGATTTTGTGATTGAGTTTGAGATGTAGTTCATTATTCCAGATAGTTTTCTGGGATTTTGTGATCGGTCAAACTGTGTGGATCTTGGGATGGAGTGATGAAGAAGGTTTGTTCCTTGTTGTTCGAAGAGTCAAATTCTATGATTGCGCTTCTTGAGGTGATGTGGTTTGTGAGATCCTATTGATTCTCTTTCAGTTTGTTGTTGTTCTTCATGACACTGATTCAGTTAGGTTATCAGTTGGTTATTGAAGATTGCAATCGGTGTTTTCGACCATTAGAGATGATTGGTGTAATTTTCTAGAAGGATCTATGTGTGGTCGACTTGGTTGTTGGATTGATCCTTGCGAAATAATTAAATAATGTAATTATTTGGGATCTAGGCTGACTTAGTCTATTACGTTTGTCTTGGGATATGGAATTGTTTGTTTGGCTGACTTGCTAGTGGTTAAGTATAAATGTAGGGTTTTTTATTGTAATTGGGAGAGCACAAAGTAGCTAGAGAGAGCTAGTGAAGTGATCTAGCTAGAGAATTGATAGCCTGAGGGCTTAGGAAGATCTGGAAGTAGATCTGGGTTGAGTTTTTCTTTGTACCTGGCCGTAACCAGGAGGCCTTACACTTTGTCATGTATGAATAAATTTGTTGCTTGGATTCAAAACTTGTTGTTCTTGTTGTCTCTCATTGGTTTTTGTTGTGTTGACTCTTGCTGTAAGACTTGGACATCTCCTATGGGGATTCTCCTACCTTGACTGCATCATTTTTGGTTCTACATTCAAAATATATAGTTCTCCAATATTCTAACTTCAATTCATCCAAAGTGGATGTTGCTACATACAAGACTTCCTTCTACAATGAAAAAATATTTTCAATAATACTTTCACATCAAAGACCTATTGGCGTACTCCTTGCACCTTCTTTCGGTGCAAGTGCTAGTTTATTTTTGTTAGCATGGTAATTGAGTGAGTTGATGCAATTCACAACACATTTATCCTTTAGTATATGTGACTTGTTGGGGACACTATTAGCCATTGATCATATTTTCATGTATACTACTATAAATTATAACATATAATCTTCCCATCCTTAATTTTAATGATCTAATATTGACATAAATAATTGAAGTCTATATGGATAATTATTTTATTTTTAAAACTTATTAACAATTATGGTTTGCAATATGTCAATTTGTTGAATATTATTTTTGCCTTTATTATTGTATTTTTAAGTTTATGATAATTACCATCAAATTGCACTTGTTGGTCTAATAAGATTGATATATTTTCGCATTTGTTTCTTTGATTTACATGTTTTAGTTTTCTCACTATTTAGTTGTAGCATTGCATAAAAACTAGAATGCTCCCTCCTACAAAGGGTTTCTATTTTCTTTTAAAGTACAAAAAAAAATGCAACTTGTTTTGTTGCTTGTAGATAGGTCATTCGATAAATAGATCAAGAGAATATGCATTAAGCATGTGTGGAAATTGTTCAAATCATACAAATCAAGCCCTCTACCAATAGTTATTTATCACCCAATTCAAATATATCTTGAAAATAGTCCACATGTTTTCCTGTTTCACTTTCCTTATTTCTTCCGTGTACCCATTGCACACCAAGGTACAATTGCTAGTTCTATCCCTCTCTTTCTCTTCCTTTATGATGGTTAAAGTTAGAGTTTGAATTAGGGTTAGGGTTAAGTGGATGCATAATTTTTTTTTTGTAGCTATCACTTCTCAATTTAGACTTATTTTGCAAAAACACCATGGACTAAATAGTTTGTCTATTAATCTTATTAGTTCCACAAATATGTGAAAAAAAAATACACAATTTTTTCAATTGACCTTAAATATTTCTTAAGTATACCCATTACACCCTAAGATGGATAGTTATTGAAAAAATTAATTTATAGCTTCTTTTAATGGTCAATAGACTCTAAATCCCCAACCTTCTCCATGCCCCAAACCCTTTTCCACCACCGTTACGTTTTTTTGAGATGTCACCTCAAAAATCTTCTATATCAGTATATATATTCCTTGCGTTCCGAATATCTAACTAAAGTGCTACAAAAACAACCGGCAACTTCCGGTAAACCCTAATCAAAGGACAGTTCGACAAAACCCTCAAATTATCCCCTAACAGGTTTTCTCAGGAAGGGAGCAAAAGAGAGGGAAATTAGAGGAAGCTCTGTTCTTTATAGTGAAATTCTGTAGCTTTCCTGAATTATTTGAGTTCAGGTAGGTCTTTTTTCCATGCTTGAATGCATTTTATATATGTTTTTTCCTGTAGGTTTAATTAAGTTGGTTTCTGTAATTTGTTTAGCTTTACTTTTATTTTTTGTGCGATTTGAAGTAGGATTTCAAACACTGGTCTTTTTTTTTAACGTTTTGAGCTATTTTGTACTATTTCTGTTTTGGCGCCTCAAACCCTATTGAAATTTACGGTGACATTTGTTTTCTGGTCTTTTAAACTCCATTTCGTTATAAACTCAAGTGGTTTCGCTTTAAATATTAATTTACGTTCGGTAGGGGTTTGAATGCTTCGCGTTTTTTTTATATATTTCACGTCTCAATGATTTTTTTTTGTTCTTTGGGGTTTTTTGTTTTCTTTCTATCCATATTCACAATGCTAGAGGCAGTACTGAATCTGAAATTGTAAGAAAGTCTGAGAACAGTATCTTATTCTTCTCCTGTTCTCTGTTTTTTTATTCTGGCTTCTAATAAAGCTAGTTTTTTTGTTATACGGTGTTTATTTATATGGCATGCGAGACTAAGGTATGTTTTTTTAAATGTATGGCTTAATACCTCCTTGAAGATATTAGATACGATGCCCTAGCACCCGGTTCCTGGTTGCCTTTTTTTTCCAGTGTTTGGTTTGAGACCGAGGACGGCCCTGATGCATTTTGTGGGCGACTTGTTGGCTTTATTACTCTAGTTTGTCGTTGAAAGTGTAGCATGCTTGATTAATTTGATGTATACTGAGTAGTCCGAAACCTCACCCTCTCATATTTCAACATTTCTTAATTATCTTGACATGTTATAGGGGCTATGGGGTGCCTGTTGGCAACGTGTAAGAACTTGGTTACTCATGCCAGTGTCACGGTTAACTGTCTCAACATATCTTCGATTTTAAGTTTTTGTACTTAGTGAAAATCGCTTTCCCCGGAATATTTTTGTCATCCTTATTTTGTATTATGACATCTTGAACATTTTACTTAGTTATTATACATTTTATGCCATTGCTTTGAAATGCTTGTGTTTATGATACATGTCCGGGATTTTTCATTAATCAGAAGTGTGGTCAGTCTGGTTAATTCTTTGGGTAACTCGCTATTTCTGTGAAATTTGCCAACTATTGATTTTACGGTTGTCTTCTATTGCTTATATGTTGGCTGGTTTGTTCTTGTCTGAGCTCTTTGCTGTAGCTATTGGTTTTATGCCTTTTCTTGCCATAATATCACTGTTGGAATTTTTGTTACGGTTGATGTGCTATTTTTCTCTAAATCTTGGTTTGCTTGGTATCGTATATTGTGTAACTCCTGGATTTCTCGGTGTTTATATTTCTGTAATTCTTTCATCTGTTGACTCAGGAAAAAAAAGTTATTCATAATGGCTGGAAGAAATCGTCTTCCTGCACACGTTCTCAAGGGTGGACCCCGAGGCATGCCTCCTATGCGCGAAGGTCCATATGCTAGAGGCCCTGGACCTCTTCCGCCTCACCCTGGGCTTGAGGATATGCATGAAGGCCCATTTGGCAGGGGACCAGGACCTCTGCCTCCTCACCCAGCTTTGATAGAGGAAAAACTTGCAGCTCAGCATCAAGAGATTCAGGGACTGCTAGTGGAGAATCAGCGTCTTGCTGCTACTCACGTGGCTTTGAGGCAGGAACTAGCCGCTACACAGCAGGAGCTACAACATCTGAATCATGTATCTCAAAACATGCAGGCTGACAAAGAGCATCATCTCAGGGAGTTGTATGACAAATCCATGAAGCTGGAAGCTGATCTGCGTGCCACAGAGCCAATGAAAGCTGAGATTATGCAGTTACGTGCAGATAATCAGAAGCTGGGTGGTGCGAGACAAGATTTGACAGGCCAGGTGCAGGCGCTTACCCAAGATTTGGCAAGAGCAAGGGCAGATATGCAGCAGGTGCCTGCTTTGAGAACTGAGATTGAAAGTTTACATCAGGAATTGCAACGGGCCAGGTAGCATGATTTTTTTGTACCTAATAGAGCATTAATTATAGAATTTGCACAAACTCTTTATAAGCAAGTTCTAATTTCTATGGGAGGAAAAACCTGAAGAAGAAAGCATCTTTTACATTAATTTTGAAGGCCATCAAATATGATTATGCAGTTACTGAATGTATTGTTTGTTATTGTTGATATTTATATTTACAGATCTGCTATTGACTATGAGAAGAAGGCACACACTGAGCAGTTGGAGCAGAGTCAGGCCATGGAGAAAAATTTGATTTCAATGGCTCGTGAAGTTGAGAAACTTCGAGCAGAACTTGCAAATTCTGACAAGAGAGTTCGCGGATCTGCAAATCCAAGTATAATAAGATATATGCTGATTTTATCTTTATCTTCATTTTTTATGTTCCTACACATTACATACTAGTATTTCAGCAGATCCCCAAATAATATTGAGTTATTTATAATAATAATGTCAAAAAGAACATTGTATAATTTGTTTGTTTCGTAACTTTTTCCATATCCATGTCTACAAGTTTGATGTATGATCATTGATTTATTCTATTTCCTGATCTTTGAGTCGGTGATAATTTTTGGTGTTTATATAGGTGGAGCATATGGTGGTAGTTATGGCAATTCAGAAATGGGGTATTCAGGTGGTGCATATGGTGATGGTTATGGCATGCACTCGGTATTTCTTTTAAATTTTTTTTGACTTATAAGCTAGATATATTTATTTTGTTTGTGTAAACATCATTTGCATTTTAGCATATAAATTAGAGTGTGTTGTATCTTCTCAGGTTCAAGGGGCTGCAGATAGTGGAGCTCCATATGGGGCTGCAGGTGCAGGTGCTCCCTGGGGAGGATATGAAATGCAACGTGGCCATGTACGTAGATGAAAGACTGTCCAAGTATGGGCTTAAAATGCATTGCTATATGCAGCATTCCTATTTTAATGAGTATTTTATGGTCAAAGCTATGAAGAAATGAAGCACTTGAGCAGTTCATTTAACGATGATGATTTCAAAGAGAATTTTCCTTGATTACTTTAGAGGTTTTGGTCCAGTGTCGAATATTTGAAACAGTGATAAATAGCAATGCATGCTTACAACATGCAAGGCTAACTTCTCTCTAACTTCTATATTAATTTTTGAGGGTAGCTTGATAGGTTTAGATATATTAGATTTTGCTTCTTAACGTGTTTCTCAATATAGTGTATTGGCTAAAGACTGGTGAAAAACTATTTGTGTATTCTCGTTAGTTTGGTTTAATTGTTAGATAACTTTTATATTTTGTTTTAAATATTCAACTAACTTTTAAACAAGGTTATTTTACATGCACTTAGGTTTTGTAATGTAAGGTGAAGTGACATATATGAATTAATGATATTATATTTCCACAATCCATAGAGATCATTGTAATTCTTTTCTGGGTAGATTGCAAACCTTAATTACAACAACTCTAAATAGTGTTTCTCAATATAGTGTATTGACTAAAGACTGGTGAAAAGCTATTTGTGTATTCTCGTTAGTTTGGTTTAATTGTTAGATAACTTTTATATTTTGTTTTAAATATTCAAGTAACTTTTAAACAAGGTTATTTTACATGCACTTAGGTTTTGTAATGTAAGGTGAAGTGACATATATGAATTAATGATATTATATTTCCACAATCCATAGAGATCATTGTAATTCTTTTCTGGGTAGATTGCAAACCTTAATTACAACAACTCTAATGCAATCCACCCAGAAAAGAATCACAACAATGACATATATGAAATTATTGTGATATAACCTCAGTATTTTGGAGTACAGTTTCCAATGAGAATGGTCTTCTTTTTATGCATTGTGAATACAAAAACATTTTGATAGAGTTTATATGAAAACACAGATTGGTAGTTCGAAGAGATTTTGTCATTGAGGCAATATTGTATGAATTGTTTATTGTAGGTAGTCTTAGAGGTACAATAAACTTATGGTTGCAGTATTGGGGTTGGAGGTAAAATAACTTTAAAACAAGGTTATTTTACATGCACTTAGGTTTTGTAATGTAAGGTGAAGTGACATATATGAATTAATGATATTATATTTCCACAATCCATAGAGATCATTGTAATTCTTTTCTGGGTAGATTGCAAACCTTAATTACAACAACTCTAATGCAATCCACCCAGAAAAGAATCACAACAATGACATATATGAAATTATTGTGATATGACCTCTCAGTATTTTGGAGTACAGTTTCCAATGAGAATGGTCTTTCTTTTTATGCATTGTGAATACAAAAACATTTTGATAGAGTTTATATGAAAAAAATAGATTGGTAGTTCGAAGAGATTTTGTCATTGAGGCAATATTGTATGAATTGTTTATTGTAGGTAGTCTTAGAGGTACAATAAACTTATGGTTGCAGTATTGGGGTTGTGATAAGCAGTTCTCGGAATCTAAACAAGAAATGTTCTGCATAGTTTTAACTTTAGATTTTGTCATGGAATCTAAATGAGAATAACTCTTGTAAATTTGTGATTCTATATTTTCTTGTATTCCTATCATGTAATGCAGAAAGCTATGCAAGCCTCTTGTAAGGTTCCCATATTTAGTCTGATAATGAGCAGTTGTTTAAGACAAGGCAGCACGAAATTCGTACAGAATATCTCTGAGTTTCACTTTAAGTGCACCTATTGCCAAACAACATATTGGATTTATTCCTAGCTAATAATTAGCCAACATTTAACTTTCACATTTATACTTTTACTTGCCAGATTCTTGCAACAGCTAAAGCTTTACCATTATACTTGGATGTGTAAAGATTGAACATAAGATCATGATTAAAATGGAAGAACAAGACTTGGCTTTGTATGGCTGTGCAGGATCATTGCCTGCTTTATGGGGGGGCATGTAGAGGGATCCTTTTGACTTGGTAATTCTTACTTGCTTGCGAACACATGTTCAACCACTAACTGTGCTTCAAACACAAAGTTGTGTGGGTGCTAATCCCTTTGGATGGTTAGTAAAAAGTTCTCCATGTAAGGGCTATTTCTGGCCACCCTCACACGCTCTTAACAAGCACTAGAAACCCTGCCGAAATGTTGAAACTAGATAAGCAATAATGTGAATAATTCATCAAAAAAAATGCTATATTTAAACACCTCCACAGGAGAAAATAACTTGCAAATAACATCATTCCCATGCACAGGGTTAGCCATTAAATAGCTTAGTTTCAACTGGAAACTATATTACTTTTACATCTTCAGCTCTATCAAACGCAGGTCAAGTTGCAGCTTGGTATTTTAGAATAATAAGAGGTTGACTAGTTTTGCTTGAGCACTAATTTCTGGTGAGGTTATTAACAAAAGCCTCCTTTTAAGGGGATCCCAATTTTTCAATATCATTGAGGGGTCTGTAAGAATTGGGGAGGCATGTGGGCTTGCCAATTGTTTCATAGCTTTTTCATCTGTTCCCATTTCCTTTGCTAGTAATCATCTCTTCTCTTTGTTGTCTTCAGAGCATTTTTTTAGTTAAATGAATTTTCATTGAAATTACACCCTTCAGAGATTTCACCATAACAATATCAGAATGATCAATACATTATTTTCTGCCCTAGAGACCACCCTTCTCTGTGTTTCTGTGTTCGTTAATATGTATCATCAAAGGTAGGATGGCTCTAACTGAACAAATACCTCGAGTCAGTCAGATTTTGGGGTATATTTGTGTATGTTACTCTTTGTTGTGCCCTTCTAGAGCAATGAATTGTCATGTATAAATTTAATAGTGGAGTTGGGTTTGAGTTGTTCTCAGCAACTCCTCATTTGGACAAATTTTAATCCAAGTTCATAACCTTCACAAATTGAAATGATTAATACTTTTTTGTTTGCTCAAGAGATTCCCATTCTCTTCTCTTTGTTGTCTTCTAGAGCATTTTTTTAGTTAAATGAATTTTCATTGAAATTACACCCTTCAGAGATTTCACCATAACAATATCAGAATGATCAATACATTATTTTCTGCCCTAGAGACCACCCTTCTCTGTTTTTCTGTGTTCGTTAATATGTATCATCAAAGGTAGGATGGCTCTAACTGAACAAATACCTTGAGTCAGTCAGATTTTGGGGTATATTTGTGTATGTTACTCTTTGTTGTGCCCTTCTAGAGCAATGAATTGTCCTGTATAAATTTAATAGTGGAGTTGGGTTTGAGTTGTTCTCAGCAACTCCTCATTTGGACAAATTTTAATCCAAGTTCATAACCTTCACAAATTGAAATGATAAATACTTTTTTGTTTGCTCAAGAGATTCCCATTCTCTGTGTTTCTGTCTTTCTTCAGTACATATTCTTCAAAGTAAACTGGCTTTCAACAAACAGGAAATGGCCTTTGTCAATCAGGTTTAGGGATGCTGGTCCCTTCATTTCTTTTTGACCACTTTCTGTTTTTGATAATTGTTCCTGGGATAGACTCTTGCTTCTCCTCAACAGGTTTGATGACTATAGGAAGTCCTGCAACTCATTTGTTTAGCTGTCAACTTGATTGACATGTTATTTTGTTTCCAGGGTCTCCAATTATTATACAACAGCATTGGTAACCCATTTGTCTTCAATGCTAATGTCAGAGGCACCTTTGAGTTTTTAAGATGTAGCATAATTATGGATTTAAGCCAACTTGCTTTTGCTAATTCTCATTGCCCTCTTAGCTTTGCACTTCTTGCTCATTTCCTGTTTGGTAGGTCTTACCCCCCTTCCAGATTGGGTCTGTCAAAACTAGATTTGCATATAGGAAAAAACAGCATATTTTTGCAGCAATTTAAGAATCAAGAAGCAGAACTCCACACTGCTAGCTACCAGAGTTGAGAAATCTCTAGGATTTTCTAGTACAAATCATTTGGGAGATGACAAAAGCTGTCTCAATCTGGGAATTTGTAGATATAGAGGATGAAAAGAAGCATGTCAAAAGTAAGTTTTAACAGTGCTGACATCATTGCCTCAGTTATTACTACCCTCTCAAAAGTCTCTCAAAGGAATTTAAGAATATCAATATAGTTAGTATTCATATCAGATTGTGCTACTATGGAGCAGCTTCAGTGCTAGTTCCGAAATCATTCCCACAACACAAACTGCCTAAATATCTTGTATCTTGATTCAGCTAAGAAGATTTTTTATGAGTGTATACTTTGTCAGATGAGAAGATTGGTCTACACGGTGACTGTAGAAATACCTACCTGCTACAATTTTACAGGAGTCGTCAGGTAGATAAGTAATGATGGGAATGTGATGATATATTACAGTTGATTAGGTTGTGACTCGGAAGATTTTTAGTTTACATTTGTCCACTTTCTTCTAGCATTCTATTAGAGTCCTCTAAAGAGTAGGGTTGTTGGGTAGTTTTCTCTATACATAATTGATTAATCACCTGTTATTAGCGTATCCTGTTTTTCTGCATTATTGCATATTTCACGAAACGGAAATAGAAATGGATCCCTATATAGTCCATGGTATTGGGCGATATGTTTTTTGGTCTACAGACTGCTAATATTGATATGGGACCTACCATAGTGACACTTTAATAAATCCATGTTCTCGTAGAACTGTGGTTGGTGATAATGCTGTTTTATATCTTGTATTCGCCAGCAAAGTATGTCTTTATGATCCTGAACAATTGGCTCAAATGGTTCATTCATGCTGTGAAATAGTTTATCTGTTAGCATCTTTTTTAAGTTATTATCTACTTCAATATCAAGCTTCCACGAAGATGGCAGTAAATTGTTTCAGTTGTTACTGGTTTGGCAGTAATAATTTATAAAAGCTGAATGACACTGCAGGCTATTACATATTCCTCTACAAGCCTATTTAGTTACACGGAAGAAATCCAAATTTGGCATATTTATTTGTCATTAATGTATATGGAGAGCTGTTTGGCTGAAGTATCTTGCAGATTACTTTCTACTTCTTACCACGTTGAAATCATACAATGTGATGTTATGCATGATATTTTATCTGGAAGTAATTGAAGGCTGGAGATTGTCATGTAGTGAAATATTTTACAAGATTAAAATCCTTTTTGTGGGGTTGAAACAAAATGCTTTATCTTTGTGCTTTTCATTTCGTAATTTAAGTAGACTAAATTGGTTTCCATTTATTAGATGTTAGAATCACTAATTACTAGATAATTCTACAAATTTGAAAGATAATTTGCTAGCATTTTACCTGGCTATGTTTGTTTTAGATACTAATACATGCTATTGGTGCAAAATGAGAGGAGTTCATATTTTGGTACAATGGTTATCTTCTTCTCGAAGAACACTGCGGATGAATAAAGACAATAAATGGTGTAATTGCATGATTGGGTGTATTAAGTATATTAGTGATTTATAAGGTTTGTATACCTTCTAAAAAAGCTGAGCTATGCACAAAGGAATCCTACGGTAGCAAATTGACACTGGGATGGAAATATGCTGTGCATTTTATCCGTTTATCATTCTAGGAACTTGTATATCTTGTAAAAGAACGAAGGTTGTGAGGATTTCAGATGATCATGGAAGAGTCAGTGTGGTGGATGTTCTTGCAATTAAGCTGCTCGGTTTTAAAGACAAGAGATGGTTGAAAGTAGACATTGGTTATTACTCGAACAAGGGTTTCAGGAGGTGGAACAAATATCACACAGCAGACAACTACACAAATCAAGTCAGAGTGGGGTGGGGTTTTTATTATTTGTTTGTCTATATCAGTGTACTGGCTATTTTTTTTTTGTCTCGTGACTGCTGTTATTCAGTAATTGCTTTTTCTTGCGTTCATGCATGCATAACTTAGTTCTATAGAGAAGCCATATTTCACTTGAGCTGCTTGTGGAAGCATATTATATATTATCCATATGTTTCAGCATTAGACAGGATGTGTTCATCTGAGACATCCAATATTTATATCAAAACAATATATTTTTGGTTGCATTCTTAATATTTATTTTCAAGAGAATCTTGCATCTGTTGTGCAACCAATTTTTAAAATGCAATATATTTAATTAGTGGCAACAATGACTAGGTGAATTGAAAGGTTGGGGAGAAACAGAATCATTCAGGTCATATTTTATTTATGTGGAAGAAGAGATTAGGATGGCTGCCTGATTTAAGTAAATCTGTCAGTCTGATATGTGTAACAGGTTTAAGTCAATTTATTCCAGTGCGCTTAAACTTAATTCTAGGGTTGGTGCAGTTAGAAAGGCAATGACAATAGTGGATGAAGATTAGGGACTCATCTTTTATGCTTGGAGCATAATGCCTTAAAAATTATTGAAAAGAAAAGCTTTGATAACAATTAACTAATATCAGACTACAAACTTCTTTGACTCGAGTAAGAAGTACTGTCTGAAGATGTAGACTGCAGGATGCAATTATATGCATTGATTAATGCACTTTTTTTTAGATGCTAGCCATCGTAGATGCTGCTTTTTATTATTTTCTATGTAGTCAAACCATGCTTCAGATCTTCTAGACAATAGAGGGCACGCTAGTTCGGCTTATTATTGGGTTAGCATTCTCTGAGGACAAGTGAAAAAGGCAACATTTTCAAATGTGTTCCACTTTTAAATGAGTTATTAAGTTTCAGAACTTGTGACAACTAAATGAAGACAAGTGACGGAGAATGGTGCTGCTAGTCTGATGGATCACAGAGCAACTTCGAGGAGTTTCAGAATTGGCCAAGTAAGTGCCTATGATAACCTTTTAATTCAAAACAAGTTCATTGAATATAAAGTTTGGTATCTTTGAATTTGTGTTAAGAACTTTTTAATGCAGAAATAGCACAATCTATTATAGAAATTATACTATCTATAATAGAAATAGGACTTTACACATAGCACTTAATTAATTTTTGCACATTTTCTTGTATACAATGAAAGTTTTATGAGTTGCCCCAATTTGGTGAGGTTGAATGTTCTTTGTGGTTCAGTTAGCTGGTAATATCTGTTAATAACCTGATCAACATAGTTGTATATAGGATTTTACCCTTAACATGTTTGTGTTCCAAACTTGTTATGTTTCCATGATGTTTTATTTGTTTCTTACTTATTGTCTTTGGCTCTTCTATTGGTTACTTATCTTGTCTCAGGTTGTCCTTTATTCTTCTTAGAAGAGGCAAGTTAAATATTATTCTGTTTCTAAATCATTATCTTGAACCATTTATTTTGCAATCCTAGCTGCAAAATAAATTCATTCTTGACCTTCCCCAGTAGTAAGGGCCTCCTCTAGTTATGTTATAACAATATTGAGATTGCAACAGATTTATCCATATTACAGTTTTAAGAAAAATATTGTAAGTTTTCCATTCAGATTTATTAAGCCAAGTTCCATTGGAATCGTATTTGCTCTATTATTTGGCTGGGCAAGTTTATGATAGGTCTTCAAGATGGAATACTTCATTAGGTTCTTAACTGTGCAAGGCTGGGAAGTATTAAGATTAATTTCAGTTTAACTTATAATGCCATACTGGGTTGGAGATTGACTTCAGAAATGTCAGTGTATTGAAGATGGACTGTTTTAACCATGCCATGATACTCTGATTTGAACAGTCTTTGCTGATATTGGAAATTGTATGACAACCTGATGAATAATATACCTGTATAAATCAGAGGACTGCTACTTTTGGAAGTGACTTGGGTATAGAAAAGCATTCATATTGAGAGGCTGTGACTTATTTAAATTTGTTTGATTGTGAAGTTTGATCAACTATCACTTGTGAGATGATTTGTGCAGTTTTGAATTCCTTGTAAAGCCTTGTGAAGCTTATTGTTAGGAATGAAAGAAGAAAAAAATTGCTTAAATGCCTGTGAATGTTCAAGGGAGTATGTGGGACTAAATAGAAAAAAGAAGAAGTCTTCAATTGCTAATAGGTATTGCAGAAAGGACACGATAGCCAAATGTGATGTCTCTAGTACAAGAGTACAAAGTAGTGAACTCAAATGTATGTGGAGTTTTGAACTTAAATTGGTAAACCTATATATAGTAGTATATATATGGGTATTATGAAAAGAAACAATCTATCAAGAACCCAATTGAGGAGGCTGTCTTGGAAAAAAGAATTAGGGACTGTTTTAAAAGAAGGGGATGGATGATGAGCAAGGCATTAGATTATATCATATGAAGAGGGTCAATTAACATGTTGATTATCTCAAGTGGCCAACATGTGGTGGGATAGATTTTATTAGATATTTGTGTGTGGTAAGTGGGCACTGTAACCTTTCAAAGATGATAATATGGCATATGTTGAGAGACATGTGGTTTTGCACATCTAGTAGTTGAAACACTTTTTGGGGTGCAAGAGATAGAATGCTGTTTTAAATTGTTGTAAAAAATATGGCCTATAAAGGGGCTAGCTTTAATCATAATTGGTGGAAAAGAGGGCCAACATGCTTTTCAATTATATTGTATAGAGGCTTAGATATAGGTGGAAATGATGACTCCTTATAGAATTGAAAAATACTACAAAGAAACTACATTACAACCAGTATTTTTGTAATGTTTAAGGATTTGCTTCTATCAAGTGTAGAGGGTGAAGTGTCATGCATGTATGTTTGTATGTTTTGAATTGTAATTTGGGTGGTAGTCGACCCTTAATGTTGGGTGGGAGAAAAGAATGTTGAAAAATGACAACATGCCTTGGCAACAATTGGCCTTGAATATTGGTAGGGAGAAAAGAATATTGACAACAATAATGTGCCTTAGTAGATGTTGCAAGGGCAGCTATCTCGGTAGATCTTGTAATGGTAGATGTGTCATGTATTTGTTACCACATTTTTCTAAATGAAGTACTATTATGGGTATTTGAAACGTGTTGAAGTATGTCAGATGAAGAGAGTAATCAATCTAGTGGTTGGAAATTTCTTTTAGCACTCAATTGTTTTAAAGTCATTGTATAATGATCTGCCATTGATCATTTACGCTTTAAAATGATTTGATCGTTTTTTTTGCCACTTTGGTGATCTATTTTAAAGTATAGCTTTTGTGAACATATCTTGATGCATTGAAGTAGGATCGTCAGGTTAGGTGATTAATAATGTTTCAAATTGTTGGGACTTGGCTAGTGTTGAAGGTCATGGCTGGCTAGTGCTGAACGTCCTCTTTGTGCTATGTTGAGATTTAGACAAAAAGGGAGATCAAGGCGATTTGAGTAAAGTTTTGCTAAGTATTATCTTTGAAAACATTATCAAACTCCCAATCAATGTGAAGAAGATGAAAAAACTTTATTAATCTCCCATGATGACAAGGAGCAATTGTTATTAATTGGTATTCTTTGCATTTGATTGATGGTATATACTTTCTCTAGAACTTAGATGTTTTGGGGTATTTGTACATACCTCCCTTGGTGTTGGTAATATATAGGGCATTATAAAATGATATGCTTCTTTGTCTTTACCTTGTGGCAATTGATTGAGTTCAACTTGCATCTATTGAGAGCATACCTTGAGTTGCCAAAAGGATCTTTTGGTGAAGTAGTACATGATGTTGAAGATAACACATGCAAATTGTGTTATTAATCCACAAGAATCACACAACCCTAATGGTTGTTTTGGCATATTGTTGACTTGCATGTCAATGAAGAAATCTAAGCGGCTTGAGTACGTTTTCAATACATGCTATCTTTGAGATCTCTTTCAGTCCACCAATTTATTGGGAGGTTTGATGAGGTAACTAATATTAATTGTACATGCCCCTCTTGATAGTTGATATAGCTTGAATGAAGAAAGCATCAAATCTAATGGTTTATAATTTTTCTAGAATAGTTGTCTTAAACTAATTTTATAATAAATGTTACCTCCCTTAGGTATTGTAATAGATAGAACACTTGAAATTTGCTCCTCCATCTTTGTCATCAGCTAATATATTTCAACTTGTTATTTGCTCCTCTATCTTTGTCATCAACTGATATATTTCAACTTGTTAATGTTGATATCATGCCTTTTGATGGCCAAGAAGGATTCTCATTTGATATCATACTCTTTGATGGCCAAGAGGGATATCATACTCGTTACTAGCTGATCTGTTTCAACTTGTTATTGTTGATATCATAATTCATACCCTTCAGTGGCCAAGAGGGATTATCATGATGGTGAAGATGGTTTGGACATGCAAATGAGGCTTTTCTCAATTTAAATGGAATTTGTAGCCTTAAATGTAGTCTTGTTATGTTGTTGAAATCATCGTTATTGAGGAGCTCTAAGTGCTTTGAATGTATTGTTGGCAAGTATCATTTGTGAATCTTCCAATTTGTTGGAAAACTTGCTTTGACATAAAAAAATTCAAAATGCTAACTCAATAAAATCTTTAAAAATTGTGAAGTTTGGATTTGATTTAGGCAAATCTTTTTGGTCTAAACTACTAGAGCTAGCCAAATTTGGTTGATAAAATCTGACTTTGGTAGCTAGGCAACAAAATATGTAAAGGAAGAGAGGTCGGATATAATGATGCCACCGATTGTATCTATCTACGCAGAGTATTGTGTTTGGTGATTCCTTTGAAGGAATATTTTCTTCAAGGGCAATCCTTGAAATGCATTGGAAATCAATAACACTCAATTCTGGAGGGTAAGGCCTAATCCCTTTTAAAGTTGTGACTGAGAAGGATCTCTTTAGTGTAGGGTTAATCATGTAAGATGAAGCAGGTTTGTTTGTAGACAAGATTGTGTTATTTTAAAATATCGAGACATTCAACAAGGCATTGTCCTTGTAAGGGAGTTTTATAATCCACATGTGCTTTGTTCATGTTCTAAAAGTCAGGTCAGTTTGGTATCTAAAATTGAGTTCTATCAAAGAGTTGGCTCGCTTTTTGTTCAAGTTGTATAAGTCTACTCAAAATTTTAATTAAAACTCCAAAAGTCAAAGTTTGTTTGTTATCTAAAAGCGTGCTTTCAAAGCCCATGCATATTTTGGTATTTTAGGAAATGTGTCTCAACTCTCAACCTTGCAACTTTCAAATGCAATTTCTAGGCCATAGATGTCGTTTTTGGCCCTGCAAATTATTGAAACATGCATTGACCAACTAAAGTAGGTAATGATGACGTAGAGCTTGTAGAGATCTTCAATTTAAAAAGTGATCTCAGTCGTGTTCTTGGGTCTAAAGCTATTGCCCTTGGAAATTAGTTTGCCATTGCAAGAATGTATGAACTTAAATGATGCACAAGAGAGCTGTAAGTAGCAGGTATAGATGGACCATGAACATTTATCAACCTATGATATGTCATTATAACTACTATACAATGACCTTGAAGGGGTTGAATTTGACAAAATGGCCTTTGGAAGTTAGTTTCCAATTGCAATAACTACTATACAATGACCTTGAAGGGGTTGAATTAGACAAAATGGCCTTTGGAAGTTAGTTTCCAATTGCAATAACTGCTATACAATGACCTTGAAGGGGTTGAATTAGACAAAATGGCCTTTGGAAGTTAGTTTCCATTTGCAAGAATGTTTGGAAGTTAGTTTCCAATTGCAATAACTGCTATACAATGACCTTGAAGGGGTTGAATTAGACAAAATGGCCTTTGGAAGTTAGTTTCCAATTGCAAGAATGTAAGAACATAAATGATGCACAAGAGAGCTGTCAAGAGGAGTTATAGATGGTTCAAGGGCATTCATCAACCTATGGCATGCCATCATAATTGTTATACAGTATTGTGTCCTTTGAGGAGCTGGATAATTCAATTGGAGCGACTAAGTTGATAGGATGATAATGACATGTTACAACAGATTCCTATAGGACTTCTCTTGGGATTTGGGGTTTGGTATTTGACTACAGGATTTGGGTGCTACTTTTAGGTGGTATTAGCTCTTGGTTTTGTAATTCTCCTTTAGTGGTGTCATTTTCTCTATTTTGTATGTTTTGTTATGTTGCTAGTATAACTCTAGATTGAAGTGTTGATGACGTCTCTCGTTAGGGCATCTTTCTTGGATTATTGTATTGTAATTGATATTGTTCCTGATTAGCACATATCGCTCTGCAGTTTGGAGGAGAGTTTTTTTTCTTCCAAAAGGTTTCCCCAAGATATATCGTTTTGCTATGGCAAGTGACTTTATTGTGTTGTTTCTTCCCTAAAATTATATTTAGAGTATATTTTTTGTTCATCTCTCCTCTTTGATTAGTGTAGGAAGCATTTCTGCACATAAGCTTCCTTTCAGTGGTCACCATGGAACTGTTGCCTCTTAGCCCCGATTATGTTATTGATTACCAGTATTGGAGGTGTATTTTACTCCCCGTGAATTAAATTCCTCTATCTATATATTTCGTTTAGTTCTGAAGGCTTCCAAGTTGAACTTTGATTTGATAGTAATGTAATTTTGCTCTAAACTTTTCAGAATTATATTACAAACTCATTTCAAGCATTGGTTACATTATAGAGGGAATTATACAAATATCAGAAATGCTGCAAAAATGTTTTAAATTCTTGGTAATATGAAACCTTAATTTAAGATTTAGGCCAGAATCTCATTACTAATAATTTATCATGAGTCAATCTTCTGTTATCTTTGTGTAGACTTGTTGCCCAACCGTCCTTGGATACTACTAATCTTCTGTTATCTTTGTGTAGACTTGTTGCCCAACCGTCCTTGGATACTACTAATCTTCTGTAGTCTTTTTTTACATGTGTTTTGTCCACCTGTCCTTGGATACTACTGCTTATGCATCACATTATCATGTTTCGTGCATGATGGTGGTAGTTTTAGGTTTCTCATTGAGGAGAGTCAGCCAATTGAAAATTGGCTTATTGTAGTATTAGATTTGTAACAGCTGTTGTAATAGGGTTTTTAGCAATGTTAATTGTTTATCTTTCTGGGATCTGTTTTTGATGGTAGGTCTCTTTCTGGATTTTGTTTAGTATTAGTTTCTGTAGAGGACTTGTAGGAAATATGGATCTGATTGAACATCTAATTGATATGGGGCTTTATCTGAAAGGTTGTTTAGAGTTTGCATTTGCCTTGTTTAATGCTATTCTTAATTGATGGTCTTATCATCTATCAGGTAGTGCTTACTTAAATATCTGGTTAAGCGGGATAGTTGACTATGTTGAAGCTATGTGGTGCCACTACATTGGTAATCTTCTTACTCAAGACTATTTACTGTTTGCATTGCCTCTTTTTATGATGTTACTAATTTATACTCTTGCTATACATCACCAGGTCATGGTTACTCCAGTTTCTGGTTCCAAGGGGATATTTGACTATGTTGGAACTATGTGGAGCCATTGGGTGGTAAACTTCTTACTTATTTGTGTGTTTAAATTGTTAGTTGATTTGAAAGCAGGGTAGCATAATTGTTAGATTTTTCAAATTTCCACAGGTGGCCTAGGCCTAGGTTGTTGTAAATCATTGTATTCTGGTAAATTGAGTTTGTAACACAATAGAAAATAATTTCAAATGGCATGGATGAATTTTTATTCAAATAGTGGAAAATTAGGTTTTATTAAAATAAAAGATTTCTCAAAGCCTTGTACTAATAGCTAGTTAAAGACAAAGCTAAATTTTCTCAGCTACTGCAAAATACCATTTTCTATTTAAAAGATGAAATAGTTTCTGCCTGTTGAACTTTTATATTTGAAAAAACTTCAAGACAATTCATTTATACTGATTGTATTGAATGCTGATGTTTAGCTGAAAGTTTTCCAGGGTCTAAGCCAATATGTAAGCTACAATCCCACATCAAAACATTTGGTTGCTATCATGTCTTATTTTTACTGGAGAAATTTTTCTTCAAAAATAAGGAGAGGTCATCCAGTTGAACATTCTAATAGGACACTCTAATTTTAAATTCAATCTGTTCTGTATCTGGTCAATCATTTATGATGTTTCAGTTGTCTTAAGGTGGGAAAGATTACACTGAAATATCCCCTAGCATAAATGGGATAAATTCTAAATTGAGAACTGGAAAGTTCCTTTTCAGGAACACATTGAGTGCTAATTGTGCCAACATCCCCTTTATCAGTTATATGTTACATGTCCTATTTGAAATAGGAAACTCTGTCTGATCAAAGCAATTCTAAAGTTGTAACTTTAGTAAATCTAAATGAAAAAGTCCAATATGATAAATTTTGGCACCTTGATGATATGCTGCTAATATGCAAGGATAGCATCTATAAGATTGTAAGTTTTTTATTGCACTTGAAAGTCCAAGTAAATAATAAAACAAATTTTGCCTGTGTAGAGTAGCTCTCTAACATGAATGCAACCATTTGAAGAAAATAATGCCCATAATGCCCATTTTGCATTATAATGCTGTATCTCATTATTCATTAAGTAAGAGGGCTTGAAGGTTCTTGTCAGCAACCAATCTCTCAATACATATGTTTAGGCCAAGCATAAGCTTTGCATTTGTTTTGGTTGTGAAAGATGGGGAGAAAAAAAGCTTGGGGTTCAGATGGCAGCAGCATGAAAATTATTAGTTGAGATGTTAGTTCCACCTTGAATCAATAATGCACCATATGGGTTCATATTTGGTCTTTTTTGACCCATGCAAATGTTGAATTGTCTCTTTGGCCTTATTATGGTTTCATGCAAATACCCAATGGGGTTTTGATCCCTATCCACTAATCATAGAGCCCCAACCAATGTCTTTGACATTTAAATGTCAAAATTTTACAAAATCAGCAAATTATAATATTAGAAAATAAAAAAGCTAAATAGAAATTGGATTTGAAAGACTTACATTGATGATCTCCATGGTTTCATGCAAATACCCAATGGGGTTTTAATCCCTATCCACTAATCATAGAGCCCCAACCAATGTTTTTGACATTTAAATATCAAAATTTTACAAAATTAGCAAATTATAATATTAGAAAATAAAAAAATAGAAGTTAGAGTTTAAAGACTCACATTGATTATCTCCACGGCGTTGGTAAATTTATCATATCAAATTGATTTCAAAACCCTCTTTGCTTTAACCTTCTTACAATAAGAAGTCCCTAACTAACTTTTATTCACAAACATGCAATTTAAGTTTGGGCATTGCAATTTCTTCAAGATTAGGAAATTAGTGGCAAAGTGTGACAATTGATTGCATGAGATTGTTGTCATCAGTTTGCTTTCTACAAAGATTCAAGACTTATGGTGGTTGTGGGTGTATTTTATGATATTCTTTCCATCTCAAACCACAAATTTCATTTAACTTTGTTTTTTTATGTCCTCAAGGAAGTCATGGCAGTGGGCAACAATCAACACAAGGACATTGTAAACAATGTTGGGTGCCTTGCCTCTAGAAGTCTAATGGTCGCCAGATATGGAATTGAAAAACTAGTTGCCTCCATGAAGTCGCGAAAAGGTTGATGAGTGTTAAATTCTTGCCATTTGTCCACTTATCATATAAGAACAATGCACCTCCCATTTGCCATTTTTTCTTTTTTCTTCTAATAGGTTAGGTGCGTGTTTTGGACCTCATCTTGCAACAATGGCCCACTACAAGAAAATTTGATTTCAAAGGAACAAAAATATCATTGAAAAGGACTCAAAATCAAAAACCAAAGCAACAATTGGTTATGCTAAAAAAGTTCAAGCCATAGTGAAATTTAATGAAAATGAAGTATGTTGATATCCTCGTCGTTTAGATTTGCCCAAGTTTATTGATTTTGATGTGTGCTTAGGTAATTTCAAAAGTATAATGATGCTGTATTGATTTGAGTATAAGATCCTTTGAAATGTAATCTCAAAGGAACCAAAATATCAATGAAAATGATTCAAAATCATAGAACAAAGCAACAAACAAACTAGGCTAAGGAGGAGGTCAAACCATGGTGAAATCTGATGGAAATGAAGTATGGTGATCTCCATGTTTTGTAGATTTGCCCGTGTTATTCGATTGTGATATGTGCACAAAGAATTTTAACAACATAAAGACACTATAGATTTGGATGCAAGATCCTTTGACAATGTGTAGTGTCCCCTTGCAAGGTATATGGGATTTTTGCCCAAAAATGACATTTTCAATAATATAATTTATTTACAAGTGTATTCTTTCACTCAATTACATAATAGCACATGAACATAGGAAAATAATCAATTAACATCAAACAAATGATCATAATGATTCTTATGCATTTGGATCCTCACTATAGCTTTTTAACCAACCATATTAGGGATTTGACGAGAAAGCGTGATGGGGTGCCAGAGACTGTTCTCCACAACTAAGCCCGGGGGCGTGGAACATTTATCCAAGACAATTCAAACCCTTGACCACAAGCAAACCAACTTGGGTGGTCCACTTCCACAACTAAGCCCAGGGGCATGGAACATTTATCCAAGACAATTCAAACCCTTGACCACAAGCAAACCAACTTGGGTGGTCCACTTCCACAACTAAGCCCAGGGGCATGGAACATTTATCCAAGACAATTCGTACCCTTGACCACAAGCAAATCAACTTGGGTGGTCCACTTAATTGAGGGAACCGGTGCCACTGCATCTCCATATCACACTTCCTTACTAATCCCATATATGACTGGTTGTAGGAAAATTAATTGATTAATTACTGATTCTAAGAATCTTGATGGTTTGGCAAGTTAATAAATCTATTCTTTACCGATATCACAAACTAATATATATTGGATTTAAACATGTGGAATAGCAATTCCTTCAACAATATAATTGTCTTCTGTATCTTACTGCCTTATAATTGAGGTTATTGTTGCTTTATAATTCCAATTTCTTGCTCTTATCTATTTCTTTGATTGTTTGATTCATTAGTTTATTGATGGTTTTTGATTAATTTAACGAATCTCTTTGATTTTAAGATTTGAGGTATTGGTGAGTTATGGTTAATCGATTGTTGATTAGATGATTGACGAGTGATGATATAATGAATGCTGGTTTGATATATTGTTGAATGATGATTGAATGAATGCTGATTTGATAGAGTGTTTTGCTAATTGATCTTTTGCTTGATTTGAAAAGTGGTGATTGCTTTTGTGTATTCATGAGCAACGATTGATAAGTGATCCTTGAATGTTTGGAAAGATCTCTTTTATACTTCATTGGTGAAAGTGTCACTACCTTTCATGAGGACTTGAGTCACCACACTCTATTGCTGCCCATGGGTAGTAATTAATTATTTTTCTAAGTAGATCTGCCTGGATGTTTGATATATTGTTGAATGATGATTGAATGAATGCTGATTTGATAGAGTGTTTTCCTAATTGATCTTTTGCTTGATTTAAAAAGTGGTGATTGCTTTTGTGTATTCATGAGCCGATTGATAAGTGATCCTTGAATGTTTGGAATGATCTCTTTTATACTTCATTGGTGAAAGTGTCACTACCTTTCATTAGGACTTGAGTCAACACACTCTATTGCTGCCCATGGATAATAATTAATTATTTTCCTAAGTAGATCTGCTTAGATGTTTGTCAAATGAAACCTTCTCTCATTTATATCCTCCATACTTACTTCCTTTCTCCTTTCAAATGAACTCTAGTCCCTTTTATATCTCATGGTTGAGAGAGTCGCAACTCTTCATTTCATGCCTTTTGACCCATCGTTAAACTTAAGTTATATATATATATATTTTTAGAGTTTAATTTTTATTATTATTATTAAATCCTATTTCATAAGGATGACATTTCTCAGTGGCTAGGCGTTGGCTACTATGAATGGGGGGAGATGGAATGGGTCCTCTTAAGCCAGGAGATGTTGCTAAGTGGCAACATGGGAGAGCTCAATAGGATACTTCTACCCTTTGATACTTGAAGTTATATTTGAGTTGACCTTCAGTTATATTCATTGTGCAGTGTTAATAACCTTCCTTTTACTAGACCAAGTGTCCCCTATTTCCAGCAAGGATCCCTAGGTTTGACACTAGTTCTATTTTTGAAAGGGATTTTCTGTTTAGAAAAATGAAATGTAAGTTAGCAAAAAGGAGACTAGGAAAAAAATCAGTAATACTGTTTAGCAGCCTCGACTGAATATTTGAATAAAATTCCTGCATTTAAGACACAGATCAATAGAACTGTGGAAATTGTGTGAATTTTAAATTTTTTGTTCATATTGCAATTGCAAACAACATACAGGCTTGAATTTTCACTGTTCTAATTGTGAAAGTTTTAGCTTGCAGCTTGTTTGATTCAAGTTATGTTAATATTGCAAGTTTAAATAGCCTTCAGGTTTGAATTTTCACAGTTTTAATTGTGAAATTGTATCCTGCAGGTTGTTATATTGAAATTTTGTTCATCAAAGGATATAAAATGAAGTACAGATTGCAGGTTGTTTAAACACAATATTATTATGAATAAAATTACAAAATTTCTTATAATTTCCAAAAGTATACAGGTTGTTTTAACTGGCAATATGTGTATCCTGAACAAAATACAAGAATTCATGGATACTTGCAGTTTGTTTAAAATTTCTGATATCAAGCCTGCAGGGACTTCCCCTCATCTCAATTGATTTGCAAGGAAAGGCAAAAATATAAAAAATGAAAACCTGTCTACTTGTGTCATGAATTGCCTGCCTAACAAATCACCGCCTATTGTCATCAGTCACGTGCCCAAAATGCAGAAATCAATTTTTTTTTTTTAACAATAGGTGAAAAAAATTATCAATTCGGATGAGTTTTTAATAAGAAATTGCAAGTTGTAGTGGTTTACTGGCAGATATTCACCAAAAACACCCATGAATTTTTCAAAAAAACATAACCAAGTTTTAGGCAGTTCACTAGGGTTTTTGGCTCATGACAACTTGTGAGTTTTCAACTATGGGGGTAATCATTGTTTTCAGGTGGGTTTTCCATAAGAAATTGCAGGTTACAGTGATTTATCGACAGATATTTACCAAAAATAGCCATGAGTTTTTCAAAAAAGTATAATCAAGTTTTTAGCATTGTTACACCACCTTGGGCACATGTGGACAAGTTTCCGGGGCAGGGGGCCAAAGGGGCCTCAATTTTGGGACGGGGGGGGGGGGGGGGGGGGGTATATACTATAAGTTATAATTATATACTATATATATGGTACATAAAATGCTAGTTATGAAAAGATGTATAAGACAAAAAGATGTAAAATAGTAATTAGAATTACTAAATAGTAAAATACTTGAACATTACATTGAACATTAAACATTAAACAATAAAATTTTAAATAGTTGAATTAGCAAATGGAAGAGTTCTATATATGAATATCATATGATAATAGATTTCAAAATTATCTGATGATAAAGATGTTTACATTGAGTAGCATGATATCAAAATAAGTACAAAATCAAAATGTCAAAATGTAGTGAAAGAGGCCTCTAATCATCCTCCTCTGGAGGTTAGGAAACTCGTCATCACTGGAACTACTAGACTCTCCAAGGTCAAGAGTAGCGAAGGGAACACCAACCAGCCTTGCATCTGAAGCATCCTCATCCTCATCCTCATCAACCTGTGATGGCTCCTCTAGCTCTACATCCCATCATGCTGTTGGGTTCTCCTTGTACGCACATGTCCCACGATTAGTGATACACAAGGCACTATGGACAACCACTAGCTTGTTTGCTCTCTGAGAGGTAAGCCTGTTCCTCTTAAGAGAGTGGATGAAGCTATAGGCTAGTTTCTCTCAGAAGTTGAAGAACTAGAAACTTAAGACAACAAATGAATGACTAGTGTGGTAGTCGTTGATTTTTGATCCATGACAATTCCATCACAAAATCGGATCCTCCTGTGCCATAGTTTTTAAGTCTGCCTTTGCCATAACCTTATAACCCCTAAGAGTAGCAAATTTGGTCCACTCAGTGCAAACCTTCCCAATAGTCTCAGAGTCATATATCATATTAATGCACTCGAAGAACCCTTCCTTCACCTGAAAAAAAAAATAAATTAAGAATTTAAATTATTGCCAAATAGAAGATGCTGGTTATGAAATTATTCGCACAACTACCCTCTTTTGGCCAAGCATAGAATCAATGCACTCATACACCTCTCCAAGGCTAGGTGCATCCCCATCCCCATATCTGATGACCTAGAAAATTGGACTAATGATGACTATGCATTTTACATTGCTCCAAAATACATCACTCTTCACTATCTCCTTCACCCTCCTCCCTTGCTTTGTCTAGGACCTCCCTTGCTCTGTCTTGGACCCATCCCACCAATTTCACTCATTTGTCATAATCACGAGTTGCAGTGGATCTTGCAACTCGAGCATTCTCTCCAAAAGAATGAAATAGGATGCAAATCTGGTCTCAACTTGTTTTAAGAACTCCTTATTCGAGAAGCTCTTGAAGAGTGCATGTGAAGTGTGGTGGTTTCAGATATACAAATGCACATCTCTAGCATTGTTGACCACTCCCTTAATCCACCTAATCTTCCCCATGTCCTTGAGTACATTGTTCATGGCATGCACACAACATGGAGTCCACCAAATATGTGTCTATGCTGCCTCAATAAGCCTTCCTGTAGCTCTTCCCACAAGTGTTGCATTTGTCACTACTTGGACCACATTTTGTGGCCCAATCTCCATAATAGCTGTCTGAAGGATGTCAAACTGAAAATCAGCATCCTTTCGATGCCCTAAACAATCAACCGCCTTGAGAAAGAATGAGCCCGCTGAGCATGTAATTATGATATTGAAGAGTGGATGGTGCCTAATGTCCGTCCACCCATTCATAATAATGTCGCATCTAGACTCCTCCCAACATGCCCTCGTGGTCTCCATTAATGAACTAATCTTGGCATACTCTTTATCCAAGATCGTGGTCCTCAATTTGTGGTCCCCTTGTTGCACAAATGATGGTCCTCCCCCCTTCGCCACCAACTGCATCATCTCCTTATAATAAGGAGATTGAGCTGCATGAAATGGGATGCCATTGGAAAAAAAATAATTGACCAATGGCATCCTCTATTTGCTCTCTCAACCGCACATTAAACTAATTTGCTATGGGGTTACTTTCACTTTGCACCTTGCATTTCCCCTTCCCCGGTTGTCCTTCAACCATAGCACTATAAGTGGATGAAGGTCCTGAGGCAGCCCTTGACAATGTAGTTGGTCTCTGATGTGATCTAGGACTAGAAATATATGGCTGCCTTCGTATTTGCTGCTCATGCATCTGCTGAAGACTCTGAATTTGTTGCCTACTAGACAATGTAGTAGGCATTGCAATTCCCAAGTCATCTGCTGAAGACTCTGAATTTGTTGTCTACCAGACAATGTAGTAGGCATTGCAATTCCCAAGTCATTTGGAACACCCCAAAGCTTGTTGAACTCAATTCTGTATTACAGATTTTGGCCTCCTTCAAAACCACACATGCACCCACCCCTTTTCCTTGCCAAAAGAAAAAGTGTGCATTAACTCTAGTTATGCTCTCGAACCATTCTGTACACCAAATGTTGGATTTCCATTTCCTTGTGCCACTACTTGATGGCGTCGAGGCTGTTATTCTTGTTGCAAACTTTTTGAGGGGAGATTTGGGATCATAAAGACCCCTAGCCCACTTTGCAGAAGTGTGGAGGGACTATCAATAATAGGCTAAGTTACCGGTTCGGGTACGAGAATTTGGTTTGTGGATTCGTGAATTTTTTTTTCCGTTATGATTCATAAGGGTTTGTGTGTGTGTGTATATATGCATTATATATACATAAAATTAAGAGATATACATAATTGTAAAATTAAATTATTTCATAGTATGAATATATATGATGCTTGATAATTTATATGCGGCCTTTTCAGGGTTAGAATTAAAAAACAATAAAAAAATGTGTTTTTAATGTTTTTTTGGGCCACAGGCCTGATCACAAACCTTGCCCGGATCCAACACTAACCTGTCTATGAATCCGAATTTGGCTCGGACCCGGTTCGAGGTGCCAGGGTCCGAATCTGGTAACTAGGGTAATAGGTGGTGCACTACCTATGGAACTAGTAGTAGTTTGCCCTTGTGGATTTGTCTCATGCTCACCCCCCTTATTGGTGTCATCATCATCCTCAGGTTCATAATCTGATTGGCTGCCACTATGAGAATGAGTTTCCAATTTCATGTGATCATTACTCATATCATGACTGTGGGAGCTCATTTTCACACTGCATTTTACAAAATGAAAAGGAAAAATTAAAATCAATAAATAGATCGTTTCAGCCTATGCCCTACTTCAAAATTAAAAATGAAAACTCTATATTTTAAGTTTTAATAAATTGATTTTTAAATTGTAAAACAAAGTCTAGTTATCTAAATTAATTTAGAAAATGATTCATGAAACAACAAGAATTTAGAAATGAAATAACTATAAAAAATAAAACAACAAGAAATGCAAAACTAAAAACTAAGAATTTTAAAACAATGAACTTTGATTTGAAAATCAGAAAATAAATAAAAAAATCAGTTAGATTCCCTTCCTTTTGCTTGA
This sequence comes from Chamaecyparis obtusa, assembly GCA_027943335.1. Lineage (NCBI taxonomy): Eukaryota > Viridiplantae > Streptophyta > Pinopsida > Cupressales > Cupressaceae > Chamaecyparis > Chamaecyparis obtusa. Next base: position 1,001,751 of record BSBK01003840.1, read on the forward strand.
AAAATCTCTTTAACAAGGTGAAGAATCTTCTTGCTTTTTGCTCCTTGTCACTCCTTGACTTGAATCACTCTTTTCACTCCTACAATCACCCTTTTCTCAACTCTTCACTCTTGTTGTTGTTGTTGTTGCAAACATATAGAAATGAAAATGTGAAAAGAAATGAAGCTTAGAGGCCTTTTGAAAGAATATAAGACTATAGATGGGGCCCACATACCCCTAGGGTTCAAATAGAACAAATAAATGCAAAAAAAAGTGTTTTTTTAAAAATTTGCTTTTTAAACTTGCCCTGATGAGGGGCATTCCCAGAACGCTCTTGGAATGTGGGGACATCCCCGAGTTCCCGACGGCGGGCTCATTTCGCAGTGGCGCTGCTGGGGACTCGGGAACTCCGTCCCCATGTTTCATTGTGTCCCCGTTCCGGGAACGCTGGGGAATTTGGTGGGGGGCAACTCCGTAAGGTTTTTGGCTCATGACTACTTGCAAGTTTTTAACTATGCATTGCTTATGGCTTTAATTACCATGCCCATACAGTTCCCTTGAGTGGAAGAGCTTTGTTGTTGATTCTTGAAGTGATGTTTAGTCATGTTGTTTTCTGTCACATGTTTAGTATTTATAAAAAAAATGACTATATAGATACAAAGATAAGAGTACATAGTGAATAATATACATCAGAAATTACAAAGAATGGAAAGTGTTCGTCATTCAAGTGATGTTTAGTCATGTTGTTTTCTGTCACACGTTTAGTATTTATAAAAAAAATGACTATATAGATACAAAGATAAGAGTACGTAGTGAATAATATACATCAGAAATTACAAAGAATGGAAAGTGTTTGTCATTCAATTTCCAAGATGTTGTATGTGAGCATAAGAGTTGCTTGATTGAAATCCTTTGTTGTTCCTTTTGTATTCCAGAGAATTAAGATTTCTATGAATGTAATGCCAGCTGATTGGACAAATTTTTAGAGCTTTATTGTCTGAGCAAGCTATTTGACTTTCTTTTAACCCAAGACACATTGGATTGTCAGCTTGGAGTGTCTGTAAACATCAAGATTCTTGAGATTTTCTTCCACAGCAATTGAGGCCAAATTTGCAGACCTTATACTCAGTCCTATTATTAGAAGCCTGCCTTAAGCTTACTCTGAAGTCCAAGATCTTGAGAGGAGAATTAAGGCATAACATACTGCCAGCAGCAGTACCCAGAATAGACTTAGAAGCCTCATCAAAGAATTGAGCTGGATAGCTGAAGTAGAGATTTGATATGTGGTAGTTAGCTGGATGAGTGCTAAAAAGTCTGAAGGTTCCTTTTTCTCAGGAAAGTTAAACACCATTTTTTAGTGTTATTTATCATGTTGTGCTGAATTTTAAGAGTTAGTCTTCTGTGAAGTTGCCATGTCTTGAAAAGTCATTCGTTCTAGTCAAGCCAAATAAACCACATACAAAAATGGGTAACAAGGACCATAAATGCTTAACAATATGTTTGCCTTTTAGTGAATCACTGTAGCAGCGTTTCTAATGCTGAGTGCACATTTCCAGCATCATGCACCTCATAAGCTAAATCTCTAGTGCTGATGTTGGAATCCTCGTTTGCTAATGAGAAGTGTCAAAGTATGCTTTGGAACCAAGGCTAGCACTAGACAAAAATATGAAGCAAGGAAATTTTATTGCAAACAACGCTATTTGAAGAATTCCATCAATTTTGAATGTTGTCTTGTAGGTTGTAGTCACTGATTGTGGAGTTCAATCTAGTTCAAGCATAAAATATTGATGAAAATTCTGTAACATACAATTGAGAGCTTATTGTTTTCAATGTGTTGACGTGCTTTTACAGCAAAAGACCAAAAAGATAGAACTAAAAATTGACAACTTGAAGAAAATTTGAAAATCAATACGGTGGTTAGATCCTCTATTGCTACACCTCATATTCATTGACATTAAAATTGAGTCTGAATTTGAGTCTCATTCTTAGCATAACTTAAATGACAAAATTAATACCTCTTGATGTATGTCATCCTCTACTTGGTCATGTGTGCGATGTGGCTTGTCCACAACCACTCGATAGGGAATGGTTTGAAGAGATCTTTGGTAAACTACCCCTTCCACAATGCTTTGTCATACTGATATCAAATTTCAATTAGTTATCCCCAGAATTACTGATTCATCTTGAGCGAATTTGCTCGAATCTGTGAAGAATTCAGCAGAAACATTGTGTTCTCTATGTTGAACTTGTGAAGGATTTGGTAGGAAAACTGCATGCCCTATGTATATCAGACTAAAAAGCACAGATGTGGTAAAAATCAGACCAGCTATAACATTGCAAGCAGACTAAACAAACATCAATGCTGTACACTTAGCTATTCAATGAGATTTCCTTGACTAGGACAGGCACACAAGGCTTGTTGGATTAGGGCATGCAATTTATTTTTTATACACAGTTATCTTAAAACTTATTATTAAAGATTTATTTATACGCAATTTGTTATTATAGGTTGTGTTAATAATCATCAATGCTGGACACTTAGCTATTCAATGAGATTTCCTTGACTAGGACAGGCACACAAGGCTTGTTGGATTAGGGCATGCAATTTATTTTTTATGCACAGTTATCTTAAAACTTATTATTAAAGATTTATTTATATGCAATTTGTTTTTAATAAGTTGTGCTAATAATCATCGTTAATAATAAAAATTTGTTATGATAATAAAAGTTACTATTAATAATAATGAATTGTTTAAATAAAGTATTAATATTATTATTAATTAAAAAACTGATTGTTAGGTAAATTAATTTTTAATATTAATTCTACTATTTTTTTTGATCGGTGATAAATTTATATTATCAATTAAAGAAAGTCGGGTCTTAACCTAGTAATTACAATAGAGAACTACCTCTCCTACAGAAACAATACAACCATAAAGTCCAAGTGTTAAGATTTGTTGATTGCTCCACCTTTTGAGTGTGATCCTAAAATCATATCAATGCCTCCCTCCTCCTTAACCTTCTTGTCTCTTTTCCCTTTAACTACTTGCCATCCTTATTCCAACCTTTCGGCCTCCTGCCACATCAGGGGCTCATCCATAAAGGACCTTGTCTCCCTTTCATGTTCTCCAAGAACGCACCTCTGGAAAAAGTTCTGCACTTCCAAGGGTGACACTACCAATAACAAACTCCTTTCCATTAGCATCCGGATTTGAACCCCTACTTCCTCTGCCAGAACAATAGACTCAACTTTGTTTGCCTTCAAAGCTTTCGATTGTCTTTCATTGTGCCTACCACAAGATTTATCCCCAATCGTTACCTTGTGTGTGCCCTCACATTTTCTTGAGAAATTTGAAGCTAAATCTTGTTTGGATGCCAATTCAACATCTTTTCAAACCAACTCTGATACTATATCTTTCTTTTTCTCTACTGAGTTGAAATTATACGATTTATCTTTCTACTAGGTCGCCTGTTTAAACACTCTCTTCTTTGGGCAGCTTGGAGCCACATGCTTTGTTTGAAAGCATTATCTGCATTTGAACGAAATTCCTTCATAATCCACTTGCTGAATCCACTCCCCATTAGCCAGTTGCAATGATAACTCTGTTGGGAGGGCTTTTGTAATATCCACCTCAACCAGAATACGTGCATAAGTAGAGTCATTTTTTTTGAGATCCTTCATCCACACTTATAAACGTGCCCACAATGTTCCCAATAGCTTCTAGATAGGACTCAAACTAGAATTGAAATGGTAAGCTTGGATGCTCTTCCCATAGAGGGATCTTGTTGAATGATTCAGTGACAAGATTGAAAGGTAGGTACCATGGCTTCAACAACAACATATATTTATTCTCCTGGATCAAAGGGTAGGCAGAGAACATTTTTTTCCTATTCAACTCATTGTCAAAGGTCACTACAAAAAACCCTGAGGGCCTAGATAAATCTGAACATTTCCATCCAAAATGGGTTCCCACTTCTTAGAAATCCAACTGTGCATCTCTCCTTGGGTGGGCCAAAAACCCCAAAATTTTCCAATCAAACTTGTCTCCATGAAGTATTTTGCACTTTCTACTACCTTTGCTTGCATCTCTTTATCTAGGCTAACAGATAATTTGTCTGCAAGTGGTTCAAAATATTTTGTACTTATATCATTCCCTTTCTTTCCCATTACCACTTTAGCATACAAACCTTGTTCTAAGCCCGTTCTACCCTTCTCCTTGACAATCTGAAAATTCGTATTAGATTTACCCTTGACTCATACTTGGTCTCGAAAGAAGCCCCTATATTGCCGCTGGAGTGCTCTTGAAACCCAACTTACAAACAAGGACAGCTAAACAGTCACCCTATTCAAAACCCTTGAAATCATTTTGCTGCATTCTTTCAACCAACTTGCCCTCTTCGATTCTAGCAGTGGAGGTCGTTCTCACACCAATGTGAACGATGCCCAAAATCAATGCATGCTAAATGACCATCCTTGTCATCAGCCAGCATAGCATCCAAAAGAGAACAGACCTAGGAAACACATGGAACCAAGGGAGAATCATCATCACCTTAGGCCTAATAGGCCTTGAGTGGAAAGCTAAAGCCCTGTGTTTGGCCCTCCAATCGTAAATACCATGTGCATTGAACCCTGCGCTCCCAATACTCCCTCCACCCAATAAGACCTTTGCCCTGTGTGAGGCATCACAACGCCTCAGGGTGCCATGGATTGCAGTGGTATGGCCGAGAAGCCCTGGAATCCTTGATAGTTAGAACTCCTTTCACCTGCAGTAGAGATGCCCTAGGCGCGATAACGATCAGGAGAGCCATTTTAATTCTCATTCCATGAGTTGTTTCTACTATTGTGTTATTATTTTAATTTTTTATCTTATTACTAATTATACTAAAGATGTAGGGTTCAACCCTTGCTAACCCCGGACTGGTCCTAGTCCGGTATGCTTGCAGGTCTTGATAACCGAAGTTGTTTATATGATTACTATGTGACATTCTAATCATAATTAATGCTTCTAGGCTGCATAACCATATATATATATAAATTTATACAATGTTCTTGTACAAATGAACCCAGAATCCCATTTCAAATTTTTGACGTATTGGCAAACTAGGTTTTCAAACCTGAATCTGAACTGGCAACTGAGATTATAATAAACATTATTAAATATTGTATAAAGATTTTAAATATTATTATATATTAAGTATGTTAGGAAATGTATATTACGTCTTATATTTTTGATTTGAGGCTGTGAACATGTATATATTTTATATTTTTGTATGGACGAATCCAAAATGAACCTTACTGCCAATAGTTTTGACCAAACCTTCAAAGTGAACCCTCAAACCCAAACCTGAGCCCAAACCAGGACCAGAAAATTAGCTTTTGGCAACCAGATAAAAGAAGTTGTTTTGATCCAGTTATTCTTTGCTGCATGTACAATGTATTACAGCTTCAATACTTCCAAAGCTGTAATGAGGTTAATTTTTTATTTCTGAGTATATTTTTTTTGTAATGTCCTTTAACTAAAATCATGCAATATTTTGTTCAGCTTTAAGATTTATTGCATATATATTTTTTAAATTTGAAAACCAAACCTAATTTGAACAACAAATAAAACTGAAGCAATTGTCTGGAAACATTATTGCAAATCCTCATTTGTTGGTAGAACTCTTCCTATGATCAATCTTATCAAATTTCAACTGGTGATATAAATCCTAGGTTACTCCAAGCACTTAGATCTGAATAAAATGATTATAATGCATGAAAGAGTATTTTATTCCGATTTTAGTGATAAAAAAACATTCACAAGATGCAAAGGCAAAATTTAATGTTGGATATATTATAAAGTTTGAAACCTTCCAATACCTGGTATGAATTTTTGTAGTTCATGCCGGAGAATTTAGAAGACTGGCAGCTGGTAAAATGGAGTAAAGAGTTGCTGCACACCAGCATAGCTGGTACAGCTCCTTCAAGTCTGATTGAAACCTCCTTGATAACAAATGGCTGCTAATGTTTAATGGCTGTATGGCTGATGCAATTCAACTTAGAACTGTTGGTATTCCACTGATCTGGAATCAATGCTAGCCAAACAGTCACCAAACAGTGACCAATGTGCTTGCAAGCCCTTGAAAATAATTTTTGAATTTTTATGCAGTTGGGCTACCTTCTAAAATAGCACCAAAACCTTCCCAATGATGTTAACCATAAAGAAGGTGACAACGAGATTCTTTTTCCTTCCCAAAACAGTAGCATTTCTATAGTGTTACTGTAGCAGATTGAAAAATGTCGGTCTTAAAATCTTCAACAAGTCTGCACAATCCTTGGATGGAATCACCTAATGTGGTAAACAAGGTTATACGTCAATTATGAATTTTAAGAAAGCTTTCATTCTCTTTTGAACACCCCAAGGGTTTTTTGTCCTTTGATGCCGTAGATTGAATAATTGCTCAAATCTGAAAGTAGTAAGTAAATGGTATCTTGAATCTGTGTTATAGCGTTTGTTGAATTTCATGCATGAAATTTGAAAGTTGGTGAATTCCAATAATCACAGTATAATAATTTTAGTTTAATATATGTCAAATATTTATATTAATTTTAAATTTAATAAAATGTTATTTATTTTAATAAGTAATAAATTATATCATTTTATTTCAAATCTGTTTTTTAGTTTTATTTTTTGTTTGGTAAATGGCAGTCTATTAAGCTGCCAAACATCTTAGTTCAAATCCGTGAGTACAAAAGGCCTGCATAGCCAATGTCCTGCAAGCACAGTGGGCCGCAGGGGGTTTGAACCTTGGTGGCAGCCTCAGTGCTTCAACTACTGCTCTAAATGGGTCAACCCTGAAGTCTATTTTATTTTTTATTAGTATTTTTTTAAGGCTGCAGAAAATGGGTACAGAACCTTTGTAAACTGCAGCACACCTAGTGAACATTTTAACATGATTGCTGATGTTGGCGTGACGCATCCTAGTACCATGTGGTGACTAGACCGTGTGACCTTGTGCTTTATCACAAGAAGCTTTCGCCAACCGAGCCTGGCCACCAGTGCATTTTATATTATTATTTTAAATATATTTATGAATTTAAATTAATTTGACAATTTAATGAATTTATTCTTGGATGTCCAGTTCACCTCCTTAGGCCTTCAGACCAGCCATGGTACGAACTGGTACATGGTTCTGTTCTTATCTGCCCGTGGGTCCAGACAGGGTCCGGCCCACAAGGGGTGGTTCAAACCAGACCACACCCAATCAGACCTGGGCGAATTTTTGATAACCACCAACGAATTTGGTCCCGTCGGTGGTCAAAGTCAGCGGCCAAGTGGTTTTTTATTTTTGCAAATTTAGTATATTTTTGACATCCACAACCCTAAAACTTGGATGCTTCCACTTCTCAGCTTGCAGTTGTTGAATTTGAAGAATTTGACACCAATAATGTTATTGGTGCAGCTGATCCCATTGTTGGCCTTAGCACTGTTTGTGAATCAACTAATACCAATGAAGAAGAAGAAGAATGATGATAAAGAGGAATATCAATAAGTTATTAATCTGTTAGTTGAACTTGATGTTATGATTTATCATTTGACATTTTAATAGTTTGAATCTTTGATGTTAAGTATTATGATGCTATGATATTGATTCATGATTATATGATTACAAGTTTATGGTGTTTTTGTTGTTTTAATGATACTATATTGATTCATGATTATATGATTACAAGTTTATGGTGTTTTGGTTGTTTTAATGATACTATGTGACATTCCAATCTTAACTCATACTTCTAGGCTGCATGCATTTATATATATATATATATAAAATCTTTACATGTTTTTGTACTAACGAACTCAAACCCCTTTTCAAAATTTTGTTGTATTGGCGAACTGGTTTTTTGAACCCAAAATTGAACCCAAACCCGAATCGGCAACTTAGAATTTATTATATATTTAAAAATTCCAAGTTTATATAGGTGAATATAGTGTAGTTTTTTTGAATTTTTTTTACCTTTGCTCATCCTCATTCCAGTTATTTTTGTTTCAGAGTTCAAATTTGACTTCAAACCATGTAACTTAGGCTTTGAATGATCCTCAAATGAAGATAAGTGCCTCCTTGATATACATTTTCAAATTGGGCCTTTCACTCCTAAGTATCTCTCTTATTCAAAATACTTTTAATTTATCTACTTATTTTTTTTATAAGCATTAAAAAATACTTTTTTTATTTAGTGTTTAAAAACACTATATTATTAAGTTGCCCTTAAAAGTAAAGATTGTTGAACCTAATTTAAATGATTTAATTATTTATCTTAATTCACTAAAGGGGACATTAAGTTTTTAAATGCGACTCTGGTATGCAGGAATAGCTGGTTATGCCTTGGTGGATTGATGGATGCCGTTGATCTCTTTGGCCATGATGGGGATGACCAATTATTTTGAGTGACATCCCTCAACATTTGAGCAATGTTTCTGAAATGCAGAAATTTGTTTGGATGAACTGTGTAGATTTCTTATCTGCCTTTGCATCCTCTTGGAATTTCATGGGTATTGAGATAACTAAAAGTCTCCACGGGATGTGGATTTGTGCATCCTTGTAAAAAATGGCTGTGAAAGCTAAAGGACAACACCACTGGGAAAGGAAAGAGACTGGCAACAATTTTAACAGAAATGAAGGGCAAAAACAATGATTTTGTTCAACTTTAGTTCACATTAGCATTCTTAATCTGCTGTGAACGGGATACAATGTGTTTCATTGCTCATGACATTTGAAGTACTTGGTTCAATGTGCTCATTTTTCCCTATTTGGTCACTCCTTTCTAATGTTTGAGTTTGATCGGCACAAATAGTTGCGTTATGGTTATTTTGCCTTCAGAGATACACATTTTTTTTTGTGTGGGTGTTTAACAAAATGCAATCTTATGCAAAACATTTTATCTGTATACTCCCTTAAACTTAAGGTTGTATGGGTTCTCAAAGTGAGTAGGTTTTGTAGCATTAGAGTGCTTTTATTGAAGTGCATTAGATGGAGGGACTTCACTGAAGTGTACAAATGCTAGATGTTTAATGATTTTTGATCCCAAGTGGTTCGAGGGAAAAACACTAGCCTAGTGAAAGAAAATATTGTAGAATATGTAAAGGAAAACCAAAGACAAAATTAATTTTAAAACACATTTATAGTATGAGGGTTTAATAGGATTATAGTGGGGGCGGGGATTGCCCCTACCTCGTACCACTTTATAGTTAGGTTGCGAAAAGCATGGACCTAGGAGGTAGAATATGGTTTTGGTCAATTGAAGGCAAACCATCAAAAATCCTTGTGTCCTGGAGCTTGATAGATTGGTCTTTGCCTTCTATTAGTATTAGCATGACGAACCATGTCAACAAACCTTAGTTATCGGCTTCGATGTGGGTATGAGAACTCGGTATGTGGATTCGTTGAATTTTTTTTGGGGGGTCTGGATGTGTTTGGGTGTGTGTGTATATATAATAACATACAAATATATATATATATATATATATATATATATATATATATATTAAATATACAAAATTGTGAAACTAATTTGTAGAATAATACTTCATCATTGATCAATGCCAAATGCCAATGATAAATATTAAATGCCGATTGATAGTTCAGAAATATTCAAATAAGCCATATCATATATGTCTATGTTCACGATTCCAATGAAAATCATTACAACTACAAAATGTAGTTCATGATTCATCAGCCATCAAAAGGATTATTAAAAAAATCATCATCAATTGGATTTTCAGTTGTTGCAAGTTCACCACCACCATCATCATCACCACCACCTTCATCATCATCATCATCATCATCATCATCATCATCCATAGTGACTCTAGCAAGATCCTCAACGGTTACATCCAAGTTGGTACACTAAACTGCTACATCTCAAAGCTTTGCTGCCCCTTGCTTGTATTAGGGATCCTTACGTGACAGAAGATGCAAATTGGAATGAATATACACCAAGGCTTTAGCTCTTTTTGCAGCCAATTGGTTAGGCTTCATTGAGTGGATAAATGAGTATGTACTCCAATTGAGTTTAGTGACATAAGAACTTGCAGATTGGAGAGAGAAGCAACAAAAAGTTTTTGCAAAATACATTAAAGAATGCCAACCCGACAAAAATAGATCCTTTATTGAGTGCTCGAAACAAATACAATTCTCTCAAATGCTAAGACTTCAAACCTTTAATGAGAGTTATACTAAATCCATCTTAACAATGATATTGACTCAAAATTCCTTCCGGTTTATAATTCTCAATGTCTTCAAATGAAGTGATAAACACCACACAAAGGTCACGATGAAATACATATGAATGTTGTTGATATTATGGCCTTTACGGCAAAGATCAACGCATTGGACAAAGAGGCAATAATAATAATTAATATATTGGATAGATTATTGATATATTTAATTATGATAAAATTGGTTGGATAATAATAATAAATATAAAAGGTTATATTTATTATTAAGGATTGATTTTATACTAATTAAATATGGAGCAAATAATATAAAAGAATATATTATTATTATGGGAGGCCAAGAGTTTATCTTAATAAGCTCATATATTAGAGTGACCTGGAGAAGGTAAGAAGCAACCAAAAACATAACGTTGCCTTCTTCCTTCAGCAAGATCATTGGATGAGCAAAAGTACTTGAGCAGATTTACATTGCATATTGAGCGATTTATATCAGACTTCTTTAGGCGAACTTGAGAAGTAAATTAGAGGATCAAATTGGAGCCTTAAGTAGCAGATTCAAGAGCGAATAAGAAGCATAAAAGGAGGCAGATCAAGCAGAAATTACATCTGCTATTGTAGTGAATTAAGCAGCCCTAGAAGGGCGAATTGTACAGATCGTAGCAGACATATAAGGGCAGATCAAGCAGCCATAGAAGGAAAATTGTGTAGCCCTAGAAGAGCGAATTAGGGCAGACAACAAGGGCGAACTAGGGCAGAATTAGAGCAGCCCTAGAAGAACGAATTTGATAGCTCACTAAAGACCTTCAAGAACAGATTCATATCAGTCCTCGAAGGCAACATTGAAGGACAAATTTGAAGAATACAAAGTCCAGATTTGAAGCCAACCAAAGGATAAATTCAGACCTTCAAATCTGGGTATTATCTTTCCTTAATTGTGAATATTTATTATATCCTGTGTCTTAGCACTTGAAAGACCTCTATAGATTGTATTTCCCTTGCTATAATCTGAAAACATTAACAAATGTCACCTATAGAATATACTCACAACAAACTGTATAAACAAACAATGAATGATAACAAGAATACTCAGAGACTCAATGGTAATCTTTAGAAATATCCAATTGCATACACGCTACATAATCATGATGACCACCAAACATTGCTCCCCACAATGCTACAGACACCAATCTGCTCATCATCGTCGCACAATAAGACTCTTTAAGTTTTGTTTGATGATGGCTCTTCATGAGACAGTCGAGACCTTTCAATGATGCAACTATTCATCCGCAATGGCAGGACTAAAAGACATCCTTTGTTATCCTCATATCCGTTATGAAGGAGGCATTCCTTGAACAAGGTGTTGTTGATAACTTGTTGTATTTGCTCTCAATTAAGTAGTTGCTTCCAAGTAGCCCTACCTTGTTAGTTGGCTCTCTTAGGAAGAATTACTTCCTTGGACATTGCTAATAATTCTTTTTAATGAAGTCTGCCCTAGTTTACTTAATTCATTTCATCACTTCTGCTATTCTACAAGGTCAGCCTTAGAAACATCTGAATTCTATCTGTCATAAATGACAGGGGCATGACATGCAGTGGGAGTGTAGGAGCTTGTTCAGCAGATAGTGCAGCGATACACTGTTAAAGTGTTTGGCATGAGCTGATGTGGCGATCCCAAATGATACTTAAGAGGTTTCTATATAAAAAATTGAACTCTTCATCTGCTGAATCAGATTAACTAGACAAAGGGTTAGCTGTAGGCAAATAGCTAATATGATGATGATGAACATTATGAATTTCACTGTTTGAAATATCTGAGATGTCAGACAAATACAACTTTGCTTTTGTAGATGTGCAGATAATTGTATCGTCTATATGTCCATCGTCAGGGTCCCCAGGCGTAAAGACATTCTGAATACTTAAGCCTCAATTGCTTAGTCAAATTATTTTATTTCTGTCCTCAAGTTCCTCTTTTCGGACAAACATTTGCAAAGTGTTTTCCTTGGCAGCTATATAACATTGAACCTTGGCCTGGTATTTGCGCTTTGATGAAGAGTGCTTCAGGCAATATCTTTTTGGAGCTTTATACTTAGTCCATATAGAATATTTAGATAATACTTCTTGCTGTATTTCTTATTCTTACGTCGCTTCCTGCAAATTGAACATGTACAACATTTCTTTTCTTTGTTGCATCCAAAAGAAATGATCTTTGGCCTATAAATGATTTTGGTTATCAAATCTCTGCCATTTTTTAGAGACCAGGCTTTGCACTGGCTTACTTGCAAATCATCTTCTTGGTGCTTACAGTATTTTACCCTTATACAAAGCTTAGGAAAATGAGATTTGCTGCGGATAGTTCTTTGTTTCCAATCTGCTGACTTGAATAACAAGCCAAGAAAACTGTTCAGAAATTATACCACTTACGATTCAATGCATAAGCAACCATGTGCAAGGGAGTGTTGACCCTCTCCCATTTGTGCTGAATGTAGAAAGCTAATTTGAGGTCTTCTTGCACAACACCTAGGATTCAATGCATAGGCAACCATGTGCGAGAGAATGTTGACCTTCTCCCATTTGCATTGAATGCTCATTGTAGAAAGCTAATGTGGGGTCTTCTCACACAACAACCTTCGTTTGGCCAAGCATAGGATCAATGCACTCATACAACTCTCCAAGTTTAGGTGTAGCCCCATCCCCACATCTTATTTTTTGGAAAATTGGAGCAATGATGGAGACCATGACTTGTAATGGCTTTCTCAACCCAATCACTCTCCAATAGAATTAAATAGGATGCGTTAAAAAATTCCGTAGAGAAGCTCCTGAAGAGTGCATGTGAAGTGTGTTGGTTGTAGATAAACATCTGTACATCTCTAGCATCAGTAACCATTGCTCTGTTTATCTGCACATATCTAGCATCACTAACCATTGCTTTGATCCACTCATTCTTGCCCATGTTCTTAGGTGCATTGTTCATGGTATGCGCACAATATGGAGTCCACCACATATGTCTGTAAGCAGCCCCAATAAGTTTCCCTATAGCTTTGCAAGCATGTGTTGCATCTGTAACTATTTGGACCACATTTTGTGGCCCAACCTCCTTAGTAACCTCCTTGAGGACTTGAAACTGAAAATCTGCAGCGTTGTGATGCCTTGTACAATCAACTACCTTAAGAAAGTATGGTCTCTCTTGTTCAATGTTACAATGATATTGATGAGTGGACGATGAATACTGTCCGTCCACCCGACCATGACTATACTGCATGCATCCAGTCTCCAACCTATGGCAAAGAATTTGCCAAGGTCATCATCTATCCCATCCTTCAGCTGTCCATTGAACAAATTGGCTATGGGGTTACTTTGCTTCTTTCGATTCCCTTTACACTCTCCTCCATGGGTAACGGCACTAGAAAAAGAACTTGGCATCACTCTTGTCTGCAAATCATGACTAGAACTATGTGGGTGGCTGTGTTGAAAATGGATAAGCTGCCTTGATAAGTGTCCTTGTAGCTTTGCACATGTTGCATCTGTTACTATTTGGAACCCATTTTGTGGTCCAACCTTCTCAATAGCCTCCTTGAGGACTTGGAACTGGAAATCAGCATCTTTGGCACGCCTTATACAATCTATTACCTTGAGAAAGTATGGTCCCTTCATACAGTATCGTTGATATTGATGAGTGGACGATGACTATTACCTGTCCAACCAATCAGGACTGTACTAACATCCAGTCTCCACCCAATGTTCTTTCATTTTCTCGATCAACACTTTGATCTTAATTTAGTTCTTATCTAAGATTGTGATCCTCAATTTGGTCTCACCTGGTGGCACATATGATGGTCTGTCCCTTTCTACCATTGACTTTATTTTTCTATAATAAGGAGATCAAGCCTACATGGAAATGGGATGCCATTGGCATTATCTTTCTCATCCTTCAACTGCACATTGAACAAATCACCTAGGGGTTACTTTGCAATTTTTGTTTCCCCTTACCCTCTTCTGCATGGGCATCAACATTGGATGAAGAACTTGGTATTGCTACGACTCTCATTTGCAAAGTGTGACTAGAAATCTGGATGGAATAAGGTATTTTATTTCTAATCTGGCATTGTTTTCTCAATTACAACTTCTAGTCTAATGAGGGAACTCAACTCTCACAGGAAGGAAACTGTGTTAATAAAAAAAAAATTAGTTTTCGAACTGAATGCTCCCTATTTAAATATCATGAAATTCATATCTTGACACTGCAAAATTACCAGTGAAGAGAATTATCACGGTGTGCCCTCATTATTGAGACCCTCTAATAAAGGAGCTTCAAATGGAGAATTGTGAGGCTATCAGTAGTTTGTCTATAGGGTTAAACCTTGGATTCATATTGGCAAATTTGAATCGTTTTTTATCGTACTGTCCTGCAATGCCATCCATGTCGTTTAACTACTGTGAATTTTAGTTACAATAGTTTTGATCGATTGGTTTATGAGTGGTACTAACCGTTTTCATTGTATTTATTTAATAACATGCTTTGTTCAATTAAAAAAGGAAAAAAAAACTGTTGGAGAACCTTTCTTTTATAGTTTTTATACTATTAATTTTTATTTTTTGTGGAGGTAAAAGTTATACATTCTCTTTAAACTTTTCATACTAATAATGTCTATTTTTTGAACAGGTGGAAAAACTATGCTCTCTCTCACCACATGCATACGTTGATCTGTTTTGATGCAATTGAGGTAATAATGACATAAATTAGACATAAGTTATAAACCGACACATTTACATTAAGACTACTGGTCTCTATTCTTTTAAAATTGTTTTTATTTATTTATTTGCCTTCAGTTTTTGACTACAACATCAGTTTTCGTGTAGAGGTGTGAACTTTTAGTCACAAGTGTAGGCTTATCTTCACAAATGTCTGGGGAACAATCTGAGCATCAGCTGAGTCCCTCCAAACGGTAAAACAACAAAAGATTAGTCATCAAAGCTTGTTATACAAAATGGGGCCACGCATATTAGATTCTAATCGTATTTTGAAGCTATGTTACATTTTCTTATCGTTATTCTGGATTGGTTAATGCATTCTAAGCGCTTTGATTGTTTGAGCATGAGCTGAATGCCTCCAAATGGTAAACAGCAAAAGATGAATCATCAAAGCCTGTTATATAAAATGGGGCCACTCATCTTACCATTATTAGATTCTAATCGTATTTTGAAGCAATGTTACATTTTCTCATCGTTATTCTGGATTGGTTGACGCATTCTAAACGCTCTGATGTTTGTGTATGCATTTGTTTTATATATTCTGCATTTATTATCGTCGGATGGTTATTTTTTAAAAGTATTGGAAGATATAACGAATAGTTCAGCGTCAGACTTTAAGAAGACTTAAATTTGCCAACATGTCGATGCAACTGAATGCAGAGGGCAAGCTTGAAAGCTTCCGGTTAAAGGAGATATACTCGAAATGCTATAAAATGTTAATCATTAAAGAAAGCTGAAGGTTCATTGCTCATCTTGTACGGATGCTGATGTATCATGTCATTCACCGACCGGAAGGTTTGAATTGAGTGATTTCCATTATTCACCAAGCAATATTCTTGGCAATACTTTGGTGTATTGCTGAAGTGGTCTGGTGTAAAATGAAATTTCATATATTATAATCAACTATTTAATAATAAAGATGCCAAGTCCAGTAATTTATTTGTGAAAAGTTTCTATTTAAGATTTGTTTACTCAAAAATTGTATTGGCGACAACATAAAAAGTTAAGGACTTGTTATAAAACGCGGGTTAAGGAAAATTCTAAGATTGAAAATGTAAATTGCAAAACTTCTGTAATAATTATCACAGAAATCTACTAGCCAAAAAGCATTTGTTTTAAGTCCACGATTAATGATTTGTGAAGGAAAGATTGATTAGTTTTTTTTACAGTAGGCTTAAATGAAAAAATAATTAAATTCAAAGGTCCAAAATGGGGGATTTCATCCCCTTGTTACACCACCATAACTCCTTAAACCAACGCAGTGAATGGCAAACCTTCTTTTAATTAATTTTTTTTTATATATTTTAAAATAATAATTATGTAAAAAATTAAAGGTAAAATATATATTGAAGGGAAGAAATTTACTTTAATTTTTTAGAATATGATAACACTATAAACTATAAATATAACAAATAAAAATAAAAATAATAATAAATAAATATTATGTAATATAATAATATATTATGATACAAGGGATTGCCTTGTGGTGTAGTGGTATGTTGGTTACATTGCTAATGGTGGAAATAAGGTTAATATTTGATTTTTCAAAATGGTGTTAAAGCTCGTTTGGGTTTGATAGTTGGCCCTAACTCACTATTTGACTAATATAATTTAATTAAAATGAGATTATAATAATAGTATAATACAAATGTTGTGTGGATGAACTCTCTAGAGCAAACTTTTATGCAGATTAGCACTGTTCCAAGTAGTTAGGTTTGTTTCTTGAATTTTGAAATGGGATGTTCTTGTCTAACTGGTTTGCATTGTGAAATTAACATTATGCACTTGGCCTAGCATTTTATATTATTTTTATGTTTCTTGGAGCATGTTATGAGGATAAGATTGAAGGACTAGTCTTAATGTACACGGATGTTTGAGGTGTATAGGGTTGTGAATGGAGTGAACGCCCATCATCTTTAATTATGAATTCATAAACCCTATAAGCTGGTTTTTAAAAAAAAATGAATTTTTGGTAAAGATTTTTTTAAGAAAAAGTGGTTTAATGTGAATATTTCAAGTTATATTTTAAAAATTAGTAATTAAAACATTGATGGAAAGAAATTTTTATTTCAATTTGGTTTAATGACAATTATGAGAACATTTTCTTCATTTGTGATTTTGTTATGAGGATTTAATTGTAGTGTTTTTTTAAAGCCAAGCTCTTTGATCTCACAAGAATCAATCTCTCATGAGAATTAATGGAACAATCAACATTCATTGCATCTAAGTGATCTCACAAAGGTGAAACATTGAGACATCTAGGGAGGTCACGTTTTCTAATACTAGAGACCAAGCATGCTTAACCGGAGGGTTCCCTACAAGGGTAAGCCTACTTTGGTTGTAACCACATTGTCAAAACCTTCAACAAGTGTTGTGCCTCATGAACCATTTATTATAAAGCCCCTTGATGTATATGGAGGGAAAAAGGGCTAGGAAAAGTGGAGGGATAAAAGGTCAAAAAAATGGATCTAATGTTGATGAAAGATAGTGTCATCAAATGTGCAAGTAGGGTACAAAAATTTCACTATTAGAGGGATAATTATTTTTATGTTTATAATCAATTTAAAAGTAGCAGTTCATAGATTACTAAACCATTTAGATAAAATAATTTGTAGATTTGATTTATTGTGTGCATAATCTAACAATTGTAGTATAATTCTGTTGGAGAGCATTTAGTTGTGGAAACGATCTTTATATTTCTAGTGTAAGATTATCTCAATGATACAAAAGTAATGCCTTGTTAGGATAAGAGATATAGATGCATATGGAGGGATAAAAGGCTAGGAAAATGGACCCAATGCTAAGGGAAGATAGTGTCATTTTCACAATTAGAAGGACAAATTACTTCCTTGGTCATAATTAGTTTTAAAGTAGTGGCTCTTAGATTATAATAGGGAATTCATGGATTTGATTTCTCATGTGTGCATAATCTAACACTTGTAGTATATTTCTTCTAAAGAGAGCATTTAGTTGTCGAAGCCATGTGAAAGAATATTACGAGTGTAGAATTTGGTTGTCTCATTAAAATGCAATTAATGCCTTAGTTTTGAAAATGTATCAGGTCCTATACAATATCATTTTATTTTTTCAACTTGTATATTTATCTTTCAAGATTGATCTTCCCCTTATCATATTTAATTTGAACTTTGGACCCTCGCAAATTATTTCAGCCTTGTCTTTTGATATTTATTTAAAGATTTTCAATGTAAATAAAATAGCTCGAGCATATTATTGGACACAAGTTGTAAATTTTTCAAGTCAATCCCCATAATTAGATCGACTTCAATTTAGTGTAGAAGATCAAAGGAAACCTTTTAGGCATTTGTGCATTGTAGATAAGTTTAATGTTTAATGCAAATTTATGTTCCTCATATTACTCCATGGTAATATTTTAAAAATGGTTCTTGTTCAAGTGCTTAGGGTTTGTAAATGATAATTAACTTTGAATTAATGAATATTGAATGACTTAAAATGCAAATACATAACACCTAATGGTACAAATGTTGTCCAAGTTATCTTATAATGACTAGTGAAATAAGAGAGTGGATACAATTTAAATTTCTATGGCCAATTTTACATGGTGTTGGAATGAACCTTATGCTATAAGGTTGAGTAGGATACGAAAATGTGAATATTAAGCTAAACAATGAGTACATAAATTTAAGTGCGAGAACAAATGTGATAACTAAATCATAGTGACAAATACATAGAAAATATGGATAAAATAAATAAAATGTTTGAAAATATATACACTTAAATATATCCCATTTATCTATTTATTATATTGAAATAAATTCAAAGTTAAATAAAAGCTAACATGATATACTTACTTTCACCATTACATATACAATAATGACACTATGAATATAAACTTGTGCAAACGACTTTCAACATAGTGAGCAATAAAAAGGAGCTTATACTTTCTATTAGAATAAATAGAGATTTAAAGATTAAAATGAAAAGTAATAGGAATCTTTTAACTACCCTAATTTAAAAAGGACTTACATCTTCTAATATAATAAATAGAGATCTAAAGACCAAAATAGAAATGTGATCCATTTTGAATAATTCAATTTTTAAAAAGAGATTACACCTTCCATTAGAATAAAAATAAAGAACTAAATATCAAAATGGAAGTTTGGATATCATTTTCTCGATACTAAGAATCTATCCAAAGAGTGTAAACTCTATACTAAGAACCTACTCGTGTACTAAAATAAAAGTTGCACATCTTTCATCCATTACTCCATGTTTTAGTTGATGGGCTATTTGTGGGAGCTTTGCTCCCTGAAAAATAAAATTCGACGTTGTATTTATTTTTCCGGTCATGCAAATATTTTCTCAATAGTAGAAAACAATTTTGAAAGCACAAATATAAAGTTAACTTGTTTTTTCCCCTCATCTTATCCTTTTTTTTGGGCTTATCAAAATCCTTAGTTTTCTTTATTACCATGTATAATCCACTTTTGCATTCGAAATTAGTTGAAAGAAAATGATTAAATATATTACTCGACAATTAGGCCACACGAGTTTGCATTTATGATTTATTTATCATTTTTTGACAATTTTTTTTGCATGTAGATCATCCACAACTCAATTTTACCAAGACCTTTCTGATTTTACTTAACTCAGTTGGACGCCACTTAACTGTGTTTTTTAATTTAACTGCGTAAATTATCATTTTCTATCTGTTTCTACTCTTTATTGTCTTTTGAAAAAATCGTTATAGAGTTTGATGGAATGAGATGAACGCATTGTGCCTGAATGGAAGCAGCTATCTACTTATCCTATGAGATGGGGTGGGGATTTCTGCCCAGAAAAGAGGGAGACATTTAACCCCATATGCACATATCTAGCCCTTTTTTTATTTAACAAAGCCAATATATCAATTGATATGATTTTTTAATAGGTATACACTTTAGAAGCTAAATAAGAAGAATCTGGAATCGATGAAGACCCAAATCCACAAACGGTTAAATTCCATGGGTGCCAAGGATTTTCTCTTCAAGTTACTTAATCCTTGAGAAACAATTTTTTGTCTTTTATGTTTGTTTTCTTCTGCTGTAGAGAGAATAATAGCATTCTCTGAATATGCTTCAAGTTTTTTTGGAAAAGTCCCTTCATAGAAATGAGTTATGTTCTCGTGGGAACGCCTTGTGCTACCCGATAATTTGTGTGCTTATTATTTCCCATGGAAGGGTTTCTGTTTTCACCAATTAACATTGCCTTTTGTAAGCATGCAATTAAAACAAAATGTCTTACCATTACTTTTATGTCATTTTGTGTGACACAAAGCCTTAATTGTTTGAGTTTGGCTTATGATTTTGTTGATTTGGTGTTTCTTTGATCTTAATTTTTAATTTATTTTAGAAATAAGATATAATCCATAATAAGATCATTCTCATCTTTTAGTTTATCAATCCTTGTATTCAATTTGAATCTACGTGTGTAGAAATAAGTCACTTGTGATGGATGGAGTCAATTTTGATTCATAATCAATTATAGATATTCAAGTAGTTTTATTCATTGCTACTTGCATCTTTAATTTGTAGAAGAGTCTCAAATCCATAGCTGAGGCTCAAACACCTACCGTAATGAAACAAAGATTTGGACATAGTTCAAAGTTGACTAAACAAAAACTAGATGGCGATAAATCAATAGAGATCATCCAAAAATTTAAGTGAAAGAGAAGAGAGAATATAATTGTTTGAACACTACAATGGGGTGTGAGAACACTCTTTGTTCAAGACATTTCTTCTTTTAAGGTTTTAAAAAAATTGAGTAGAAGTGGCACCCATTTTTCTTTAAAAAGTAGTAATTGCCTAGCTCATGTATACCATAGACTGATTGCATGCTTGGGATTCATATCTATGTCTAGCATCTAACAATCCTTACATTTCCTTTACAATATTCACTACCTATACATGTGGAAACATAACATGCTTGTTAGCATATATTCGTAAACAAGGATTTAAATTCTTCGATATTTTGGCGTGTGGAATGTAGAGTCGATTTATGTATCTTATATTGTTAACTAATAGATGGTATAGAAATTGAATCTCAAAAAAATTATTTTGTACAACCACAGTCATTTTGAACAAATGACATCATATACTTGTTCAATTTTGTTTTACCTTATTTAGGTTGTAATCTTATTTAATTATTTGAAAGTTAATTTTTCCACCCATTTTTTAATTATGAAATTAATATAATATTTGAATATAAAACATTTTTCTGGATCTATAGTTCTTTATAGATTTGTGACCTTCACTTATATGTTGGATCTATAGTTCTTCTAAAAAATCTAGCCACTGCCTTAATAAGTAAGTTTATGCTTTCTCAATCATCTAAATGACAATTTTTTCATATATTTTTTATTTTAAAATTAATATATATTTTTTAAATGTAGAACATTTTTTTTAATATAAAATCCATGTAACTTGTCATTATTTTTCCTCCCTTTTGAACATTTTTTGATTTTCAAATTTCTCCTCTGAGTTTAGAATCTTTAGATTTGTCCTCGAAACACACTTTCTGTACTTTCTATAAAGTAATACTTTTTCTAAAATGGATATTCTTATTTTTTAAATTAAATTTGGGTTATCAAAGCTTAAAAAAATATGCAAGTTTTGGTCCAATGAATATCATTTTATGTTTTAGCTTATAATGTATTTGATATAGATTCCTAATTATGTCATTTTTTTCTTTCTACTTTTTGAACTGTACTGCAGATACAAAATATATCCTAATTCAAATAGCTGCCATTCTAAAGATTTGAAAAAAAATTAGATTTGTGACCTTCACTTATATGATGGATCTATAGTTTTACTAAAAAATCTAGCCATTGCCTCAATAAGTAAGTTTATGCTTTCTCAATCTTCTTCTTGATTCATTACAATTGTACAATTGTTTCAAAGATGAATTTGTGTATATTACCCATTCTTTTCGTAAATTATGACATTCTAAGGTGGATATCAGATTGATTTTGGAGCAGTCAAAACTAAAGCAAATGAGGGATTTATTTGAGCGTTATTTGAGCTAGATTAAAAAAATTTAAATTAAATTTGAAACCTTATGCTTAGTCAAGTTTGTACCAGATTTTTGGTAACATTGTAATAAATGCATAGAGTTTGATTTCAACTATTTGGTATTTCCTTTTTCATAAATTTATATGGCAGATTATTGCCTTTCCTTCACATGAATGAATGTTATTTTGTGTTTCATTTATCACAGTAATGAATGTTATTTTCTTGGTTTGATTTTGATTGCTTGTTAAGTCTTTTTTCAGATTTATATGGCAGATTATTCTCAAATTTTATATTATCATTTATTTGCAAGAAAACCTCATGACCTAAGGATTGTTATATATCATTTCTAGAGCTTCTATATACCATTAATGATCTACTTTTGACATTGTACAAAATATATACAAAAGCATGCAACTGCTAGTTAGTTATCATTATTAGAAAAAAACCAATTAAAAAGCACCAATGAACAAATATAAGAACACACAACTTCGATCAAGCCATTAAGTAACATTCAAATCTCCCATAATGAAATAGCAATATTAAAATCGCCATTACTAATCCAATCACATACGGAAATCATAATTCATACCTATTAAAGCCCCGAGGTTCTCCCAAGGAGCTTCCGAGGCACTAAAATGATTTCAACTAAGAATTATTAGATCAGGCCACTCAACTTATTTAATCAAGGATCATGCTCAAAATGGGCAACGTCTAAATCCTATACTAAAACGTATTTCTTACCAAGAGGGACACTTAGTCTTTTTTTGCAAACTTTTTGAAACTTGCCTTATATGTTTTACGTTTTAGTATACGATTTAGCCAATACCCTCAAATGGGTTAAAACAAGGAAGGAAAAAGCTTCTATGAGCATCTAGAAGGGACGTGAGGCACGTTGTATTAAGTACACGAGGTACAACCAATTTATTACATAGTCATTTCAAGCAGTGGTATTCATTTTAAGAATTTCAAGTAGTGGTATTCATTTTAAGAAGTGGAGAAAAGAGAATTATGAAGAATGAAATGAAAACGAAAAACCAGAGCTTTAAAAAGAAAAAAAACTGACCAAGTTTATATCATTCCAGGTTGATGTCATCATGTCACCACTTTAAGTAGCGAGCTGTAGTGCTTGTTCAATGTAAAAGAACTTCTGTAAGTTTTTGCTTGCAAAAATTGCAGGTCGTCTTTACTCCCTGTAGCCTCTACTAAATGCGATTTATATGGTCAATCAGAGAGTGGAAGATATTTGAAGGGTTTGTTAAAAATTTAGTGTTTTATGGTGGAAGTACAAATGGGAGAATTGACCTTGTTCCAGAATTTACATTCACAAGCTTCTGTTCCAGAAATAATTTGTCTGGACGGTAGGGTGGCTTGAAGGCCTTGAGTTTAATAGAAATATACACAATTTGAGTTTTTACAGCATGGTAGTAATTTTTCTGGTTGTGTTGCAGCTGAGGAATATCTTGATGATTTGCCATTGGCTGAATTGAAGCAGCTTATTGCACATGTGAACATGAAGAAAAATAGTTTGGCCTCTTTCTCTCGTGAATTTTCTGTTGTTTCCATTTTTTCTACTTTCTATAGCTTTATGTTGCATGAATTTTTATATGGTTAATTTTTTCAGAGTCTGATAGTAAGGAGCAGATTACAGATGGAAAGTTGCTTCTACAGCAAGCTGTCTCTTTGTTTACATGCCTTCAAAAGGAAAAGGAGGAGTGCATGGGCATCACTCCTTCAGATTTTATCAATGGTATATTGGAACACTTTGACATGAGCATTGCCCTGCCTAAAACGGAAGAAGATTTTAATGGGTTTCAAAAGAACAATCTCAAAATTGACTGGGATTCTCTTGGACAAAATGGTGCTCAGATATTTGGTGATGTGCATTATGGCTGCCCCACCTTGTATGCTGTTTTTCTTCCTTCCCTGTCAAAATAAATGTTGGGTTTGGTTTGATTTACTACAATTGGGTAGAGTCAGCATTTTTTTGGGTTCATTGTACCAGGATTTGCTCCTTGGATTTTAGTTTAAAGAGTGTTAAACACCGAAAATTTAGCAGCATACATACCTCTGATTCTAAATATATTAAACCTGAAGTCTTGGATGATTTGAAGTATCCAGTAAGTATACTCACCTTTTTTGGGTTTGTTTATTTAATATGAGGTCTCTGACTTCAAACTCTACATATATCTCCAGTGTTTTTATTTTATTTTTATGGTTTGAAATGAGCTCTTTGATTGCCAAGCATGACTATATTTCTTCTACTGTCAAGTGTGCTAAGCCTTGGTTTTTATTTGGATGTGTAATTAGGATCTACAATGTAAGGAACTTTACAATGGAAAAAGCATGCACAAAGAGGTCAAAAGATTGCACAGAAGATTAGTGAAGGAAAAGTTTCTTGGGTTGGGCAGCCTTCTTTTCGAGGATTCATCATTTGGCAGGGCTGTAGAAAACCTTTTTGCACTATCCTTCTTGGTAAGGGATGGCATTGCCGAGATAACTATCAGTGAAAATGGCGACCATGAAATTGGTAAGGGCAAAGGTCATTTCTCATCTTTCAATTCAAGGGCTGAAAAAATTTAACTGTCATGAAAAGTTGATAGAATATTATTCTCTGTAAATGCACCCACTTGAAGTACTTTGACAATACTATCCATTTTAAGTTTGTCAGCTTAAACCATTTTCCATATGTTTTCCAACCTTTGCCACTTCGTGGTTACGAGGTATAAATTGTTTTTTAAGTAAGATTTTGGATGATTCAGTTTATAGACTAGGCAATTTGATAAATTATATCCACTCCTGAAACTAAATGAGACCAATTGTTTTAATAAGAATACATAAAGTCTTTTTGACCAATCAGATGTCTTAAGTAAAATTAAATGAGACCATGCTTTTGTAACGATTTATCCAGAATGTCTTTCCGGATTCAGTTGCAATATGTAATTGGGCCCTAATAAATTTGCACAATTCCAGTTCCTAGGAATGCTCCAACAGTTGATGATAGATCAACAGGCTTTCAAGATTCACAGTTTGTATTTCGTCTTGACTATAAGGAATGGAAGGTAATTTAAATCTTATTAGTAACCATTAGCTTTGTTTTGTGGGCATAGCTATTTACAAGGGGTTTTGCATTGTTCACATCTTCAAATCGTTTAAGCAACTAATATGCTGTGCAGGAAAAACACCAGAAGAGTGAAAACATTGCAGAAGAAAGAAAGCAGACAGAGATAGATTTATCTCTGCAAAATGATGTTAAGGGTATGGAAAGCGATGTTTCAGCAGGAACCCATGGGCTAGAGAAGCCAAAGAAGAAAATAAAATTGAAAACCCTAGCACGCAGAAGAGGATATTGAAACTGAAGAACTTAGCTTTCAATGGGTGTACTTACTATACTGATAATTTAGTTTGCAATGGCTGTACTTCGGATTCTAATAATTTTCAGCGGTTATCTTTTATCATATGTACTTTTATCATCTATACTGTACAAATAGAATGTAAATTAAATCTAAACATGTATGAGAGGGGGAAGTATGTAGACGGTGCAATGATGACACTGTACAGACATAAATTTTGCCTTTATAAAAAGTCTAAGGAATAGACCACCTTCTTATAGGAAGCTGTTAAGCTCCATTCAGAATGTATCATTAAATTTTTGAAAAATTTGAAAATACAACAGATTTTTGCGAAATTTTCGACATCTGTTTTTCATGACCTGCGTATTTTGAATTGAAAACAACAAAAAAATTGCAAAAAAAATCACTACATTTTCAGATCTGAAAAAAAAAATTCTGAATATTTTTATCTTTTGTATATTTTTATTGAAGACTTAACGACAGCCCTTCTTATAGCTATAAGATTTTTGGGTTGGCGAAGCATACGTAACAAAACCCAAAGCAATAATTTTGTAGCACTCAAATCATTTTGATAAGGAAATCCAAAACTTCTCACGAATGGTACTTGTTCTGGAATCTACAATACCACTTTCTGATATCACATCTATAAGTCATCCAACAAATTGAGGATGGCTCATTAAATCGAAGAGGATCATAAGTAAAACAAATGTTATCCATTAACAAACTTCTATTTTTGAATTTCTAAAATCATGGGATGGTTTATCCATATTCAACTTCATAGCTTTGATTTTTTTTTTTTCATTTTTTTTTCAAATAAGGGAAAAAAAAACTAAAATATAAATGAAATCTAGATCAATTAAATTTTGGAGCACCCATTATTAAATAGCTATTTTACATCTCAAATAAAAAATAAAATTGTTCTTTTAATTGAAAAATAAAATAAGTTATGTAATTAAAAAAATTCAAACTAATATGGTATATGAAATTTATTTGATGTTATAACTGTGATTATTTATATTTGATTGGGTGTACAAATATAAATTGTTATATTCAATATGTGTAAATTAATTATAATTCTAATTCTATCAAGTGTTAATATTTATGCATTTATTTTCAATGATAATATCAGATATATTAAAAATGATAATTTATATTTTCTTGGATGTATAATTATAAATTGAATTCAATTTTTGTTGATAAAAATTTAATTTATATATGTTGTACAAATACAAGTTGTTATGTTCAAATATGTGTATATAATTATAATACTATATCTATTAAGTGTTAATGTATGTACACATATTTTCAATTATAAATCAAATATATGAAGAATGAAATTTTGTATTTTCTTGGATGTATAATTGTAAATTGAATTCAATTTTGTTACATCCCCATGTCAGTCCAAGCTGATGGGGATCTTAAATAAATGAAATAGATAAAAATGGCCAAAACATGTAACGAGTAAAAATGACACCAATGTACAGGGGATAAGAAGCATTTATTAGGCATGGACACCCTTTAATTGGGTTAGTTTGGAAATTAAGAGACACATACAATTAATGGAGTCAATTTCCTCCATTCTACACAGAGACATTGAGTAGCACAGGTAGAGGTACACGACAACACCATTAAGGTAGGCTAGCATCTTATCAAACCAAGGACAATAGGAGAGGGGAAACCATGCCATTAAGAAGTATGGTGCCCCATCGTTTCAAAAAAAATTGACAACCATTGTATTTTAGGAGAGGAAGTATTGTAACTATGGAAACACACAACGCTGATCGTGAAAATCCCAGATTATCCGAATGATCTCCTCACAGATAGAAAGAGTCTTCTTTAGAAACTTTGTTTTAACTGTTTCTATTTTCTATAGGTTGCGCTGTTTCCATTGTTGATGTTTCCACTCTTTGTAAATTATTTAAATCACCTTAACCCAATGTTTTGGGTAAGGGAGAACACACAGATCATTTAGTTTTCTCATGGTATCAAAGAAACAATCCTTTTCATTACTGCTCGCACTCTCTCTCCTCCCCTCTGCGTTGCACCCTGCGCACTCTGTTCTCCACCGTCATGGCCACCAACTCCACTTAATTCTCTCCCACTAGTGCCGCCCACACACCCACCTCCCCACCTCCCCACCTCCACCCTTCTCCACTCTCCAACCGGTTCGCCTTCACCATGCGATCTCTATCAAACTTGATCGCCAAAACTACCTCCTTTGGTGCACATAGTTCCTCCCGCTTCTCCAAGGCTATGACCTAGAAGGCTACGTTGATGGGACCATTGCATGTCCCCCTCATTCTCTCTCTTCGATAGATTTAACTCTGAATCCTTCCTATCTTTCTTAGCGCAAGAAGGACAAGATCCTTCTTGGATGGTTTCTCTCTGCTCTTGCTAATGATACTCTGGTGACTGTTGTTGGCCTTGATACCTCGTGTGCTATTTGGCTCGCTTTAGAGAAGCGCTTTGCTTCCCATTCCAAAGCACAACTCATGAAACTTTGTCATGAACTACAGACCATCCGTAAGGGCACTCTCTCCATGTCTAACTACCTCCAGTGTACTAAACAATTGGCCAACACCCTCACAGCTTCAGAATAAACCATCTGCGATTCAAATCTGTAGTAGATTATTTTGAGTGGTCTCGAGTCTTCCTACGATGTTTTCGTCACTTCTCTGACATCCACGCTTGACACCATTTCTATGGATGATTTTCAAGCCCATCTCCTCACTTTTGAGATGCGTATGGATGCCCAGAAGGCCCTCCTTGAGCAACACCCGGTGGCCAATGTAGCCAATTGTAATCGTGCTCCCAATCCTCCTTAAAAACTTCCCTACAATAATAATCATGGAAGGAACCACAATAATTGAGGCCGTGGGAACAACAATCATGGTCAACACCCTCCACCTATGCCTATTTAGGTGATAAGATCGTGTCAGCTTTGCGGACGTAAGAACCACACGAGAAACACTTGTTGGTTTAGGTTTGATAAAACCTATCAAGAGATGCCCTAATCATTTGCCCCCCCTCTGGATACGTTTCCATACCCTATCCTTATCATCCCTATGGCATCCCTTATCAACAGTCTTCTTCCTATGTGTCATCTTAGAATTTGCTCGACCCTAACTGGTACCATGATAGCGAAGCTACTAATCATGTCACTCCGGACTTGAGTAACCTACAGGTTCACCATGAGTATGATGGCCTTGAAAAGATTTGCATTGGTAATGGTTCTAAACTTCCTATTTCTCATATTGGTAGATCACAAATTTATCATTCCTCGTGTTTATTCCATCTCAATGATATTTTGCATGTCCCTAATGTCACGACTAATCTTCTCTCTATTTCAAAATTTGCCTCTGACAATGACGTCTTTTTTAAATTCCATCCACTTTTTCCTTGTAAAGGATGCACGGGGATGGTAGTTCTTTGTGGGCAGCATAAGGATGGTCTCTACCGCCTATCTTCAAGTGCTTCTCCACCCTCTCAGGCCCTTTCTATAGCCTTTGTTGGTGAACAGACTTCTCTTGAGCGATGGCATTAGCGTGTAGGGCACCCTATGCCACTGACTGTTAGGAATATTGTCAGAATTGAGTTGCTTCCTATTAATCAGAATAAATTGGGTCTTTGTAGTCCATGTCAAATTAGTAAGAGTCACCAATTGTCTGTTAATTTTAGTTCTACTGCTTGTGCAAACATCCTTTGGAATTAATTATTTATGATATTTGGGGTCATTCTCCCTATGTCTCTTATGATGGATTTCATTTTTATTTAATTTTTGTGGATGTTTACAGTAGATACACGTGGCTCTTTCCATTATCTCATAAATCAAATGCACTACCTACATTCATTATTTTCAAGACCAAAATTGAGAACCTACTTGGCCATAAAATCAAACCCTTTTTGGCCTCCCAAGGAATCGCCCAACATTTTTCCTATCACTACACTCTACAAGAAAATGGTTTAGCAAAGTGCCGACACAAGCACATTGTGGACAATGGTCTTACCCTCCATACCGATTCAGTAGGGACATAGGGAATTGCTAGTATAATTGGCTTGAGAGTTCTTGATGCCTTTTCATTATTTTGTTTTCTACAAATCTACAACCATTGCATTCTACCAATCAAGCATTAGTGCCATGAGAGATATTGTCAATGGAAGTGCATGATTACTGGGTGCCATGAGAGATGTGGAGTTCCAGATTATTTTTATGAAATGGATCCATATTGTTAATATGATTTAGAACAACAGAGAGGGGGGGGGGGGGGGGGGTGAATCAGTTGTTCTCAAGTCCAAATGTATAAAACAATCTTTCAAACTCTTCAACAAATCAGATCTAATAACCAACACCTACTCTGTCATTACTGATTGCATAACATAAACATATAACAGTGTAGTCCACTTATCCAAAAGCATCTAACTTGTAAAACACAGAAATGTTCAAACCAAAACATTTACACAAGTATCAACGCCAGGATTTATAGTGGAAACCCAATTTGGGAAAAACCACTTTGTAACATGTTACTGTTATGTTCACTCTTCTGAAGTGAGCTCGGTGAAAAGCCAACCCTGTCAAAGGTTACAAATACACTGTCAGGTGTAACTCGGTTAAAGGATTTCAACCACTCTGTTAAAAGTGCACCTTGTTATAGGACTTACATACACTCCATTAGAATGCAACCTTGTTCAAAGGATACCTATGACTATTAGGTCAACCTCTGTTAAAAGGATTTTGACTGTTACAATGGTTAGAAAGTAGTAGTAATATTGGTTTGAGAAACATACAACTCACTTTGCAAATATCAGATCCAATTCTGTACACATATGCTGGCTTACTAACTGTGAACCTTTTCCATCTCCATCACTGATCTTCTCGGAACCCTTCAAGCGATCACAACACTTCTCCTTCAGCCTTTTCTGCTTACACAGTCAATAACAATACTTCCAGCATTCACTTCTTTCCTTTTTTTTTCAATCTCTCACTTAGGTTCCCTTAATACTACCTCTATTAGGTCAATACATCTTTTACCACTTAATCTCCTTCGTAGATCTTAGGGTTAGGTCAGATTCATTGAATCCATCCTACATTATGTTCTTCAGCTTATCTTTAAAATATCTCAAATCTCTTAAAGATTTACAATAAAATATTTTACAGTGCATTAAATGCTTTCATACAATCAATAAATAAATTCAACACATTTTACATAATTCAAGAATTCAACGATGTCGGTTGGAAATCTGAATTCTTCAATAAATGCAAAATACTAACGCTCGGTCAATACTGTGTCCAACTTCTCAGTCTTCTCTAGAAAGCTCGGTCACCACATAAATTATTCCCTTGGCTAACACTGTCTTCCTCGGCAATTAACTGGTGTTTGGTCAACACTATTTTTACTCGGCATTCACTAGCTCAGTCGACACAGACAACACTCGACTTAAACTAGATTGCTTCACTTATGCTCGGTTAAGCCTACCAGTTTAGTCTTCATTCTTACTAAGATAAGCAATACATTATCTTATCATTGTGCCACATAATCAAGTACTCATTGACGTATCAAGATAGCACAACCTTTCCTTAGGTGCTGTTGTTACCAACCTTGCCTATCCCCTTAGCAACACTCAAATAGATATAGTACTTTCTTAAATAACAATAGTCTTACCAATTAAGGTTTGACATCAATGACAATACAACAATTGCTTCAATTGCAGTTTCCAACAATCTCCCTCTTTGGCATTGATGGCAACACACTAATACATTTGGGGTGACATTGCGACGACCATTTGCGACGGCAGGCAAATGTCATGTGGTTTTGCTCTTTTTTTTTCAAATATAGCCCGACACCGTCGCAATTTGCGACGACAATACATTTGTAACTGTCGCAATTGTGACGTTGTCGGGATATAAGCGCAAAATTTAAAAGGAACGTTGTCATGTGTGTTTTGAACAGCGCCGTAACCCTCCGCGAAATCACATCACGATATAACGGCAAACAAAATAAGAACGTTGTCATTTGTGTTTTCAACAGCGCCGTAACCCTCCGCGAAATCACATCGGGATATAAGGGCAAAAAAAACAAGAACGTTGTCATTTGTGTTTTCAACAGCGCCGAGAGAGATTCCCTCCGCGAAATCACAGCTACAATTTCTGAGTACGTTGGGTTTATTTTTCTTTTGTCATTATTATGTAATCTGGTATTCAGCTGTTAGAGAGCTAAAATACCCAGAAATGAGGACATATCTGTGTTGAATTTATTGTTAGCGGCTTTGGTTATTTAGAAGTTTAATTTTATTTGTTCATCTTTCAAGCACAAACGTTTTGTGGACCGTAACGTCTTCATTGTTTCGGGTATGCAGTGAAACAACCCTAACTTGCAATTGCGATGTTGTTGGGATATAAGGGCAAAAAAAAAAAGGAACGTTGTCATTTGTGTTTTCAACAGCACCGTAACCCTCCGCGAAATCACATCGGGATATAAGGGCAAAAAAAACAAGAACGTTGTCATTTGTGTTTTCAACAGCGCCGAGAGAGATTCCCTCCGCGAAATCACAGCTACAATTTCTGAGTACGTTGGGTTTATTTTTCTTTTGTCATTATTATGTAATCTGGTATTCAGCTGTTAGAGAGCTAAAATACCCAGAAATGAGGACATATCTGTGTTGAATTTATTGTTAGCGGCTTTGGTTATTTAGAAGTTTAATTTTATTTGTTCATCTTTCAAGCACAAACGTTTTGTGGACTGTAATGTCTTCATTGTTTCGGGTATGCAATGAAACAGCCCTAACTTGCGACTACCTTCACGGTACTTGTGTACATTATCATGTTGTCTTTACAGTGACTGTCCTCATTCAAGTGGCAATTACACAAGGGACAGTCACTGTGAGATGTCCTCATTTGTGACAAGGACAGTCACACTTAGGACATCTCATAGTGATATTCCCTTGTGTAATTTCCACTTGAATGTATTGCTATTGAACCACATTAATGCTTTTCTTCTTCAACAAATGAGGACAGTCACTGTAAAGACAACATGATAATGTACACAATTACCAAAAAATGATCTTGTTAATTGATGTAACACTTTGTCTTGCTCACTCCCTATCCTTCACTAGGGTCTCTTTAGGCCAATGTTTTGACTTGATAGGGTACTTAACTATCCCTACACTCTTTAGGTATCTCTACCCAAGATCCCACTCCTTCAACTAGTGCACACCAACAAGAAATACAACGAACTCTGCTCAATACCAATCTAGCTACTAGGACACTCCTAGTCTTGTCTTCACAAATTGAAACACATTCAACTAGAACTTTACTCCATGGAGAGGCTGGCCACTAGGACCTCTATTGGTTTCAATATTACTCCTTCACCTATACTTTTCATCAGTACTTCAATCCGGTTCATCAAACCATGCATGCCAATTGCACCCAAAAATAGGCTGCTAGCAATTAGGCCTTTGTCAAGCCTTTTTGTTTATATTAAGCCACCTAAAGGGCTTAGGATTCAGATTCCCTTTATTGAGAACTCCAAGATATCTAAGGTCTTCTCCTCCTAGATTTTTTGTACACCAACTGCTACAGCCATGCCTGAAAACAAGTATTTTGACACAACTTGGACAGTCTGACTAAGAGTTTGTTTTCTTAGCAGCCAAAGAAACTCACCCAATCTTCTAATTTGACTTGGGGCTTCTTTAGATGTGTGTCTACCTCTCCATGAGATTTTAGTTGAAGCAACCAATGCATTCAACTTGTTGTAATCTTCTTGTAATGATTTGTCATCCCTAACTGTGCTCAACTGACTCACCTAGGACATCATTGCAAACATAGAAAATGAGCTTCCCAGGGCCCCTCCTTCCAAACATATAGTACATGGAGTCTCCTCACCCATTCCAAGAGCCCGTACAAAATTGACAATGGAATGATGAGCTAAGACTCCATTTGTTCAACCTGCCTGGTTCAAACCAATGATAGGGTACTTAACAAAAGAATTAACAAACTAGTTGGAATGCTTCAAAACTCAAAAAAAACACAACACAGAATAAAAAAACAACTTGTACTAACTTTTCCAATAGACACTGCGAGCTATCTAATCCATTAATCAACTGAAAACAAAGAAACAAAAAAACTCAAGAATTCACTAAAACCGTGTTACTCTACAAATCTTCTTAATTCCAAATGTTTTTCCCCCCAACCTTTTGCACAGATCGATGGAGGCCTCTTATAGTTGATCTGATGCCTAATTCAATGGTTTCATATAGTTACATAACCATCTTACTCGAAAATGCTCCCTTGCACAAATGTTGTCAATGTTGTGAATGACAACATTGACAACTTGTTACAACCTTTGGGATTTTGGTTCAAAACTTATTGTTCAAACACCATAAGACCCTAACCATGACTTAGTTAGGCTATTTAGACCTCACATAGGCCACTTCTACACTTCTTTTCCCAATTTGACCCCTAAATGCTTCATTCCCACTTTTGCCACAATATTGGTAACTTGGGTACAAATTGGCACTTGCCTTCACAAAGATCACACATGAGGACATCTCACAGTGATCGATTGTCCCTTGTGTAATTGCCACTTGAATGTATTGCTATTGAACCACATTAATGCTTTTCTTCTTCAACAAATGAGGACAGTCACTCTAAAGACAACATGATAATGTACACTCACTGTAAGGACAGTCACAAATGAGGACATCTCACAGTGACTGTCCCTTGTGTAATTGCCGCTTGAATGTATTGCTATTGAACCACATTAATGCTTTTCTTCTTCAACAAATGAGGACAGTCACTCTAAAGACAACATGATAATGTACACTCACTGTAAGGATAGTCACAAATGAGGACATCTCACAGTGACTGTCCCTTGTGTAATTGCTGCTTGAATTACACAAGGGACAGTCATTGTGAGATGTCCTCATTTGTGACAAGGACAGTCACACATGAGGACATCTCACAGTGATTGTCCCTTGTGTAATTGCCACTTGAATGTATTGCTATTGAACCACATTAATGCTTTTCTTCTTCAACAAATGAGGACAGTCACTCTAAAGACAACATGATAATGTACACTCACTGTAAGGACAGTCACAAATGAGGACATCTCACAGTGACTGTCCCTTGTGTAATTTCCGCTTGAATTACATAAGGGACAGTCATTGTGAGATGTCCTCATTTGTGACAAGGATAGTCACAAATGAGGACATCTCACAGTGATTGTCCCTTGTGTAATTGTCACTTGAATGTATTGCTATTGAACCACATTAATGCTTTTCTTCTTCAACAAATGAGGACAGTCACTCTAAAGACAACATGATAATGTACACTCACTGTAAGGACAGTCACAAATGAGGACATGTCACAGTGACTGTCCCTTGTGTAATTGCCGCTTGAATTACACAAGGGACAGTCATTGTGAGATGTCCTCATTTGTGACAAGGACAGTCACACATGAGGACATCTCATCGTGATTGTCTGTAATGTCCCCTTTTTGGCTAACTTGGAAAATAGGAACAATTACTCCACTTCTCAGACTTACTCTATCAGATACTTACAATTAAACTAAGTAATGGAGGTTACTTAAGATATCAACCGCTATTTCAGATTCAATCACAATATGTGTGCAAGATGATATTGATACCAATATGTTTAATAGCACTGTCGGATATAATGATATGAAATATGCTATGAATATGATGTTTCCTATCACTTATAGTGATAGTATAATGATGGTATGTCTGATATAAACAATATCGATATACAATCAATAAGTATTGCTTACAGCAATGTATTTGCTGTGTCTGATATGATGATGTAATTATGCAAATGTGTAATATCGCTATGAGTGATATGTTGCTATTTCAGATTCTGAATTATATGCTTGCAACTTCAAATATTGATGCTGTTTCTGACTATCCTTTCTATCTGTGCAATCATGGTGTTGTCTCTGATCTGCAATGATAAACTTGAAACCAAACTGCCAAAGGCAGATGCTCTATTGAGTATATCCAAATATGGATAAGTAAATAAAGTTCTAATGATGCCTTGAGTGACTGACGAGAATGCATTCTTATATTGTCTTTAACAAATGAAGAGATGCTATGAATGAGACGTGTCTTGTTTCTTCCTCCATGTCCCTTTGTTAAGCACACCTTTCCATAATCCGACAGTTCACATAATATTATTTCATTATTTTCTGATCATAGATAACTCCCAGATTGACTCAATATCAAATCTTTTTATGAAGGTAATCTTCCCTAATTGGTAGTGCAACCAGTAGTTAACATCCATTGTGTTTGTATTAGTTTGGTCTAACTATCATTATTATTTAGTCAATCGATATTAACTCTTGCCTTATCCCATATTGTTATGATGATATCCAATCTTTCTACTCTGATATAAGTCGATATCATTTTCTGATAATTGTCCATTTATTGGTTGATTGCTGGTAATGGAGTTTGATCTTCAAATTGACTTCCATTCCTGTTAATACTTAAGGATACATTGTACTTATTATCCATGACTGATGCCTCATTCATCAATAGCTTGTGATATAATCACTGATGCTTTTGTGTTTCTACAAGATGTGGTTTATCTCAGACAATCGATAATCTTTCAATCCTTTAGTCGATATCCTCCTATGTGGTGTCTATTGATATAGATAGTAGAATTCAATCTAGTTTATGTTATTGTCATGATAACATAGGAAGTGATGGTGCATATTTGCTAGCGGGTCTTCATGTTTGATATTGCTTTATCGGATATGTCATTGTCTAAACTTGTGCAATTAATGATTATTTATAATATATGAATGGTTATCCTTCTTGCTTATCAATACATCTTCTGAAACCCATAGCGACCTATCCCTTATTCATATCATGTTGATCTTGACTTCATAGTATTTGGTTCATTAATCATCCTCTCATGGTATCGATGTGTAATGACTAGTGATTGTTGTATCACTTCTTCGTTCCTCATCGTGATAGATAATGCAGATGTTTAATGTAGATGTATATCGATTACAGATATTCGATATTGCTTTAAACGTTATTATTATTATTATTATTAATGTTATTGTTATTATTAAATATTATAATTAATGATGTTAGTAATATTAATAATATTATAATAAATATTATTATAGTGATAACATATTGTTTTATATTGAGAGGTTTATTAATATTATTTATATATTAAAATTATTATAACAATAATTGATTTAATATTATTACTTAATATATTATTATAATATAATATATATAATTTATTAATAATTATTTATTATTAATTTATATTATAATTATAATCATAATTATATTATTTATTAATATTTTAATATTATTTAATTAACATATTACTTATTATGCTAACTATATATTATTATTATCTTTTGATAATAATTATATATTATTGTTATATACCGTTAATAATAGATTATTATATATCATCTAATCATTTTATTATTATACTAAGTTCAATATGTCACGGCTCATGACATTGTCCCTTGTGTAATTGCCACTTGAATGTATTGCTATTGAACCACATTAATGCTTTTCTTCTTCAACAAATGAGGACAGTCACTCTAAAGACAACATGATAATGTACACTCATTGTAAGGACAGTCACAAATGAGGACATCTCACAGTGACTGTCCCTTGTGTAATTGCCACTTGAATTACACAAGGGACAGTCATTGTGAGATGTCCTCATTTGTGACAAGGACAGTCACACATGAGGACATCTCACAGTGATTGTCCCTTGTGTAATTGCCACTTGAATGTATTGCTATTCAACCACATTAATGCTTTTCTTTTTCAACAAATGAGGACAGTCACTCTAAAGACACCATGATAATGTACACTCACTGTAAGGACAGTCACAAATGAGGACATCTCATAGTGACTGTCCCTTGTGTAATTGCCACTTGAATGTATTGCTATTCAGCCACATTAATGCTTTTCTTCTTCAACAAATGAGGATAGTCACTCTAAGGACAACATGATAATGTACACTCACTGTAAGTGTACATTATCATGTTGTATTACAAATGGACCTTATGTTGGTCGGGATATAAGTGCAAAAAAAAAAGGAACGTTGTCATTTGTGTTTTCAACAGCGCCGAGAGAGATTCCCTCCGCGAAATCAAGCGGGTTATCATTTGTGTTTTGAACAAAGCGGGTTGTCATTTGTGTTTTGAACAGCACCGAGAGAGATTCCCTCCGCGAAATCAAGCGGGTTGTCATTTGTGTTTTCAACAGCGCCGAGAGAGATTCCCTCCGCAAAATCACAGCTACAATTTCTGAGTACGTTGGGTTTATTTTTCTTTTGTCATTATTATTTAATCTGGTATTCAGCTGTTAGAGAGCTAAAATACCCAGAAATGAGGACATATCTGTGTTGAATTTATTGTTAGCGGCTTTGGTTATTTAGAATGCTTCCCCACAATACTTAATTACACAAGGGACAGTCACTGTGAGATGTCCTCATTTGTGACAAGGACAGTCACACATGAGGACATCTCACAGTGACTGTCCCTTGTGTAATTGCCACTTGAATGTATTGCTATTCAACCACATTTATGGGCCCGTTTGGACCACGACACACAGTAGCATCTACAGAGAAGAATATCCCAGGTGTAACAAGTTGTAAGAATATACCAACAGTTCTAAGAAGTTCCCTAGCACGTAGTAGCATCTACAGAGAAGAATATACAACATGAGGGCAGCCACTGTAAAGACAACATGATAATGTACACTCATTGTATGTGTACATTATCATGTTGTCTTTACAGTGACTGACCTCATTCAAGTGGCAATTACACAAGGGACAGTCACTGTGAGATGTCCTCATTTGTGACAAGGATAGTCACACATGAGGATATCTCACAGTGACTGTCCCTTGTGTAAGCCACTTGAATGTATTGCTATTCAACCACATTTATGGGCCCGTTTGGACCACGGCACACAGTAGCATCTACAAAGAAGAATATCCCAGGTGTAACAAGTTGTAAGAATATACCAACAGTTCTAAGAAGTTCCCTAGCACATAGTAGCATCTTCTAATTGTCTATACCACTTCACAAGGTATTGTTTGCACACATTGTTTTTGGTTCTTTTGATGACCCTTGTTTTGAAATTGCTATTAGGCCTTGTAGCTTATATGTTTTGACTGCTGGAGAGCTTCTAAAGCTAAGCAAGAAGACCATTGCACGAGTTATAGCCGCGCGCTCAGGTTTGAAAATTGTATATTTTTTAATCTAATGTATATTTTAATCCTTTTGCCATGTCATGTAATATGTCTTGCCTTGTAGCTTATATGTTTTGAAATTGCTGTTAGGCCTTGTAGCTTATATGTTTTGATTGCTAGAGAGCTTCTAGAGCTAAGCAAGAAGGCCTTGTAGCTTATATGTTTTGTGTACTTTTGACAATTTTGCTTAGTCACTAAAAGTTGTAGACCGAAGTTTTCATAGCTCAATTTTTGCTTCCTGCGAAGAACGATCATGTCAGATAATATAAGTGAAGAACAAAATAGGGAGACAATCGCTAGATTGTGGTCTAACTTGAAAAGAAAAGGTGATGGAAAATGTTATTGTCCCTGCAAAATTTGTAAGGGCTTAAACCGTAGAAGATTGCTAATCAAAACAGTTAAGAGACATTGTAGGGAGAATGGTCACATTGAAGGGGGGCATGACTATCATCCACTGGTAAGTTGTTCATTATATCATTTTAACAATTTATATACATATGAAATCACTTGATGATGAGTTGAAGATCATGGTTTATTTATGTTAATCAATTTTATATAGGTTGATCTCCCCAGGGAAGTACATGATATGGAGGAACATGGGGGTGCGAATATCCAAGGTGAAGATAATGATCCCATGGAAGATGACGATCATGCGCCAGAAAACACAATTGAAGATGATGGTATAAATACATTGATCCATGACACATTTAGTCCAAGCGGATCTGATCATGATGATGATGATAGCCTTGATGTACCTCTACTTGAGAAGGCATACGAGCCCCTATACAAAGACTCCCAAACAACTCTTCTCTCTGCTGTATTGTTGTTGTTGAACTTGAAGGTTATGAATGGTTTATCCAACATAACAATGTCACGTATGTTAAGGTATGTCATATATGTCTTTATAGTTAACAAAGGGTGAATAATGTACCACTAATATTGTTTATATTAACAACTTATATTTTTTGCTGTAGATTGATAGGCGAGTTTTTGTTACCACCATCAAATATTCTACCTCGCTCATATCGAGAATTATCTGCTATTATGAAAGATATTGGAATGGAGTATCAAGCAATACATGCTTGTCCCAATGATCATATTATATATTATAAAGAACATGAATTTGCAACACAATGCCCTGTATGTCATACGAGTAGATTTCGAACAGATCGAATAACAAAAAAGGTGCCTCACAAGGTTCTTCGTTACATCCCCATTATTCCACGGATGCGACAATTATTCAGGTGTACTAGCTTGGCACAATTTATGGATTACCATGCACGCAATAGAAGTCGAGATGACATTATTCGAATCCCTGCGGATGGTTCGGCATTTATGCACATAGAGGAAAAGTGGCAACACTTCAAAGAAGAACCTCGTAATCTCAGGCTTTCATTGGCAGCGGATGGTGTCAATCCATTTGGAGAGATGAGATCTGTTTGCTCGGTGTGGCCTGTTTTTGTTATCAACAATAACATTCCTCCGTGGATGTCAATAAAGAGGGAGCACATTATGTTGGCAATGATTGTTCCAGGTATTTTATCATTTGATAGTTATTAATTTACATGTACTTACAAATCTTACAGTAAAATGGTCACAATAATTATGTAATGTTACTGTTCATTCAAGTAGGTAAATATAAAGTTAAAGATATGAATGTATATATTGAGCCTCTTATTGACGAGTTGGTGGAGTTATGGAACGGTGTCACTATGTATGACGTGTCTAGACCAATAGGACAAAGACAATTTCAATTCCATGCAATACTTGTATGGACAATACATGATGCCCCAGGGCTAACACATTTTTGTGGTATGTTATAGTGAATTCAAGTTGCGCATGATAATTCTAATTATAAAAATCAACATATTTAATAATCCAATTATATCATTATCTTGTAGGTCTTCAAACAAAGGGAAAATTTGCATGTCCAGTTTGTGGTCCAAAGATGAAATCTCGTCATTCAAAAAGTTTAGGAAAGCATGTGTTTGATGAGTACAGACACTTCCTCCACAGGAATCATAAGTATCGAAGTATGGAAAAACATCTTTTCAATGGGAAAGAAGAGACTACATCAAAGCCACGAAGAATGACACCTCGCCTATGGAAGTTGGAATATAATAGAATTAATCGTCGAGGTAATGTCATTCCACTTAATGGTTTATGTTTGTAATTTATATATTTCTATTGTGATTTTTGTTTACTAATTATGTAATTGATGATCGTGAAGGTCGTCAAGGCACTACTGACAACCTTCCAAAGGGACTAAAAAGCTATCCCAGACAATTTAGTAGGTTGCCCTACTACGAGGACCTACAAATTGTGCATTTGTTTGATCTTATGCATGTTGGAAAGAATATAACAGAGACATTGTGGAAAATACTGGATGGAAGGCGTGACAAAGAAAAAATTGTCAAAATTTGTAATGACATTCATGAATCCAATCATGCACTGAAGAATTTCATTCACTCAAATAGCAATAGAGATCAGATTAATATAAGTGCCCTTCCTTGGTTATTAACGGAGCAGCAAAGTGATGCCATAAAAGAAGTCATACGAAAAATTCGATTTCCCACAGGATTTGCTGGGAACATAAGCAATCTCATATCAAAGAAAAGTGAATTTGGGCCAGGGCTCAAAACGCATGATTGGCATACTTTCATCAAGGTAAGTTATGTTCTTCTGTATTTACAATATGTTCATAAACTACGTGTACTATTCATTATGTTATGTTAGAAAATAATGAAATGATTGGTTTATAATTACTGCAGTACGTGCTACCTCTATCTCTCCCAGAGCACTTCAACAATAACATCAAACAAGTGATATATGATCTTGGAAAATACATGAGGTAAGCAGTAATATCTGTTCAATTTGTTGTATATATTTATTATATTCACGATTTGTTTTTCTTGCTATGTAATCTATTGTATATTATTTTGTAAAGTCTCGTATTTATATATTTTTTGTGACTTGAATCTCTTAATGTAGGTGGTTGTCATCTAAAGAAATCCATAAAGAAGATATAAACTATTGGAAGAGAAGAATTCCTCATTTATTGTGTGAAATGCAAAAGTGTCTACCTCCAACTTTTTTCAATGCACAAGAACACTACCTCATACACCAAGTTGAGGAGATTGAATTGTGTGGACCTGCACACACTAGGTCAATGTGGATGGTTGAGAGGCACTTGAAATCTTTGAAGGCTTTGGTTTGACAAAGAGCACATCCTGAGGGTTCTATGGTAGAGGGATACATGGTATACCAGACTATGGTGTACATTACTGAATATCTTCCTAAGTTTGCTTCAAATATCCATGTAGATCGCATTTGGGATCTCGACCCTTTTAAAAAATTCAAAGGGGAGTACTTGATGGGGAAAGGTAGATTGAGGAAAGTGACAGGTAATAAATTATAAGATGTTATTGTAATAAATTATTTCTTAATCTTCAAAATAAATCGGTTGTAAGTCGTCTATTTTTTTTTTGTACAGTTGCTCGAAAGTGGGATGCACTACATTTGTATATTGCAAACAATCTTGATTGGATGACGGTATGGATTGAACGATGTCAACATTCTGGTCACACATTAACATGGGAAGGTGTATCTTCATTGGTTAAAGAAGCTCATCGTAATGGAGATTCTAATGTTACGCAAAGGGAAATAGATTTAGCATATGGTTTAAGAGATTTCCAGGTAGGTACAAAATTATTAATCGCCCGTATGTTTATCAACTCACGATATAATAATTTTGACATGTTTCACATATTATTGCAGGTTAAACACCACAAGGGTATGTTCTGTAATGGTCAAAAATTTCGCGTCAAAGTGTTGGATGACACGAAGAAAACTTGTGATTCTGGAATAACTGCAGTCTTTCAAGTGACTAATATTTCATCTAGAAATGACTTAGATCCTCAAGAGTCTAAAAATCAATACTATGGCATTTTGGATGATATATTTGAGTGCGACTTTAGTTCCTTCAAATTAGTACTCTTCGTTGTCAAATGGTACAGGCTACGACTTAATCCAAATGATCCTAATAGAACTGTTATTGAACATGATAATGGATTTACAATGGTTAATACAAGGTCATTTGAGCCAGTTGGGGATGAGCCCTATGTTCTTCCAAGCCAATGTGAACAGGTATTTTACTCAGAGGTTTCACATAAACCGGGTTGGTCATTTGTTGTTAGACATGAACCGAGAGGAAGGCCGATAAAGTATAATGCGATGGAAGAAGAAGATACCGAAGAAGTAGAAGATGATGTAGATGATGATCACGATCGAAAATTATTGGATGATGTTCCTGAGACAAATTTTCATGAAGAAGAAGAAGAAGATGATGCTGCTACTGATGATGATGATGAAGATGATGTTGATGTTGATGATGATGATGTTGATGATGACGACAACGACGACGACGACGAGGACGATGATGATGACGACGATGATGAGGATGATGATGATGATGATGATGATGATGATGAGGATGATGATGATGAAATTTAAAGGTATGCCATCAATCCTTAATGTATTTAATATTCATTTCTTGATAGAAATATATTTGTCTTAAATGGTTACATAGTTTATTCATTATCTATTTAAAAGCTATAAGTGTTATAATGTGTACGTTTTAATGTTTTTAATTTTTATGTGATGCTTATGATGGATGTGATTATGATTATGATGTGATTATGCTCACGATAATTGAATTACATTTGCAGGAAATTGAACCCCTTTCAAGAGCATCCCGCACAGTCTCATGGATCGACAGGTATAAGTCAATACACCTTA
The DNA here is from genome assembly GCA_027943335.1 of Chamaecyparis obtusa. Lineage (NCBI taxonomy): Eukaryota > Viridiplantae > Streptophyta > Pinopsida > Cupressales > Cupressaceae > Chamaecyparis > Chamaecyparis obtusa. The sequence goes on from BSBK01003840.1 coordinate 1,045,114, forward strand.
TAGAAAGTCTATTTAATACACTTATCAATAGTAAGATTGATGTCTTCTAAGATCTCTCCCATTTGCAGGTACCAGCAAATAGGTATTTGTCAGAAGTGTCTTCCTCGAGTGAGGGAAATATAGGAATAGAAGAGGAAAGTGAGACATGCAGTTTATCTAGAATAGGGAGATTAACTAGAGGTCAAAGGACTAGAAGGAAATTCAATAAACACATGAAATTTTTCCTTGCTCAAGGGGGGTCATGTTCTTATGATGATGAGACGAAAGGCGACATCGAGGTGCCCTTGAGGTACCAACATCTACAGAAACATTGGGTACCCAAGGAACTTCCTCCAATAAACATTGATTTTTGTGTTAATGAGAGGATATATCGCATAGCACCATCATCATTACATGGTTTGGGCCTATTTTCTATGGATGGCATAAAGGTGTCTTACAACAAAGTTTCTGAATTGATGGAGTATGTTGGACCATGTTACGATTACAAAAGTTGGATGCATATTGTTCAATATAAAAAAAGTATGCGTAGGTATGCACTCTCGGCAAATTATATACAACAGCAAGACAATAATCAAAGTAAAAGTGTGGCTATATACATTGATGGAAGGCCAAAAGCAACAAGGAATATTGCGGGTTTTATAAATAGTACACGACCTGGGTCAACTATAAAGCAACCCAATTGCATATTTGAGGCGCGCGAGGGAAATCGTGTATTCATCTGTGCGATAAAATCAATACGTGCAGGGGAAGAGCTGCTTATTGATTACAATTTGAACCGCATAGATACAAACGAGGCTACTATCATGGGGGTGGTACATACTATTAAACCAACTTCTAATCAATGACTCCAACATACCATTTAGTTATTAAATTTTTGGCTAACATTTTTATACTTGATCTTTGACACAGGGGCACAATATGGAGCGACCACCTGAAGGTGATGGTGACGATATTCCTAGCTCATCTACACATGAGCAGGTAAAATTCATTGTAATTGTGCAAACTAGATAGAAGCAAAATGTTATTTTTTTTAATGTTATTTTCTTCATTGTTTTGGAGTAATTTTGATAATACTAATACTATTGTTGTCACAGAGGGCCGGTGGTCGGAGAGAGGGAAAGCAACCTGCAGTCCCTCAGGAGTCCCCCCTTGTGGACCCTTTTTTTATTGATTTAGCAGAGACCGATGACCCGATCGGTTCCATTAAAAAGCTGCTAAAGAAAATTGGGAAAGAACTTCTACGTTTGGTATCCATACATCCTCAGACTCAGGAAATAAAAGACAGGGCAGCTGAGTTGTTGCGCACTTCTGAAAACTTTAAAGTAAGTATTAATGAAATTTTTAATTATTACAAGAGTTCAATAATGGTTTTTATGTTATGCTCTTTTATGACATTAATTAAAATATGGATGCATTGTCTTTACAGAGTTATTTGCGTAATTTTGAACCCCATTCCCATGATGAGGCCGGTATTGCAAGTGGTTCAGGTAGATCACATGTTCCATTCCCCACTTGTGTTTTCCACTGAATATATATAGGAATGATCATAATCATTGACAATACATGCTCGAACAATCTTTTTTTTTAATGCTCTAACAATCTTGTCCATGTTAGTCCACGCGTTCTATATTTATGCATGCTCTAACAATTTTATTCTTCAGCTCCTTTCCATGATGATATGACAACGCCGCCTCCATCCAGGACAACCACAAATGTCTTGCCGACTGCCATGTCAACAACACACAGCCTAAATGCACCAACTGTTGCACCATCTACTGGTACACAAATCCCTCTTTTTCTCTCTTTTGTTATGTGTTTAAGTGTTATGTGTTTACGATGTAGATCCCTTGATTGTGTTTGTGCCATGGGTGCTCTGCACCAATTTATTTCCCTTGAAGTATTATTTCTTGGAGGCATTTGATAATGGTTTTCATTTTTTGCAATAGGAGATGCAACAAGTCCCGATGCAACATCATTTCCTAGATGTTCCCGTGTTCCTAGTACGGGAACGGTGAAGGATTGCGTATTGATCATCAGCGACGATGAAGGCGTTCCCTTAAAAGTATCCAAACTTCCAGGTACTTTAAAGTTATTATTATTCTATAGTGATATAATAGTAATTTAGTTTTTGATCACTCTTCATCGACTAATGATCCCATGATTATTTTGTAGGGAATGATATTTTTTGGCGAAAACTTGGTGACGAGTGTTTGCGGATATTCGGGCCCACCATACGTACATGGTGGAACATCATATCCTAACTAAAACCCCAAACCACTATTTTGATTTCATATCATTGCTAGAATAGTTTTCCTTTTCATCAATTTCTTGAACTATATTAAAGGTAGCTTCTCTTCATTTATGAGTCTAACATGTTTTTTTTTACTTAAAAGGTGGAATAACCAAGATAAAAAGTTGAAGGATGATCTTGTAGATAGTATGACCCAGCTTTTTGGACCTCGTGCATTCGAGAGAAACAAGCTCCTTGAAAGAGCTGGTTTATGTTTGAAGTATATTAGGGACCAGTACAGGAAATATTTAGAGGTTAACCCAAGGCACGAGCGTCCGCCCTGTGTTCTTGAGGCTGAGTGGCAGGGTTTGATTTTGGATGGAAAGTATAAAGCCGACATGAAAAAAGGAATTACGCCAGTAGAGAGTAGAGCAAGGTATGTGATACTTTTGAGAATGTAATTATGTACTAATTAACCTCTAAATTTTTCCTATATTGGTCTCTAACATATTTCAAACTTTTCATAGATTGCCTGACACATCAAAGGCAACAAAGGCAAGATTAGAAAAGCACGGGACACACAAGCTCGGCTCTGGTGGTTTTTCCAAACTTCAAGCACGAGTTGTAAGTATTAGTAAATGAAAACTTGTATCAATTTTTTTATATATTGCAAGGAAATTTTTTTTGATCAAACAATGCAAGTAAAATTCACCATACCAAGAAAAAATGTAGGGGTCAGAGTTCAATAGATGCCTCACAGAAGAGGACAAGAGAATTGGCTTCCAACAAGGCTATAGAGCCGTGGCTGAACGGCTACGAGCTGAAATCAGTGTGCAAGGTTCAAATAATGATGCATCTGAGCCACAGGTAAATAAGCTAAATGAAATTTATTTCAAATTGAATACTTTACCAATTAGTCTATTTGATGTTAAGTTCTAATATAAAGTGAGTATATCTGTTTTAAGAAAGCAATGATAACAATGTGTAGGATATTGGAATGCAGCCTGACAATCCTTCTACACAATCTATGCATAATGAAGGTTCGCATGATGTGCATCCTAGTGGTGGAGGTATACATTTGCTATTAAAATTTTTATATGTAATTACAATTGGTGTTTGGATTAATGTAACATTTTGTATAGCAACTGTAGAGGATCGAGGGGTCGGTGCTCATGAGCATGTTGAGGTTGAGTCTAGACAAAATGATGTGGCCAGATCAGGTAATTAAAGAGCGCCACAGTTATGTTCTTTAAAATAATTAAATACTTGTAACAATTATAATTAAATATTTTAAATTTAACTCTTTTATTTGTTATTGTAGAGGACCCCCCTTTGCAGCAGCATAGGAATTTGAGATCATCAAGAACAAAGAACAAAACAACTGATGAGGGGGGTATTGATGATAACACTGATGCTCCTCTTAGAGCTTACATAGAAAAAAAAATTAGAAAGAGAAAAAAGAAATGATTGTCATCTAAATACCTTAATTGATAATGACTGAATTTTATGTCTCAATGAATTTAATTATGTGCTAATGAATGTTCATGAATTATGTGTTTATTTTCATATTGATGAATGTTGTGTGTTAACGAATCTAATGTGTTAATGAATGTTATCATGTGATATTGATTGAATGTTACATTTTATTAATAATTGAAAGAATGAATGAATGTTAGATGTTAACGGGGAATGTAGAGTGATGTTAGGGGGAGGGGGGTGGGGCCAAATGAGCTTCCACCTTCACGTGGTTGGCCCTATTTAGTAGAGAATATTAAACTATATTCTCGAAACAAAGTGAAGCTCAATAAGATACTAAATGAGTCAAAATGGTTATCAAGGTCCTCTATCCATAAGATACTTGTAGTCAAAATGGTTATTAATAAGATACTTGTAGTCAAAATGGTTATCTAGGTCCTCTATCCATTCCATAAGTTCTTCACCATTCAAACTTCCTCCATAACAAGGAATGTGCTCTAGGTTAGTCATGAAGCCTAGCATGGACTCTCTGTCAGATAGAGCCACTATTTCAGAGCCTTTTTTGTGCATTTCCTTCAAGCACTGTACAGTGTACGGATGTGAAAGGGAGGGCAGACCAGTGTGGAAGTTAGAGTATTTATATCTTATGCTTTGAGAGTTTATTTGGTAGATTCAAGACACCTTATATCAAAGTTATTCCTTTTTCTTATCTGTTGTTCTGTCAAACCCTCATTTTTTGGGTTATTGCATTCAAATGGCCTTAACTTGCAAATAAACCATAGGATATCCTCTGTTCTTTGTAAAATGCAAGTTAAGGGGGTTTATTTTCATATTTTAAAAGCTTTGGAACAGGATACTAAGCCAGAGAATTTCAAGAGCAAGCCCTAGGTCAAGAATCTCAATGTTCTTGACTAGGAGTTGATGGATTATGCAAGATCAGAGGGTAGCGGCAAGTAAAGGACCTCAAACCTTGTTGAATCTAGATCTTTAGAGCATGGTGGACATCTTCAAACTCTGATCTTGGTTTCATGCACCCATTTTCAATGCCTTGTTTTGGAACCCACACCCAAAGGCATGCATTAGGTCTGCGGACTCAATAAGGACATTGATATGCTCTGGAGTGGAGTCAAGGTCTGGGAGTTGGAGGATTGTTAGAACATCAAAAAGGGTACTCAAAAAACATATAAGTTCATAAGGTCCTTTGTCAAATTGAAGAGTTATTGCTGCAGAACAGGTTTTGGAGACCTACTAGAGTCACTAGGTCTATTTGGACCCGTTTGGACCACGACACACAGTAGCATCTACAGAGAAGAAGTTTGGTATGCAATGGTCTTGAAACCTCCTGAGAAATTCTTGGTATGCATTTGTGTGGTGCAAAAGCTTCGTTGAAAGAGAAAAAGAAGAAAAGAATAGAAATGATTTTTTTTCTTTTTATGTCATATACTGTAACCAGCTACTTATAACTTGCAAAAATTATTATAACCATTTGAAATTGAAACTTAGTTTAATGTGAAACTGAGAACTGCTTTATTAGAGCTTTCTGTGATTTAGATTCAGACATCAAGAACATTGTTTGCCTAATATTGTGATTAATGTTTATTTATTAATATCTCATACTGACAAACAATTGATAATTGTAGGGAAAACGTCATTGGGGGTCTTTGAGGATCCACCAGAAGCCAAGGAGAAAATGTATTCAAATGCTAAAGATGGTGTAACAGTCCTTACAGCTGTTGAACCTTGCTGTGTAGATCATCTCCGATTCTCCAAGTTCAACAGTACTGTGGTATTCCTTTGGATACTTCTAATGGTAAATTTCAGACATCAAGTTCTTTTCGTATGAAACTACTACATTTGTAATCTGTAGTTTTAAACTTTTAGTTTATAAATGTTCATCAGCTTTAGTTCGTATGCTGCCATTTCAAGTATGATTAATGAAGTTACCTTTATCACAGGATGAAAGTGAGCAGTCAGCATACTGGTACGGAGCTGGCAGCATTGATACGGTGACTAGGGCATCGTTTAATGGTGGTATTGTGTTTTCCCGTATTTAGGGCATCGGCCTTTTGAAGCATTGCCTTCATCTTTCTTAAGTCTGAGTTTTAAGTTTGTTTATCTCTCTCGGCGCTGTTGAAAATACAAATGACAACGTTCTTGTTTGTTTTGCCCTTATATCCCGATGTGATTTTGCGGAGGGTTACGACGCTGTTGAAAACACAAATCCCTTGTGTAATTGCCACTTGAAGGAGGACAGTCACTGTAAAGACAACATGATAATGTACACTTACAGCCCGTGTACATTATCATTGTGTCTTTAGAGTGACTATCCTCATTTGTTGAAGAAGAAAAGCATTAATGTGGCTGAATAGCAATACATTCAAGTGGCAATCACACAAGGGACAGTCACTGTGAGATGTCCTCATTTGTGACTGTCCTTATAGTGAGTGTACATTATCATGTTGTCTTTAGAGTGACTGTCCTCATTTGTTGAAGAAGAAAAGCATTAATGTGGTTCAATAGCAATACATTCAAGTGGCAATTACACAAGGGACAATCGATCACTGTGAGATGTCCTCATGTGTGACTATCCTTGTCACAAATGACTATCCTTGTAAAGACAACATGATAATGTACACATACAATGAGTGTACATTATCATGTTGTCTTTACAGTGGCTGCCCTCATGTTGTATATTCTTCTCTGTAGATGCTACTATGTGCTAGGGAACTTCTTAGAACTGTTGGTATATTCTTACAACTTGTTACACCTGGGATATTCTTCTCTGTAGATGCTATTGTGTGCCGTGGTCCAAACAGGCCCATAAATGTGGTTGAATAGCAATACATTCAAGTGGCAATTACACAAGGGACAGTCACTGTGAGATGTCCTCATGTGTGACTGTCCTTGTCACAAATGAGGACATCTCACAGTGACTGTCCCTTGTGTAATTGCCACTTGAAGGAAAAAAGCATTAATGTGGTTCAATAGCAATGTATTCAAGCGGCAATTACACAAGGGATAATCACTCTGAGATTTCCTCATTTGTGACTATCCTTACAGTGAGTGTACATTATCATGTTGTCTTTACAGTGACTGTCCTCATTTGTTGAAGGAAAAAAGCATTAATGTGGTTCAATAGTGATGCAGAGTAGTCAGGGCTTTTAGAATATACAAATATACATCCTTAACTCTCATTCCACCAAGGAAGAAGGAATTCCAATGGTTGAAACGTGAGTTAAGGTCTTTACATCAGTCAAACCCTGAAAATGAGGGTTTGTAAACAATGCACAGAAAATTTGAAATAACTTAGATATAAAACAAAGAGAATCAATCAAACCAACTTCCAAAGCATCAGATGTCACTATTACAACTTCCAGGCAAATTTTATCATCCAACCACCATCCGTACAGCCGTACAGAGTTCATTTTTCACCAGAAATGCACTAAAACAGGGTTATTTTTATTTTTTATGAAAGCAAAATGATTACAATACTGGTTCTCTGTCTGTCTTCGACCATTTGAAGCCTAAAATAGGCTCTCCAAACGTTGGTTCAACCATCTAGGTGGTTAGAACAGTTTATCCAACAAATGTCAACTTTGCTAAGCAACTTTTAAAGTTGCATTACAACTTTGCAAACAACTTTGCCGAGAAGGTTAAAAATGTGTTGTGAAACTTTAGGAACCTTATTAAAGTTATTTTGGACCTTCAAACTTCTTAACAACATCTAAAAGACACCTAATAAACACTTACTATGCTCATTTCATCCAAGGACTCAAAAGATGCCCAAGGTTTATAAGTCACCAAGGGGTCTTGTGTCCAACAAGTGGATGTTTATAAGGAGATAAGATCAATCCTTAATATTTATTACAAACCAAGAAAACATCTAAAACTCCTATTCTAATTTATTGTCATTCAAAAAGACTCTGATTTGTCATTCAAAAAGACTCTGATTTGTCAATCAAAAGGACCTTTCACCAGTCAATCCTTCAAAGCTCCAAGGTGAAAATCTTATGTTCCAATTGATAGGATTTGACTCCTTGGCTTCATGGCAACTTCCTTCAATCATGGTGTCTTTGGCTTGCATTAGGGATGCCCCTGCATCAAATAGCAATGCATTCAAGTGGCAATTACACAAGGGACAGTACATGCCCATTAAAGTTGGTGTTTTGTTATCCAGCATGACAATGGAGACAACATACTCTGTGTCAATTTTACTGATCAAATTTCCCTCCGCCAGGCAAAGCAACAATCTGGGTATGATAAGGTGAAATTTTGTAGTCCTTTTGGGTATGATAACAGTTCCAGTTTCCAATAAGATGGTTCATTTTTATAATCTAGCTTCAATTTCTCTTGTGAAAATCTTTTTTTCATTTTATGGGTGGTAAAATATAATTATTATGCTAGAGGTGTGTACTTATGGATGATAATGAAACAAAATGATAAGATTTAAGACTCTTGTTTTTTTTTTAAATAGCAATTTAAGTTTCCTTCTATTATAAATTACTGTTTTTCTATTTTTTAATGTATCTTTCCAAATCTTTTATATCAATTTTATTTATGAAATATAAATATATTAATAATGTTTTAGTGTTTTTAGGATTAGTTTATATCAATTCTATGTATCATCATTCGTCATTCAATTGTCAGTATTATTAATTTAGACTGTGCAATTGTAGAACTACTCGAATATGGGTTGGATGGATACTCAAGCAGGGGAACCCTCCTCAAATATCTCAAGCAGTGAACTTGGAAAAATGTGTCCTGAAGGAACCCTTTCCATCAGAGAGATAAAAGTACAAACAAGTAAAAGAAGCAGGCTCTGCAAATATGTTTTTGAGAAGAAAAATGATAGATTATTCGAGTATGGTTCATGAGGTATATCTAAAAAGACATTTTTTTTCTTATTATAATAAAAGAGGAAGTTGTGAATGTCAAAGTTGAGTGAAACAAAAATTATTTTCATCAAATTTTATTAGGCTTGCTTTTGGGAATAGTTTCTTACAATATTGCTATTAAGATTTTTATTGTGTAGTTTTTAGATTAGGTTTATAAAATTATATTTCATGAGTAGTGATTCATATTAATCAATTAACGATACTTTTGGAAGGTATTTTCAATGTGTCAAATTTTGATATTTTTACAAGAATTAGATTGTGTAATTTTTTTAATTAAAGTCATTGACTCATATTTCATAAATAATAGTTCTCATGAATCCATCTCTTATAAGATTGAATAGTCTATTTAGGAAGTATTTCTGATAGTATGTCAAATTATGATATTACTATTACCATTAGATTGCATGGCTTTGAAGTCAACCTCGTTGACCCATATTCTTCTCTGTAGATGCTACTATGTGCTAGGGAACTTCTTAGAACTGTTGGTATATTCTTACAACTTGTTACACCTGGGATATTCTTCTCTGTAGATGCTACTATGTGCCGCGGTCCAAACGGGCCCATAAATGTGGTTGAATAGCAATACATTCAAGTGGCAATTACACAAGGGACAGTCACTGTGAGATGTCCTCATGTGTGACTGTCCTTGTCACAAATGAGGACATCTCACAGTGACTGTCCCTTGTGTAATTTCCACTTGAATGAGGACAGTCACTGTAAAGACAACATGATAATGTACACTTACAGCCCGTGTACATTATCATGTTGTCTTTAGAGTGACTATCCTCATTTGTTGAAGAAGAAAAGCATTAATGTGGCTGAATAGCGATACATTCAAGTGGCAATCACACAAGGGACAGTCACTGTGAGATGTCCTCATTTGTGACTGTCCTTACAGTGAGTGTACATTATCATGTTGTCTTTAGAGTGACTGTCCTCATTTGTTGAAGAAGAAAAGCATTAATGTGGTTCAATAGCAATACATTCAAGTGGCAATTACACAAGGGACAATTGATCACTGTGAGATGTCCTCATGTGTGACTATCCTTGTCACAAATGAGGACATCTCACAATGACTATCCCTTGTGTAATTCAAGTGGCAATTACACAAGGGACAGTCACTGTGAGATGTCCTCATTTGTGACTGTCCTTACAATGAGTGTACATTATCATGTTGTCTTTAGAGTGACTGTCCTCATTTGTTGAAGAAGAAAAGCATTAATGTGGTTCAATAGCAATACATTCAAGTGGCAATTACACAAGGGACAATCGATCACTGTGAGATGTCCTCATGTGTGACTATCCTTGTCACAAATGAGGACATCTCACAATGACTGTCCCTTCTGTAATTGCCACTTGAATGAGGACAGTCACTGTAAAGACAACATGATAATGTACACATACAATGAGTGTACATTATCATGTTGTCTTTACAGTGGCTGCCCTCATGTTGTATATTCTTCTCTGTAGATGCTACTATGTGCTAGGGAACTTCTTAGAACTGTTGGTATATTCTTACAACTTGTTACACCTGGGATATTCTTCTCTGTAGATGCTACTATGTGTCGTGGTCCAAATGGGCCCATAAATGTGGTTGAATAGCAATACATTCAAGTGGCAATTACACAAGGGACAGTCACTGTGAGATGTCCTCATGGGTGACTGTCCTTGTCACAAATGAGGACATCTCACAGTGACTGTCCCTTGTGTAATTAAGTATTGTGGGGAAGCATTCTAAATAACCAAAGCCGCTAACAATAAATTCAACACAGATATGTCCTCATTTCTGGGTATTTTAGCTCTCTAACAGCTGAATACCAGATTAAATAATAATGACAAAAGAAAAATAAACCCAACGTACTCAGAAATTGTAGCTGTGATTTTGCGGAGGGAATCTCTCTCGGCGCTGTTGAAAACACAAATGACAACCCGCTTGATTTCGCGGAGGGAATCTCTCTCGGTGCTGTTCAAAACACAAATGACAACCCGCTTTGTTCAAAACACAAATGATAACCCGCTTGATTTCGCGGAGGGAATCTCTCTCGGCGCTGTTGAAAACACAAATGACAACGTTCCTTTTTTTTTTTGCACTTATATCCCGACCAACATAAGGTCCATTTGTAATACAACATGATAATGTACACTTACAGTGAGTGTACATTATCATGTTGTCCTTAGAGTGACTATCCTCATTTGTTGAAGAAGAAAAGCATTAATGTGGCTGAATAGCAATACATTCAAGTGGCAATTACACAAGGGACAGTCACTATGAGATGTCCTCATTTGTGACTGTCCTTACAGTGAGTGTACATTATCATGGTGTCTTTAGAGTGACTGTCCTCATTTGTTGAAGAAGAAAAGCATTAATGTGGTTGAATAGCAATACATTCAAGTGGCAATTACACAAGGGACAATCACTGTGAGATGTCCTCATGTGTGACTGTCCTTGTCACAAATGAGGACATCTCACAATGACTGTCCCTTGTGTAATTCAAGTGGCAATTACACAAGGGACAGTCACTGTGAGATGTCCTCATTTGTGACTGTCCTTACAGTGAGTGTACATTATCATGTTGTCTTTAGAGTGACTGTCCTCATTTGTTGAAGAAGAAAAGCATTAATGTGGTTCAATAGCAATACATTCAAGTGGCAATTACACAAGGGACAATCGATCACTGTGAGATGTCCTCATGTGTGACTATCCTTGTCACAAATGAGGACATCTCACAATGACTGTCCCTTCTGTAATTGCCACTTGAATGAGGATAGTCACTGTAAAGACAACATGATAATGTACAAATACAATGAGTGTACATTATCATGTTGTCTTTACAGTGGCTGCCCTCATGTTGTATATTCTTCTCTGTAGATGCTACTATGTGCTAGGGAACTTCTTAGAACTGTTGGTATATTCTTACAACTTGTTACACCTGGGATATTCTTCTCTGTAGATGCTACTGTGTGCTGGGGTCCAAATGGGCCCATAAATGTGGTTGAATAGCAATACATTCAAGTGGCAATTACACAAGGGACAGTCACTGTGAGATGTCCTCATGTGTGACTGTCCTTGTCACAAATGAGGACATCTCACAGTGACTGTCCCTTGTGTAATTGCCACTTGAATGAGGACAGTCACTGTAAAGACAACATGATAATGTACACAAGTACCGTGAAGGTAGTTGCAAGTTACGGCTGTTTCATTGCATACCCGAAACAATGAAGATGTTACGGTCCACAAAATGTTTGTGCTTGAAAGATGAACAAATAAAATTAAACTTCTAAATAACCAGAGCCGCTAACAATAAATTCAACACAGATATGTCCTCATTTCTGGGTATTTTAGCTCTGTAACAGCTGAATACCAGATTACATAATAATGACAAAAGAAAAATAAACCCAACGTACTCAGAAATTGTAGCTGTGATTTCACGGAGGGAATCTCTCTCGGCACTGTTGAAAATACAAATGACAACGTTTCTCTACATTATCATGTTGCCTTTACAGTGACTGTCCCTTGTGTAATTGCCACTTGAAGGAGGACAGTCACTGTAAAGACAACATGATAATGTACACTTACAGCCCGTGTACATTATCATGTTGTCTTTAGAGTGACTATCCTCATTTGTTGAAGAAGAAAAGCATTAATGTGGCTGAATAGCAATACATTCAAGTGGCAATCACACAAGGGACAGTCACTGTGAGATGTCCTCATTTGTGACTATCCTTATAGTGAGTGTACATTATCATGTTGTCTTTAGAGTGACTGTCCTCATTTGTTGAAGAAGAAAAGCATTAATGTGGTTCAATAGCAATACATTCAAGTGGCAATTACACAAGGGACAATCGATCACTGTGAGATGTCCTCATGTGTGACTATCCTTGTCACAAATGAGGACATCTCACAATGACTGTCCCTTGTGTAATTCAAGTGGCAATTACACAAGGGACAGTCACTGTGAGATGTCCTCATTTGTGACTGTCCTTACAATGAGTGTACATTATCATGTTGTCTTTAGAGTGACTGTCCTCATTTGTTGAAGAAGAAAAGCATTAATGTGGTTCAATAGCAATACATTCAAGTGGCAATTACACAAGGGACAATCGATCACTGTGAGATGTCCTCATGTGTGACTATCCTTGTCACAAATGAGGACATCTCACAATGACTGTCCCTTCTGTAATTGCCACTTGAATGAGGACAGTCACTGTAAAGACAACATGATAATGTACACATACAATGAGTGTACATTATCATGTTGTCTTTACAGTGGCTGCCCTCATGTTGTATATTCTTCTCTGTAGATGCTACTATGTGCTAGGGAACTTCTTAGAACTGTTGGTATATTCTTACAACTTGTTACACCTGGGATATTCTTCTCTGTAGATGCTACTGTGTGCTGGGGTCCAAACGGGCCCATAAATGTGGTTGAATAGCAATACATTCAAGTGGCAATTACACAAGGGACAGTCACTGTGAGATGTCCTCGTGTGACTGTCCTTGTCACAAATGAGGACATCTCACAGTGACTGTCCCTTGTGTAATTGCCACTTGAATGAGGACAGTCACTGTAAAGACAACATGATAATGTACACAAGTACCGTGAAGGTAGTTGTAAGTTACAGCTGTTTCATTGCATACCCGAAACAATGAAGATGTTACGGTCCAGAAAATGTTTGTGCTTGAAAGATGAACAAATAAAATTAAACTTCTAAATAACCAGAGCCGCTAACAATAAATTCAACACAGATATGTCCTCATTTCTGGGTATTTTAGCTCTGTAATAGCTGAATACCAGATTACATAATAATGGCAAAAGAAAAATAAACCCAACGTACTCAGAAATTGTAGCTGTGATTTCGCGGAGGGAATCTCTCTCGGCACTGTTGAAAATACAAATGACAACGTTTCTCTACATTATCATGTTGCCTTTACAGTGACTGTCCCTTGTGTAATTGCCACTTGAAGGAGGACAGTCACTGTAAAGACAACATGATAATGTACACTTACAGCCCGTGTACATTATCATGTTGTCTTTAGAGTGACTATCCTCATTTGTTGAAGAAGAAAAGCATTAATGTGGCTGAATAGCAATACATTCAAGTGGCAATTACACAAGGGACAGTCACTGTGAGATGTCGTCATTTGTGACTATCCTTACAGTGAGTGTACATTATCATGTTGTCTTTAAAGTGACTGTCCTCATTTGTTGAAGGAAAAAAGCATTAATGTGGTTCATTAGCAATGTATTCCTAGCATCTGTACCTGCATCTCTCTTATATACTACAAGTTACTTGCCATCAGAAATTGCAGTTCCCTCATGTGACATTGATGGTGAAGTGTTCTTTTCAAAACCATCATCTGTGGTTACCAATGCTCCTGTTTTAGGCAATAAGTTTGTTGCATTCCATGAGCCATTGGTCAAGTTTCTTCTACGAGCTTCTGATGCCTCAAAATCTAAGCAGCGCCTACGCATGCCTCGTTGTGGTTGATTATCATTCTGTACATGAATTATAATGAGTAATCAGTTTTGGGCCTTGGAATCTTGTATGTAACATGCACAGACATTTCATGGCTAAATGAATCTATTTAAAAGCATCAACTTTTCTTACATGATGCTGGATACATAAGTAGAACAAGCGTATATCAAATTGGAAGCAATCAGAACTCCACAATGACATATTATTTAGAGTACTCTTCAGTTTAAGTAATAATGCATATATTGACACTGTAAAGACAACATGATAATGTACACTCACTGTAAAGACAACATGATAATGTACACTCACTGTAAGGACAGTCACAAATGAGGACATCTCACAGTGACTGTCCCTAGTGTAATTGCCACTTGAATGTATTGCTATTCAGCCACATTAATGCTTTTCTTCTTCAACAAATGAGGATAGTCACTGTAAAGACAACATGATAATGTACACTCACAGTGAGTGTACATTATCATGTTGTCTTTACAGTGACTATCCTCATTTGTTGAAGAAGAAAAGCATTAATGTGGCTGAATAGCAATACATTCAAGTGGCAATTACACTAGGGACAGTCACTGTGAGATGTCCTCATTTGTGACTGTCCTTACAGTGAGTGTACATTATCATGTTGTCTTTACAGTGGCTGTCCTCATTTGTTGAAAGAAAAAAGCATTAATGTGGTTCATAAGCAATGTATTAAATTAATTTTTTTTTTAATCCACCCGCGGGCGTCGCAATTGCGACGGAAACCCGTCGCAATGCGATGCAGGCGCCCGTCGCAATTGCTTGGGAGGTCCATCGTGATTGCGACGGCCCTCCGAAGCCATGCGACAGGGGGGCGACGGCCATTCCGCTTCTTAAATCTTAGCCACATTGCGACAGATAGGTGTCGCAATTGTGACGGATACCCATAGACGTCGCAATTTGCGACTAAAAAATAGCGACGTCTATGGGTGTTGCTATTGCGACACATAGCTGTCGCAATTGCGACACATAGCCGTCGCAAAATGACCCAAAATGTATTAGTGACACCATATGAATATCACATGAATTACCAACCAATCCAAAACTTATCTATCTATCAGAGAAATGTATAATATCCTTAGCTTCATTCTGATACAAAATTAATTAGCCATGCATGACCGTCCACTGAATTTCTCTCACTGTCTTGATCTTCTCATTCTGTGTATTCATCTGTCATTATCTCCCTCTTTGACAAAAAATGCCAAAGCAACAACAAAAACATACATCCTATAGATGTAGATATCATCCTTTCAGTTCAGTAGGATATTTCTCCCTCAGTCATCTTGCTTATGACTTATTTTGACTTTGCTGTGCTCTTCACAAATCTAGGCTGCTCCTAAAGTGTGACCTTTCTTTGCATCAATATGTTAGATGTTCTTTGCAGCACACTTGATGCAGTGCTCCTAGATTGACTAGGCAGCCTCAGTTAGGGGAATGACCTCTAATTGACTTCTCAAGTAGTCATGAGCTTCTTTAGGTAAAGCTTTAGTGAATATATCTGCTATTTGTTCCTTGGTATTCACATATTCCATGCGGACCTCTTTATCTTTTACCAGTTCTCTCAAGTAATGATACTTGATGGCAATGTGTTTGGTCTTTGTGTGCATCACTAGGTTTTTAGAGATGTTGATAGCACCGGTGTTGTCATAGAAGATGACAACTAGTTCAGTGATTTCTTCTTTCATGCCTACCAACAATTGCTTTATCCATATCAAATTTGAACAATTGACAACTGCAGCCACATAATCAACTTCAACAGTAGATTGGGAAATGCAATTTTGTTTCTTTCTTGTCCAGGAAACTAATCTCTGTCCAAGAAAGAAAGCTCCACCACTAGTACTCTTTCTATCATCTACATTTCCTGCCCAATCAACATCTATATACACTCTTAGTTCAAATTTGTCATGCTTCTTGTAGTACAATCCATAGTCAACAGTTCCTTTCAAGTATCTCATGATTCTTTTAACCGCCATCATGTGAATTTCCTTACCACTTTGTAACATGTTACTATTATGTTCACTCTTCTGACATGAGCTCGGTGAAAAGCCAACCCTGTCAAAGGTTACAAACACACTATCAGGTGTGACCCGGTTAAAGGATTTCAACCACTCTATTAAAAGTGTGCCTTGTTATAGGACTTACATACACTCCATTAGAATGCAACCTTGTTCAAAGGATTTATACCTATGACTGTTAGGTCAACCTCTGTTAAAAGGATTTTGACTATTACAATGGTTAGAAAGTAGCAGTAATATTGATATGAGAAACATACAACTCACTTTGCAAATATCAGATCCAATTCCATACACATATGATGGCTTACTGACTGTGAACCTTTTCCATCTCCATCACTGATCTGCTCGGAGCCCTTCAACGATCAAAACACTTCTCCTTCAACCTTTTCTACTTACATAGTCAATAACAATACTTCCAGCATGTCCTCATTGAAGAGTACATGAGAAGTGGGGAATCTGTGAAATATTTATAGAGTATTTTCCATTACTATACTATGCAAAAAATTTGTCGTTCATTGTAAATGGATGAGTGTATGTACCTCATTTGAATAGCTTCCCTTTTAGCATAAGTGAAGATGTTGGGAGTGGTTGTGGAATTTGGAAACCTAATCAACATACCCCTTTGGTATGTAGGCTACAATGATAACAATGATAATAGTTATAGGGATTGTGGGAAATAGAGGAACTTATTAGCATACACAATGGGTAAAAGTACAAAGCTGTGCCACACTTTTATAAAGGAAAAGGTCAACAACACACAAAAATTTTAACTTTAATGACATAAAAATGGCATTTATGTTTAAAATTTGGAGATGATGTAAACTAATGAAATGTGTAAAAGTGGATGAAGTTTATGGCTATAATTTTTAAAATTTTTTTGAACAAGAATTCACATGGTTTTAAAAAATTTTAAGTCCATTTTTTACTTGCTGAAAAATGCTGAAAAATGAGGGTCTTGTCCGCACCAAAAAAGTATATGCAAATAATCTTTTTTTTCTTTGATTTCAAAATATGTCATAGATAAAATGTATAGCTAGTGCAAAAAAGAAGAAAAATTAGTTTTCAATGTATATTTTCTCTGTTATAACTACTCAAAGTCGAACATACCTGAAATTGACAGTTTTCATCTTGCGTCAAATTTCCCCTATCAAATCTACACCATTCAGAAAATAAATTACACACTTTTGAAGATAACTCTCTCCGCTAGTGTTAAAAATAAATTTTCAATTTTTTTGATAAGCTTTACTATTTTTTTCTATTTTTGAAGCATCTTGTTTTCGAATGTTAAAATACCTACTTGTAGTATTTTGAAACTATAATATATTAGATCTAATTAAAATACTATAAAAATTATATGATGATAATCTTGACTCTGTGCTCTAAAAAAGGGTATTTTTATATTTGTAAAAAAATATCATTAAAAAGAGTAAGAGTTATTGAAATGTCGCTTTTCTGAAATAATTTTATTTCTTTAGTAATTGTTATAAAACATGCATTTAATAGATATTTCCAATTGGAAAAGGTGAAGAACTTATATAACTTAGCTAGAATGAATCTAGCTAGACCATATGTTTGACAAAAAATAATTTTAGTTAGAAATACTCAAATTCAGCTGTGCTGATACGTTGTCCTGAAACGTGACACAACTTTTTTTTAATGGATATGTTCTAGGGAGTAATATATTGTTACTAAGGAGTTTTCCTTTAGCATGGGTGTAGAAATGGCAGTTCAAGCCTGACTATCATGCATTGAAAAGGGTTTTTCTTTCCATTTGAGGAACATTGTTGTGTGTCCTCAAGTTTGGCCTTGGAGTTGGATGAGTTCTAGCACTATTGCTTCTTCATATCTCAATAGTAGAAGATTATGTGCTGATGTTTTGGGCAAGGAGGAGATTGGGGAGAGTTTTCCTAGAGGAGAAGCTACTAAAAGGCACCCCTCAACGATTGAATGAAATCCACAGTGCTTCCCTGATTTTGCTATCTGACAGGTATGTCAAAGTCACATGAACCCTACACCCATTTATTTCTCAAATTACTAAAGGATTCGTATAATTATTATGGTGATGTTAATTACTAACAGTAAAATGATCTCTAATGTAATTAAGAGTACATAAAAAACATTACATGATTCTTATTGCTCATGGTGTACATGCAAGATAATTATAGAACTTCTAGGTATCATTTAAACTATCAATTGAATTAAGGAATTTGTTTCAAATTATTTCTTGATCTAAGTAAATAAATAATGAGTCTATTATTGATATTGTAGAGATTAAGAGATTGATCACTTTTGTGACCACACAATGTAACATATCTTGATATACTATCACTTACCAATAGTTTCATATTTAGTCACCAGTGGACAAGGTAAACATTTCATATTTTATGAATTAATATCATATTAAAACTATTGGAGTTCACTAAATGGTAAAGAGTATGACAAGGTTACACACACACACACACACACACACACACAGAGTTAGATGTAATCCAACATATATAGTGTATGAACCATTTGAAGGTGACTTATTTATTGACATTTCTTAGAGAATGTTTATAACTATTGTTAATAGAGATCTCGAGCATTGTACCATTTTTATTAGGAAACATATCCTGATGGTGATAAATTTTCTACTAGGACATCATTATGTCATCATGGTTTTAAGAAACACTATAAAATATATATTATTTTAAACACAAGGTGACGTTTTCAAGACTTATTAAATATGTGATAGATGTATTTGTCATGATGCATTTAAGGTAGTACAAAAATTGGGGTGTTAATATTTTAGTACAAAATGAATAGTTGTGTATCATTTATTAGACTATGATAGCTCAGTTTGTGATGTATATGATATAACTAAATTTATGATATATGATCTTCAACTTGAACAATAATTTGAAGTATATATGTTTGACGATGGTAAGGAATCCATGTAAAGTTTGAACACAGGTTGAGGAATTTTATAATTATGGCTTATTAATTTTGGAATTGAATTTAGAAATATTTTCTTTCCATTAAGAACAAACCTCTACTGGGAGTCACTTCTAGGAACCTTACTTGGATATGAAAATGGAAGATATGGAGAAGCTTTTAAATGATCTTGCATCATATCAATATTATGACTAGATGATAATTATTGACCTCTTAAGTACAATACACTTGATAGAGGAACTATCATGGGAACCAAGGATGAGTACTATGGTTGTGTTTGATTATTGTAAGTTTATGTAAGATGTAACACCCTTCATATAGTTTGATTTTTTGTTCTTATTGCCAAACTCTTTTGGGCCACTTTTATGTGTGTGTTGGTTATTTTAGTGATTTTTTTAGTTTATTGATGTATGACTTTATATTGGATTTGATATATGACTTTATATTGGATTTGATATATGAGCCATTGGATAGTGTATGATATCATGTGTTTACAATTACATTTATGGTTATTTTCATGACAATTTTCTACATGTTATAATGTTATTTATAATTATAGATTACTGACAATACTAACACTTCATTTGTATGCACATGGATCATATGTATGTTTTACATTTTTGTTTGATGTGTTTGATATGGTATGAGATGAACTCGTAGTTACTTGCATGCGAGATCTGCACGATGTACCATTCCCAACCATTGTCTGTTATATATATGTATGTATGTATGTATGTATGTACATACATATGTATGTATGTATGTATGCTCATCTTTGTGATGAAAGGATTGTAGGTACCGGGCATTGTCTTCCTTGAATTAGCAAGAATGAGCGTGACCTATCACAATATCTCAATGGTAAAAGAGGAGAGATAATAGACAAGTTCAAATCCCAATCCTAAGCCAATAATTATCCTGAAATAGTGGACACGTACCCGATTTACTACTCTTGAATTTGTCAAGGTGACGTGAATTTGTGAACCCTCCTTTGTGCTTGATTATTGTATTTCGATGTAGTTAGTTTCTTCATGTTTGCATGTTTGTAGGTTTGATGTGATTTTTGTGTTAAAATAGATAGATATTTTAATTAAAGTTAATTAAGTGATTAAACAATTAAATCATATTAAATATAAAAATATTAATGAGGGTATTTAATTAATGATAATTAATTAAGTACATTTGTTAAATTTAAAAAGACTTAATTAAAAGTCCATTTTCATGAATAAAAGATTTAATTAATTATTAAATCTAAAATTAAAAATTAAAAGCATAATTAATGAATTGATATTTAATTATCAATTGCATGATTATTAATATGCAATTTAAGTTGCACATTCAATCTAATAAAATTGAATTAGAAATTTAAGTTGAGTTAAGGCTTATTAAGTGAGAAGTGTAAATAATAATTACTATAATTAATTAATTATGCAACAGGAGAATTGATAAAAATAAGGTTACAAAGTTGAGTTCTAATTCCTGATTGGGTGTTGCATGTTTGAGTTCTATCGATTGGGTTTACTATATTAGAAATCCTTTTAGCCATTATTGCACACACAAATTTGGAGATTACAAGGTTTGCTTGGATTTTGGGTGAAGGATTTTATTGAAAGCTTAGATTTTTGGAGTTTGGATTGTGGGCTTGTTTCATTATTATTTCAGATTTTCTTGTGAATTTGAGCTAGGGTTTGAGAAAACTCTTGCAATTTCTTCTCTTTTAAAAGATTGTCTTCTTCGCATCATCTTGATTGATTGATGTTTTGATATGTCTATATTGTGATTCTTCTATGAGTATTTAATTTAAAAAGGTTATTAGGTTCCTTGTTTGAATATACAAATCTTGTTATTTTAAATCTAGGAAACCTCAGTAATTTTGTTGAAAATAGTAGGAAAAACCTAGAATCCATTAATTAGGGCTTGATTAAAATCCTTTGTTGAAAAAAATGATGAGATTAAACTATGTTGGAAATCATAAACCCAATTGAGATTTTTTTAAACAAATTCAAATTTTGAAAAATCCAAACCCTAGGAAAAAGATTGATTAGGAGATGTAGAAATATGCCTTATTATATTTAGTAATTCTTTTTATTAATTAAAAATATTTGTCAAAAGTTGTGAAATATAAGTTTCTGGAAAATTTAGTTATAATATATATATATACATAAAAATAAATAAATTAAATTATAATATATATATATATATATATATATATATATATATATATATATATATATATATATATATGGGGCGGGCGGGACCTAGTCCCCACCCTACAACGCTACCCTGTAGTGGCAGTAGCTGTTGCCACAACAACCAGACTGCTGTACGACAGGCCAGGCTGGCGCTACGACAACTGGGGAGAGGGTCAAACCCCCCCTCCCCAACTTACTTTTTTTATGTGTTTTATTTTATTTTTAAAAATAATAAATAAATAATAATATATAAATTAATTAAAATTAAATTAAATTTAATAAATATTAAATGTAAATAAATTTTCTTAGTATTAAAACATTTGAGTTATAAAATTTAATAGATATTAAAATGATTTTTAATAGTTATTAATTTTTTATTTGAGGAAAATTTATTAATAGATATTAACAAGGTTAATATTTATAGAACAATTGGTTATGTTTTATATTGAGGAATTTTTTTGGGGGATGAATATTTCCATTTTATCATTAAACTTCAATGTATCGACATGCATGTGGATTTTATTTTAATACCTATTAATAAATAGGTAGGAGTGTTTGACATTTATACGAAGGCTTCTTATAGTCAACTGAACTTGTAATATCATTGGTTGGTTTGTGTACTTTCATGGCATCTTTTTATGATGTTTGGAGGGGAAATATATTGGCTTTTAGGAATGTGTACCAGAGGCTCAGGATGTAATTCCTGTGATATTTTATTGTATGCATTTATGATGTGACAATAGTCTCAATTTCTTTTTTAACCCAACCTTGTTGCCTAAGCTCTTTATTTTTATGAACTCTTTGAGAGGGTGTTTTGTGATGTTATGGTTTGAGGGCCAATTTGGATTTGTGATGTGATGGTTTGAGGACCAATATGTATGATTTTATGGTTTCAGGACCAATTGTGTTCCAGATATCTTTTATGGAACTAAATTTAATTATCATGCCTTTTGTGACTTATTTGGTGCTTTTATAATTTATGAGCCTAGGGTAGGTTATCTAGGTATATAGATGGGAGTGGCTTGTAATAAACATCGGGGCCAACAAGTGGCTACTAGGATCACTTATTGTAAGTAACTTAATAAAGTGATAACATGATACATTAAATGAGGGGTTTTAAAATGAAATAAGAAGATATGTTCCTCACCCATACCTAAGTACTTGATTGAGGTCTTGACTAGGATGGGGGTGGGAGAAGATGCTTGATTCAAGGTCTTGCATGGTTAGTAGCCTTGTTCGCATGAGAGTTTTACTGATACCACATATGGTCACTTGAGTGTGGGGGTCTAGAGAGACTGCCATGAAAAAACTCAAGGGCTAGACATATGTGATGACACTTCCCAATATACATATTAGGTTTCCTAAATGCGTCAATTGCCTCTGTATTAGTTTGTATGCCTTTGCATTTTGAGTTATCCTTTTTGAGATAGAGAGCTTTCATGATCCCTTGCTTAGTTCTATCTCATGATTGATTTTGGTATTTTTATCTGAGTGGGGTCTGTTGTTATCTCCTCAACACGGTGGGAGTGGAACGACAGGTTTCCACAAGGTTAGGTGGTAGTGATTCTCTTACCATTGAGATTCTGACGTTCTAAAAACTAATGTTGGATGATCCTCGTTGCTGTTACCTTCTTTCTTGTTCATCATTATCAGAGAATTTCTCTTATCTTTCGAGATATTGTACATGTACCTTTTATATGATTGGTGATTTCATACCTTGTGACTTGTACAGTGGATAATGGTTCGTTGTGTATACTTTATGGTATAAGTTGTATCTATTGTTCATTTATATGATGTTGTACTTGTTATTCATCTACATTAGGTGGAGATTGTATATCATTATTGTACTTAGTAGATTAATTAACATTTATGTAATTCTATGTCAAGGAACTCTTGAGATCTCTAATCTTATTAAGAAAAAAAATTATTCTATAAACTTAGTAGTATGTTTTAGATTAATTTTCTTTGGGTTCCCTGGCGGGGCATTACACTTGGTATTAGAGCCTGAGTTTCTACACTGGTAGATGTCTAGTGGTTTAAATTTGAAATAAAATTTAGACGTATAACACTCTTGTATTTCAAACTATTATTTTATGACTATACATCATATTTTTATTATTTTTGACTTGTTTTGAAATATCGTTCTTCTTTTTGATGTTTTAGGAAAGATGGTTACTGGAACTAGATCTATTGCTAGAGGTTGTAGTTAAGGTCGAGGAAGAGGAAGTGGAAGGGGCATGCCTCACCGCCCTTCTATGAGTATTAGTTTTGAGAGTGTGCATGAAGATAATAGGGAAGAAAATAGTAGAGGACAACATGCTAAGTCCGGTGAACCTGATACTAGGCAATTGCTTCAGGCCATTCTAGATCGTTTACCCTTACTTAATAGGATTGAGCAGGACAATGAACATGAGGAGCCTCATCATTATGGGAATGACAAGAGACATAGGTCCAGGGGTCCTAAGAGGAGGGATGTTGCAGTTGATTAGGAGGCCACTAAGGCCAATTAAATGAGAGACCTTTTGAGATCACAACCTCCTCTTTTTAATGGTCTTAGTATTGGTTTTGAGGTAGAGACATGGCTCATTGTATTGGATCGATGTTTTGCTAAGAAACATTTCAATACCAATGTCAAGGTGAGGTGTGCTATCGTGCACCTTGAAGGTTTTGCAGCTTCTTGGTGGAGGATTCAGGAGCATAAATTCGAGCTTAGCATGGGGACTATCACTTGGGAGTTATTTCTTGAGAACTTTTAGGAATGATTTCTATTTGACTAGTGGAAACAACAATGCGTAGATGAGTTCCATAGTTTGTGGCAATTAACTATGACTGTCCAAGAGTATGAGCGTCATTTCTTCAAGATCAAGCCATATGTAGGTTATAGTGATATGTCACCATTGATGGTACACTAGTTCATCATAGGACTTAACGCTTGCATCATTGGGGGTGTTACGGTTTTTGAGCCTAAGACTCTTAGGGAAGTGGTCATTAAGGATACTTTGGTAGATGGAAACTTGGCTAGAGGTCACGATGGACATATTGGTGTTCAGTCTAGTGGTCTTGTTTCAGGGGCTAAGAGTAATTAGTCTCAAGGAGCTAGGAACTCGAGGAATCTTTCTACCTTCTCACAAGGTAATCAGAACCAGCAACAAAGGGGATATACTCCTACTCAAGGAAGTGGTTCACAATCTAAGAAATTTCATAACAATCAATTCTTCAGGTGCAATCAGCCTAGTTAGCCTGCATAGAGTATCCATCAAGATTTTAGTAGAGATAGCTTTCAGCAGTTAGTGCACCCTCTGTTGGGGGATGTTTTGGTAGAGGTAATGGTTGTTTTTCTTGTTGATAGTTTGGTCACAAAGCGGCCAATTGTCCCCAGCGTATGACACAATTTTTAGGACAAGGGCCAACAACTTTTGAGCCTACAGTTGAGGATCTTGGTAGATCCCACATGGTGTTTGCAGTGAGGAATGATCCTCATAGTTCACACTATAGAGCGGGAAAGGGTCC
This sequence comes from Chamaecyparis obtusa, assembly GCA_027943335.1. NCBI lineage: Eukaryota > Viridiplantae > Streptophyta > Pinopsida > Cupressales > Cupressaceae > Chamaecyparis > Chamaecyparis obtusa. The sequence goes on from BSBK01003840.1 coordinate 1,069,868, forward strand.
AATGGGACCTGCACATTGAGTCTTTTATAACTTGATATGGTACTTCAAGATTACAAGATTTATATCCCTATTTATTTTTGGATTTCAGGAGTAAGCTTAAGTTTTAGGGGAGGTGGATGTAATTCCCCTCCTATAGTTTTCTTTTCAGTTCTTATTTCCAAACTCTTTTAGGCCACTTTTATGTGTGCGTTGGTTATTTCAGTGATTTTTTTAGGCTATTGATGTATGACTTTATGTTGGATTTGATATATGAGTCATTGGAAGTGTGTGATATCATGTGTTTACAATTACGTTTATGGTTATTTTCATGATGATTTTCTACATGTTATGATGTTATTTATAATTATGGATTACTAACAATACTAATACTTTATCTGCATGTGTATGGATCATATGTATATTTTACATTTCTGTTTGATGTGTTCAATATGGTATGAGATGGAGTCGTAGTTACTTGCATGTGACATCCACACGATGTATCATTCCCAACCATAGTTTGATATATATATATATATATATATATATATATATATATATATATATATATATATATATATATATATATATATATATATATATATATATATATGTTCATCTTTATGATGGTAGGATTATAGGTACCAGACATCATCTTCCATGAATTGGCAGAAGTGAGTGTGCCCTATCGCAATATCTCAATGGTAAGAGATGAGAGATAACATACATGTTCAAACCCCAATCCTTAGCCAATAAGGGCCCATTTGGGTGTTGGAATACCAAATGCTGGATATAGTCAATTCTGGAAGATAAAAATTCTGAAAATGATTTTCAGAATATGGGCTGACTCGTTTGGTTCACCTGAAAGATGATTGAGAAGATGCATAAGGAATTATAATTCTTTATTTTAATTTCTTTGAATATGGTGTGTATATGTTTGTATATATACACACATACATGTGTGTATATATACACATGCACACATGTGTATATATACACATACACACATATGTGCATATATATACACATGTATGTATATGTGTATATATGTGTGTATATACACATATGCACACATGTGTATATATATATACACACACATACACACATATACACTTATACACATATACACCAATGTACACACACACACATGTGTGTATATATATACACAAATGTACACGTGTGTATATAGATACACACACATTCATGTATATATACATACATACACACATGTATGTATATACACACACATGTGTATATACACACACGTGTGTCTATACACACATATGTATATATATACATCCTTATAGCATTATAATATACATCCTTATAGTCATGGATCCCACGAAATATTAAATTTGGTTCTATAAAAATTGGAATTGGAATTCGAAATTCCAATTCCACCTATTTGAGTGGAAGATGCAAATGCCCATTTTGGGGCAAAATTGGAATTTGGAAATTCCAATTCCAATTTTTTGGATGGACACAAACATGGAATTGACATTAACCAGAATTAGATAATGCTAATTCCAGTCTAATTCCAACCCCCAAACGGGCCCTAAATGTCCTGAAATAGTGGACAAGTACCTGATTTAAGACCCTCTGAATTCATCAAGGTGACATGAATTCATGAACCCTCCTTTGTGCTTGATTATCATATTTCGATGTAGTCAGTTTCTTCAAGTTTGCATGTCTGTAGGTTTGATGTGATTTTTTTGTTAAAATAGATAAATGATTTAATTAAAATTAATTAAGTCATTAAATAATTAAATCATATTAAATATAGAAATATTAATGAGGGTATTTAATTAATTAGAATTAATTAAATACATTTGTTAAATTTAAAAAGACTTAATTAAAAATTCCAATTTTGTGAATAAAGGATTTAATTAATTATTAAATCTAAAATTGAAAATTAAAAGCATAATTAATAACTTGATATTTAATTATCAATTTCATAATTATTTATGTGCAATTTAAGTTGCACATTCAGTTTAATAAATTTGAATTAGAAATTTAAGTTAAAAGTTGAGTTAAGGCTTATTAAGTGAAAAGTGCATATAATTATTATTATAATTAATTAATAATGCAAAAAGAGAATTGATAAAAACAAGGTTAGGAAGTTGAGTTCTAATTCTTGATTGGATGTTGCATGTTTGAGTTTTGTCAGTTGGGTTTTCTATATTAGAAATCCTTTTAGTCATTATTGCACACACATACTTGGAGATCGCAAGTTTTGCTTGGATTTTAGGTGAAGGATTTTTATTAAAATGTTAGATTTTGGAGTTTGGATTGTGGGTTTGTGCCATTATTATTTCAGATCTTCTTGTGAATTTGACGTAGGGTTTGAGAAAACTCTTGCAATTTCTTCTCTTTTAAAAGATTGTCTTCTTCGTGTATTCCTGATTGATTGATGTTTTGATATGTCTATATTGTGATTCTTCTATGAATATTTGATTTAAAAAGGTTATTAGGTTTATTGTTTGAATATATAAATCTTGCTATTTTGAATCTATGAAACCCCAATAATTTTGTTGAAAACAATAGGAAAAATTTGGAATCCATTAATTAGGGTTTGATTAAAATCCCTTTTAGAAAAAAAATGATGAGATTAAACTATATTGGAAATCATAAACCAAATTGGGTTTTTTTAAAACAAATTAGAATTTCAAAAACTTCAAACCCTAGGAAAAACATTGATTAAGAGATGTAGATATATGCCTTATTATATTTAGTAATTCTTTTTATTAATTGAAAAACATTTGTTAAAAGTTGTGAAATACAATTTGCTGGAAAATTTAGTTTTAATATATATATAATACATTAAAAAAATAAATAATTTTTTTAATAAAATATATTGACGTGGGGCAGGGGGGACCTAGTCCCCACCCCACGGTGTTGCCCTGCAACGACAGTAGCTTCCGCCACGACAACAAGGTTGTTGTACGACAAGCCTACTATTGTAGGTAGCAACACTCCCGTAGAGGCAACATGAGGAGAGGTTCAACCCCCCCCACCCTCCCCCACTTACTTTTTTTATATGTGTTTTATTTTTAAAAAATAATAATAATAAATAAATAATAATATATAAATAAATAAATAAAGTTAAATTTAATTTAATAAAAATTTTAATTTGGTTTTATCTAGCATTTAATAAATTTTAAATGTAAATAAATTTTCTTAGTACTAATGAATTTGAGAACTATAAAATTTAATAGATATTAAAATGATTTTTAATAGTTATTAATTTTTTTATTTGAGGAAAATTTGTTAATAGATATTAACAAGGTTAATATTTATAGAACAATTGGATATGTGTTATATTGAGGATTTTTTTATTTATGAATATTTCCATTCTATCATTAAACTTTAGTGTATCGACATGCATGTGGATTTTATTTTAATACTTTTTATTAATAAGTAGGAGTGCTTGAGATCTATATGAACACTTCTTATAGTCAACTAAACTTGTAATATCATTGGTCGGTTTGTGTACTTTCATGACATCTTTTTATGATGTTTGGAGGGGAAATAGATTGTCTTTTAGGAATGTGTACTAGAGGCTCAGGATGTGATTCATGTGATGTTTTATTGTATGCATTTATGATGTGTCGACAATGGTCTCAATTTCTTTTTTTACCCAACCTTGTTGCCTAATCTCTTTATTTTTATGAACTCTTTGAGAGGGTGTTTTGTGATGTTATGGTTTGAGGGCTAGTTTGGATTTGTGATGTGATGGTTTGAGGACAAGTGTGTATGAGTTAATGGTTTGAGGACTAGTTGCATTTCTACATATCTTTTATAGAACTAAATTTAATTATCATGCCTTTTGAGACTTATGTGGTGCTTTTATAATTTATGAGCTTAGGGTAGGTTATCTAGGTGTATAGATGGGAGTGGCTTGCAATAAGCAATGGGTCCCACAAGTGGTTGCCAGGATCATATATATTTTTAAGTAACTTAATAAAGTGATAACATGATACATTGAATGGGGGGTTTTAAAATGAATTAATAAGTTATATTCCTTGCCCATACTTGAGTACTTGATTAAGGTCTTGAGTAGGATGGGAGTGGGAGAAGATGCTTGCACTAGTACATTTGATCTTATTTTTCTACCAAAATTTTTGACCATCAAATAAAAAGGTTTAGGTTGGTCGGATTATAGAAGGAAAACTTTCATTTTTTTAATCCATGCCCCCGTGTTGGTCAAAATTTTGACCAATACCATGTAGGTCAAAATTTTGATCAACACGGGCATAACTTAAAAAAAAAAGATTTCATTTCTCATTTCATTATTACCCAGCACGACAAATTTTTTCAAGGGTTGTAGCACGTGGAACCTCATTGGCTAGGGCGGATTCGACACTATGTATAAGGGAACTCTTTCCAATGGTCAGCTCATTGTTGTGAAAAGAATTCAAAACTGCTCTGTTGAAGGAGACACATAATTTTTGAACGAAGTGGAGATTATCAACAACATAAAGCATAGAAATCTAGTAGTTTTGAGAGGTTGTTGTGTTGCCAGCAATGATGTGGAAGGGCACCAGAGGTTTCTGATCTACGATTTCATGCTGAATGGTAGCTTGGATGATCACGTATTTGGGAGAGACTATAAAGTACCGCTGTCATGGCCGTAGAGGAAGAATATTATGCTCAATATAGCCAAGGGTTTGGCTTATTTGCACTATGGCGTTCAGCCTGCAATTTATCACAGAGACATTAGGGCGACAAATATTTTGCTGGATGCTAATTTAAATGCTTATGTCTTTGATTTTGGACTGGCCAGAATGAGCATCGAAGGGGAGTCTCATCTGACCACGCGAGTTGCAGGCACTCATGGTTACCACTGAGGGTTGCCACTGTTATTTCTTGTAAAAGGAGGACCGCCTGTGAGGGTTTCCACTGTTATTTGGTGTAAAAGGAGGACTGCCTGTGAAGGTTGCCACTTTTATTTGGTGTAAATGGAGGACTGCCTGTAAGGATTTCCTTACCTTAACCTACGGTATGATCAGTTTTTTTTAAAACTTCAAATTTGTCTGGATTTTCCTTTAAGTTATTCAAGATCCAGTTGGTGGGGTGTCTGTACCTACGTGGAAATCGTGAGAAAACATATTTGAATTCAAAGAGTGGCCCAAACATATTTGAAGAACAAAACTTCTACACTGTCATGTTGGAGGTTGTTGTCAGTTTATTAGAGTTAGAAAGAAACTATGTAATGATTTACAAAAATTAAACAAAGAGTTTTCTTTGCATATTGGGACTGTCCCGTGGAACAATGAATACAACATTGAGTCTATATGTTTAATTGATTGTGATCTTGGCTAGGTTAGAACTAGTATTATGGTTGTGAGTTGCAGGAGAAGGTGATTTCTACAAAGCCCTAGGCTATTGACCCAAAAAGTGAGGGTTTAGTGAATAGATAAGTGGACGAGTGTGTGTGAGAAAAAAAAGTTGAAAAATGGTTGTCTCATACCCTTTGGAAAGACTGTTTGTGGTCATGGAACCCTGTGTTCACCATCTTTAAGGATCTTGACCATAGAGATAGGACAACCATAAGCAAGGAATTAGAGACCAGATGGAAAACTTTCTTTACTATTTTGTAGAATTTCAGATGCATCCAAGTTTGAAACTACGATGCTCAACCATTATTAGTAATATTTTATGTTTGTTTGGTGTTTACTCTCATGCCCATCAATAAATCTAAAATTTTTAGTTTTGCTCCCCTCGATTAAGCCGACTGCGTCAACACATTACAAGACAAAATGAGAAAGCATTAGTCGATTTTCACCTTGAAGTGTCTAGTTCAAATGTTATTTCTCACTTTTGTGAGGTTGAGAATACTAAATACTAATAGTATTATATGGCCTATTTCTTTAGCCTCAATGTTATGTATTTTAGTATATTTAGTTTTTATTTTATTTTTATATAGATATAGAGATATATGTTTTATCTAAGAATGTGTAGTATTTATCATTCACTTTATTTTATAAAAATAATATTTATTATATAAAAATTCTTTCAAAAACACATTAACAAAGAGAGAATCAATGTATTATTCAACAATCAACAATATTGTGGTTATAATACAATTATAATTTTTTACGCCAATTCTATCTAGAGAAATTATGATAGGACAAATCCTTGTAGAATCATAAGTCTACAATATTTTCCAACTATTTTACACATCTTACATAACATTAGATATTTATAAACACATCATAATACATATTTTATATGGCATCAAGCATAATCTCAAGTGAGAAACCCCTTTTGCATGAGTGCATAATAAATAATACATTAGGATTTGTAAAATATTTGAAACAATCTCAACATTCTCTCCCATGTTATATACCTTGCAAGAGAAAAAGAGAAACACTAATAGACAATAAAGTACTTTCTTAAGATAGAATTGCACATAGCTTCACTACCCTATCGGAAATTCTTTTTGTTCACTAGATTTCTCAAATATCTACAAGATTCACACAAATTATTTACCTTCTCCAAGATAACTCTCTTGTCCTCCCCTTCATCATGAATAAAATGAAACTAAGCATCAATATATACTCCATTCACATGTGAAAAGATTAATTCATTGTGAATTTGATAGTACTTTGACTATCCTCAAGTTGACACTATTGCAAGTTACACTAGCACTACTATGTCTACAATTGATTTGTAGTATTGATACTAAATTTTGTTGGCTATAATTGAGTTATAGTAAAAATTACAATAAAATATTGAATACTTCATATATATTTACCATAAATATTTTAAATCTATTGACTATTATCATGTATTTCCTACTAAGATTAGCCATAAAAGTTGCTCAATAAATACTCACTATTTGGATAATGTCTAGTCTAATGCAAAATAGTGTCTACAAGGTATCCAAGCACACTAGCATGAGGTACATGAGTTATGTCCATCTCACTCGATATAGATGGGCATTGCTCAATTGAATGATACGTTCCCATATCATTCAAATGTGAACTCCTATTAATCTACAAACTCTCATGTTAAACAACTACAAAATAAAGTCAGCATAGTTCCTTTAACGCAACCAAAGTTAAAATTAAATTATCTCTATCCCTAAGATAAACCAAGTAGCCTTCATATATTTTATGTCGAACTACTATTAAACTGACTATACCCTGCCAGTCATTGTCTCCAGAATATCAACCAAGGAACTAGACTTAAATACAATAAAAATAGTGAAGTGAAAGAGTGGAAAGATAAATGGAATTCAAATAAGTGTTCCTACATCCAAAACAATCCAAAAATAACATATCAAACAGTCATTTGGATCCAGTTTCTTGACTGTACTGATGGAATCAATGAAGAAAATTGTAGAGAATACTTTGTTTTATTTGAATGAAACTTTGTTACATTGCGTGGTCCACTCACCACAAACTCTACATGCCCTTGACACACACCTACTTCCCACCAAATAGTCTTCCAAAGCCGATTACCCTCCTGCACAACCATAATAGTCAGTTATATGACTGTTACTGGTTAGTTACAACTGAGATTTATTGTCTAGTTGACACTAAAGTGTCAACTTCGACAACTTATAACCACTAATGTGTTCATATCTTTGCATTAGCCTTCTTAAAGTTCTAGAACCCTATCAAACTCCTTATAACTTCCTAAATCTCCCTACAAGCCTTACTAGCCTAGTTTTGTCAATATGGGCAAATCACATACTTTGGCACTTTTAGTGCTTTTACAACATTTTATTGGCTTTAGAGGCCATATTAAATTTTTCATAGACCTTATAGGTCTTTAGATCCCCTCACTAGACTAAGATCAACAAGATGACCCTTAATGACCCCCTTAGGTGCATTCTTGAACTTATAATGCCATTCACCTCTATTACATTCACCATCCTCTCTTTCCTCTTCATGCCCCTGTTGAATTGATGGAGTATGTAGGACCTTGTTACAATTACAATAATTGGATGTAGATTGTGCAATATAAAAAAGGTATGCATAGGTATGCATTGTCAGCAAATTATATACAATGCAAAGTAAATGATCAAACTAAAAGGCTCGCTATCTATATTGATGGAAGGCCAAAAGCAACAGGGAATATTGTAGGCTTTATAAATAGTTCTCGACTTGTGTCAACTAATAAGCGACTGAATTGTATATTCGAGGCACACGAGGGAAATCGTGTATTTGTATGTGCGATAAAATCAATCAGTGCAGGGGAAGATCTTCTGATAGATTACAATTTGAATCGTGTAGATACAAAAAAATTCCCTATCATGGGACTGGTAAGTATAACATTTAAACCAATTGCCTCCAATTAATATTGACTCCAATATACAATATACTGTTTTATTAATAATTTTTTTGGGTAAGTTTATTACTTTCATTTTGCTGTTGATTGCTAAGAATTACTAATCTTTTTCACAGGGTGACATGGATCCACCTCAAGATACAAGCGGGGATGTTCCTCACAATACAACTTCTTCATCAAAGGTAAACCTTAATTAGTGTAATTCTACAAATTATATAGAAACAAATGTCATATTATTATGTTCTTTTCTTTATGGCTGTGGAGTTATTTTGATAGAATTTTACTGATATTGATGTCACAACTTGATACTTATTGATAGGGAAAAGCAAAAATGACAGCAGATCAATTGCGATATGAAATTGAGGTGACATTTATAGATGACATGGCATGTAGCGCTAACCCTATATTCATGGCTACTCAAATTATAGATAAATATAGTAAATAAATTCTTAACCTTGTCATGGAACCAAACAAAACTAGGGAGACAGAGGCACTCAAAGATGAATTGATATGTAGAGTCAATTGTATGAATGTAAGCAGTAATTAATCTTAAGCAATAATTAAAGTTCAATAGATGTTTATATTTTATACTATCTTATGGATCATGATCTAAAATATGATGTGTTCTTCTTACAAGATTTTTTGACACCTGTGAAACGTGGTCAATATGGTGAGGGTTGTAGCGCCTCACAACCTTCATGTAAATAATCCTTAAACCTTAAACCATTCATTTAACCTTTGTATGCATTATTCAATCAACTTATGTTTGGGATGCTTCTAGTACCCTATTTAATATTTATCCATTGTAAATGTCTTTGCTAACAATGTATTCTTCAGCTCATGATGAAGTGCAGGCACCTCCTTCAATCAACAATCTGATATTGGCGGCTGCATTGTCTGCAACAAGGAGCTTGCAAACATCTTCCTCTTTACCAGCTACAACTGGTAAAACCTTATTTTTCTATATTTTGTTATGTGCTAATCATGCATTGATTATTTTTCTTATGTGAATTTTATACACTGCATGGACCTATTTTGTGCACTAATAGATACACCTACACTTGGTATAGAATAGATCAGACCAGTACTAGTGAAGATCAACCATTTCCTGGATTAGCCCGTGTTACCAGTACTGGTTCATTTGTGGAGACATTGTTGTTGGACAAGAAAAATATGTTTCCGTTAAAAGTACCAAAGCTTCTAGGTGCTTTAAAATTGTTATTATTTACAGTGTAATTGTAGTTTACTTATACATAACTTGTTTTGGACTGATAATCCCATGATTTTTTTGTAGGAAATGATGTTTTTGATGATCATCTTTTTGAAATGACATTGAAGCTATTTGGGCCCACAATATGCAAAAGGTACGTAGCTTCATAATATTGGTACAATATTTTTCTTATCTTCCATTTATTGTACTATATTAAAGTTATGATATCTAACAATTTTGTTTTTTTAAAAAAGGTGGAATGAACAGGATGCTAACTTAAAAAATCAGCTCATTAAATCTTTAGAGGACCTCTTTGGAAATAAAACTTTTGACAGTGTCATGATTCTTAAAAAGCATCCAACCATATAAATATTGTGAGGGACCAATATAGAAGGGTTCTAAAGGATAACCCAAAGTACGAGCGTCCTCCTATGATTCCACCGATGGAGTGGAATGAAATAATGGAAGATGAAAAAGAGAAAAGGCTAAAGGGTAGTGGAATTCAACCAGAAGATGGAAAAAGAAGGTATGTCGTGATAGTATTAAGTAGAATGTAATCATGCACTAATTAGTGATCTTTGTAAATATATAATCTAACATGTTTCAAACTTTTCATAGACTGCAAGACACATCAAAAACTACACAAGTGAGATTAAAAAAGGTTGGCCAACACAAACTTGGCTCTAGTGGCTATATGAAACTTCACTCTCGACTTGTAAGTAGCAGCATTGGAATTTCATATCAAATTTTTATATATAAGGTTGAAAACAATTTTTTTTAATCAAATCATACATGCAAAAGTGACGATATTAAACAAAAAATATAGGGCATGAAATTCAATGTAGAGCCCAACGATGAAGACAAAAGAATAGCCTTGAAGGAAGGCTATAAAGTCATGGCTGCACGCCTATGCCAAGAATTTGAAAGCCATAACGAAGAATATGTTGCACTAGATGAGACATAGGTAAATTGGTCAAATGAAAGTAAATCAAATTGAATAGTTAATTTCAAACATAAATTGACTATTTCATGATAACAATGCGCATGGCATTTCACTGCAACCTTCAAATCCTATCACAGAACCTGGGCGTGACAAAGGCCATGATGTGCATCACAGTGGTGGAGGTATTAATTTTCTATTGGAAATAAATTATGTAATTATTAATAGAATTTAGCATCTTTAATTGCAATTGGCCGTGTAACCTTTTTTTGAATATTTTAGAGCATGTTGAGGTGGTGGCAGATCAAAATGTTATTGTACATGATGTGGCATTGTCAGGTAAAGAAAAATGCATGTTATGTTGTTATGTTTTATTGGTTAATGAAATACATGTAACAGTAAAAAAATATATGTGAATTTAACCCATTTACATGTTATTGCAACAGACCCCCCTTTAGTGCAGCAGCCTCGTGCTCCTCAAGACATGAGGAAGCATCATAATTTGAGATCACAACCACAAGAGGAGGAAGATATTGATGCTCCTCTTAGTCTTTACCTTAAGAAATCTAAGAAACATCCAAAAAAGAAATGATTTCTTAAAAATGCTCTTTGATAAAACTTGTTTGATTAACTTTGTTGGATAATGAAAGAACATTGTTTTAAGTAATTATCTATGAATGTTGCATATTAATATTGAATTATATCTCATGTTAATGAGTATTGTTATGTGTTAATGAATTCTTGATTAGTGTTGCGTATTAATGAATGTTATATCATATTAATGAATGTTATGTGATTGTATTGATTGAATGTTATAGTTCATAAATGGACGAATGAAGTGTGTAATTAGATGTTAATGGGGAATTTAGATTGATGTTAGGGGGAGGGGGGGTGAGGCCAGATGAGCTTCCACCTTCACGTGGTTGGCCTTGTTAAGTAGAGAATATTAAAGTATTCTCGAAACCAAGTGAAGCTCAAACTAACATACCTTCATTATTTAATCAATTTCATTCATTCTAGGTCTTTTCTCATAAGTGCATTTTGAATGTGTCATTATCAGGCAACTATCAAATAAAAAACTAGAAGGGCCAATAGTCAACTTGTTTGGCATGATTCAACTTCATTTTGTGTAAGTATTCTCTTATTGAATGCGTCAACCTCTCTTGGCCTAATCTAGATTATTTCATTGATTTGTGTTTTTGAGTAGGTGGAGTGTTAAATCAGTTCCTATCTTCTATTCTTCATTCATAACTATCATCTATAGGCAAGCACATCATTATATCATCAATGTTATGTACCTTTAGCCAATGTAGATAAACTCACTGTGACAAGCATGTCATAACATGTGTTCTTGACTTGGACTAGTAAAGGCATGCTGTCATTGTCATTTGGAACTGTAATGTGTCACATCACTTGCCAAATGGAGCCTTCAAAGAATAAAAGATGTCATGTTTTATCATATATTGTCATTGTTCTCACTGTCCTCTAGTTACTTATCTCTAAGTTTGCCTTTCATATTCCTTCACCTTCTAGACTCATGCATTTCAAGTTGTTGTAGTTCACTATCTTCTTAATTTCTTTGGAATTGTTTTAAGAAAAGTTTGTCCACATTTATTCATAGCAGCTCTTAACTGGTTATATTTGGCATTCTTTGTGCAAAGTTATAGACTATAGCATTTCACTCCCTTTGACATTTAATCAAATAGTTTAAAAATCTCCACAAAGTGCTATCTCATTTGTCAAATGGTTAGTGTGCTTGGTGGATGCGAGCCATCACGAAGAATCTCCATTTAATACTTGCAATTGTTATTTAGTCTAAAATATTGTCATTTTCTACCTTTTTCATCTTGTCTCAATAACTGTAAAAACTCCTAATTATGCATTGTCCTATCCAACAATGAAGCCTCCAATAGGATTGTCACACATTTTGGAGTTTTTATCCTTTTAGGTATCATATATTTGTCCTTATGTTCTTTGTTTACCACATCTGCCCTTGTCTTCAATGTTAGTGATGGAATCTCAATGTAGTGACATGCCATAACATGCTAGCGGTTATGTACCTTTGACCAATGTAGATAAACGTGCTATGTCAAGCATGGTCTAACATGTCTTATTGACTTGCACTAGTAAAGGCACCTTTCCATTGTCATTTGGAACTATAATGTGTCACATCTCTTACCAACTGGAATCTACAAGGAAGAAAATATGTCATGTTTCATGTACTGTTTTATTCAAGACAAGAGTGTGATTAAAGACATTTTCAAGATTAAAGATGTCATGTTTTATTCAAGATAAGAGTCTGATTAAAGATATTTTCATAGGGGACATTGACAATCCATTAGGAGATTACTTGTTGAAAGAGTTTGGAGTCCAAGCCCAAACTATTGGGACGCTGACCCCCCACCTTATTTTGGGACATATAGCCATTACTTGGATTTACACAAGCCCCTCCTTGGTAACATTACAACTTCCTTCCTTGAGTCAAATAGTACATAGGATTAAATAAGGTCTCAATATATAATTATAAATACTTCATTGTATATTTAATCATAGTTTCAGACTTCAACATTTACTTGATACAATATTGAATGAATTCCATAGTTTGATCATGTGATGGCATATATACATATCCAATTCAGATATGCTAATCCTTAATAGCATATATACTATTAATTGTTGACTTACTTCAATGAGTCAATTCAACATTCTTGATTATCATTGATCATATTATTAAGAGGTGTCATTTCTTCTGGTCACTGTTGTAGCTTTATTCGATGCTAACCAGATTAATCTTATGGATTGTGTATCGATAATAATAGTGTCTTATAGCTGTCTACAATTGATCATTTCCTTTAAATAGGATGGATAGTAAATATGCTTATGGTATTATTGTGTCATATTCTGCCCCTTATCATCCACAAGGGAATGGACATGCAGAGTCTAGCAATAAGAATATCCTTAAAATTATCAAAAGGCTTCTGGATAAAAATAAAAAGGCATGTGACTCCAAGTTGAACATGGTTGTATGGGCAGATAGGGTGACAGTTAAAAGGTCTACTGGTTTCTCTCCTTTTGAATTAGTATATGGCAAAAGAGCAAGAATGCCTGTGCATAATCTGTTACCAATTTACAAATTTATAAATGAAGATTCAAAAGAGTTAGATCCTTTGAATGATAGGATGAATGTGCTGGTTGAGCTGGAGGAGAATAGGAGAGTATCTCATGATCAAAATATAAGACAACAATAGAAAGTGAAAATATTGCATGACAAAAGGGCAGAGTGCAGAAAATTCCAAGAAGGAGATTGGGTTTTGAAATGGAATGCAAAGGATCAAGACAAGGGAAAGCATGGAAAGTTTGAAGCTTTATGGCTCGATCCATATGTCATCACTAGTAAGAATGGCGAGGACTCTTACTATTTGCAGGATATCGATGGACATGATCAAGAATTGTCCACTCATGCTCATTATTTAAAGGGTTTTTTCCTTTTAGAACTGAAATTAGGTGTATCCCTAACTCCCCTTTTACTTTTTGTTTTTGTTGTTTTCTTTTAACAATGGGTCTTCTTTTTCTAGAGATATTTGAATTCTCACTGCACCCACAAGGGGTACATGTCCCCAAATAGAGCCACTAGTGGAACTCAGTATTTTGCAAATATTTTCCACCTATTACTACTTTGATTATAGTTAATTATATTGACACTTTCATGTAAAAGTTATTTTTCATTTCAAAGACTTTATTTATAGCATAAAATGATTATATAGTTGTGATCAATAAAAGAATCTCTTACTGCGCTCCCTTTTTTATTGTAGAGAAAATCATGATATGTCATTTATATCGAGGACACAGGTCTCAAGGTGCATGCCTAGAGCTTACTTATCACATGGCAATCTCTATCCATGAATCTTGGCTTTGATTTTCTTGAAATTCCATGATATATATGATTTTTTCACATATTGCTATATAGCTATAGCGACAAGACATCAGATATCGGGGTATGCTACAATGAAGGCAGTAAGGTTAGCTTGGGTATGGCATCGCTGTAGCATATAGTGATTGGGTTCATCACTGTACAAAGAAAATTCATTATCGATATGGCGGTGAGAGATAAAGAATGGTGTATTGCTATAACCTATATCAATCATCAGTGAGCGGGATCTTGCGGATCTAGTTATGGCAATCAATGATGACATTGTCGGTGTAAGTCATGGCAATGGGTAAAGGAAGCAGGATGTGAAACCTTCATTGTATGTTATGGAAAAATGTGTCATCGGAGATTGAAGGGATAAGATTTTATTACAGCGATTGATGATGAAAACATTACATCGCTATAGGTTTTCGCGATGAGTGGTCCCAGAGATGAAAATGTTGGATCACTATAGAAATGGTGATAAGGATTTTGGTGATTGAAAGAAGAAGTACCGTGTTGCGGTGATCAACGATAAGGAGGGTTGATCGTTGTATGCTACAATGACAAAGAAGGAAGGTTTGAAGATGGTTTGCCATATGTTATAGCGATAGATCGTTATCAATCATGGGTCGCAATTGGAGATAAATAAATATAGCAAAATTGCTTATTAGAGGTCACAAAGAGAGATTTTTGGTATGGCGATGAGCGATAAGGACATCGCTTATTAGGTGTTTTTTTTTAACATTCTATATTTGGTCAAAATTTTGACTAACCTTAGTCAAAACTCTCACCAAGTCTGGTCTAAATATCGACCATTCTGTGTCGAAATGTAGCGTCATGGGTTTGGCATCCTGGTCGGATGGGCCAAATATTTTGACCAATATTTGTTTAAATTTCAACTAATTTTGGTCAAAATTTAGCGTCGTGGTTTAAGCATCCTTGTCGGGCGAGCCAAACATTTTGATCAACGGTGGTCAAAAGTTCAACGAATAAACCCGCCAATTACAGATGTCAATTTCAACCAAGATTGGCATAGAACATTCTACGTTAACACTGATATGTTGAAAGTTCGACTAGGAAAATAGCGACAAGACCATTCGTAGATCATTCGACCAATCTTGGTAGAAAGTTTGACCATTTGTTCATCGAAAATAGGTGCCAATTGTACTAGTGTTGATTGAGGTCTTGCATGGTTACTAACCTTGTCCTTAAGAGAGGTTTACTGATGCCGCATATGGTCACTTGAGTGTCGGGGTCTAGAGAGACTACCAAGACACAACTCAAGGGTTAGACATATGTGATGACACTTCCCTATATACATCTTAGGTTTCCTACATGTGTTGGTTGCCTCCATATTAGTTTGTATGCCTTTGCATTTTGAGTTGTACTTTTTGAGATAGAGAGCTTTCATGATCCCTTGCTTAGTTCTACCTCATGTTTGATTTTGGCATTGTTATCCAAGTGGGGTCTGTTGTTATCTCCTCAGCATGGTGGGAGTGGAACCACAGGTTTCCATGAGGTCGAGTTGTAGTGATTCTCTTACCATTGATATTCTGACATTCCAAAAATTGGTGCTGGATGATCCTTGTTGCTATTACCTTCTTTCTTGTTCATGATTATCAGAGACTTGCTCTTATCTTTCAGGATATTATATATGTACCTTGTATATGATTAGTTATTGGATACCCTACAACTTGTGCAGTGGATGATGGTTCGTTGTGTATACTTTATGGTATCAGTTATATCTATGTTTCATTTATATGATGTTGTACTTGTTATTCATTTTCATTAGGTGGAGATTGCATATTGTTATTGTACTTAGTAAATTAATTAACATTTACATAATTTTATGTCAAGGAACCCTTGAGATTTTTAATCCGTAAATGAGTATGTATTGACTTTATGTTATTGCTTCTATTTTGTTATTCTTTATTGCTTGTAAACTATTAAAAAAAAAATTATTCTGTAAACTTAGTAGAATATTTTAGGTTAATTTCTCTTGGGTTTTCTGGCAGGGCATTACATAAGAATTGTGGCTAAGGTAAGGAATCATGTATGTTGTAAGACCTATAAGGTTTTAAATACTTGTGATATTGGAATAATAAGAGGACTCTCTCTCTCTCTCTCTCTCCTAACATGGTTAAACATACATGTCAATTACCAAACTAACCATAGCATAAATAATACAATGAGAAAGGATCCTCAAACGATCATGCACAAGTCAAGGGCTTAAGGTTACAATCAATATTTCACTAGGAATCATGCTGAAGACAATGTGCCGATTCTTGAAATTTGGCTAAGTATGGAATTTCCTAAAAATTCTCAAAATCCAGAATCTTTATCTTAACTCCTATGAAGTTGAAACCACTCTCAAACATCCTAAAAGTATATACATAAAATGTAACGTAAGTATAAGATGTAACTTATACTTAAATGTTACATTTTATGTATTGTCCCGGTGCTGAAATTGACTTGGCCCAATGTAAAACACTGCAAATTTGATATTGCACCAAATGCAACCTTTTTTAACATTTTAATTTGCATAGCGCATACGCCCTGTAGGGTGTATTCGCTATTTTGTATACGCACTTTGAATTGCTTTGGAATCCACCTAGCCTAAGGCTTGGATTTACCTTGGAGATCAAACCCAAAGGCTTGGAGGATTCAAACTGGAGATGAGACGTGTTTTCCAGCAAACATACAAAAACTTTAGATTTTTCCTTGTGTGCTCTCTGTCAGGTTTGCACATGGTTCAATAATGATATTTAATCAGATGACATAATATTATAGATCTCTATGTTATCTAACTAACCATGTATAATTTATTTTGAATTATGATTATGTTAAGTTTTTCATCTTTAATTTTTTTTTATGTATGTTTGATTTTATCAAAAACCAACATGTAGTATTTTGTGCTTAGATTTTGTCTTGTTCGTCAAATTTTGAAACAAGTTACTTTTTTAGAAACTAGACTCCATTCTACACACTTAAAAAAAAAGAATTTTGGTTTTCAATGATTTCTAGGGGGGAGCACACCAGACACTATGTTATATTTTTTTCACAAAAAACATGACCACTTTTTGCACTCCCCCTTTTTGAGGGCTTTAAACTCCACCATTTAAAAATAATAATAGTATTTTAGAAACTAGATTCAAAGTACTACAACTCTTGTTCTTGTCACATTTTAACATTTTGAGTCTAACTATCTTCAATTTCTCATCAAAGTTCAAAGTTTGCTATTTTCAATAAAAGAAGGGTGGCATCTTATACCCCATTTTTGATCCCCCCATCTTTGTGCACTTACCCATTACAAAGAATTTTGAGTTTTTTGGGGGTATGTCCACTTTATGTTCACCATCTTGGTGCAGTTACCTTGATATACAACTAATTCTCATATGATATACGTATTTATATATTCAAGATATACAAGTTTTAAAGATTCTTAAGAGGTATATGATTATACACAAAAATTATATATAACTAAATTTTTTATATTGTGCGGAAATAAAATCCCTTTACATAAATATAGGGCAAATAATTAAATGTAATTAATTTACATAATTAATCTAGATAAATTTAGAGTTGAGTTGATAGATTATAATTTAAAATATTAAATAAAATTAAAATTGAGGAAGTAGGAATACTTACTATTATACTTGATGATGTAGAAGTGTTTTTATTAAGTGGGTGTCTTGGAAGGGCCTAGATTCTTTTACAAGCAAAAAGATCTAACAAGACAAATATGAAGATGACAAAGAACATCCAAATTACATCAAAGAAACCAGATATAATGTGTAGAATTGAATCATGTCACACAATAATTAATGGACATAATTTTGACCTAAAAGACTAGCTACCTTTGTTTTCCTAGTAATTTTAATGTGTCAATATGGTGCCTTCAAATATTGTTGGGGAGATTACCAAATTAAGCTAATCCTATTTTCCTAGGTTAAACTACTTGACAAGTTAGATCAACCACAGTGAGGAATATCAAAGATATCATTATCCAACATAAAAATGGCCTATATATGCAAATGTAATTAATAATTAGATTATCCTTAAAAGAATGAATTGTACTTAAGGTGTTCTCTTTATTTTGAAATCCAACAATTAATCAATAACATGTTGAATGTCCTTAAATAACATAACATGTTTCATGAATGTGTTTTAATTTAGCCCATAAGAATTAGAAACAAGTGGAAAGTTTAGATTTACATTTAATTTTAGGTTTCTCTAGCATAAAACAAGATTGAACCAAGTCAATCTTAAGATAGTTGAAAATGAATTATAGGAATAAAATGGTAATTATGAGGCATAAAATGAATGTGTAAAAGTAAGAGTGAATGTAGGTGTACTAATATTGAGCAAATGAAAAATGTATAAAAAATCTTTCCATCAAGTTGGATGATAAACTAAATGGAAAATGGTATAGGTATACAATTTTAACATTGTTGGAAGGAAACAAGGTATGTGGAAACAACTTATTGTGCTAATACTAAAGAGAGTGATGTGTAAAAAACTTAAATATGATGCAAACTTATTGCGTGGTGATTTATAAGAAACTTAAATCTAATCTTGAATGTTTTTTAATATCATCCTCAAATAGCAAATTTTGCACAAACATATATTAAGTTAATGACAAGTAGAAAGGGATAGAAAAGTTGAAATATAAATTTCAAAAATACAAAAATAAGTTTTATCTTTGTGTGTAGTACAATTGAACCAAGTGAATACTAAGCCATCATACATGAAACTTAGGACTCAAATGGTAATTTTGGGGCAAAGAAGTGAATGCATAGAAGTGAATACAATATAAGTGTAATAATGATGAATACATGAATGTGCAAAAGTAGTAGAATAAGATAAAATGAATGTGGATCCGAAACTAACTAAACATAAATATTGTATTAAGAATATTCCCATAAAAATAAACACAAAACTAGATGGAAAATAATATTAAGTATACTAATTTCACCATTACAAATATACCCACTATTTTTTTAAATTTTTTTTTGATCAATGAAAGGCCGAAGCCGGGATTTATATATATATAAATATAAACATAAATTAACAAAGTATTGATCATCAGTTCAAGCCCACTGCTGCAGGGCCTAATGTTCAGAATGAAATCATTTCAACTTTCAACAACAGTAATCGACTGTTACCGATATTTACTTCTAATTTCTTCAGTACAGAACACTAGGGATAGCCATGAAAACCAGTACAAATCACCGCTTGCAAAAAGCTTCTCGAACTCAAAAACTTACTCTACCAAGTACAAAACATCACTGCAAATAGTCACTGAGCCCCTCATATCAATTGGCAATAACTGTGCCACCAAACCAGTTGAAAACCGCTGCTAAAGCCATCAATTCTGGTACTCCCTGTCGCGAAAATCCTCTGCAAATTTGAACTTGAAATGCAATGGTCATCCTCAGGGCGCCAACAGTTTATCAACGGTCAACATCTGAACTGAGATCTACTTTATATCACCACCGTTAGATCATCATGTTTCGCGGACTTGACAACTTTAACTCCGCAATGCCGACATTCCTTTAATGGTTGTCGCATGATCGCATAGTTTGAAAATGGCTTATGCAAACATGCGACACCTCATAAACCTTCACCACCGTTACTTGCCCTTGGCTATGGAACCCACTATTATTTTAATATTCATAATAAAATTAAAAACTTAAGATTCCGAAGCATTTCATATGAAATTTAATGTCAACCTGCAGTTTTGATAAATGCGTAAAGAGTCCTATTTTAAACTGAACATGGCAATTGTTAAGCTTAAGAAAAGCTGTATTCTGAACCTTTTAAAGAATGAAAGTATCCTTAAGCAGGTCAACGGATTTTTCTTCGATGTCATACTTCTGAGGCTGTTCGAAAATGAAAAATTGTTTTTATTTAACCCATGAATGACATTAAATGACCTTCACGTTACTGTTTATCTGCAACATGTTAAGTTTTACTGTGGCCTGTTTAGTGTTTCAAAATCACAGACATGCACAAACGAAAACACATGATTGACAATAATTTCTCTTAGGAAAACCATGTGATTAGTAATATTATAATACAACTGTCAGCAATATTAAAAAGAAGAAGACAAATTACGTTACAGTCAAGAGCCTTATGGAAGAGTTTGTGATAAGATCCACTAGGATAAATCAACAAAATATTTAGTTTAATTGAGATTCTACAAATTCATGAATGTGCACTGTGGCATGGCTGAATCGTTCAGAGGGTTCATACAACCATATAAAAGACCCTCTTCAACAGATTTTTTATTTATTTTTCCTCTTCAAACGGGTTTTTAATATTTTTGATTTCAATTATGAAATTTATATTGTTAGTGTGGAGAGGTATTTTACGATAATAAAGAGATATAATATAAATTTTATCTTAATTTTTAAAATTGACAATCATTTAATAATAAACATTATATTTTCAAAATAAAGAACAGATAGAAAGAAGGATATAAGAAAAAAATTACACTCAGTCAAGTTTCATTTAATAAATATAAAATAATGTTAGATTTTTCAACTTTTCTACTTACTTTTATTTGTAATCTTTCATGCTACATTTTCAAAAGGAGAAGAATAACAATGACAATCACTTTTAAGCTAATCAAATTATAATTGCAAGATATATGTTGAATACAAATTTTATTTAAAAATTAAAATAGTTAGTCAAAAATATATAAAAAAGAATTTTTTTTTCTTTATTGGTGAACTTGGAGATTTTTTTAGCTTGGCCTAAATCAAGGGGAGATCACAAACGGACCTCATCCTCAACATGAACATAAATAACCTATATCCATGAGCATAGTAGGCTAGTCAGGGCACAAAGCTCATGAATACACTAGCCAACAAGGGTCTGAAGCAAAGTATGGAGTAAAAGGAACTTGACATGAATGCCATCATCATCAATATGAAGGTCCAAACCTGTGAAAACATTGGATCAATCAGGTGACAAAGCTTATGATCACAATAGCCCAACAAAAATTTGAACCTTGGTACCTGTTGTCTATTTTTGCCACCCATTAGCCCACATTGATAATCGATCTGAGACACCTTTCATGGGCTAAGTTCTATATGTCTTCAACACAAGAAGTGCACTGTGTTTTCCGCATTACTCAAGCGGGCGAAAACATTGTATGTTTTTGGCGCCTCACATTACTGCGGAGGAGTTTCATAAAACTCAGTTTATATTGGCGGCATGTGCTTTTGGCCAAAAACATTGTGTGTTCTCGCCATCAGTGTAAGATGGGTGTTCGGAAGGAGTTTTCTGGGCCATCCTGATAGGCAATGTTATGCTGATAAAGTTGATAAAGTTCCTATCGACATAACATTATTCTTGCTTCTTCGATGTGAAAAGATTGTGTGTTTTCACCATCGGTGTAACACGGGTGTTTGCTAGTTCTGATGGGCAATGTTATGTCGATAGAAGTCGATAACTTCTATCGACATAACATTGTTTTTGTTTCTTTGATGTGCACAAAATGTGGGTCCTAGTTGCCTTATTTTCAAAAGTTTTAAATGTCGATCACCTATTCCAAGATCAACAACTTGGATTAAAGTGCACTTGTGCAATTAAATCAAATGTGCACAAAATGATAAGTGTGCATGTGTGCAAGGCCGAAAATGTTGTGTTTTCACACCTGCGTTACTTTTTATTGTGACTGAGACATGACTCGAGCAGGAAATTTAATGCCGAACTACTTTTTTTTGGCTTCTACTCACGATGCAAACACTTTTCCTTGCCTTGTTGCCACTTGTAGAGGGTATAGGCCTGATTTTATTGAATGCAAGGGCATTTATTGGCCCATTTCATGTTGCTTCCATGATCAAATGTACATGCATAATCATATTTTTATCTAATATTTCTTGACCTTGCATTTATGAGGCCATTTTGATCTTTTTAAGAGATAAGAGTCGCATAATCCATTAATTATAAATAATAATAACTAGTTGTTAGCATTATAAGACAACTAGTTATTAATTATTTTTAAATCCAAATAGAGGGAATTAAGGTTCTTATGGGAAATACATTGAGTAGGGGTTATCATTTTGAGGCTAAGCTCTGTTGACTTAGAGATCAATTTGCAGTGTTTGTAGACCGATTTTTCTTGACATGACATATGAGATAGTTGGAGTCTATCTTTGAGGAGTTTTGAGCTTCCCGTGGGAGATTTGAGTTATCTTTCAGTTATACATCACTTGAGGGAGTTCTCCTTAAAGTTAGCTTTTAGTTTCATGCGGGTTTCCTCCTTATTTTGTGGCACTTTCTCATGCCTCCAACCCAAGTTGGTTGGAGTTCAAACTTCATTGTAAAATCTTAGTTATGCCTAATCGATAAAGGCAAGCTTTGTAGTTCTTTTTTTAAAGGGGGTTCTCCTTTTTTCTCTTGCAGTAACTATGCTCTTCATTTGTAAACTTGTCTTTGCCTTAAATGAACGAAAAATATATGATTTACCTCTTTTCACCATTCTGGTATCTTGTGCATATTTCTTGCCTTGTGTTGAATGTTTATTTTCCCATTTTCCTAGTTTATATGTTGTATCTCTTATGCTTGTGAATGCTACATTGTGAATGCATCTTTCCTTGTAGCATCTCATTAGTTCTGATCTGCATATGAGTCTTGGGAAATAAATTAGAGTTGAGATCTATATATGTTTGGGAGGCTTTATTGGTGTTATGTGCAGCTATAGGCAGGGAGCAACCACAATCAATCTGGTGCATCACCCCTTTAATTTTCTGCATTTCCCTTTCAGCATCTCCTTCTCCCTTTCCCTTCAAAATAATAGTTTAAGTGCATCTTGATTGTAAGGAAGCTGGCCTTCTCCAGAGATTCAGCCTCAAAGCGCAAGTCCCACACATGGAGACTATCTCAATTTTTCACAAGGTTGCTTGGGGATCAATTCCCAAGCAGGGTGCAAACTTTTGTGATAATAGTACTGTCAACAACAATTCCATGACTTAATTGTCAAACTATGGGATGAACCCATATTTTTTTTAGAATGAGGTCGGCCACTAAGGAGGGACTTTTCATCCTTAACATAAACACTGAACATTAAGGTGGATTTGATCTTCGGTGGGTGAGAACCACAACACACAACAATTTAACCATCACACTATGTCATTGTTGGCTACCATTTCATAATTAAAATAACTTTACTTTAAACACTTGAATGGCTGATTTTTGTCATTATAATGATCTTAAGAGAAATTGAATTTACTATTATTGTTCTTGTATGAATGTGTTACTATTCTTGTTTTCAAAGTTCTATGTCATGATATTTTTCTAAAAATTATTAAATTATATTAAAAAATACAGTCTCCAAATACTCCCATCTCTTATTTTTGAAAATTAATCAATACAATCTAATCAACAAATATATTAATGAAAGATACATATTGTAACTTGTCATTTTAATAAAAAATCATCAATTTAAATTGAGATTGTAACTTCTCTTTCCTTTAAGAACAAACTAAGATGGCCATTCTTAACCATCCATGATTAAAAATAAATTTCTTCATTTCAAAATAAGATAATTATTATGTATCATTTTCATAAAATTCTGTCGGAAACTTCTTATTTTTGCCAGTCAAAACAAAGGACCATTTGATGATTAAGAACTTAAGAGCATCCAAAAATGAAGCATCCATAAATTTTCTCAAGAACCTATTTACAGAGCCGCCTCTTGACCTGCTTTGAATGAAACAAGTATTGATGCTGTTTCAACAGGGGTAATTAATATTCTTCGGACTATCATCAGCTTTTTTATCAAGGCCGACTTTCTCTAATACAACTCAACATTAGAAGTGAACATGCATAATTTGCCTTATTCCAGTTCTATCAAAGAATAGAATTCTAAAACTGTATCCTTACAAGATCTGATCTAAACAGGACAGAATACAGAGATAGAACTCACAAGAAAACTTCAAACTGCAAACCCAATAAAGACCTATTCTGATGATGATCTGATATTCATACTGTTCCATAGGCTTTCTTATGTCCATAATGGAGCTTGGGCCTGAAACTGATCAGAAGGACCACAAGTAGGATAAGCAATTTGGTAATTATTTTGATGGAGAGGATGATCCAAGGCCACAACTTGCTTACTTTCAAAATCCTCATTAGAATTCACACGAACCAGTTCACTTGAACTTACACTGTGCCTCACGCACCCCACCTCTGCCTTGGCCATAGCTAACTGCATTCTTAAATCTATTACTTGTTTCTCCAAACATGAAATGAGACCCACACAGCCATACACAGGATTTCTGACTCTTGCATTTGCCTCGTATACTAAGCTTCCTACTGCATCCGCTCTTAAATGTACTGGAAGATCCTGTGTAACATTAAAAAAAGAAAAAGATCAGATCTGTCAATTTTGAATGCAATTTTTACACAACAAAGAAAATCCTACAGTATTCTGAGATATGAAAACTCAGATTTCTTGAATCATCAGACCTACATTGTATGCTGATTGTTTTACACAAAAAATGCATGATAATGATTGGCACTGACAATAAATAAAGTATCACGAATCTGATAATCTACAGTTTTGATCCCATTTGATTGCAAAATTAATATTTCTGTTCCATAGAATCACCATTATCTTATACATGTGAACTGCCCAAAAGAAAATCATAAATGGGCTTTTTAACAGTATACAAACAATACTCAATGAAAGCAGTATACTATCAAGCTTATCAGTTGAATTTTAAAAAAATTAAATGTCAAATTGAAACTTGATCAAAATCAGAGTCATTTAAACCAACAAAAATCTTTCATTTAAATGCTTGATTGCTCTGCCACCATAATGTCAAAGTTTTAGTCGACTATGCAAAATTTTTGAATTATGTACAGCATCATTGAGAATAGATCAGGAATTTTATGTTCAAGAGGACCGAAATCTTAATCAATCAGGCTACATGGCCATGCTCTATAGATATGAAAAAGAACATCAAGATTTATCTAAGAATCGGCCTATATGGGAATCACCATTATCTTATACATGTGAACCAGCCAAAACAAAATCATAAATGGGCTTTTTAACAGTATGCACAGAATGCTCAATGAAATGCACTAGACTATCAAGCTTATTAATTGGATTTTGGAAAAAAAAATGCCAAATTGAATTTTTTAATCAAAATCAGAGTCATTTAAACCTTCAAAACTCTTTCATTTAGACGCTTAACTGCTCTGCCATCATCATGTCAAACTTTTAGTCAGCTATGTGAAATTTGTGAATTGTGTACACTATCATTGAGAATAGATATGGAATTTTATGTTCAAGAGTACCAAAAACTTATTCAATCAGGCTACATGGCCATTCTCTATTCATGAAACAGAACATCAAAGTTTCTCTCAGTTTTTCTTTCCCCCATTTTATTTCATTTTATCCAAGGCTTGTATTTGTTTTTTCCTTTCAACAGTTAACATCTATACTATCATACAAGTTTCAAGATGCAGCTTTCATAAATTTGAGAGTTTTCTATGGAGGATTTCTTATTATTTACAATGAAACGTGGTTTTAGCTATCTAATATGGAAGCACAAATCTTTTAAAATTTTGCTATAATTGTCTGGACATTGATCTTGACCCAATCGTTTATGATATCAAAACTTTGCATTCAAAAAGACTTGATTCCTAATAACAATTTCAAAATTTTAAGCTTAAGTAGAACTATAAATTCTATGGAACCACTTACATAAAAAATACCCAAACGAATTCTCACTAAAGTCTACTGAAGCTCCCTCCATAGGACCCAAACCTTATAGACTGCCTGTTCTATTAATAGCCTCAAATATTACAGCACTATTTCTGTCTCCTACATGCAACTCAGTATCCCCCTAGACTTCACTGTTACCAGCGGTGCAACAGTTGTATATAGGAGGCCAGCGGTCCAGCTAGCCAGGTAAGGGAGGCGATCCATTATTATGCACCTTGAAAGAACCTTTCTTTTCCCTTTTCCTCTGCAATAACAGATTGGTCATTACACTGTAAGTTAGGCAATGACTCTAAAACATGACAACTACATTTGCACCCACAAAATCCCAAACTAGTTGTATTATCTACGCACTGATCATTACACTGTAAGTTAGATAATGCCTCAGAAACAGGACAACTACATTTGCATCCAAAATCCCAAATTGCACTGTATGGTAATTGACAGAATTAGTTACATAATCTCTCCCTGTTAAAGCTCTGTAGTAAATTTTGATAAGTTAGGAAATGCCTCCGAAAACAGGAAAAAAACATTTGCACCAAAAATCCCGTATTGCACTATAAGGCGATTGATGCTAAATATGTGCATTTCTGAATTTGATTGTGTATGTGTTTTTAGTATCAACATTTCGGATCACACTCCGTGATCCATCATCAGGAAAAGAGAGTGATCTTTTGATTCTACAATTCTTGCACTCTCTTTTCCTGATGATGGATCACGGAGTGTGATCCGAAACGTTGATGCTAAAAACACATACACAATCAAATCTAGAAACGCACATATTTAGAAATAGATTGTGGAAATCTGATATTATTACTCTTTGCTAAATTTTGACAAAATGTTTACATTCCTGAGTCAAATCTTGGTTCTAAAATTTCAGCAAGAGTCATAAGCAGAGCAGAGAAAATTCATCAAAAACTGGTGAACTACCTGAAGCATTTTGCTGACGTTGCTAGCGCCGAAGACCTTATGCACACAGGCGAACTTGTGTGGCTCGTCTGCTGGAAAATAAGGGGCGAAAATACAGTCTTTTGCACAACGTCTACGCAGAAGCTTACAAGATGCGCATGGGGAGGTTCCTGAATGTTTGCTTCCTCCCATTCCAAACACAAATTCATAAAATTTGCCTCCCCAAAATGAACATTTATATATACACTAAACTCAAATTTGCGCTGATTCAGGGTCTAGAACAAGAGATCTTTAATAGCAATCCACAAACAACAATGACATTTAATCTCGTAACGCCAAGAGATGCAAAAATTACAAAGCAGTGAACTAAAGATCAAGTATTTTAATTACAAAGCAGTGAACTAAAGATCAAATATTTTAACATTCGCATGATCCTTCTAGTCTATAAATGCATACACGGCTTTTAGTCAGTCCGACAGTTTACTCTATTAATGCCGCCCCACGTGTTTCAATTTGTAAGTCGTTGTAAAATTTAAGAAAACACCGTCGTCGACATTTGCAAACGTTGATAATTTGTTTGAGCAGTGAGAATGCAAGATTGAACAGATCCTTAACTGTTCATTTCTGAACTCTATAGTTTTAGTCATCTGCAAACGTTGAAAATTTGTTTGAGTAGTGAGAATGCAAGATAGAACAGAACCTTAACTGTTCATTTCTGGACTCTATAGTTTTAGTCAAGAGTTTAAAACAAATACTTCATTGCATGTCTTGTTCTTTGAAATGGTCTAAATATTAAATATTGACTGGTTATTGCCAGGCTGGATACATTTACAGAAGTTTTCAGGCCGTTTACTAAACTTCCAAAACACTTTTTATTCAGATAAGGATGTATAGGTACAGGGTGATTTTTGAAATAGGAAAAATATTAATTATATTATATTTCTATAATATATGATCTTATGTTTATGCTTTTGGATAAGATTGTCATCAATCTTATTCAGAAGTATAAACATAAGGAAACATAAGGAAAAACGTATAAGTTGTCTTTAAGTATTTATATTTATATAATTTTGGAACTCAGATAAACTTCACTTCTATATTTTTCACATTTAAATTAGTTTAGATTTAGAATGTTATTTTTATTTTATTTCTTTTTAATTTTTTATATAATAGTATTATGGATTTTATTTTTATTTTTATTTCTATGTAGTTAAATATTTTAAAATGATTATATATAATATTTTATATAAAATGATACATAGCTTTTCGTTGTATTAATATATTTTAAATATAATATTTAATTGTTCTATAATTTGTTTTTAGTTAAGAATTTGAAAACAAATACTTAATTGCATATGGAGAAGTTTTGAGCTCAGAATTCACTTCTTAATTTCTCACATTTATACCATTTTGCTTAGATTTTGAAGTGTGATTTTCTTTTATTATCTTTCAATTTTTAATATAATAGTATGATCAAATTTTATTTATAATTTTAATGTATTTAAATATTTTAAAATAATTATATATTATATTATAGTACTTGTAATAAGCCAAGGACCAAGCCAAGAGACATTGACGAATGATCTCTAGACTGAATCTCATAACAACCCACCCTCATTTGGAGGGCGATTGTTGCTAGAGACCTTTGAGGATAGAATGATGAAGGAGTTTGTCTTCCACCAATTAACAAAGATATTGATTATTTTGGTTTTTGAATATGGCATTCGAAAGATGTGTATTTTGTTGTTTCTAGGCCCTCTAGATGTATTATGAAATGGCAATAGATAAAACACGACCTTGATTCTATGTAGAATTGTTATAGATAGAATGTAAATCTTTTTACAAATTTTTAAAAAATTATCAATACAAAATTTTGGGCTACGACCTTTAATTAATAAAAAATATTATAATATTTAAAATTTGATAATTACAAATATTAGAAAATATTTACATATATAACATTTTATAAAATGTATCTAAGTGTTTCTATGCTTATCTTTTCTTAGCCTTGTTAAAGGGTTTCGGGGCCCCTTCAAAACCTGCTGTTACCTTAATAAAAAACATTTTATAAAAAATATAATTTTTTTTATTATATTAGTATTTTAAGCATAATATTTAATTGCCATATAGTTTGTTTCTTATTTAAGAGTTTGAAAATAAATACTTAATTGCATGTTGAGGCCTCATAATAAACTTCAAGTAGTTTTTGTAGAACCATGATGAATTCAAAGTGATTTTCAAGAGAAACAAAACCATAAACAAGTCATCCTTGTGTCGTTTATATATTCACATAGCTTAAAAACTCAACATGGACTTGACTTCTTAATTTCTCGCATTTAAATCATTTTGCTTAGATTTTAGAATGTTTAGTTTTTGATATAGTAGTAGATCAATTTTTATTTTTATTTTTATATATTAAAATGATTATATACAATAGTATAATATATAGATCATTGTCATATAGCCTTATTCTTAGTTAAGAGTTTGAAAACAAATACTTAATTGCATGTTGATGTTCTTTGAGATGATCTAAATTCTAACTAGTTATTACTTGGCTTGATACATTTACAAAACTTTTGTTTATATTCATAAAACTTTGAAACTCAACATGGACTTCACTTCTTAATTTCTCACAATCTTTCACTTAGATTTTGGTGTATGATTTTATTTCATTATCTTTCATTTTTTTGATATAGTTTAATATGATAATTGTTTTTGTATTTAAATATTTTAAAATTATTATATATAATATTATAATATTTAAAATTTGCTAAATATAATATTTGAAAATATTTCACCCACTAATGGCTTGTTGGGGATTGATCCGCCAGTTAGACATAGGAGTGTGATTCAATTGGATAAACTAGAGGATGGTTGGGTTAAGATCAATTTTGATGGGGCCTCAAAGGGTAACCCTGGCCCTTCGGGGGTTAGATGTGTAGCTCGTGATGTCAGTGGAAATATTCTGGCAATTGAAACAAAGAAGCTGGTGGATGACACAAACAATGAAGCTGAGGCCCAAGCATCACTACTAGATGTGGACTTGGCGGCTAAGTTGAAATGAAGGTGGAACACCTTCATCTGGAGGGTGATTCATAGGTGATTGTCTGATGCATGAGCATTTTGGGTTCTTTGAAATCTTGCATCAACCAAAAATATTTTATATTTTGTTCTTTAGTTCAAGTAGTCGTTGAGTTTCTTTTAGCATTCCTTCAGTTTGGATTAGTTGATGTTGCACATCTTATGAAGTGTTTGTAGCATCATGTTTTACCTTCACTTAGGTTCGCACCTCGATTGGTTCTTCATTCTTGATATATCTTGGATTCCTGGCAGGAGTTCATTGTTCTTCACATTCTACGACTAGTCTATATTTTCTGATCTTGCAAAGGATTTTCTCGATTGACGAAGCTTCGTGGCTCATATCTCAATGTTCCTTGACCTGTGGATGACCTTCTTTTTGGTTGACATGTTATGTTACATCTAGTTGTGATGGATTGTTGTGATTTAGGTCCTGACCTATAATGTAATACATTTTCCTCTTCTTGGAGAATGTAATCTTTCTCAGGCCGAATTGATGCTTGTGAAGGCTTTATAAGATGTTGTAATTGATTTTTAGGTAGCTTCTAGTTAGTAGTTGAAGAAAAGAAGAATAGTTTTCAGTGGCAGTTCACAATAGATAGTATAAAAAGATAACCTCTTAAAGGTTCTAATAATGTAGGCCTATAAGCCTGCATGTTACATATTCATTGTACTGGATCTCATGATAATTGAAGGTTGATCACTCATTTTACTCTCTTGTTTCTTGTTGATTCTATTGTGTAACTTGTGATACAAGGATTGGACTAATTTCTTTGAGGTCCCTCATGTGCTTGGATGCATCATTTGGTATCAGAGTGAGGTTGTGTTCCTTATGGAAGGGAGATCTTTGTTCCCGAGCTCACAAAGTCCTAAATCAATTTTTTGTTGGGTGGAAGAGTGAGGACCTGACTTACAATTATGAAGGATTTGTCAAAGATGACTCATAAAGACATGCTAGAGGTGAAGGAAGGAGATATGCAGATCCAACTGTATTGGAATTGTTGAGACAAATTGTAGCTAGATTCAAGGAAGTCATGGAAATGAACCATAGAAGAGGTTGACATATTGAAGATGTAAGTGATGAAGAAGGAGTTGAAGAAGTTGCTGAAGAAGCTGAAGAAAAACTTGAACTTGAGCAAGGAGATGATATATTCTTGAGAGCCCTAACTAGGGTTAATACTAGACTGCATTTCAATCCTCTTGACTATGATGGAAAGTTGAATTCAGATGAATTTCTTGATTGGATTACTGAGATGGAGAAATAATTTGACTATGAAGGCATTAATGAAGCTAAGAAGGTGAAGTATGCTTGCACAAAGTTGAGAGGACATGTATCTTTATGGTGGGAACATTTGCAAACTGTCAGACAAACAAGAAGCAAGAAAAAAATTAAATCATGGGCTTAGATGGTGAACAAACTGAAGGGCAAGTTCTTACCTGTTGATTACCAAGTAAGTTTTTTTAGGAAATTAAAAAACCTAGAGCAGAAGGGTCTTAGTGTGAAGGAGTAAAATGAAGAATTTTATAGGTTGGATATCAGGTCTAGTCATACAGATGATGAAGTTGAAAGAGTTGCTAGATATTTGAATTGTTTGAGGGTTTCAACTTAGGATGAAATCAATTTGATTAAATTAAAAAATATAAAAAAGGCTTACTAATATACCCTAAAGCTAGAAGAAAAACTAAACAAAAGGCAAGAGAAGGACAAAGAGAAAGAGGTAGAAGATTTCAAAGGGGGAGAACATTTGCAGGAGGAAGATCTTATTCAGATCCGGGCAGAGGTAAGACAAAAGTTAAGGAAGAAAGTTCATACTGAAGAGATGATAGAAGTTTCCTTATAGGAGGAGGATCAAGTAGTGGAACATTTAGAGGAACTTGTGTCAAGTGTGGAGGATAAGGACACCAAGCCTTTAAATGTACCCAAGGAAATTCAAACAAGAAGACTAAGAGAAAGGGTAGATCTGCTTATGCAGAGGAGGAATCTATTGAATATTTGAATCAACCTAAGGATAGAGAAGAGCTAATGGTGAGGAGAGCCCTATGTCATGAGCAGACAAACCAAGAGAAGTTGTTGAGAAATAGTTTTTTCAAGACCAAATGCAAAGTTGCAGGGAAATGTTTCAAAGTGATCATTGATAATGGAAGTTCAGATAACTTAGCTTCAAAGGAATTGGTGAATAAATTGCAGCTATAGAGGTTGAAGCATCTGAATCCTTATCAGATTGCATGGATAAAGGATGATCATAAGATACTGGTAAGTGAGCAATGTTTAGTGAAGATGAAAATAGGATCTTATCAGGATGAAGTTCTTTGTGATATTATGCATATGGATGCATGTCATATATTGTTCGGTAGACCATGACAATATGATAGACAAGCTTTACATGATGGTACAAATAATATGTATACCACCTTTGTAAATGTGAAAATAAAGTATTGTTACCTTTACTTGAGAATCCTAAGAGTGAGATTTGTACCAGTATTAAAGTTTGTTTGGTAGAGGGAAGGAAATTCTTGGATAACTTGAAGAATGATAGTATGTGTTATGCTTTGATTCCTAAGAAGTCTGACTTGAAATCAGAAGAGGAACAACCAAAGGAAATAAAAGAGTTGTTGATGAAGTATGAAGACATAATCTGACACAAGGCAGGGGCCAAGAGGGGCCAAACAATGGCACACCCTAATGATCCACGCCTACTCAACACATGCGGAAGCCAACAAACACAACAGTGAGAGAGAGAATGCAGAATCTTTCATATATTTCATCAAATAGAACCATAAATGCATGGTTGTAAGGCCTTCCTGATTATGGCTTGATATTACAATTAATTACATAAGTCCTCAAACATGCGAGGATCTATCAAAATCTCTAATTCTATCTTCTATCAAAAACTACCTCTCAAACTGTAAACCAGCAACTACATTTATACAAGAAGCTACCGAACTGAGTTGGCCTTCAGATCCACAATCAATGGAAGAAACAGTCAGATCTGGGACCACATGCCTCCCAATGATTGATATCAACATTAAATCCATGATCCAACATAAATGCACAAGTCGGCCAAAACAAAAACAAAAACAAAACCTGTCAGTGAGAAAAGATAACCGAGCAGCAGACAAGCAACGCCGAGTGCCAGTGAAACAGCTGACCACCTAGGAGATAACCGACCACACTCAGTAACCAAAGGAAACCAACCAACTACAGACCAACTTGGTCAAAGTAGGAACCGAGCAACACAGACAAACTCCAAATTGCTTTTGGTGACACAAGATTGCCAAGGACCCAAGATGCTCCTACATCAGACACTTGGGGTTATTTTGAAATGATTCTTTGAATCATTTGATAGGTATGGTCTGAGCTGCATCCAACTCAGACTGTGAATTCCATGAACTATCTTCCATCGGTCTATTCTTCCACTTTACTAGATATTCCATATATCATTTTCCTCTTGTACTCTTGCCAACTCTTTCCTTCAAAATCTGTTCAATTTCTTCATTCTGCTTCTTAGGATATTCTGTCGGTACTGTCATTTCTTCATCAGGTTCATGATACTCATTCAAATCAACAATGTTGAAAATAGGTGATATGTCCATGTCATCAGGTAACTCAATCTCATATGCATTTCCACTGTCAAATTTCCTCAAAATCTTGCAAGGTCCGAACTTCTTCATCTTTAGCTTCCCATATGTTCCAATAGGAAATTGGCCTTTCTTCAAATGAACCATCACTTCATCACCAACACCAAAATTTTTATGTCTCCTTGATCTATCAGCTCTGTCTTTGTATTTCTAATTACTGTCTTCGAGCTTCAGCTTCACATCTTCATGCAATGTCTTCATGTACTCAGCAAATTCTACTCCTTCATCACTTCTCTTGTTTTCATCAGCAATGTCTCTCAAATCAGATATACCTCTCGGTTGTGTGCCATTCACAATCTCAGATGGTGTCTTTCCAGTACTCCTATTCACTGAATTATTGTATGCAAAATCTTCTTGTGCCAACACAAAATCCCAATTACTCGGTGTGTCTCCAACTAAACATCTCAAAAGATTTCCCAAACTTCTATTCACAACTTTAGTTTGTCCATCGATTTGTGGGTGAAATGTAGAACTATATTTCAACTCAGTGCCAAATTTCTTCCAAAGGGTTTTCCAGAAATATCCAACAAATTTACTGTCTCGGTTAGAGATAATACTCCTCGGTAATCCATGCAATCTGACAATTTCCTTAAAGAAAAGATCTTCTATATGTACTGCATCTGATATCTTTCTACAAGGTATAAAATGTGCCATCTTAGAAAATCTATCCACAAGAACAAATATAGAATCATTACCTCTTACTGTCTTCGGTAAGCGAAGAACAAAGTCCATACTGATGTCAATCCAAGGTTTCTCAGGAACAACAATCGGTACATACAATCTAGTATTCTGACTTACTCCTTTTGCAACTTGACAAATTCCACAACTTTTCACAAATTTCTAAACATCTTTATACAACTGCAGCCAAAAGTACTTCTCCTTAAGAAAATTCCATGTTTTATTAATACCAAAATGTCCAACCAAACCACTACTATGTTTCTCCTTTATCAGATTAGTTCTCATTACTCCTCTCGGTATATACAATTGAATACCTTTAAACAACATACCTTCCTGAATAAAATATTCATCCCATTTAGTATTTTGTTGATCTTGAATAGGTGCTCTACAGTTTCTCCATGGCTTAGAAAAATTAAGGTCAAACTCATAAGAATCTCTCATCTCATCAAAACCAGGAACTTCAATTTTCATCTTGGTCATCAAAGATCTTCTTCTACTCAATGCATCAACAACTCGGTTAGTGACTCCACTCTTATGCTTTAGATCACAAATGTGTAACTCTGCAAATACTCAACCCATTTCATATGTCTCTGATTCAACTTATTCTGACTACCTAAATATTGTAAAGCCTTATGATTAATATACAACACAAATTCACTCGGTATCAAATAATGTCTCCATTTCTTTAGTGCTTGAACAATACCATAGAATTCTTGATCATACACAGAATATTTCCTTCTAGCATCATTCAACTTTTCACTAAAGAAAGCAACAGGTTTACCTTCTTGACTCAATACAGCTCCAATTGCACTTCCACTTGCATCACATTCTACTTGAAATACCTTATTGAAATTAGGTAATGGCAAAATAGGTAATTTAGCAACCTTCTGCTTCAGAGTCTCAAAACTTTTGTCAGCTCCATGTGTCCACTTGAATTCTCTTTTGTCTCCTCTCATAGTCTCAGTCATAGCATTACAAATTGAACTAAAATTCCTTATGAATTTTTGGTAAAAACTTGCCAAACCATGAAATGATCTTACCTCACTAGTATTCACAGGTGTAGGCCAATTCAAAATAGCTTCAACCTTTTTAGGATCCATCTTCAAACCATCAACTGAAATAACAAATCCCAAATACACAATCTCCTCTTTCATGAATGAACACTTTTTTAGATTTATCAGTAACTTTTCTTCTTTCAATCTCTGCAAAACTTGTCTAACATGCAACAAATGTTCTTCTTTGGTCTTACTGAATATCAGAATTTCATCAAGATATACAATCACAAACTTACCCAAGAATTTCTTCAAGACTTCATTCATCGGCCTCATAAAAGTACTCGGTGCATTAGTTAAACCAAAAGGCATAACCAACCACTCATACAAACCTTCTTTTGTCTTGAAAGCAGTCTTCCATTCCTCACCTTCTCTGATTCTGATATGATGATACCCACTTTTCAAATCAATCTTTGTGAAATAATTTTCTCCAGTCAAACTATCCATTATGTCATCCATTCTCAGTATAGGAAACCTATACTTCACTGTTATCTTATTGATTACTCTGGAATTAGTACACATTCTCCATTCTCTATTCTTCTTTGGTGCCAATACAATAGGTACTGCACAAGGACTCAAACTTTCTCTGATCAAACCTTTCTCTAGCAACTCTTGAATTTGTCAGTTCAGTTCCTGATTCTCGGTAGGTGTCAACCAACAAGGTGCCTTATTCAGTAAACTAGCTCCAGGGATTAGATCCATACAATGATCAATGCTTCTTTTTGGTGGCAAACCATCAGGTACATTATCAGAAATGATATCACTATACTCGGTGAGTAACTTATCAATCTCCTCAGGGACATTATCCTCTATTTTCTTCCTCGATTTGTTAGGGATCACAACAAAACATACATCATTCTTCTTCAAAGAGTTAACAAACTTTCTTCCCTCCATCAAAAAAACTTTCACAGATTTGCAAACATTACTAATAGGTTCTTCCATCAATGGTAACAAGATTTGTTTCTTTCCATCAGCCACAATAGTATACTTATGCAATCTCCTGTCATGTCCCCATTTTGGCTGACATCATTTGGCATGGCGGATTTGCCTATCATCGACTCTCGTAGGCAAATGGTTTGGAGAGAGGGTCATTATGTTGATCATTTGATTGCATATTGTTGACAGAGCCTACATTCGGTAGAGCCTACATCCAGTTTGGGCCTACATGCAGTTGTAGTGGAGCCTACATCCAGAGTGAGCCTACATCCAGTTTGAGCCTACATCCAGTTGTAGTAGAGCCTACGTTTAGTCTTGAGCCTACATTCGGTTGTAGTTGGGCCTACATTCAGTTATGAGCCTACATTGTTATAATTTTAAGTTGAGATATGTACTTTATTATTATAATGTTATTTTATTATAAAGTACATTATAATTGGATGTTTCTAGAAGTTCTAGCAACTTCTCAAGGAAAAGAATAAATAGAGGGCTTGGGATTTTATTTGGACATGCTTGGATTTGGGATTTCTTCTACTTCTTCATTGTGAAGCAATTTGTAGCCTTGTGGTCTGCAAATACTATTCGATCTTTGGGAACGATCACTCCCCTAGATTGGCATAACCGAGGTAGTGAAATATCTACTGAAGGGTTGCATGATTGGAGTTGGTACTCAGCCAATTCATGTTGGACTTCATTGAGAATTGATATTGAGGGTTTGCAATTGTTTGGAATAAGGGTTTGAATTCATCATTTGCATTGGTGAATCATTTTGGTGAAGATTGGATATCAATATTACACATTTTCAGACTTTCTATATCAGGGCCTGGAATCAGAATTTTGCTCATATCTCTCAAGATACTTGGAGAAAATTTTTATGTGTTTGGGAGGACCTTAGTACCTCATTGGCAGTCCCATTGATATCAATTTGGGGTGTCAAAACCCTGCATATTATTTTCTGCAGGTGCCGTACATGTACAGCCTGGTATGATAGGTACAGGTGGACTGTTGGACAGAGTTTCAAGGGGCAGTTTGAGTTGGTTGCGGTCTTCATTGCATTGACATTTATCAACACTCCCAGGCAGCGTTATAACCAGGTTCCATTATAGTTTTTTGTTGTCACATATATGTAGAATTGTGCACTGTTGTAACAGTCATGTCAATATTCAGAATATAGTCACTGTTACATTGTTATTGTAACCGGATATTGCTATATTGTATAGTTGCGAGGGTGCATTGTTAGGTCACTGTTTATGAGTGACTGATTATTCATTTTCATGCCATACTTTCAGTAGTTGTAATAGTCTATATAAAATAGTCCATTGTAATCAGACATTGCAATATTGTAGTTGGATTGATATAGTAGAGAAGTGCATTGTAGGGTCATGTAAGAGTTCATTGTCATATGTGATAGTTCATACATTCTCTTGTCATAATTTAGTGCTCAAGGGTAAGAGTTTGTAACTATCATACATTAATAGAAAATCAGTCTTCTGAACATTGCAATCAGAATTTGGGTAATTCATGATACATTGGCATTGGGGTATTTGAATTGATACTTAGAGTTTCATTGTTGCTCATTGCATTACATTTCAATATTGGTATTTTTATCTCAATTGTACTTGATTCTCAAAACAACTATCAATCTGAACACATCGATTGAAACAAGAACATTCAGTGCATGCCAAGTGTTTGACAAATTGTCTCAGTTCAGATTTGGGGGTTTTTAGTGGCCTTTATAGTAAGGGCCATTACAGTGGTATCAGAGCGGTTTTCTTGCCATCCTGTTGGGTAAGAACCATCTTTGCATGAGTGACCAGCACTTGATTGATTTTAGTATGGACAAGAATAGTACAGAGTTTCAGAGGACATGATCGTGGGCAACAGATAGACACAGTAGAAATGATGGTTATTCAGACATTCGAGATGAACTTAAGAGAATACACTAGAACTTGTCTGAACAGTGGAATAAGCACTATCGTGTGATGAATGATATACTATCTGACCTAGCCAAGGTGAATAAGTTATCAAGTTTTTTATTTAGCAGATCTTCTAGCAGGAGAGATAACATAAGATCAGCTGACACAGTTACCAGAAACCTTCATGAGGATTTTGAGGAACAAGTTAGTATTCTGACAGAAGATTCAGTTTCTACTCAGCCACAGGAGGAAGTGGTGAAGGATATTACACTAATGGATAGTAATTGTCAACTTGATACTCAAGTTGAGATAGTCGTATACAGGTTGCCTAAGAGTGATGTCATAGGTACTCAGGATGGTTTGGTTATGACAGGCAGCGTAGTGAGTTCGGATGATGATTATGAGGATGTTGTTGTGCACGATGGCGAGATACCTGGTAGAGATGAGTAGACATTGAGTATTCATGACTTTGCTAAGAGAGAGTACCAGGCACAGTTAGATGCTTTGTCACATGAGGTCGAGGCTGGCAGTACTTCACATGATTTGTCCAGCTAGCTGAAGGTGAGCGTAGACAGTGTTGTGACTTCATTATCTCATCATGACAGGATGCAGTATATGATAGAGGATCACATCCGGATAATTCAGTTACAGGGCAGACATAAGGGAGTTCAGGCAGAGTCTTCTTGTGTTGACTTACAGGAATCAGGGAAGGAATGGGAGCGATGAAGATGAGTTATTTACATCTTCTTTCAGACCGTGACTATCTTCTTAGCCTTTTCGGAGACTATTCAGATGCCTTGAGGAGGAAGGAGGAGGAAGCTATCAGGCTTTCTCGTGAGCTCGAGGATACCCGAGCCTCTTTGTTGAGTACTCCATTGGCATTACAAGACTCGGAGAGACATGCTAATTTGATACAGGGAGATATCACAAGCACACCAGATTGTGTTATTGACACTGATAGTGATTGCGGTAGGGTTGATCTTGATGATGTTACAGTGATTGAGGATAGTACGATTGATTGGAATAGTGCCGCAGAGAGATATGTGGATGGGTATGGCGTAGAGTTGAGTTTAGATCCATCTTACACACATGATACTTAGCTTTCTGTGACATGTAGATCACATGTGGTTGCTGATAGTTGTGAGAGTACACTTTTCATTCACATCCAGGATTTAGGGTCAGTATTAGACAGGTATGTGGATGAACTTTGTCTTGAAGCGAGTTCAGTTCAGGAGTTAGCACTTGTGGCGGGGACTCCGCTTTCTTTTACAGTCAGGTCCCATGTTGATGATGATATGAGTACGTCTAGCCTTCACATTCCGGATTCAGAGATTGTAATGAGTACAGTATCAGACATATATGTGGAGTTAGTTGGTATTAGTCATATTACTCAGGTGAGGAGTTTGCTTGAGTTACCAATTGATTCTAGTTTACGGATGTGGATTTGGGATTGTTATATTGGTGTTTGGGATTATGTTGACTGGAGATCCTTATCACCTATTGGTAGCAGTAATTGTTCAGGTGCTCTCATGGACTTGATTAGTAGTTTACCAGGTGTAGTTCTCATCCATGTCAGCAGCTTGTCTGATGTTGGAATTAGTTTTTATACACCTGTGTTGGGCGTTGTTCATGTATCCAGTCGACCATTCTTGTTGGAATGGGTTGATGATATCCCATATATGATGAAGTTTACAGATGAGTCCCAGGATCGTATTGGTATTGATGACATCCAGGAGTATGCTATGGATAGTTTTGAGGACTTAGCTTCCTCGACAGGTTCATTTGTTACAGCAGAATTGGACAGTGATGCTACAGTTTTTGATACTCCATATGACGATGTGAGTTTTGGAGTTGACTTGGAGAGTATGGATGGTAGTACTCCAGAGATTAGTGGTTTTGAGTCTACTCCTTTGGACAGTACATTAGAGGAGGATTGTAGGAGACAGTCTAACTAGGGCCATCATGTGTCTAGTCAGCTGAGAGTTAGTGAGCGAGACATTTCTGCCGCTCGCGAGCATTTCGATGCTGCTCGTCAGTTGTTAGCAGTTTATGGATGGGGTTCTCCTACTAGTGATGAGCAGGGAGGCAGTTATCTTTCCTTGACAGAGATCCACTCTTTATGGGAGGCTATCCAGATTCTAAGATAGAATTATATGCAGTTGGTAGCTGAAAGAGATTATCTTATGGAGTGGGGCAGTACAACATATGATGCATTATTGGTCAAGGAAGATGAGGTGAGTGAGCTTACTCAGCAGCTCGAGGTGACTTCTAAGTTTCTTGAGAGTACACGATTGGCTTTCAAGGAGTCACAGTTTCATTTGGCTGAGGTGACCATGGAGTTAGAGTGACTTCAGTCTTTACCAGATACTGTACAGTCACAGACCGTGATGTCTGGTGATCCGAGGATGTCCATGGTTGAGATTGTCAGAGACAGTGGAGATGGGGATGCATCCATCCTTGATACTAGCATTGGCATATCAGGTTCATTTCCACTAGAGTCAGATTCAATTGAGTTGGGCACTGCAGCTGAACATTGTGGTATGTTTGACATGATGATGGTCTCTACTACTGATGGCATGGAGACTAGTGATGTTGTACCAGAGATCATGTTTGATGTTGATGAATCGGTAGTTGGCATGGTTCTTGTTAGTGATACTACTCCCTTGGCAGTGTCTTCAGAGGTAGTAGTTTGTTCTGGCTTGGTTAGTGATCGGTTGCAGTTAGTTTCATCTGGATTGCAGTCTGAGCCACTGACTGAGATTGGCGCATTCTATCAGCATTACACTGTGAGGTATGCTCATCAATTTAACTTTGATGACCATGTTGATGAGATGATGTTACGTAGATATAATTTGGTCCCTAGTGCTTGTCATCAGTTATGGGATGGTTTGACGCCATGGGATGAGAGTTGTGATGAGAATGTCATGGCGATAGGTTCTGCAGTTGATATCTTGATAGTGCATGACTTAGAGCAGGAGTTTTGGATTGATACCTCAGCAGTTGTTGTTATTGATTCTACTCTTTTGGCTATGTCATCTCCTGACTTAGTTGGTGACCAGTCACAGTGGGTTGTATTACCTGTGCATGGTGAGCTATTGACTGAGGTTGGTTCTTTTTATTAGCATCATACTGCAGGATATGTTCATCAGTTTACATTTGATCCATGTGTTGAGCAGTTGATGGCCATCAGATTTGGTTTGGGTTCTAGTTCTTGCTATCTATCATGTGATGATTATTTGCCATCAGCGGTACATGGGAGTTATGGTTATGAGACAGTGGTCGGTGATTTGCAGAGTTATTTTCACTTCAGGAGTTGTACAGTGTGTGGATTCTCCGTACTTGGTGTAGTTTTATTCAGGAGTGTCCACCATTGTTGCAGAGTTGGATTGTGTGCTCTACATAGGCCAGTGGGATGTGTTGATGATATTTTCTATGTTGGTAGTTCCAGTTGTCCTCTCTACTTGGGTTCTGATATTTTGAGGGTTTGTTTCTCGTGGGTTCCTGACTCTAGCGGTTGTGATTTTGGAGTTTGGTTGAGTTATATTTGCCAGTTTGATTATGGATTCCTCTTGATTATATTTCAGAGAATATTGCAAGAGCTTGCATTGATTGACAACATTTTAGATCATGACTACATTTCGGATCTAGGTGGATTGATTGGTTATTTTTTTAGCCATTGCTTGGGGACAAGCAATTTCAGGAAGGGCGGACTGTCATGTCCCCATTTTGGCTGACATCATTTGGCATGGTGGATTTTCCTATCATCGACTCTCATAGGCAAATGGTTTGGAGAGAGGGTCATTGTGTTGATCATTTGATTGCATATTGCTGACAGAGCCTACATTCGGTAGAGCCTACATCCAGTTTGGGCCTACATGCAGTTGTAGTGGAGCCTACATTCAGAGTGAGCCTACATCCAGTTTGAGCCTACATCCAGTTGTAGTAGAGCCTACGTTCAGTCTTGAGCCTACATTCGGTTGTAGTTGGGCCTACATTCAGTT
Organism: Chamaecyparis obtusa; assembly: GCA_027943335.1. NCBI lineage: Eukaryota > Viridiplantae > Streptophyta > Pinopsida > Cupressales > Cupressaceae > Chamaecyparis > Chamaecyparis obtusa. Next base: position 1,112,151 of record BSBK01003840.1, read on the forward strand.
ATGAGCCTACATTGTTATAATTTTAAGTTGAGATATGTACTTTATTATTATAATGTTATTTTATTATAAAGTACATTATAATTGGATGTTTCTAGAAGTTCTAGCAACTTCTCAAGGAAAAGAATAAATAGAGGGCTTGGGCTTTCATTTGGACATGCTTGGATTTGGGATTTCTTCTACTTCTTCATTGTGAAGCAATTTGTAGCCTTGTGGTCTGCAAATACTATTCGATCTTCGGGAACGATCACTCCCCTAGATTGGCATAACTGAGGTAGTGAAATATCTACTAAAGGGTTGCATGATTGGAGTTGGTGCTCAGCCAATTCATGTTGGACTTCATTGAGAATTGATATTGAGGGTTTACAATTGTTTGGAACAAGGGTTTGAATTCATCATTTGCATTGGTGAATCATTTTGGTGAAGATTGGATATCAATATTGCACATTTTCAGACTTTCTATATCAGGGTCTGGAATCAGAATTTTGCTCATATCTCTCAAGATACTTGGAGAAAATTTTTATGTGTTTGGGAGGACCTTAGTACCTCATTGGCGGTCCCATTGATATCAATTTGGGGTGTCAAAACCCTGCATATTATTTTCTGCAGGTGCCGTACATGTACAGCCTGGTATGACAGGTACAGGTGGACTGTTGGACAGAGTTTCAAGGGGCAGTTTGAGTTGGTTGCGGTCTTCATTGCATTGGCATTTATCAACACTCCCAGGCTACATTATAACCAAGTTCCATTATAGTTTTTTGTTGTCACATATATGTAAAATTGTGCACTATTGTAATAGTCATGTCAATATTCAGAATATAGTCACTGTTACATTGTTATTGTAACCGGATATTGCTATATTGTATAGTTGTGAGGGTGCATTGTTAGGTCACTATTTATGAGTGACTGATTATTCATTTTCATGCCATACTTTCAGTAGTTGTAACAGTCTATATAAAAAAGTCCATTGTAATCAGACATTGCAATATTGTAGTTGGATTGATATAGTAGAGAAGTGCATTGTAGGGTCATGTAAGAGTTCATTGTCATATGTGATAGTTCATACATTCTCTTGTCATAATTTAGTGCTCAAGGGTAAGAGTTTGTAACTATCATACATTAATAGAAAATTAGTCTTCTGAACATTGCAATTAGAATTTGGGTAATTCATGATACATTGGCATTGGGGTATTTGCATTGATACTTAGAGTTTCATTGTTGCTCATTGCATTACATTTCAATATTGGTATTTTTATCTCAATTGTACTTGATGCTCAAAACAACTATCAATCTGAACACATCGATTGAAACAAGAACATTCAGTGCATGCCAAGTGTTTGACAATTTGTCTCAGTTCAGATTTGGGGGTTTTTAGTGGCCTTTATAGTAAGGGTCATTACATCTCCCATCATATATAGCATGTCTATTATATTGCCAAGGTCTACCCAACAAAATATGACAACAATCCATAGGCATGATATCACACAACACCTTATCATAGTACTTTCCAATCTTCAAATTTATATAACATTGTTCACTTACCAAGAGTGTATGCTCATCTTTGATCCATGAAATCTGATAGGGCTTTGAATGTACCAACCTTTCCAATTGCAATTTTGTGACCATCTCTTCAGATGCTAGATTCTTCAAGCTACCACTGTCACTGATTACCTTCCAAAATTTATCAGAGACTCTACATCTGGTCTTGAACAAACTTCTCCTTACCGGATCTTCCTTCCTACTTTCATTCCACAATGCTCTCCTTACCATCAAGTTATTTTCTTTCTCAGGTTCATTCGGTGACTCTTCTTGCACCAAAGCATTTCTACTACTACTAGCCTTCTTACTTGCATGTGTACATTCAAAAGATCTATGTCCTTCTCCACAATTGTAACAAGTTCCTCAAAAACTTCCTCTGCTATAACCACCTCGGTAGTTACTGCCTCTACCTCTAGATGAACTTTCACCTTTCCACTCGGTCTTGCCTTTTTCCAAATTTGTCTTTTCTGGTTCAGATCTACCATTTTCATCATTAGATCTACCTCTTCCTCTAGGGAATCTACCACCTCGATCTCTTTGTCTTTGCTCATGTCTTTTGTTCAATTTCTCCTCGACCTTCAATGCAAATTGATAAGCCTCTTCAATGCTCTCCAACTTGACCATACTAATTTCCTCTTGGATGGAAACTCTCAAACCATTCAAGTATCTACCAATTCTTTCCACATCATCTTTATCATATCCAGATCTGATATCTAATCTATAGAATTCCTCAATATACGCCTTTACTGAGCTATCTTTCTGTCTCAAACTTTGCATTCGCCGAACTAGGTTAATCTGATAATCACAAGGTAAGAACTTTCCTTTCAATTTGTTCACCATTTTATTCCATACCTTGATTTTTTCTTTGCCTTTCCTCTTCCTATCCAATTGCAAATGTTCCCACCATAAGGATGCATGACTTTTCAATTTTGTGCTTGCAATCTTCACCTTCTTGTCTTCAGGAATGTTTTCATACTCAAAATACTTTTCCATCTCGGTGATCTAGTCCACCAATTCATCAGAATCTAGCTTTCCACCATACTCAGGAAGATTGAAATGTGGTGTAGACTTCAGACTTGTCAAAGCCTTCAAAAATCTTTCTTCACCTTGATCCATGATAGGTGCAGGTTCTGCATTCACCTGTTCTTCTTCAACTTCATCATCACTAACATCTTCAAGATGTCTGCCTCTTCTCTAGGCTATTTCAATGGCTTCTAACCTAGAAGCAATCTGCCTTAGCATATCTTCCAATCCTAGATCTGCATCTCACCTCCCACGAACCATCTTGAAAACCCTCTACAATTGCAGGTTAGATCGCAATCTACTACCCCACAACAATCAACTAGGGCTTCAAGAGGAACCTACAAACCTAGATCTGTAGACCTAGATCAAGATCTCACCTCGCTCTAATACCACCTGATGCAAGGCAGGGGCCAAGAGGGGCCAAACAATGGCACACCCTAATGATCCAAGCCTCCTCAGCACATGTGGAAGCCAAAAAACACAATAGTGAAGAGAGAATGTAGGATCTTTCATATATTTCATCAAATAGAACCATACATGTCAGGCTGTAAGGCCTTCTCGAATATAGCCTGATATTACAATGAATTACATAAGTCCTCAAACATGTGAGGATCTATTAAAATCTCTAATTCTATCTTCTATCAAAAACTACCTCTCAAACTCTAAACCAACAACTACATTTATAAAAGAAGCTACCGAACCGAGTCGGCATTCAGATCCACTATCAATGGAAGAAACGGTCAGATCTAGGACCACATGCCTCCCAATGATTGATATCAACATTAAATCTGCAATCCAACATAAATGCACAAGTTGGCCAAAACAAAAACAAAAACTAAACCCATCGGTGAGCAAAGATAACTGAGTAGTAGACAAGCAACGTCTAGCGCCAGTGAAACAACCGACCGCCTAGGAGATAACCGACCACACTTGGTAACCAAAGGAAATCGACCAACTACCAACCAACTCAGTCAAAGCAGGAACCAAGCAACACAGACAAAATTCAAATTGTTTTTGGTGACACAGGATTGCTAAGGACCCAAGATGCTCCTGCATCATAATCTCAGATAATGTGCCTGATGGGTTGCCACCTCTGAGGAGTATTAGTCATTTTTATGGATCTGATTCTCGGAGCTACTTTGCCTAATAAAAAATCACATTGGATGACACATGCAAAGAATGAAGAATTGAATAGGCAAGTGCAAGAGTTACTTCGGAAAGGTTTGATTAGAGAAAGTTTGGGTTCTTGTGCAATACCTACAATATTAGAAATGAAAAAAAATGGGGAATGGAGGATGTGTACTAATTCTAAAGCTATTATCATAATCACAAGAAATTATAGGTTTCCTTTACCTATGATGGATGATATAATAGATTGTTTGAGTGGAGAAAAGTATTTCACAAAGATTTATTTAAAGAGTGGTTATCATCAGACTAGAGTCAAGGAAGGCAATGAATGGAAGATAACATTCAAGACAAATGAAGGATTGTATGATTGGTTGATGATGCCTTTTGGATTGACCAATGCACTGAGCACTTTCATGAGACTTATGAATGAGGTATTGCAGAAATTCTTGGGTAAGTTTGCAATTATTTACGTTAATGACATTCTAATTTTCAATAAAAGTAGGGAGGATCATTTGTTACATCTGAGACAAGTGTTGCAGAGAATAAGGGAAGAGAATTTGTTGATAAACATCAAAAAGTGTTCTTTCATGAAAGAGGAGATAGTGTACTTGGGGTTTATGATCTTAGTGGATGGGTTGAAGATGGACCCAGAGAAGGTTAAAGAAATTATTGAGTGGCCTACACTTGAAAGTGTTGGAGAGGTAGGATCATTTCATGGATTGGCTAGTTTCTACCAAAATTTCATTAGGAATTTTACTTCGATTTGTAATCTTATGATTTATACAATGGGAGGGGATAGGAAGGAATTAATGTGGACACATGGAGCACAAAAGAGTTTTGAATTGCTAAAATAGAAGGTAATTGAGAAACCTATGTTAGCTTTACTTGATTTCAATAAAGTATTTCAAGTAGACTATGATGCAAGTGGAAATGCAATTGGAGTAGTGTTAACTCAAGAATGTAGACCAATTTCTTATTTTAGTGAAAAGTTGAAAGATGCCAAGAGAATTTTTTTTTTATGATCAAGAATTCTATGCCATAGTTCAAGATTTTAAGAAGTGGACACATTACCTATTATTGAAGGAATTTGTGTTATACATTGATCATCAAGCGTAGAAATATTTGAACAATCAAAGTAAGTTGAACTAGAGACATATGATATGGATCGAGTTCTTGCAAAGCTACACATTTGCATTGAAGCACAGGAGTGGTAAGTCAAATAAGATTGTTGATGCCTTGAGTAGAATAAGGAATTTACTGACAAAGATAGAAGTTGTAGTATTAGGATTTGATGAGCTAAAGACCTTGTATAAGGGTGACCCTAATTTTTCAGAACCCTAGAGAGCTTGCAGAGAACCTGTAGTAGCAAACCAAAGAAAGTGATTGGATTATTTCACTCAAGAAGGTATGTTATTTAGAGGATCTCAGTTGTATATTCCTAGGAGTTCAATGAGGGATAATTTGATTAAGGAAAAACATTGTGGAGGATTAGTTGGACATTTTGGTATTGAAAAGATAGTGGCTTTAGTGAGTGATAATTATTTTTGTCCTCAAATTGAGAAGGATGTTTGGAAGTTTATTCAAAGTTATAGAGTTTGTCAAGTTTCTAAGGGAAGTAATCAAAAAGTTGGATTGTATACACCTTTGACAGTACCAAGTAGACTGTGGGAAGATATTAGCATGGATTTTATACTTGGGTTACCAAGGACACAAAGAGGTAATGATTCAATATTTGTGGTTCATGTGGATAGGTTTTTCAAGATGTCACATTTCATTTCTTGTAGGAAGACTATCGATGCAGTACATATAGCATATTTATTTTTCAAAGAAGTTGTAAGATTGCATGAGTTACCTAAGAGTATAGTTTCAGACCGAGAGAGTAAGTTTGTCAGTTACTTTTGGGGGACACTTTGGAGGAAGATGAATATTGAATTGAAGTTTAGTTCTATATTTAATCCACATATAGGTGGATATAAAGAGGTATTAAACATGAGTTTGAGAACTTGTTAAGGTGTTTGGTTGGAGAGAATCCTGATAACTAGGATTTGGTTTTCGCACAAGAAACATTTGCATATATCAAGTAGTAGGTTAAGAGGAGTGCAGAAGGAAAATATTTTGCAGAGGTTATGGAATCATTGCATGATGAAGTTAAACAATATTTGGAGAAAATGAACCAGAAGTATAAGGGGAATGTAGATATGAAAAGGAGACATAAGGAGTTTGCAATAGGAGATGAAGTGATGGTTTATTTGAAGAAGGGTAGATTTCCAATTGGAACTTACAATAATTTGAAGATGAGGAATTTTGGACCATGTAATATCTTGAGGAGATTTGACTCAGGGAATGCATAAGAAGTGAATTGATATAGGATATGGATATATCACCTATATCCAATTTTGTAGATTTGTATGAGTGTCATGAGACAAATCTTCATGAACTAGATGGATCAGATGTTGAGAAACAATATCCTAATAAGTATTTAGATGAGATAGATGAGATTTTAGATAGAAGAATTGGCAGAAATACCAGAGGTAGATAGTATAAGGAGTGTCTTGTGAAGTGGAAAGAAAGACCAGTTGAAGACTCTTCATGGGTTTCACAAGATGAGGTTGACCTTATTGGTTTTCCTTCAGCCCCAAGAAATTGAGAGGCTCACTTTTCTTATAATCCTATGTGTCTGATGAAAGAGCATCTTAGATTCTTGGCAATCTTGCATCAACCAAAAATATTTTATTATATATTCTTTAGTTTGCAGTCATTGATTTTCTTTAAACATTCCTTCAGTTTGGATCAATTGTTGTTGCACACTTTATGGAGTGCTCATAGCATCGTGTTTTACCTTCACTTAGGTTCACACCTCAATTAGTTTGTTCATTCTTGAGATATCTTACATTTCTTACGAGACTTCATTGTTCTTCACATTTTATGGCTAGACTTTGTTTTCCTATCTTGCAAAGGATTTTCCTGATTGACAAAGCTTTGTGGCTCATATCTTGATGTTTCCTGACCTATGCCTGACCTTCTTTTTGGTTCGCATGTTATGTTACATCTAGTTGTGAGGGACTGTTATGATTTAGGTCCTGACCTATAATGTAATACATTTTCCTGTTCTTGGATAATGTAATCTTTCTCAAGTCAACTTGATGCTTGCGAAGGATTTATAAGTTGTTGTAATTGAACCTTAGGTAGCTTCCAGTTAGTAGTTGGAGAAAAGAAGAATAGTTTTTAGTGGTATTTAACAATAGATAGTATAAAAAGATAACCTCTTAAAGGCTCCAATAACAAGCCTATAAGCCTACATGTTGCAGATTCATTGTACTAGATTTTATGATAATTGAAGGTTGATCTCACATTTTCCTCTCTTGTTTCTTGTTTCTTCTAATGTGTAACTCATGTTGCAAGGATTGTATTGATTTCTTTGAGGTCCCTTATGTTCTTAGCTACATCATTGTCAATGCAATTACCAATGACAAAGCCCAAGTATGGAAATTAGACAAAATTATCAACATCATTTGATGAAAACTGGATGTCTTTCAGAATTTTAAAATCTCCCACATCTACCAAGAAGGCAATACACTAGTAGAGTCCCTTTCAATGTTGGCAGTAACTTTTGTTGATAAATTCAGCTCCAACTTAGCATAGGTGTATTTCATGGTTGATGACATTAGCCTTATTTAAAGTAGCATTGGTGATGCACTATGGTATTTTGAAGAGTTGTCATCATACATGTTTTCATGTGGGCATTGAATATAGGGGTTGATCAAGGTGAACACATTCCTTTTTCTCACAAACTGAGGTGTACATTTGATTTGTGGTGGCAGACTTGGTAAATGTTCTATGTGGAGTGGAGAGTGCATTGAAAACACATAGGAAAATTTTTGTTTTGATGCATTGAAGCAACATATGGCTTTCAAAGCGAATACAATAGAAGAGAAGCTAATGAATGTTTTCACCTCAAGGCATCCTCTTTTCCTCATTTTGATCAAGGTTGTGTTGGGTGTTGACTATGTGGCATCCAATTTTTTCTTTTGAGCTAATATTGATATTATCACCCTCTTATGAGCTTGGGGCCTGCATTTTGGTTTGAGGGATGAGGTAAAAAATGAAGGAAAGGTGTGTGCAACCTGTACACACTAAGATGTGCACTTCTCTAAGTCTTTACTTCCAAGGGAATCCATGAATGGGAAACCTTGAAAAGTGACCTAGAGCTCCCTAGGCATGGAGTGCAAGGATATTAAGAGTGCTCTCAGCTAGAGCTATTAAGCCTATGACCTTGCTAGTAAACCATGCAATGGGAGGTTCAATGGAGACAAGGGCAAGAATGCCAATATCCTCAAGAATCAAGATGAGAATGGAATGTGACTATGCTAGAAATGAGAATGAAAGCTAAGCTATGAAAGGAAATATGCAAGTGTTACAATCCAAGCTAATTAATCTATGTGAGTTAATCTAGAGCATGGAAATGAAGCTAATCTAAGAAAGCATAAACATGAAGCTATGATGCAAGAGATGAAAGATGGATGCAAGAATGTCTTCAAAAGCTCCAAAGTCTCTAAGCAATCATGTAGCATAAGGTTAGTATTCAAAAGATGGATCCTAAAATGAGAAGAGAGCTCTCATTTTATAAGAAATGAGAAAGAATGGACCATGGAGATTAAGAGGCAAAATATTTAATCAAGGGTGGAGCTTGAAGAAGGAACAATCCATGTGCATAAGATTCCTCCAATGAGAAAATAAGAGTTGACTTTTGTGCCCCATATGAGACAAAAAGGCCTTTTTCCCTTTTTATAAAATAAGAATAATGCTTTATTTGTGCAACTTAGGATAAGAGGAAAAGTGGGGGGCTTTCTATTTAATAAAAGAGGAGGAAATTCCTTTTAATTAAATAAAGACTTAGGCTAAGTTGGTTAGCCCATAGAATAAAATTAGATAAATGATATAATTAGGATTTGATCAAGAATAAGCAATTGATAGATTTAGCAAAAGGGGCTAATCGTCTAGATGACCATTTTTGGGTGATTACACAACCAAAATGGAGGGTGGATTTGGATGATATTTTATAGTGTGTCATTCCTGGGTGGGGGTTTATGGTTGTGAATGGTGATTGGTTTGGCTTCCATGGTGTGCCCCTTGTGGTTCGCCATTTCCTAATAAATAGGGATCTAGGGAATATCCCAGAAAGGAAGGAGGAAGCTTGAAAATACTGGGAACAACTGGTGGACTTTGTTCATGATTGGGAGCTTGTTTTGGCTGCTGGGGTTCTAAGAAACTATATGGACCCTACCCTATTCTTAATTTAGTTGATGGGGGCGTGGGAAGAAATAGAAATATAGAGGTGGGCTAGGGATTGTGGTGCCTGAGGTTGTGGTTGTGTTAGTGGGGCTTGTGGTCACATTAGAGGTGATCACCTTTCTGTTTGTGGTCCTGCTCATGGTGGAAATTCTCTTGATCAGGGTGGTGTTATTGATAGGGGTAGTTCATCATCCCTCCACCTCGCTTGTCTGTCTTCAGGTTCCTAATGCTTTTATTTCCACATGGGCTTTCCTTTGTCATTTTTTGTCATGGAGGTGTGTTCATATGTAGGTTGTGACACATGGTTTTCTATGTATAGTTTGTGGGTCAATTTTGTTGGAACTAGATGGCGAAATTTGTTTCTTGTTAAATTTTTTTACATGGTTCCCACCCAAAATGGTTGTATCTGGGTTTTTTGTGGGGTTTCTACTTACAGTTGGTTTTGGATTTCCATGCTTGGGTTTCAGACAGATGTGGAATTTCTCATTATACTTTTGTAATACTTTATTTTACACTATTATATTAATAAAAATATAATTTAACAATAAAAAATTGAAAATATTTAAATATATTTAATTTTTTATTAAAAAAAAATAAATTGAAATCATATTGTAATTTATCATAAGATAATATAATGCAATTAAACTCCAAAAAGTAAGCAAGACTATAACAATACAAGGCTTGTTATTTGCTTGCTTGATACATTTACAGAAGGTTTAAGGTTGCATAATAAACTTAAAATTTTTTGTCAAAAAAAGGATGAATACAAAGTGATTTTTAAGAGAGAAACACATAATAAAATTGTCTTTTTGTTTTGTTTATATGGAATTCACTAAATATGAGGAATATAAATACATATGTCTCTTATGTGTGTCTAATTTCTAATTGAATTGAAACACACACACACACACACACACATAGATGTATTTGATCTACAATATGATTTTATTTTTAATTTTAGTTACATTGTGAAGTTATAATTATATAATTTCACTTTTGCTTAAATGGTAAGAGTTGATGAGTGGAGGTAAGTGAGACCTATAGACTATCCTCTTCACATGGAAGGAGTATGCGGAAAAAATGATGTATGCATTTCACTTTTACTGTCGTTTATCCTTTTTTTTATTCTTTTGTGATTGTAATTATTTTGGGCATACAACATGAAGATATTTTTTATAGTCATGTAGAGGTTTCTTAGGAGTGAGGATGTAGTTATCTAGAGTAAAATAGTTCAACACCATAATGAGCTCATGTAAATCTCAAGTGTGATTTAAGAAAAGGAATTTCAATACACTAATGCATAATGCATGATTCGATGTACTTCTTTAAGTGTTTAACCAAGTAGAATATAAAATGTATTAGTAGGAATAACATGGCATGACATATGCCAAATTTAAGTGGTAAGATAAGATAACTTAAAGTATGAATCAATAATCCATTGGCCATGTGTAAGGAGACTCTTAAAATAGTTGTAATAATATGACTTCACATTTTTTAGAAATTACTAATTCTTCAATGCAAAAGTTATATTGATTTATAGTTTTGATTTAAAATTAAAAAAAATGTGATCATATATTTCACTTAGTATATATAATGGATCATATTTTTAATTTCAAGTAATACATTCATCAAAATATGTGATCAATAAATTAATATGTGTGGTGCACAATATATATTAAGAATGTATTATTTACACATGATATTTTTTCATGTGATGTATCATGTGAATCAATATGTTAATGATAATATAAATTGTCATGGTCTATAGCCACCGAATATTGTGCCTCCACATTATTAGCATGGTTATGGAATATATGAGTACAAATTTACAATTTTTGATTTAGAGATGCGACCCAATGAATTTTATTGTAATTGACTCCTTTAATATAAATCTTGTTATTATAAAGAAGACCTTGTACCTTATGAGCTTCAAATCCATGCAAGATTGAGTATGCATCCCTTTTCCTCTAGGCTAGTAACAAAATGCTTATTCATTATAATTCTTAAGTAGTGTTTTTCGAGGATCCAAAGGATGAGCAAGTGAATGGATAAAATTTTCAAGAGTTCGATAGACTTTCAAGCACAAGGTTCTTGCGAATTTGTAAATTTTCTAGGAGTGTTTTTTTAAAGCGTAGGTTCATTCTAAGTATTGGCCTAGTGATGAATATTTTCTTTTATTTTTCTAAGATCATTACCTTCTAAAATATTATTGTACAATTTTAAAACTTTGGAGAGTATGATTACATGGAAGATGATAATGATCTATACTTGAGTGTGTTATATGCAAGCACTTCAATGTCAAGACCCTTTAATGAATGCACATGTATTATTATTATTTAAAAAAAAAACTACTCAAGTGTACATTACTTATAACACTAGAAACAAGTTCTTTCATGATTTGAGCCTTGGGTCATCATCAAATTTATATTTCAACTTACTAAATACTGATTTAAAATAAATGATATTATTGGTAAGAGGCTAATAATTAGAGTTTAGGGTACACTTGCATTTAAATCACTTATCATTATATTTAACCCAATATTGATGTGAAAATAATTTAGGAAAGCAATATAGGTAATTCATAAAAAGAGGTATAGAACACAAAGGTAAATAATAAAATAATTTCAAATAGAAAAATATCTTAGCCATAATATTATATTCATATAAGATTTAGACTTGTTATATTTAGGCTTGCAAATGAGCTCTTCGCTCAAACTTCCAATTATATAATTCAAATCTTATTGCAACAAGCCCAAAACAAAATGGATATATAAACATTTTCAAATTCATTTGTCTTTTGTGATTTGAGAATTTTGAGAGCTTAGAGAGAGAAAATGGTCTAGCAAGCAGCAGTTCCTATCCATAGACATCGATTCGAGAGCGGTCGATTGCACAACTGGCCTCCTCAGTATGGTGCCACCGTAGGTTTTCAAAAAAAGTTTGCTTTTTTGAGTCATTAATGAGCATTTAGTACATTTTAAACATGTTTTTAATGTTTTTGTAAAATTTCAAATTTTCTTGGTGTGAAAGTTCGCACGATACTTAAAAGTATCACACACTTTGAGAATCTTTGTCGTGCAATAGTTCGCGGGACCAAAAAGTATCGCCCGATTGTTCAATCTAGTGTCGCATGAGACTGGACGAAACATCATGTGATCCTTAGCGAAATATTGCCTAGGCAAAGATTATCACACTACTATTGAAGAAAGTATCGCACAATACTTTCCAAAAAAATAGTGTCGCGCTAGTTAATAAGAAATATCACATGTTTAAATTTTAAGCAATATGACATGGGTCTAGATAATTTTTGTGGTTAAGTTTCCTTGTACTGATTTTGATCATCCATCATGATATGTTCTGACATCTGGATTGGTTTATGGCTTGCAGGAGGCTTTCCCGGCACTGCTGATTAGAGCGCTGCAAGTGACTAGGCTACAGTGCGTGAGGGATTTGGATGATCCTGGGAAGGATGATTTGGTTAGCATGGGTTTTGGGTTCCTCCTGATATGCCCCATATTCAGGAAAATCATGGGTTGTTGACTGCTCTAGCTGAGAGGTGGCACATCGAGCACAACACCTTCCATTTGCCTACTGGAGAGGTGACCATCACCTTAGAGGATGTCTATCAAATCCTGCGAGTGTCGAGCCATGGAGATCCGATGAGTATAATCATGTTTCTAAATATTAAGAGATGTAAAGTTTCCATATGATAAGAAATTGACATGATTTTCTATTGACACTGGTATATTACGAGCATGATCCGACTGAGGGACGACAGGCCATCCAGGACCTATTTTAGGATGTTATCATTATCGACACACACCTCAACTGGGACTAGCTGATGGAGGAGTATGGCAGGGACTTCCTAGTGCCTTGCATTATTTGTTCTATTATTGCATAGGCCCTTATCACTAACAGGAGTCAGAAGGGGTTTCCACTAGGATGGGATAGGTTAGTGGTGGATCTGGTTGCACATCCATGGTGGTTGGCATGGGGCCAGACCATATTGGCTGATATATATCATGAGCTCCATGAGATTGTTTACAGAGATGATAGGACATGGGCATGTGGAGCCATTCTGGCTTAGATATGGGCATGGGAGCACATTGCTGTAATGCGCCCACATGTACAGCCGAGGGAGTGGAGGCACCCCTACATTTTTAGATATATGGGATTCATATCATATGCTCATAGCGGAGACTTGACATATTACAAGAGACTATTTGATGAGCTGACCACTTTTGAGTGGAGACTATATAGGGCTTGCAAGCAGTGGAGTGACAGAGATCGCGAGTTGGGATACATGTTATGCAGCCGGCCACTGGTAGGCCACCATGCTGAGGTTGTGGAGAGATTTTTCATCACTCATATCTGGAGACAGTTCGGTCAACAACAAAGGGTATCCATAGAGACCACCACCTATGCTAGGTCTCGAGATGAGGAGTGGCATGGATGGCTGCCAATGTTGGACTACTAGTAGGTAGTACAGAGATAGCTAGGATACAGAGGGAGCCATGGGAATACCTCATAGAGACAACAGATGCAGGTGTAGATGCAACCTACAGGGTAGGGTGACGGAGACATCCCTTCCCTAGATTTACTATGCCAGATGCAGACCCACAGGCATAGGGTGGAGATGGAGATGACGGGGATGATGGTGATGACAGGGGAGATGGGGGAGGGAGGGGTGGAGAGAGGATAGGGTTCTAGGTCAGGTGATCAATGGCAGGCATAGAGACATAGGTCAGTGAGCCTTGAGGAGGATGATGCGGTGAGATCTGTTCATTGCAGGGTGGATGTAGGGTAGGATCAACCTACAGGGGGGAGGAGAGGATCTGAGAGCTAGAGTACAGGCCTTAGAGGCTGAGGTGTAGTAGCTCAAGATCACTGTGGCCATGTGAGACCAGCATTTAGCAGATGCGCAGACTGAGATAGATCAGTGGGAGAGGTTAGCACAGGCAAAGGCTGTAGAGCTACGAAGAGAGGTGGCACGAGTGGCCTATTATCATGGTCTATACATCCAAGCCATGCCAGAGGGACATAGAGTGCCACTTTACTCATAGAGGGCTAGGAGATCTAACATGGTACCTGACAGAGCAGCAACACCACCTCCACCACCACCACCACTGCATGATGAGGAGAGTCAGACCTAGGGTTTAGGCTTTTAGATGTTTTGAGACATATCCTGGGACATTATCCAATTTTGGATCCCACATTGTATCTTGGATCATGATACTTATATGAGATTTACTGGATGTTTGATATATCTTGTGTATTTTTCCCACTTGTGATGGATATTTTAGTTTATATTGTCTTGTCATATTGCTCAAAATGTATGATGTATGCTCATATATATTCTCTCTCATAGATGTATGTTTAGTTCTCATGTTTATGATATAGACTCATGTTTCTGAAAATGATCTTTGTGTTGATATAGATATGATGATAAGATTAACCCCTTGTGATGATAGGAATAGGATGTGATGAAAAGGACAAGGAGCGGAAAGACATGGTCAAGAAGAAGAAAAGGTGAGCGTAGTTGACTGACAGGTCCACAAAGGATGAAAGGAGAGCTCTCTCCAAGTGCAAGATGCAAAACTAAACTAATATGAACCTAAAAATGCAAGCTACTATGAAAAAGTGGTTTACTTGCAAGGTCACAAAGCTTTTAGACTCTAATATTCATCATTGAGCATTATTGGTAGCGTCGCAAGATCATACAATGCACACTAGTATGACTATGTGAATATGAATATGATCTATATCAGATAGATATGTGGGAATCCCACCTAAGCATCAAAGACATATAGGTCAAGATGACTAGTGCAATGAGATTACCTAAGTTTAATATAGCAAGATTATACTCACATTGAGACACAAGGAAAGTCAAGATGGCTAGAGGTATGCACTTGCAAAAATAGTCAAGGACAATACCTTGTAAGTCCTAATGTCAAGTGGAATATGCATAAATGCTAATGACAATTAAGACCAACAAAATATACCCACAAGTAGAGAAAGAAATAAAACATGTCCTCATGCCCCCAGTCTTCTAGCTATGCATCATCGAAAACTATTAGGGGGAGAACACTTAGCAAAGAAAGCATCATAGACAACACACAACGAAAGAAAGTCAAACAAGTCTTAGCAAGTCAAGTGTTTTAAGTGTGTGTGTGTAGGTCATAGAGTCAATCTTTGAGTATCACCTTTGCCAGTGGAAATATCACATCATTCTGGACTGTGGGTAAACATCTGATAAGTGTTTGAGAAACACTTGACACTAGGGTAGTGTTGAAAAACATAGTTTGGGGAGTGTTGAGAAACACTGTTTGAACCCAGTGGCCTAAGAAACCTGGACACAGAAAGAGACCCAAGATGAGCTAAAACAACATGTGCCCCCTAGACTAAGACAAGAGTCAATTCCAGGCTAGGAGAGGCAAAGTGAGAAGTGGAGCGAATGAGCACCATGCGAGACTGATAGAAATAGGTGCAAGGGTCTCAAGCAACACCTGTTTCCAGGTTTTCACCACTTGATAGATTTTTTTAGGACTTTTTTCAATTTTTTTGTATTTTTGCTACCAAGGCGCCTGTTTCCAAGTTTTCACCAAGGCACTTTTTTCTTCTTTTGTTTTGAATTTTTTGAAATTTTTTTAGGACTTTATATGCTTTTTAGAATTTTTTTCAGCATCATATATGAATTTTTTTTTTTGAGATTTTTTCAGGATCATAAAGAATATGTATAAAGAGCTCAAGAACCTTAGGCATAGAACTTTTTCAGATGTAGAACATTGATAGGCTCGGCAAGCTCTTATCCCTCAGGTGTAGATAGCTGATAGGCCCCAGACCCAAATGCCACTGTGATAATGTAAGGCCCTAACCAATTTGGCTCAAACTTTCCTTTCTGCTCTCTATTTTGCTGGTTTTTGGGATTTTCTCTGAGAACTAGTTCACCCACTTGGAACTCTCTAGGATGAACTTTCTTATTGTAAGCAGTAGACATTCTTTTCTGATAGGTGCGCATGTGATCAAAAGTGGCCTTGCGGCATTCTTCCAAGGTAGTGAGCTCGTGGACTTGCATGGCCCTCTGGTCTTCATTAGTAATCAAACCATGGAGAGAGACTCTTAGTGAAGGTATTTCAACCTCTAATGGTAAGACAACCTTAGAACCATAGACCAAGGAAAAATGTGTTGCACCTATAGGAGTGTGGATAGAAGTTCTGTAAGCCCATAGCGTAGGATTGATTTGCAAATGCCAATCCTTGCCTGATTTGTGTATTGTTCTGTGGAGGATTTTTAGTAATGTCTTGTTTGAGGCCTTAGCTTGGCCATTCCCTTGAGGGTAGTAAACAAAAGACCAATGTTGTTTGATTTTGAACTTTTTGCACAAGTGCTTCAGGTCTTTGTTCTTAAATTGGCCACTATTATCTGTGACTATGGAGGAACGAATACCATAGCGGAAAATGATGTGATTCAAAATAAATAGGGCAACATGTTTACCGGTAGATGTAGATAGTGGGATAGCTTCAACCCATTTGGTGAAATATTCAGTAGCTATAATGATGAACTTATGCCCACTCAAAGAACTAGGACAAATCTTGCCTACCAAGTCAAAGGCCCATTGCTAAAATGGCCAGTAAGTAACAGAGGGAATGAGCTCACGTCTAGGAGCATGAATGAGATTCCCATGTAGTTGACATTTTTTGTAGGACTTGCAATATCAAATAGCATCAACTTGCATAGTAGGCCAATAGTAGCTAGCCCTAAGCAATTTTTGAGCGAGCGCAAGACCGTTAGAGTGTGACTCACATATGCCATCATGAACTTCAGCTAGCACCTTTTCTGACTCCTCTATTTCTAGACACCTAAGGAGAGTTTCATCTAGACCCTTCCCATACAAGTCACCAGAGACAAGGGTAAAATGTGAGGCATTACAGATGAGCTGGCGCTTCTCATTGCGCGTTAAGTTTTCAAGGATAACTTGATCTCAGAGGTAGGAAAAGATAGTAGAATAGCGGGAGGAATCATGACTGACCACAGTGTAAATGATGTGGTCATTAGGGGAATTGTAGGCAGGATAGCACAATTCTTCCACCAGGAACTCAAAGCGTGATTCATGTTCTTCTAGTTGTAAAATGGATGCCAAAGTAGCCATGGCGTTAGCAACCTTGTTTTCAGCTCTAGGAATTTTTTGGAACATGACAGATGTGAAATAGTTCCTGAGTGAGTCTATCATCTTCTTGTAAGGAATCAACTTGTCATCCTTTGTTTGGTAATCATCATTTACTTGGTTTATGACAAGCTGAGAATCTCCAAAAATATGCAACTCAAAAATCCTCCGTTCAAGGGCAAGCTTAACACCATTCAATAGGGCTTCATATTCAGCTATGTTATTGGTGCATGGAAAGAGAAGTTTATAGGATTTAGGAATGGTGTATCCGTGAGGGGGTAACAAATAGGATTCTAGCACTAGTGCCATTCTGTGTATGAGAACCATCAAAATTTTTTTTCCATGTACGCCCTATGATATTCATGATTGAGGCATCTGGGAAATCTATTTGAAGAGGAGCATTATCAATCATGGGAAACTCAGCCAATTGATTCACAATTGCTCACCCTTTAATAGCTTTCCTCTCAACATACTGAATGTCAAATTCTGAAAGAATCAACATCCACTTGGCAAGTCATCCAGTAAGCACAACTTTACTTAGGAGATATTTTAAAGGATCAATTTTGGCAATCAACTGTGTAGTATGTGCAAGCATGTAATGTCTGAGTTTTTGAGACGTAAACACCACAGCTAAACAAGCCTTTTCAATACTGGTGTAATTGAGTTCATAAGCAACCAGAGTGCGACTGATATAATAGATAGCTCGTTCTTTTCCCTCATCATCATGTTGTGCAAGGAGAGCCCCTAAGGAATTTGTTGCAGTAGAAATGTATAATATCAAGGGTTTCCCTTGGATGGGTGGCATAAGAATAGGAGGTCGTGCTAGGTAATCCTTGAGCTGGTCCAGGTTCTTTTGACACTCCTCATTCCATATACAGGTAGCTCCTTTATGCAAATTTTGATTGAATGGTTGAGCTCTGTTAGCTAACTAAGAAATGAACTGCTTGATAGATTGGAGATGGCCTTGAAGACTCCTTAAATGTGTGATGTTATGAGGAGGTGGCATCTCCATGATAGCTTGCACCTTTTCTGGGTCTACTTCTATTCCTTTTGCTGATATGATGTACCCTAGTAGTTTCCTAGAAGTGACACCAAAAGCACATTTTTTAGGATTTAATCTGAGTTGGAATCATTCCATGTGGTCTAATATCAAACTCAAATCAGAAAAATGAGTGCTTCTTTGTTGTGATTTGGCAAACGTGTCATCAACATAGTCCTCCATGTTTTTGTGCATCATATCATGAAAGATGGTAGTCATGGCTCTTTGATAGGTTGCACAAGCATTTTAAAGCCTGAACGGCATGACATTCCAGCAAAAGGTACCCCATGCACATGTGAAGGCTATCTTCTCTTGGTCCTTAGGGGCGATCTTGATCTGGTTATATCCGGAGAAGCCATCCATAAGGGAATACATTTTATAGCCCGCCATCATATCCACTATCATGTCAATGTTTGGAAGTGGAAAATCATCCTTAGGGCATGCTTTATTTAGGTCTCTGAAATCAGTGCATACACGAATGGAGTTGTCATGTTTGGAAATGGGGACAATGTTAGAAATCAACTCAGCGTAATCAATAGCTCTGATGAAATTGGCTTTTAGGAGCTTCTCAAGTTTAGCCTTAACCAGTAATGCCACATGGGGATGCATCTTTCTCAATTTTTGTTTGACAGGTTTTACCTCTGGAGCAATAGAGAGATGATGCATAATAAGCTCAGTGTCTAAACCTGACATGTCTGAGTATGTCCATGCAAAATTGATCTTTTTCTCTTGAAAGAATGTAGCAAATTGTTCTTTTTCTTCTTCTGAGAGGGACTGAGCCACATGTATGATTTTAGGAGATTCTTTTGTCCCTAAGTTGATGGGTTTCATAGGTTCTATTAGAACTGAAGACCTTTCTTGAAAATAGCTCGGTAGACTACCAAGTACCTCATCCTTGAGCACCTCAGTGAGGTTTTCACCCTTAAATACGTCTTTATTTTTACTATTTTGAGGTTTGGATACTGCCACAATGTGGTTTTCACCATCCGACCATTGCTTTTTTCTTTTAATTTTATGACTGAGGTACTTGATATCTGATTCAGCCATGTTTGTTGCTGGTTCACTAGTGGAAGAAGTAACAGGTTCAATGGCATTGAGGTAGCAAGCGATCTCATAGTCATTTTGAAAGGAAGGCAATATAGGTCCTTGATCTTGGGAAAACCAATCTATGAGATCTGACTGTATGAGGGAAAGTGAAATGATAGGTTCAAGGTTATTGATGCGGGGGGTATCATCTCTGGTGACAAGAGAAGTTGAGCCTATAGGGTAGGCTCCAAAAGTATCAAGATCTAAATTTGTCATGGAAGGACCAGTGTGGTCCATTAAAGCAATATGTGGATTGAACTCATCAGACACTACGCGAGACTCATCAACTACGTTGGGTTGGTCACTATAGGTATGAATCACATCAATGTCCATGTCTATTGTGGAAGATCCATCTGAGAGAGTGTCCCATTCATATTCATTTGAATCGGTCATGGAACTTCTACTAGGATGTTTGCACCAAGAAGGCTTAGGATGCCTAGAAGTAGAGGTACTCATGTCATGTGTGAGATCTCCTCTTTCCATCAATCATGCAATATTTCTATGCTGTCTATCAAAGCTCAACGACTCATTAGGCACAAAATTTCTAGATGTGGAGGCTTCAGCTGTATCATCAGTAGGCATGAATTATCCTCTCCAAAGAAGTGAAGTAGAAGGAAGACAGTCTTCCATTTGGGCCATAGTGCATAGTGGTGATTCCTCGACGTCTGTATCTGAGTCACTAAGCATGTGAGTATTTCTAGAACATTCAAGGATGTCATCATCAACACCATATCCTAGACCTGCGGTATCCTTAGAAGGTCGGCCATTAGTATGACTCAAAGGTTCAACTAGAGCGGGCCCGTTGTTATTTAAAGGTCTATGACCTTGATAGCCCATTTGCTACAAAAATTTATAGCCTTTACCATAGCGTTTAGGAGAAATGGGAGTAGCAACTGTCATACTGTCTTCTTCTTTTCTATAAATCCACTCCCTAATAGCTTGTTCTTCTTTTTTGGCCTCTAAGGGTACAGATGATTGAACAAATGTACCAAAAACTGTCATGGCAGAAGCGGAAGGCTTTCTCTTGTCTGAAGGTCTACCATAGGACTTAGGAGAAGTAGGCATAGCAGCAATAGAGTCCAATGTATATTCCCCCATACCAATACTCATCATCTTTAATTTTTGCTCAGCAGCAATAAGGGACGCATTATGATCATGAGAAGGTTTGTTGTGAGGAACAAATATCTTAGCAGCAGTTAGAGTATTGATAGCGATAGCATTGTCCCCATGAATCACAATCTCAGCTCCATTGTGTGGAAACTTGACACGCTGATGGTAGGTGGAAGGGACAACTTGCATTTCATGGATCCAAGGTCGACCTAGAAGAATGTTATATGTGAGTGGGATGTCCAACACTTGGAACACAACATCTTTCATGATAGGGCCCACTCGGACAGGTAGCACAACAAGACCTTTGGAAGATCTTTCCACTTCATCATATGCTTTTATAGTAATCTTTCACCTAGGATCTACGGCCAATTCAGAGAATTCCAACTGTTGCACCACATGGAAAGAAACAATATTTAACCCAGCACCATTGTCTATCAGGACTCGATGGACTCGAGTATGGTAGACTAGAACTTCAATGTGTAAAGCCAGATTATGAGGGTGACTAAGAGATGTGTCATCTTCTACAGAAAAGGATAGGTAGTAGGGAGACGTGATGTGGTTGACCATAGCCTGGAATCAATCTGGATCAATATCATTGGGAACATTTGCTGTATGAAGAGCTTTCTCAAGGATCTCTTTGTGCAAAGGGGATAGCTCAAGAAACTAAAAAATGGATATTTGAGCAGGTGTCCATTGTAATTGGTGCACAAGGTCATAGCTAGACAAAACTGAAGGAATCACTCATTTGGAAGAAGATGCTTGCTTGGGATCATGCACGGTTTTAAGGACAATTTTGGCTTGCCCCCTAGTAACAACATTTAGTGTCTCACTTTGGGAAGATGAATCATCTAGTGTTCACAAGACCAACTTTGGCATACCATGATTGGCATCAATATCATCTTGAGATCTCATCATAAGAATACTCTCAACGGGCTCTACCATGTTGATCACAGGCGAGTCGGGAGTATATGTATAGTTGATCTTCGCATCATGATTCTTCTTATTGGCTTGAGAGGATTCTGCTTTCTCATACTTAGGTAGAGGAGTCTTGAAAGCTTTGTGATCAGAATTTTTAACTAAGCCATCTGTGAGAACCATGCCTCCATCAATAAGATCTTGAATGACATCTTTAAGCTTAAAACAATTATCTGTCTTGTGTCCCTTATTTCTATGATAATGGCAAAAATGATCTTCTCTCCACTAATCAGGCTTAACCGATGGGTCATAGGGATGAGAATTGTTAGGAAGTGTAAGATACTTGTTGGCAACTAAAGTCTTAAGAATCACATCGTATGGTTCAGCCAACTTGGTGTAGACCCATCGTTGAAATGTCTTCTTGGGTTTGTTTGCATACTGAGGTTTAGGAGCACTGTGAGCGTTGGTAGCCTCTTGTTTTTTCACTGCATATATAGCATTAGAGAGGTTGAAATAAGGCTCTTTGGCTTTTGGGACATCCACAACACCATCATTAACAACATACTTGTTTTTATTCCAAGGTTTTCTTTTGTCCTTGCCATTGCCCCTAGTATCTTTATTAATAAAAATATCCCCCTTTCTTATGGCCACATCCTCAATCCGATATGCACTTTTAACCATGTCGTTGAAAGAGGAGAACAATTGTTTCCTTATATCATAATACAGTTCTGGCACAAGAGTGTTGATGAAAATGTCAATCATTTCCCTCTCCGGTAGCTATCAAGGATATCAAGAATACAATGACCTCCAATGTTGTAAGTAAGTGGCAAATGGCTCACCTTGATTTTGTTGTAGAGCACTAAGATCTATCATGGTGATAGGCTATTGGATGTTGTATGAATAATGTTGGGTGAATCGCCTAGCCAACTCATCAAAAGTTTTAAGAGGTGGTGTCAACTTCGCAAACCATTCTAGAGCTTGTCCTCTTAAACTTCTAGGGAACAATCGTAGAAGAAATGTGTCTTCATGAAGGAAGTCCATGCTAAGAGCGTAAAAGTGACACACATGGTCATGGGGGTCACCAATTCCATCATACTTGTCATATTTGGGAACCTCAATATCCCTAGGAAACGGGACCATGTATAGACTCCTATCAAAAGGAAGAGCACAAATAGATTCTACAAAAGAAATCTTTGGAGGTTCTTTTTCTATTGCAAGTTGAGCAAGACATTGATTTTTTCATTGCAATTCATCTCTAAGGATTTCCAATTCAGTTGGTACTCTTTCTTGAATGATTTGGCGTACATCATAGCCAGGAGGGAGCTTGTATCCCCTAGAAGTCATGTATTGAAAGTATTGATCTCCATTTCACTCTAAAAGTTTAAGCATCATACGTTGGGAGACTTCATCTTGTTCAAATCTCATAAGATCTTCACTAGAAACCTCATCGTTGGCTTCTTCCTCATGCTGAGAGGGAGGAGGTCTAGGAGGTGAAGGAGTAGCAAAAGTCTATCTTGGAGGAGATCTTGGTAGCGTGTTGTTTCCATAGTTGCCAATAGTACCAAACGGAGGGGGTCTATATTCATAACCACTAATCTCAGGTTGTTCTTGAGACATTCCCTTCATAGCCATGCACCTAGTAGCATCCATTTTGTCTAAATGCACTTGGTTGTCCTTATGCTCAAAATGTTCTTGCAAACAGCAGAATTTTTCTTGTTTAGTCAGAGCGAGTGAGACACTATCTGTGCTTTTGGAGGTCTTGAATGTGGAAAAAAGGAAGCCTCCTTTGTACCACGGGGTGACTTTAGAATCCTTAGATTGGTTAGGACTAGAATTTTCATTGCTAACTGGTGCTTGTGAGCATCTTGTAGGTGAGGGTAACTGCATATAGTTGAATGGAGGGTGACTTCCTTGCTTGAATTGAGACTGAGTTGTAATCGGCATGAAAAAGGAATGTTGGTTGACTAATAGAATGAGACAAAGTTTTTTCAGATATTGAGATAAGCAAAGCCAAAGAAGATCACTTGTCAAGATAGAAAAATAAAGATGGTTGGTCAAAAGTGCTCAAGAACTTATAGCAATCAATTTACTCAAGTCGAGATATGAGCAAGAAGCTTGATTAGCAAGTAGCTAGAGAGGTAACCGTAATGTGACAAGTGATCAAAAGTAGCATTTGAGAAGCTCAAATCCAATAGTTTTAACTCATTTTCTCAGTCTAGAACAGACTTAAACATGCAAATAACAGACCAGGTTCGAGTAAGAACAGGAAAAGACACTCAACAAACTAAATTTCAAATTCGGTAGAAGTGAGACAACAAAAGGATTCTAAGCAATAGTTTGCAAAGTACTGAGGCGATAGAGTTTGACCAGGTGATATTTTTGACACAGGTTGGGTGATACTTTCCAGGTAGCCTGTGCGATAGAATCCAGGCAAGCAAGGTGATGAAAAATCAGTAGCAAAATATCGCACGATAAATCTTGAAACAGTGTGCGATTAGTTTCCAGTGTCATACGACTCTTGACCAATGAGTGTAAAAAGTCTATTTTTTAAGGTAATTTTGTCAATTTTGCAATTTGATGGGTGATTTGTTGATTTCAAACATAGTGACAACAATATTCAGGCAGGTTTGCAAACAGTAGGCGATCAAACATGTCATCAAACACTTGTGCAAGAGCAAAAGCAACCTTGCCAAGACAAGCAATTGTGATATCAAAATAAAAAATTCTATGAGCACTACCGCGATGTTTGTATGTTTGAGAACGTTTGCATGGGTAGATCACAGCGAGAACACTTCAAGCACTTACTAGCCTAGAAGGACAAAGGCTCAATACTTAGCAACTTGGCCCACACTTGATGTCCCATCGCCTCACACAAAGTGGTTGCCCATAATAGATGTTGGCTTTGTCGTGGAGGTGTCAATGACACAACCAAAGGAACACAGATGGTGAGTAATCTTGGGAAGATCTAGGTTCGTCCACTAGGATCAATCCTTGCACCAAGATGCTAAGCGGAAAAATAGGGTGGCCTCTATCTATGGTTCTTAGTAAGGGCTTCCGTTCGTAATACCCCCCTTGCTCCCCGAAGGGACTCCTTACCTTGCGGCAAGTAACGGACCTCGCGGCCACAAGAGTACCTTAAGCATTCTTGCTCAATATTTTCCTCATGGTCACAATCCCACAAGTACTCATATTAAGTGAAGACAAGTACTACGTCTACCAAGGTTTTGTGTCCTTGATAGCCTTGAGTTTATAGTGGGTCGGAATAGCTAGCAATAAGCTTGTCCCCACTTGGGTCGTTTCTCTTGATTGCTCAAGAGCAGGCCCACTAAAGGATCCTAATGCTAAACAAAGAGTGGATTAACTTTTGAGTGTCAAGATTTCTGGTTCACCCCAAAGGTGAAGAGCATAATCTCCTAGCTCAAAAATCTCTCCCAAACACACCAAACAAAGAGTTCAATTACCCTCTTGCTTTCAAAATCCAAAGATGGGTCAAGATTTCTGTTTCACCACAAGGGTGAAGAGCATACTTTCCTACCACCAAAAGATTCCTACAACAAGATCTTAAGTGCCTAAGAAATGAAACAACTAGTATATGCCACACTTAAAAGGAAAGTAATAAACAAGCACTTGTTTGTTTTTAGGCGTTGGGCAGCCCTACAAAACACAATTAGTAGCCCTTTTGCCTTTGGAGCTTTGACATGCGATCTTTTTTTTTTAGCAAATGTTTCAAGCAATGGAGGTACCTACAAGCACAACTTGTTAGCCCCACAAAGAGTTGGCATAATAAAAGAAAGTAAAATCTGCAAATAAACCATTATCTAGCTACAGCAAATCAGAAAACCAAAACTATCAAGCCAAAATTTGTAGAGAAATGATCAAAACTAGTCACTGCCAGGCCTGGGTGACAATTCAGTCACCAGAAGAATCGTACAATACTTTTCAGTATACTGGTGTGATATTTTCTTTCCGGGTGACACTTCTCATTGTGCTCAGGTGATAGAAAAATGTATGACTGGGAGACAGAACCTGCAAGGCCTCACGATATTTTTACTAGAAAAATATCACACAGCTATAGAATGAAGTATTGAATGATACTGGCGGACTATCGCACGATAATCTGTAAAAAAAAAATAGAGAGCCGAAAACAGCAAGCTAAAAATGATGAAAATAAAGTGCGGAAATGCATAGAAAGATGGACAAAACAAAGTTGTTCAGCCCCATGGTGGGTGCCAAAAATGTACACACTAAGATGTGCACTTCTCTAAGTCTTTACTTCCAAGGGAATCCATGAATGGGAAACCTTGAAAAGCGACCTAGAACTCCCTAGGCATGGAGTGCAAGGATATTAAGAGTGCTCTCAGCTAGAGCTATTAAGCCTATGACCTTGCTAGTAAACCATGCAATTGGAGATTCAATGGAGACAAGGGCAAGAATGCCAATATCCTCAAGAATCAAGATGAGAATAGAATGTGACTATGCTAGAAATGAGAATGCAAGCTAAGCTATGAAATGAAGCTAATCTAAGAAAGCATAAACATGAAGCTATGATGCAAGAGATGAAAGATGGATGCAAGAATGTCTTCAAAAGCTCCAAAGTCTCCAAGCAATCTTGCAGCATAAGGTTAGTATTCAAAAGATGGATCCTAAAATGAGAAGAGAGCTCTCCTTTTATAAGAAATGAGAAAGAATGGAACATGGAGATTAAGAGGCAAAAGATTTAATCAAGGGTGGAGCTTGAAGAAGGAACAATCCATGTGCATAAGATTCCTCCAATGAGAAAATAAGAGTTGACTTTTGTGCCCCATATGAGACAAAAAGGCCTTTTTCCCTTTTTATAAACTAGGAATAATGCTTTATTTGTGCAACTTAGGATAAGAGGAAAAGTGGGGGGCTTTCTATTTAATAAAAGAGGAGGAAATTCCTTTTAATTAAATAAAGACTTAGGATAAGATGGTTAGCCCATAGAATAAAATCAGATAAATGATATAATTAGGATTTGATCAAGAATAAGTAATTGATAGATTTAGCAAAAGGGGCTAATAGTCTAGATGACCATTTTTGGGTGATTACACAACCAAAATGGAGGGTGGATTTGGATGATATTTTATAGTGTGTCATTCTTGGGTAGGGGTTTGTGGTTGTGAATGGTGATTGGTTTGGCTTCCATGGTGTGCCCCTTGTGGTTCACCATTTCCTAATAAATAGGGATCTAGGGAATATCCCAGAAAGGAAGGAGGAAGCTTGAAAATACTGGGAACAACTGGTGGACTTTGTTCATGATTGGGAGCTTGTTTTGGTTGCTGGGGTTCTAAGAAACCAGATGGACCTTACCCTATTCTTAATTTAGTTGATGGGGGCGTGGGAAGAAATAGAAATATAGAGGCGGGCTAGGGATTGTGGTGCCTAAGGTTGTGGTTGTGTTAGTGGGGCTTGTGGTCACATTAGAGGTGATCACCTTTCTATTTGTGGTCCTGCTCATGGTGGAAATTATCTTGATTAGGGTGGTGTTATTGATAGGGGTGGTTCATCATCCCTCCACCTCACTTGTCCATCTTCAGGTTCCTAATGTTTTTATTTCCACATGGGCTTTCCTTTGTCATTTTTTTTCATGGAGGTGTGTTCGAACATAGGTTGTGACACATGGTTTTCTATGTATAGTTTGTGGGTCAATTTTGTTGGAACTAGATGGCGAAATTTGTTTCTTGTTAAATTTTTTTACATGGCTCCCACCCAAAATGGTTGTATCTGGGTTTTTTGTGGGGTTTCTACTTACAGTTGGTTTTGGGTTTCCATGCTTGGGTTTCAGACAGATGTGGAATTTCTCATTATACTTTTGTAATACTTTATTTTACACTATTATATTAATAAAAATATAATTTAACAATAAAAAAATTGAAAATATTTAAATATATTTAATTTTTTATTAAAAAAATAAAAATTGAAATCATATTGTAATTTATCATAAGATAATATAATGCAATTAAACTCCAAAAAGTAAGCAAGACTATAACAATACAAGGCTTGTTATTTGCTTGCTTGATACATTTACAAAAGGTTTAAGGTTGCATAATAAACTTAACACTTTTTGTCAAAAAAAGGATGAATACAAAGTGATTTTTAAGAGAGAAACACATAAGAAAATCGTCCTTTTGTTTTGTTTATATGGAATTCACTAAATATGAGGAATATAAATACATATGTCTCTTATGTGTGTCCAATTTCTAATTGAATTGAAATACACACACACACACACACACACACACACAGATGTATTTGATCTACAATATGATTTTATTTTTAATTTTATTTACATTGTGAAGTTATAATTATATAATTTCACTTTTGCTTAAATGGTAAGAGTTGATGAGTGGAGGTAAGTGAGACCTATAGACTATCCTCTTCACATGGAAGGAGTATGCGGAAAAAATGATGTATGCATTTCACTTTTACTATCGTTTATCCTTTTTTTTATTCTTTTGTGATTGTAATTATTTTGGGCATACAACATGAAGATATTTTTTATAGTCATGTAGAGGTTTCTTAGGAGTGAGGATGTAGTTATCTAGAGTAAAATAGTTCAACACCATAATGAGCTCATGTAAATCTCAAGTGTGATTTAAGAAAAGGAATTTCAATACACTAATGCATAATGCATGATTCGATGTACTTCTTTAAGTGTTTAACCAAGTAGAATATAAAATGTATTAGTAGGAATAACATGGCATGACATATGCCAAATTTAAGTGGTAAGATAAGATAACTTAAAGTATGAATCAATAATCCATTGGCCATGTGTAAGGAGACTCTTAAAATAGTTGTAATAATATGACTTCACATTTTTTAGAAATTACTAATTCTTCAATGCAAAAGTTATATTGATTTATAGTTTTGATTTAAAATTAAAAAAAATGTGATCATATATTTCACTTAGTATATATAATGGATCATATTTTTAATTTCAAGTAATACATTCATCAAAATATGTGATCAATAAATTAATATGTGTGGTGCACAATATATATTAAGAATGTATTATTTACACATGATATTTTTTTTGTGATGTATCATGTGAATCAATATGTTAACGATAATATAAATTGTCATGGTCTATAGCCACCAAATATTGTGCCTCCACATTATTAGCATGGTTATGGAATATATGAGTACAAATTTACAAGTTTTGATTTAGAGATGCAACCAAATGAATTTTATTGTAATTGACTCCTTTAATATAAATCTTGTTATTATAAAGAAGACCTTGTACCTTATGAGCTTCAAATCCATGCAAGATTGAGTATGCATCCCTTTTCTTCTAGGCTAGTAACAAAATGCTTATTCATTATAATTCTTAAGTAGTGTTTTTCGAGGATCCAAAGGATGAGCAAGTGAATGGATAAAAATTTCAAGAGTTCAATAGACTTTCAAGCACAAGGTTCTTGCGAATTTGTAAATTTTCTAGGAGTGTTTTTTTAAAGCATAAGTTCATTCTAAGTATTGGCCTAGTGATGAATATTTTCTTTTATTTTTCTAAGATCATTACCTTCTAAAATATTATTGTACAATTTTAAAACTTTGGAGAGTATGATTACATGGAAGATGATAATGATCTATACTTGAGTGTGTTATATGCAAGCACTTCAATGTCAAGACCCTTTAATGAATGCACATTTATTGTTATTATTTAAAAAAAAAACTACTCAAGTGTACATTACTTATAACACTAGAAACAAGTTCTTTCATGATTTGAGCCTTGGGTCATCATCAAATTTATATTTCAACTTACTAAATAATGATTTAAAATAAATGATATTATTGGTAAGAGGCTAATAATTAGAGTTTAGGGTACACTTGCATTTAATCACTTATCATTATATTTAACCCAATATTGATGTGAAAATAATTTAGGAAAGCAATATAGGTAATTCATAAAAAGAGGTATAGAACCCATAGGTAAATAATAAAATAATTTCAAATAGAAAAATATCTTAATGTTAATTAAAATAACTTAGCCATAATATTATATTCATATAAGATTTAGACTTGTTATATTTAGGCTTGCAAATGAGCTCTTCACTCAAACTTCCAATTATATAATTCAAATCTTATTGCAACAAGCCCAAAACAAAATGGATATATAAACACTTTAAAAGAAAGGGATGTGCAATGTATAGGATTTTATGTTATGCAATCCTCATTATTATTTACCCACTTCTAAAGATTGACTAGATGTATTTTATATGTTTAGTATGCAAGGCCAAAATGGCACAAAGATTGTCATGAATGTAATTGTGTATGACAATAGACTTGAGTTGTACATAGTCAAAATGTGTAAGGGGAGTTAGGATTATATCCATGATAGGAGGGACCACATGATAGGATGAAGTATATATGTGGTCGTGTGAAGGAGAAATGGTGTGTGGTAGATAATTGGGCTTATGTGTGGTCACCACAAAGTTATAGATGGTTGGTACTAGGAATAGTATTGGAAGGTACTATATGAGATAGCAAAGTAGTAGTTTATATAAGAGAAGAATAAATAGAAAATAACATATAAGATTAAACTATGGTAAGGGGATACTAAATGGGAAGTAGGCCATAGTGAGAAACAATATTGGTAATACACATGTAGGAAAATATGATGTAGAGGAAGCAAGGATGGTAGAGGTAAGAGTGACACTAAGGAATGCCATGCATAGCGGAGACCATGAAAATGATAGAACTTGTAGGGTTATGATGACAAGAAGATGACAGCTGGGAGGATACACCATTAGAATATGCCACCTAATGTATTGTGTCATAAAGGATATTTATTTCAAATAGAGATTTTTTTACTGACTATCATTTGATACCAGATGATAACCATATATTGAGGGGATTGGGTATTCCTAAGTGCACATCCATAATAAATTTCCTGGTAAGTGTAAGATCTTTCTTAGTGATATGTGCATGATGATTAAATTATTTTTGATTAACATGATACTTGGAATTATTGTCAACATGAGAGTTAGGAACCATTTCATTAATTATATTGATCACCTATACATTATCATTGATATGAGAAGTCCTCCATAAAGGAAGATTAGGTTCTCAAGTATCTTATGACATACAAACCAAGAACTAGATGACAAAAATTTATGATAAGATATAATATGAATATGATAAGAAATGGAACCACATCCAAAGTAATTATAAAAATATTAATGTAAAAATAAAGGAAAAGTCTAATCAAGTGTAAGATATGTTGAGTTCACTAATATATGCAATTAAATCAAATATGTCAAATAAACAGATTTAGGATCATTAAATAAATATAGGCACTAAAGACCAATTAACATCTAGACTATTTAGATCAAGATAAGTAAATGATATGCATGTTTAAATAGACAATTATTTCATAGTCTATTGAAATTAGGTGAAAGAGTTTCTAATCATTCATAAGTTTTAAGTATCAATATTTTAGATCACACTCTATAATCCATACTCAAGATGAAGAAGAAGATATAGAAAAAGAACATTATAAGAAGACTCTCAAAGATATATTTGAAAGTTGAAAAAGCATAAAGGTAGTAGATAAAGGATATCAAAAGAACATTATAGGAATAAATTAATTCAAGACAAGTGTGATTTCCTAAGAAAGATTTTAACACTTAATTAGAAATAAAAAGTATAATGGAAGAAACAATAGATTATAATAAAATAGTATGCAAATCAAAGAAAATATTACACAATGAATGAGCAAGGTAAAATAAATTAGAACTAATAAATCCAAAATTATGATTAAAATATTTTAAAAACATAATCATATAAGTTCATAAAGTAATGAATAAAAAAAATTAAATTATCATATATTTAATAAAGAAGAAAATAAGTAACATAGATATAAAATAGGCAAAGGGTGAATCGCAATGAAAGATGAATTGAGAAATAGGATTATTGGAGAAAGGAATCACAACATTATATGAGTTGACATGAGGAGCCTCTAAAGAATGAAGAATACAAATAAAATAAAATAAAAGTATAAGGAGAAGAACTACACCAAAATTCTACTAGAGGTTTAAGATGAAATAACTAGACAAAAGACAAGTGGAGGGACATGGGAAGAGGAAAAGAATGATAGGGAAAGGAAGGCCAATCTCATGGCAGAAGAGTTAACTAGATGAGGTTTAAAGAGAATTCAACAAAGGTTTCCAACCTAGTTTAAACGTTCATGTCATTATCTTGATTAAGGTTAGATGCTTAATTTTTTATTTTAATGGCCTCTTTAGGCATATTTTGAAAAATATGTCTTGTAAAGAAAGGATTTGAGTATTCTTGGATAAATGTATTGTTTTAAATTGGATTCATGGTTCATGCCTACATCTTTAGTGAAAATAATGTTCTTTGATCTTCTACTAATGAAACACTATGTCTAACTGATGCAGGGGTCCCACAAGAACACTTAATATTATAAACCCTATAATCAAGGTGGGAGTTTCTAGGGTATTTGATTGAGGGATGAAACTTTTGATAAATGAAAGAGTTGGTATGATATTTGTCTATGTATATTTTTTATATTTAAAACATTCCACCAAGGTAACATAAAATTGAACAGGTATGTAAATTTCACCACTATAGTTATCATACTAGGTCAATTTCCTATGTAGTCATATGCAATAAGCTTCTCAATTTTCCATTTCCAACTTCATGATAAAAATGAAGTGCTCTACTTACATCATCCTATTCAATATCTAGATAGTTAATAGCAATTTTACATCCCATCCATACCTAAAAGTAGTAAATAATTGTCAAATGCTTAGTAATTTGTAATTCTTTTGGTAGTACAATATCTATAGTATAATGTTTTAAATCACACTTTATGATCCATAATTGGGAAGACAATAGAAATGAGGATGGATCATGAAGTGAGGATTGATACATCATGCAAATTAAACTATACATATTATTTTGAAACTTTACAAATTATATCATAAACTATAGAAATATCACATTTTTAATATTTTTACTGTCCAAAATTTACCTTCAACTATAATACAATACATAAAATCTCATCTTGAATCAATAAAAATCATAAAAATATATCTATTATTATTTTACATATACCAAGTCAACTCTTAAATTTGTCAAACATTGATGTGAGGTTTGAAGATTTTTTTGAAAAATAATTTTTGATAGTTTTTATAGCTGATCAGCATTAGGAGAATGAATAATAAATAATCCTTTCTTTTGTAAATGATCAATATACGAGAGCTTACATAACATAAATAATTTTTCAAAAATTAGCAAATCTATCATATAATTTTTCTAAGTTTCCGTATGAAAGATTTGATTTATAGAATTCAACATTTTCCACCGACTTTCTTAATTTATTTAACAATTTTCATTAAAATAAAAATTGTTGGTGTATTTGATAAGCACGTATCAAGTCAATCAAAGTAGCAATTAAGTGTGTACGCATTCTCCCATCCAATTTTAATGCACATGCAGATGTATGACTTTGAATGGGTATTTAATAATAATATTTTATCTTGTAAAGCATCTCATCAGAAATGTGGAGAATCGTGCAAGTTGTGAAGAGCAACACGTAGACGCCTCCACACGTTAGTTTACTTATTCTTTCCTTCTTTGAAAATAAAATCATTTAAATTTTTTGGCCACCTCCCTATTAATGTCTAAGTTGATTTTTTTTCTTCAACGTCTTTATTGAAAGCCAGACATTCTTTACTATTTTCAAAATCCGTTTGTATATAGCTTTTTTTTTAATTGCCTTGGTCAGATGCAATGTTGACGTGGCCCACATGCATCCACATGGCTACTATGATGGTTTATTTGTAACTTAGAAAGAGTATGTTGGTGAAAGGGTGAAAAGTGTAACTTATTTCAAAATATTTTAGTAGGTGTTGTTGAGATTTTTTAGTAATATTTTAAGGTTGGTAGTCTAATAAATTTAGTAGTGCAACTTAAAAGTTTATGTTTAAAAATTTAGGAAAGTTGGCGTTCTATTTCTAATACCACATTCATTTTTCTAAATATGCATTCCTAAAAACAAGGGCCGATATTTTTCATTAAAATATTCAAAATAATCTTATAACATGATTTCTTTTTCTTTTTTTTGTTTCATGGGGCCTCTTACTCCATAAAAATAGACACTAAGCCCACTTTCATGAGACCTTACTCTAAAGATAAGATCGTGGGGAGATATGGGATCTATTTTCATGAGGATGGGGTCACATGAAAAAAAATATACTACATAACTATTTGGAATCTATCTTTGAAAATATCAACCCTTGCTTTTTAGGACTACATATTTTAACAATGAAATTGGGGTGGGATTAACAATTGTCCCATTGGATTAGGATTTTTTTTCTACCACTTATCAATAAACTAATATTTTAGATTCCCATAAGAAGAAATAAAAGGAAAATGATATTTATTTATTCTTTTTTTACTCACAACATTCTTCATAAGACCATCAAATTTCTTAAATTCTAGAGCTTAATCTTTTAAGTTGAATTGCACTACTAGATTAATGAGACCACCGATTATAAAACATTCCTAAAA
This sequence comes from Chamaecyparis obtusa, assembly GCA_027943335.1. Classification (NCBI taxonomy): domain Eukaryota; kingdom Viridiplantae; phylum Streptophyta; class Pinopsida; order Cupressales; family Cupressaceae; genus Chamaecyparis; species Chamaecyparis obtusa. Next base: position 1,146,002 of record BSBK01003840.1, read on the forward strand.
AATCTTAGCAATGCCCACATAATTGTTTTCAAAAGACTCCCTCCATGGGTTGTTACCCTAAGAATCATTTGTTTGAAGGAGTTGGCATCTAACAAGTGTCTTACATGATTAAAACTCTTGTTTCTTGTAGTTCAAGTTTTGTTTTTCTTATTATTTTGGTTTTGTAAGTGTTGGTATAGAAATTTTTATGTTGTAGTCACCAAAAATTTATGAGTTTTAATGAAAGCACATGGGACACTTAGCATGAGAGAAGAGTTATTTTCTATCGAAGGATGAAAATGCACATTGTGTGTACATGAATATGATTGAATTATGATGGACTAAGATTACAATGAGAATCCCAAGATGAGGCATAAGATATAAAATGTGTCTTTATGTTATGACTAGATACATAAAATGATAATGCATTAGGAATTTCATAGATAAATTTAGTTTAAATATTGTGAAGAAGACCTAATAGAGAAATTCGTTAGGTAATATAATTTGTTCACACTAGTATATTGAAAATCATATTTGTTGTCTTAACTAATGTTGGATTGCACATACTTGAGATTTTGAATCTTAAATCTCCAAAATTATCTCTTATTCAACTATTACACTATCACTTAGAGAGCATTAAATCAACATTTGACATCATAAAGACAACATACACATTTATATTTATGCTTTGTGTGTCTTCCAACTTGTTCAAATTGTTAAATCAATTCAAGGGCTTGACTAAAGTAAAAGGTGAAGCTATTAACCTTCATCTCCTACCACAAGTTCTATAGTGTTTGTAAGTACCATCATTTTTTTAGATAGCCAAGGAAAATATGTTGATGAAGATCAAAGAAGTATAAGGACCAATTTACCACAACAAAAGTTTAGAATTATAAATATTGGGTCCACATCATAAGTGTAGGGATCAAACAATTGATAAGTGCAAGATTAAACTAGAACAAAGTATATTCTTTTTCTCAATTCACCAAAGCTTCATAGTCTCATATTTGATATTAGTGTTAGTGTAGCTTTATATTGTACCTATTATTTTATTAAATTTACTTAAAACTATATTTCTCTCCAAGGTAACTTATAATGATATGTCAACCTTAATATAGGGAAATCACTTGCTACTTTTTCCACATCAAATCTTTATTGATAAGAATTAGAGCCCACATCTACTTAATGAAGCTCCTCTAGTATATCATTTATTTGGTTCAACTCAAAGCCTTATAGACACATGTCTTTGCAATTCATCCATTCAAGAAGCTATACATATGTATACTTTTCTTTCAATTATCAATACACATAAAGGAACATGTAGTAGAATAATGATTTTTTGTGTTCAATTGAGTCTTTCGTGATAGTATAATTTAATATATAGTTGATTTTTAACATTTTAGTTTTGGATAAATTTATTTTACAAATATAATATGATAAATTTTAAATTATACAAAGGATTATGATCTTAAAGACATCACACCAAGACACTTCAAATACTGATTAGAGATTTAAAACTCCTTTCATGCATGTGGATCTCTTTTCTTGATAGAAAACTCCTTTGATTGGTCTCCAATGGGAGAAATAAGCTAGATCTATGGAATAAAATGCCTTGATTGCTTAAGAAGAATGAAGGCTTGAATGCTTGGACTTGATGGCTCTTGATTTTTTTAACTTGCTTCCTTGCACTTGATAGCTTGATTTACTGGAATAATTTGACAAAATGGATACTTAAAATATTAAAAATAGATCATAAGGCCAAAATAAGGAGAGATAGGGGGGTTTATATACATCTCACATCATTTCAGGGAGTTAAGAATTAAGTAGGCCAACAAGGGGGCCAAGTCTTCCCCCAAGACCCTGGCATGGGCCTCCAGGTCAAATTTGGACCCAATTAACTAGGACATGTCCCTGGGAGAATGAGCCTAGATTTGATCTAGGTGTTAGGGATGTAGGTTATGTGCAGGAAATCACAGGGTTAGAGTAGATCACAACTCATTACGGGGTTCATAATAGATCACAAAAGCCACTAATAAGTACAAAGGGCCTAGGTGAGGATATGAATTATGGGATTGGAGGAAAACGAGAGGAAAACACCTAAAAATAAGGGTCAATCTCAAGTTTAAGAAAGATTGAAAGGGATAGAGGACCCATATTTGAATTTACGTATTCTTTAAGTATCATATGAGGTCCTACCATAGAAAATACACTAAATTAGGCACAGAATGGTCCTTAAATTTTACACAAATTAGGTGCTTAAAATTTAGGATGATACATCTATCCCCCACTTTAGAAGGAGTATGAGATAAACTTATGCTCATGATAAAGGAAGAAAGAGAGAAGAGAGATGATCATGGGAGAATTTTAAAGAGATAAGACATCACTGAGTTTAAGGATGCAACTCCCAAAATAAAGGATCTAAACTCAAATATCCATGTAGAAGGGAATGAAAACAAAAGGAAAAACCAAGAAAAAGACACAAAAGTACAAAGAGAGGATAGTACTAAAAATAAAACTACAAATCAACTAGTAGAAAAGACCTCTATTGAAAATGTCCCATCTGCTAATATCATGTTCAAAAATCTATTGCAAGAGCATAAATGATCACATAGAAAGGACATGAGCATCACCAAAGATGATACAAAAATCCATGATATAGCTCACAAGCATAGCTATGAGAGGATGAAAAGAAGAGAGAAAGACCACGAATCCAACGGGCTAGAAAGTTATGTTATGCTAGATGATCCATGGGAGAATAAGAGGAGGAGAAGAGTAGAAAGGATAGAAAGTTGTGTTATTCTAGTTCCACTCATCCCAAAGAGAAAGTAAGGATAATTGATGGTTTAGAAAGCTGTGTTATGCTAATCAATTCTACCTTGAAAATTTGTGCATGGGGGTGACTTTGAAATTTTGTGCCTAGGGGCAGCTTAAAAAGTTTTTTGTGCACATGGGAGGCTTAGCGACTAGTCTTACAGAAAGTATTGTCTCTTGTGGATCCATAAAAAAGATCAGGCCTAAGGAAATCATTGTTTGCAAAGGGACAAAAAAAATGGGACTAGTCCTAACGAAAGCATTGTCTTTTTAGGGATTTAAAAAAAAAGGCTACATAATGTACAAGGGAGGCTGCATGTATGCCCCCCTCCTTATTATGCAAATATTGGTGGCATCATAAGGAAAAAATTACAAGGATACCTACTTCCAACAACAAGCAAATATTCTTAAAACAACAATGAAGGTCATAACCTTAGCAAAGAGTGAAAACCCTTGTTATCCAAGGAAGTAGATAATCCTGAAAGCATATCCACAAGTGGGAAGAGACCCTTTAAAGGAAGAGATATTTGTTGCAAGACATCTACCTTCAAGAGAAGTTCTTGAACAAAGACAACATATTCAAGACAAAGAGGTGAATAGAACAAGAATGCACCCTTTTAGCCCCCTATTTCTAGGTGAAAGGGGGTCCTTGATGAAGCATAACATACTTTAAGCAATAGAGTAAGGGAATTTGTTTATGATGAACATAGTTTGAAAATAAATAAGAGGTTGTGATCAAGGATACACACCTCTTGCAGAAGAGATAATACTGAATCAAAAAAAAATTCCTTATAAGAAAAGAATGTCACATGATAAGAAAATGCCACTATACTAAGGAAAGTAGATCCTTAGAAAGAAAGAGAATAGAGGATAAAAATGTGAAACCTTACCCCCTGAGTGTGAAGGTAAGAGAAAATATACACATTGTATACCCTTAGTGAAAGTTATCTTACAATAGACATGCACCTTCAAGTGAAAATAATTTGTAAACATGGATATAAATCTACAAGAGAATATCCTTTTGTAGAACAAACACATTTATGCAAGAAAGGACATCGTATAATAAGAGAAACAAATCAACAAGGGAAGGATGATAATAAATAATAATGAGACCCTAAATGGATTATTATTTTAGGGTAAACATGCCCTTTGAAGCATGAAAAATGTTGTTAAGAAAGGATGAAAGTATCTTGCATGAAATAAAGAATTTCATACCTGAAAGGATGTACCATCATAAAATAATACATAGGCATAAAGAGATAGAGAACAAAAGAAGGAGGATGTCATATTATGCAAGATTAGTGGATAAATCAATTAAACAAGATATACACTTCCGTGCAAGGAAGATATTTTAAATAAGGATATTGATCCTATTGGAAGGAGAGATCCTAAACAATAAAGTCCATGCATGGAAGGAAATCATAGTATAAAAGAAGTAACCAACAAAGGGATAATGTATCCTTTGTAAGAAAGATGAGATAAATAAACCTTGCCCCCTTAGATGTGGAGAAATAACGAAGATATCCTATTTTGATGCTCACAATGCACATTATGCAAAGAAAAGAGCCCCCAATAATGTAAGATACTAAATTTACATAATGGAGAGAAACATAATAGGAGAAAAGAGATCCTAAGGTATGTTATTAATATCAAGGAAAATCATAAGAATTATTGTTAAATAAAGAAGAGATCTATCTACTAAATCTTGAACAAATTGTCTAAATTCAATACAAATATCAAGAGATTGTTTATAGCTATAATGAAATTGACATAAAAATTCATCATTAATAGGCCTTTGCTTCTTTAGAAATTTCAATAAGGAAAGTGGATTTTTGGTTCATATTCAATTCTCCAAAATATTCTTTTAGCCAAAGCCAAGCTATCATCAAAAGGAGGTGGGATATCATATGGTATTGGTAAAAGAATGTTAAGTAGAGGTTTTGGTTGAGATGAAAAAGGAAAAGTAGTATCTTGAGGTATGAAACCTAGACCACACCTAGTGACTTGTATTGGAGGATCTATAGGAACCTTAATACCTTATTCATCAATGCAAAGACCCAACCCATTTTAACCTTGTTGAGTGCTAATATCATATCCCACATTGTAATTGGCTTTTAATGTAGAGGGTGAAGGAGATACATCATGAGATTTATGGAAATTTTTGCTACAAAGAGGAATACAAGGAATATTATCTTAAGGGAGATCCTTATCTCTATTCTTTTCATCTTTAGGTGGTGAGGAGGAAGTAGAATTATCAATATCTTCTTGTCTAATCAAGATCCTTGGAGAGAAATCATCAAGAAAATGCTTGACATTAGGATTATGAATAATACTTTGATAAAAGGAAGATTGTTTAAGATCAATCAAAGAATTGTATAAACTAGCTTCTATAAGAATATCCATTAGAGTAGGTTGGGGAAGAGGAGATCTAGGTCTCACTAAGATGGGATCATTAGGAGCCGAATCTCTATCATCATGATTATAAAACACGGTAGGAATAAGATTAGGAGGATTGGTATTAGTGTTATCTTTAGGTTCATTGACAAAAACCCTTATATTATCAACATATACCATGCATTTTGTTCAAATTTGAATGAGAAAAGCACATGAAATATTGATAAAGGTTTTGAAATATGCCTTATAAGGAATAAAGATATTTGCTAACCTCATAATGCTATATACAATAATATCACAAATGAATAAAAACATTAAAAAATGAAAGAAATTATGATTCACTTCATGTGATTGATAAAGAGACATAAGGAGAAATGTAACATAAGTTATCGCACACCACTCCAACTTTGTAAACTCCATATTAATGAAATTTAACAAGCACAAAATGAGATCTAACACTAAAATTAGTAGTGGAAATTTTATGGGTTGGGTTCAAAAAAATATACTATGGGAAAAGGGGAAGCAATGTAAATAAGGGAAATCACCTCACCTTTTCACCTTTGCACGTTTGGAAGGAAGATGCCCCCAATAGACTCAAGAGGTGACTTAATCTCTCAATAGGGATATTGGTTCCTTCACTAATAATTTGGTTGGGTAAAATAGAAAGATAAATGATATAATGATGTAATGTAATTAATTAACTAGGAAAACCACTAAAAAGCTGCTAAAAATAGGTTGTAATAGACAAATAGCAAGATGGAACTAATGGAAATAGAAAATAGAAGATGAAACCAACTTGTGACAAAAACCTAAGCTCAGGATGGTAGGGACATGATGACAATAGAGACGTGTTCCCGAGACATGACGGTAACGGTGATGTTTTCCCTATATTTTTGGCATAAATTTTTGCAGGTTGTCTGACTGTACTTGATCTTCCTAGATCTGATCTGACAGTTTTGTAACCTATTCATACATATAGAAAAATGGGGAAGAAGGTTGAAAAAGGGGTTTGCCTTGGTCAAACCCCTATTTAGGAATCAATCTTGAAATAAAATAAAATAAAGGAAAGCGTGTTATCATGTAGTAGAGGATAGATCTAGAAAATGAAGTACATCATACCTTGTAGATGCAAATACTTCTTTGAATGTGGTCAAATATGTTTACATAATAGCTTTGAATAAATGAAAAAACCCAAAAGGAAATCATGCAAGACAAAATCTCATGGATGTTATAATTCACCACAATGCTTGATTGAGGAGAAGAGAGAGAAGACTTAAATGCAGATAAATGAATATGGATCTCCTTCCTTGATAGAAGACTCATTTTCTTGGTATCGAATGGGGGAAAAAAATTATATATGGAAGAAAACACCTTGATTACTTGAGAATAATGAAGACTTGAATGCTTGGACTTGATGGTTATTGATTTTCTTAACTTTCTTCCTTGCACTTGATGGATTGATTTGTTGGAATACTTTGGAAAAATGGATGCTAGATGTACTTAACAATAGATCATGATGCTAAAATAAGGATAGATAGGAGGTTTTATATACATCTCACATCATTTCAGGGAGTTAAGAATTAAGTAGGTAAAAAATGGGACCAACTCTCCCCCAAGACCCTAGCATGGGTCTATGGGCCAAATTTGGGCCCCATCTACCTAGGACATGTTGCCAATAGAAACATGTCCCTAAAAGAATGAACCTAGATTTGATTTGGGTGCCAGGGATACAATTTATGTGTAGGATTTTTATTACAACATATTTTGGGGTTGGAGTAGATCACAAAGACAAAAAATAGGTATATTGGGCCTAGGCGAGGAAATGAATTATGGGATTGAAAGAAAAGGAGAGGAACAAACCTAAATATAAGGGCCAACTTTGAGTTGAAGAAATATTAAAAGGGATAGAGGACCCATAGTTGAATTTAGGTATCCTTTTAAGTGTCGTATGAGGTCCTAATATAGAAAATACACTAAATTAGACACAAAGTGGTCCTTAAATTGTACACAAACTAGGTGCTTATAATTTAGGATGGTACATTATCAATGGGAACCAAAGATCAACAAGACCATTAGTCAACCTAGTCTTGTGATATATATTCTTCCCACAAAAAGATCATACATGAAGAGTGAAAGCATACAATTTGTCTACTATAAATAACTAGTGACCTTGCATTTAAACTTCTAAATGATTGCATGTCACTTGATCTTATAAGTGTACAACAATCTTGATAGTCTTCAATGTTAGATTCACATATCAACAAAAACTAACAATAAATCATAAGCATACCTGCATTACCTAGTCCCATCATAGAGTTACGTTGTCACACAATTGTTGTTGCATCCATTAACTGGGTGCTACCTTTGTAATTCAATTCCACTCTAGTAATGAATTATTTTACCCATGCTCCTATACCATCATGCTCTCCCTTTCCTTTTCCAACCTTAGTAAAATTCAAAAATGATGCAGGAGCATCCTGGGTGTAAGGGAATTCTTGCATCACCCCCAAAATATTTCTAGTTTCTTTTCAATAAGGGCTATCTTGTGCAGACCTGCTATTTTTGGAAATTTACTATTTTTAGTAAATTTTTTTGTTTGAGCTCAGAATGCTCTATTTTCTTCCCTAGTGGTTCACTTTCGTCATATCAACCTACCAGTAAAGTTTCATTGCCAGATCAAGTCTACTTTCAAAGATATTGAAATTTTTTTATATTGGTAGCAGGGTACAAAAATTTTGAACTCAGTTTTGAAGGCTTTAGAGGCTCTAAATGGGTAAAAAATTTGGCCAACTAGAGTTTGTGCAAATTAAATATTATAGAGCACTTCGCACCATTTCTAAAATGGAGTCATAATAGCCAATCGGGTCAACGGGTGATGACTTATGGTCTCTGAAAGTTGTGCTTCCTAAAATGGAAGAAAATGAATTCCCTTCAAAATTTATTTTTGAGTTCTAAAAGTTATTTGAGCCGAATCTAATGTAATAGAAATGAAAAATAAATAATTCTAGGGTTGGTTGACCTCAATGGCTAAAATTCCAGAACCTTCCTGGGCCGTGGAAAATTGCCTATTTAAGGAAGGCTCACAGTATTTTCTAGGGAAGTTTTGGGTAGTTATTCGAGGCTTTGTCTTACAAAATATTGTAAGGAAAATGCCCATGTGACTTTGAATATTATAATTCTAAAATTTGTAATTCCACACTTGTGGAGATAATAAGAAGCCCATTTTCTATTCTTGCAAATTATTGTTGTGTCTCTATTTCTATTATGTGTTTGTGGTATTAAGGGGAGCATCCTTTATCAAGTGATATCAGAGTAGGAGTTCTTGAGTGTGTAGATAGATCACCGACTATGAGGAAGTTTACACCAAGACCATGGTTTAGGGTTCCAACCATAAGCGCAAAAATACCTCCACGAAGGGAACATGGCAGAAGAGCCGGAGGTGTGTCACTTGAGGTTAGAGACCTCCACAGATAAGTGTGAGCATTGCAAGAAGAGATTTGTAGAGGAATGAATCTTTTAGTCAAAGATGAAAGTGAGGACGAAGCCGAAGAAGAAGGAAATTTTGATCATGAAGGAGAAGGTGAAATTTTGAACCAAGAGCAAGAAAGGATTTTTCGGGCCATTTCAAGGATTGGGAAAAGACCTAAGATTGAGGTCCTCAAATTTTTAGGAAATCTTAACCCAAAGGAGTTGATTGACTGGATCAATGAATTAGAAGAATATTTTGAGTATGAAGATATCAAGGATCCTGATAGGGTCAAGTTTGCAAAGGCCAGACTGAAGGGTCATGCAAAAATCTGGTGGCAAGAGATTTAATTGGAGAGAAATAAAAGAGGAAAGGATAAAATCACAAGATGGGATCATATGGTAGATAAATTGAAGTGAAAATTCATTCCTGTTGATTATGAGTTTGATCTATAGAAGAAAATGCATGGGTTGAAGCAAACGAGAAGATATGTTTAGGAGTATACCAAAGATTTTTATCGAGTCCTCATCAAAATAGGCCATGCAAAAGTTGATAAGGAGAAATTTGCATGTTACCTTAATGGGTTTAGGCCAAGAATTCAGGAGAAGTTGAATTTGGTTTGAATGAACAGTATTGAAGAGGCATACCAGTTTTCTCTAAAAGTAGAGGAAAAGGTGAACAAGAAGTTTGAAAGAAAACAAAGCAAAAGACATCACGGTGGAAGATCTAGTGGATGGTCTTATGGAGGCCGAAATGAAGATCATAAAAAGAAGGATGAGTCTAGTAGCAGTCAAAATCAGAGGGAAAATAATTTCAATCATTTTCATGATTAGAATAATAGAGATTGGGGATGAAGAGGAAGAGAAAAAAGATCAGGAAGAGGAGGGTTCTGTGGAACATGTTTTCATTGTGGAGAAGAAGGTCATAGGGCATATGAACGTCCAAAATGCCAAGGAAGGACATATAGGAGGACTGAAGGCCAGGATAGAGTTGTACATGTGGATGAAGATGCTAGATGATCACATTCTGAAGATGCTAAGAGAGGAGAAGTCCTAGTTAATAGAAGAGTCTTGTTGAGTGGTGAGAATGAACTTGAGCAAAGGAGCATTTTGTTTTGCACTAGGTGCAAGCGTGAGGATAAGCGTTGTGATGTGATTGCCAATAGTGGAAGCACTAAAAATTTGGTGTCAAAAAAGATGGTCACAAAGTTAAAGCTCAAGAAGCAGAAACACCCACATCCATACTAGATCACCTAGGTGAAGGATGACCAAAAGGTCATGGTCAATGAATAGTGCCTAGTAAAGTTCAAGATTGGGGGATACCATGATGAGGTACTATGTGATATCATACTAGTGGATGCATGTTATATGTTGTTGGGTAGGCCATGGCATTTTAACATGTGTGTTGTACATGATGGTTGTGCAAATCCCTATTCCCTGACAAAGGATGGAGTTAAACATAAGCTAAAGCTATTGAAGGACATAGAAGAAAAGGTATGTAGTAGTACAAGAATAAGTTTTGTTGATGGAAGAAAATTCCTAGAGGGTATGAGGCATGAGCATATGTGTTTTTCTTTAATTCTAAAAGCTGGTAAAGAGGAAGTAGAAGATGTACTTGTAGAAGTTGTAGATTTGTTGAATGAGTTTTAGGATATTGTATTTGATAATGTACCTGATGGAGTACCACCTATAAGGAAGATCAGTCATCAGATGGAATTGATCCCAGGAGCTAGTTTGCCAAATAAGGCAACACACAGAATGACACCAGCAAAAAGTGAAGAGTTGAACATACAAGTACATGAGCTATTGCAGAAGGGGTTGATTCAAGAAAGTTTGAGTCCATGTGTTGTACCAGCAATATTAGCACCAAATAGGAATGGAGGATGGAGGATGTGTATAGATTCCATGGCTATAAACAAGATCACAATCAAGTATAGATTTCCATTGCTACGAATGGATGATATTATGGACTGTTTGAGTGGAGCTGTGTATTTATCAAAGATAGATTTGAAGAGTGGATATCATTAGATTCACATCAAAGAAGCAGATGAATGGAAGACTACCTTCAAGAAAAAGGAAGGGTTGTATGAGTGGTTAGTCATGCCTTTTGGGCTAACTAATGCACCGAGCACTTTCATGCGGCTCATGAATGAGGTTTTGAAAGAAGTTCTGGGTAACTTTGTCATTGTTTACCTAGATGATATTTTGATATTTAGTAAGACATTAGAGGAGCATATAATGCATATTCATAGGGCATTTGAGAAGTTAAGGGAAGATAAATTATTGATTAATTTGAAGAAGTGCAATTTTGTGAAGGAGTTAGTGTATCTGGGATTTGTAGTTTCAGAAAAAGGTCTAAAAATGGACCCAGAGAAAGTGAATTCTATCCTCGAATGGCCTACTCCAAGGATTGCTACTGAGGTAAGATCTTTTCATGGTTTGGCTATCTTTTATAGAAATTTTATCAAGAGTTTTAACAGTATTTGTGGACCCTTGACTGAAATAGTGAGAGGGGATAGGAAAGAGTTTAAGTGGACTACTAGGGTAGATAAGAGTTTTAAACTATTGAAACAAAAAGTTATAGAACAACCTATTTTAGCACTTCCAAATTTTAATAAAGTGTTTTAAGTAGACTATGATGCTAGTGGTACTGCGATAGGAGCTATTTTGACCCAAGAAGGTAAACCTATTACTTATTTCAGTGAGAAGTTAAATGATGCCAAGAGAAAATATTTTGTTTATGATCAAAAATTTTATGCTATAGTTTAGGCATTGAAAAAGTGGAGACAATATCTACTTCCTAAGGAGTTTGTTTTGTATACTGATCATCAAGCTTTACAATATTTGAATAGTCAAGGAAAGTTCAACTAGAGGCATTTGAAATGGGTTGAGTTTTTGCAAAGTTACGCATTTGTTTTGAAACATAGGAGCAAAAAGTATAATAGGGTTGCAGATACTCTTAGCAAGAGAAAAATTTTGCTGATAGAGATGCAAAGTTGTAAGGAAACTCAGGTGCAGAAACAACTTCCTACACTAATCTCTAAAGGAAAGTATTGTGCAAATTCTTTTAAATCCTTACAATTTCAAATTTGTTAACTACTTTAACAAAGATATTGCAGCCATATACCATGCTTACAGAAAATAGATAGAGAAGATTGAAACACATAAACACAAAGATATGCCGGTGGGGAAAAACCTTTTGGTAAAACAATCCCACCCCTCCAAAACCTGCACAATGTATTATCTTCAACACAAAGACTACAAAACACTTGTAATGCAAGTTCTTTCAGGAGATGAGAGACTAGTAAAACTTACATCTCTCCCATAGAAGCATCATCATATATATAGACTCCTCAGGACCCAACAAATACCCAAAAAAGGAGTTTGGCATCCAATCACCAAGACCCATGCACAAAGCCACATGTACACAGCTGTTACATGCAATCCCAAGAATAGGCATCCATCCCTAGAATAGACTATGATAGCTTGTCATAGAATCCACCAAAAATAATAGTCACAAGAGAAGTGTAAGAGAATCTATCATACCAACCTATTTTTGGCATATTCTCTTACACACACCAACCACTTCTTCTTGGGTGCCCAAATAGGCCCATGTCATAAGATGCTCTTACACCTGTCATAGCACATTTTTTAAATAGTTCTTACATGTCATAGGAATCTTTCATGACCATTTCAGTCATGATCTCCTTATGCACAAGATGCTAACACATCAAGTGGAGTGACACATCAACATGCCAACTAGACATGTACACTCACACTTAATTTCATTATTTGCAAAAAATATATTTACAAAACAAATAATAAGAATAGGAATTATCCAAGGTTGAGACACCTTATTCCTAACAAAAGTGAGGTGGTTGGGTTCAAGGAACTCAAGAGTTTTTATCCAAAGGATCTTGATTTTGGTGAAGCTTGGACAACTTGTATAGAACCTGTTACTTTAGATAGAACGAAGTGGTTGGATTTCATCATCTAGGATGGTATGCTATTTAGAGGGAGTCAATTGTGCATTCACAAAGTTCTATGAGAGAGAATATCATCAAGGAGAAGCATAGTAGAGGATTGGCTGGACATTTTGGTTGAGATTAAACCATTGCTCTGGTTAGTGAGAATTATTATTGGCCATAGTTGCAACAAGATGTCAAGAAGTTGTACAGATTTGCAGAGTATGTCAAATGGTAAAAGGAGAAAAGTATAATACAAGGTTGTATCAGCCATTAACTATACCAGAGAAGCCATGGGAGGATATCAGTATGGAATTTGTTCTTGGTTTACCAAGGACTCAATGGGGACATGATTCAATTTTTGTGGTAGTTGACAGATTTTCAAAGATGACACATTTCATTCTCTGCAAGAAGATGAATGATGTTGTTCATGTGGCATAATTTTTTTTCAAAGAAGTGGTGAGACTACATGGTCTGCCAAAGAGCATAGTTTCAGATCGAGACACTAAGTTTTTTGGATATTTCTGGTGCACATTATGGAATAAGTTAAAGACAAATTTGAAATTCAGCTCATCACTTCATCCACAGACTAATGGATAGATAGAGGTGGTGAATAAGAGTTTGGGGAATTTGCTAAGATGTTTGGTTGGAGATAAGTCAACAGGATGGGATTTTATTTTACCATAGGAGGAATTTTCAGACAATAATTCTGTCAACAGGAGCACTGGTAAATCACCTTTCTAGATTATATATGGAAGTAGTCCCAGAAATGCTTCTGAGTTAAGGAAGATAGACAAAGGAGAGATAAGTAGTGCTAAAGCTGAGGATTTTGTAGAACATTTGAAGAACATCCATGAGGAGGTGAGGAAGCACATTAAAAAGATGAATACATAGTATAAGGCTAAGGCATCTTAGAAAAGGAGGCATAAGGAATTTCAGGTTGGGGATGAAATCATGGTTCATTTGTGGAAGGAGTGATTTCCATTAGGTACATATAAAAAGTTGAAAATGAAGAAGTTTGGGCTATATAAGATACTGAAGAAGCATGATTCAGGAAATGCCTATGAAGTAGAGTTTCCTACTAAGATGAATATTTCACCAATATTTAATATTTTAGATTTGATAGAGTATCATGAAGGGGGTGTTGAAGATGAGATCACAGAAGCACAATGGAGTATTCCGGTAGCTACTTCAACTACCAAGGAGATTGAGGATATACTAGATAGTCATGTTGTAAGAAGTACAAGGAGCAAGACATATGAAGAATATCTGGTCAAATGGAAATGATGACATGTAGAAGATTCATCATGGTTGACAAGGGAGGAGGTTAACTGTCTTGGTTTTCCTCTGTACACCTTAGACGTGATAGAGTCACTTCTCAAATTACCCTGGGTGTCTGATGCAGGAGCGTCCTTGGTGTAATGGAAATCTTGCATCACACTAGTACATTTTAGACCTTTTTCTGACGGTAGGTCATCTGAATTGGGATGGTTTACCATCGCTATAACAACACCACCCGATGTCGTAGTTTTGCAGTCAGAAAAATTGACAGTTTCAATGGGTGTCGTAATTACGATGACAATGGACATTGCAAGAAGGGGGTGAAAACAAGAGGAACCTATCATCAAAACTATTTGTGGCCATACCAATTGCGATGCCTATCTGTCACAAAAAATAAAAATAATGACGACCCATCAGAATCTTCTGATGGGTTGTCATCATTTGTAATTTATTTGTCAATGGAGATGCTGTTAGTATGACGGATATCTGTCGAAAGTGTACAATGGATATACGTCATTTGTAGTTTTTAACGATAATGATGTTGTACATGCGACAGAGACCCGCTAGAATTTTGCAATGGCTATTTTTCATTTATAGTTTTTTACCGACAGCGATGTTGTACATGCGATGGCTAGATGTCAGATTGTTTTGATAGATAATCATCATTGTTTTATGGTCATCACAATTGTGACACAAATCAATTTTTAAAAAATGTATATATTTTTCGATCAAGTTGGTATCGATTCAGAAGGGTGCTCTTGGAGATCTGGTTCCTGCTCATGATTTGGTTATGGATCATTTGGAGATGACTTTGCAATAGATTTGGTAGCAGCTCATGGATTATTGAGTTAGATGTGATGTTGAGAGAGCGACATGTAGAACTTGCACATTAGAGATTCGTAGATCACTAAAGTGTCTGTGATGACTTGGGAGAAGTCTTCTTCTTGGTGAATCAAGCTGAGAGACATAGATTATAGAAAGTGGGTCATTTGATGTGACTTATGAGACATTGGATGCCTCTTCATAGCGGGTTTGTGGTGCAGTCTATGGTGTTTCTTTGTGACTGGGTTCTTGGTAGAGATCTATTGATTGGGTAGCCATTGAGATGGATTGATATATATTTGTCGTACGTGGATTGAGATCTTAAATTATTGAGCTTCTCTTTGTTTTGAGAATATTTTAACATTCTCTACTTAACAGGGCCAACCACGTGAAGGTGGAAGCTCATTTGACCCCTCCTAGGAGCCTCTTATGACCCTTTATGACATTTCATGACCTCTAAGGTATTCTTAGGGATCGTAAAGAGTCATAAGGGGTCCTGGGACACAACATCTGAGAAACATAAATATAGGCATCATGGTCACAATTTTTTGGAAACACAACATAATTGAGTGGTATACCTAGATGTGTTGCATCATCTGGGTATACCATTCAATTATGTTGTGTCTCCAAAAACTTGTGACCATGATGCCTACATTTATGTTTCTCAGCTGTTGTGATATCTACATTTATGTTTCTCATTTGTCATGTTTATGTGTATCTACTAGAAATTCAAAAAAAAAAAATTAGTGTCTACAATAGCCCTCTGTTAACCACATTTACACATATGGTCCTGACAAAGTAGTGCACAAACTACAAAAAGAAGGCATCACAAAATATGATTTCTGCTTTCGCCATTGAAGCAATCTTGGCAGCACTAGTTGCCTCTTGAGCCTTGCACAAGTTGCACTCATTTCCTACAACAGGTATAGATGTAGATGGGGTAGATGTAAATGTGGTTTGATCAACCCACCAACAATATTGCCATCTACTATTTCCGTGCAATACCAAATGTACAATAGTTCTTCATAAAATGATTAATTAGTTGTCACATTATTTTTATATCATAAAATATAATCACGTATCTAGACCTTTTTCCTATTTGGGAAAACCCAAAATTGTTGCCCATGATTACTTGTTGTACGTGATGTCTTCAACATGCATGGGCCAAAACCACATTGACACATAGGCACATTGAACAAAGTCATCGATGCTATTTTGACAAATATTGCATTATCACAAATATTGCATTGTCATTATTTTGTTCATTCATGCTAATTATAATTACAATAAAAAGAAACATACTAATGTAGACTTGCACATTTTTTGGCTAAGTTGAAGTCTTTGGTTTAAATCACTTGACACTCAAAACAAAATGACAAACCAAAGACAACCATGCAATAAAAAGCAATTACCAAGCAATTTAGAATTAGCTCACTCCATTGCAGGGAAAAAAGAGAATCCCTTGTGATTTAACATCATTGATGTGCAAGGAAATAGAAAATTAGCAGAAGAAACTCTCATATAAGTAGGACATATAAAACAAGGTGAATAAGAGTAGTACATATAAAACAATCATTAGAACATGCCAAACATCTACCATAATTGTACATTTCATTCATGTCATTGATATTCTTCTTCATCCATTTTATCATCAAGATTGTCTTTGTTGACGACATCATCACCACCATTATCGGTGTTGTTGTCATCATCATCATCATCAGCATCAGCATCATCATCATCATCCTCATCAGTAGTAGCATCATCGTCATTAGTAGCAACATCATTGTCATCTTCTTCTTCATATTCTTCTTCGACTAGCTCTCAATCGTGATCATCATCTACATCATCTTCCTCGGTATCTTCTTCCATCACATTATACTCTATCGGCCTTCCTCTTGGATCATGTCTAACAACAAATGACCAACCCAGTTTATGTGGAACCTCTGAGTAAAATATCTACTCACATTAGCTTGGAAGAACATAAAGCACTTCTCCAACTGGCTCAAACAACCTTGTATTAATCATTGGAAATCCATTGTCAAGTTCAATAATAGTTCTATCAAGATCATTTTTATTGAGTCGTAGTCTATACCATTTCAAAACAAAGAGAACTAATTTGAAGGAATTAAAGTCATAGTCAAGTATATCAACCAAAATACCATAGTATCGATTTTGTGACTCTCGAGGATGTAAGTCATTTCTAGATGAAATATTAGTCACCTGGAACACTACACTTATCCCGGAATCACAAGTTCTCTTCGTGTCATCCAACTTTTTGATGCGAAATTTATAACCATTGCAAAACATAGTCTTGTGGTGTTTCACTTGCAATAATGTCAAACATGTATAAATTATTGCATCACGAGTTAAAAAACATACGGTTGATTAATTAACAAATTTATAAGTACCTGGTGATCTCTTAAACCATATGCTAAATCTATTTCCTTTTGTGTAACATTGGGATCTCCATTACGATGAGCTTGTATAACCAATGAAGACATGGATTCCCATGTTAATCTATGACCATTATGCTGACATCATTCAATCCATGCCATCATCCAATTTTGATTGTTTGCAATAAACAAATGTATTGCATCCCACTCTTTAGCAACTGTACAAAAGTAAATAGATGACTTAAAATAGATTTATTTTAAAGATTAAGAATTAATTAACTACAATAACATCTCATAATTTATTACCTTTCAGTTTCCTGAATCTACCGTTTCCCACCAAGTCCTCCCCTTCAAATTTTTTAATTGAGTCAAGATCTCAAATGCAATCTATATGGGTCTTTGCCACAAGATTAGGAAGATATTGAGTAACGTACACCATCATCTAGTATATAGTATATCCCTCAACCATAGAGCCCTTGGGATGAGCTCTTTTTCATACCAACCTTTCAAAAATTTCAAGTGTCTCTCAACCATCCACATTGACCTAGCATGTACAGGTCCACACAATTCAATCTCCTCAACTTGGTGTATGAGGTAGTGTTCTTGTGCATTGAAAAAAGCTAGAGGTAAACACTTTTTCATTTCACACATTAATCAACAAATTCTTTTCTTCCAATATTTTATATCTTCTTTATGGATTTCTTTAGATGACAACCATCTACAAGGGATTCAAGACATAAATATATAAATACGAGACTTTACAATATATTACTTGTTTGATATTATTGTTTGATATATTGAACAAATATCACTGCTTACCTCATGTATTTTCCAAGATCATATATCACTTGTTTGATATTATTGTCGAAGTTCTCTAGGAGAGATAGGGGTAGCAAATACTACAACAATTGTCAACTGATCATTTCATATAATAAAAATTGAATGTAATTACACAAATATATTGTAAATACAAAAGATTATGACTTACCTTGATGAAAGTATGCCAATCATGCATTTTCATCCCTGACCCAAAATCATTTTTCTTTGATATGAGATTGCTTATATTCGCAACAAATCCTGTTGGAAATCAAATTTTTCGGATCACTTCTTTTATGACATTACTTTGTTGCTCTGTTAATAACCAAGGAAGAGCACTTGTATTAATCTAGTCTCCATTGCTATTTGATTCAATTATATTTTTCATTGCATGATTGGAATCATGAATGTCACTACAAATTTTGCCAAGTTTTTCTTTGTCACGCCTTCCGTCCAATATTTTCCATAGTGTCTCTGTTACATTCTTTCCAATATGCATAGTATCAAACAAATGCACAATTTGTAGATGCTCATAGTAGGGCAGCCTACTAAATTCTCTAGGATAACATTTTAGTCCCTTTGGAAACTGGTCGGTGATGCCTTCATGACCTTCAAGATCATCAACTACATAATTAGCCAACAAAACACAATCAAAATATATAATTTTCAAACATCGACCATTACGTGGAATGCTATTACCTTGAATTCTATTATATTCCAACTACCATAGGTGAGGTGTCATTCTTCAAGGCTTTGATGTAGTCTCTTCTTTCCCATTGAAAATATGTCTTTTTGCACTTCGATACTTATGATTTTTGAGGAGGAACTGCCTATACTCATCAAACACCTATTTTCTTAAACTTTTGGAATGACGAGATTTCATCTTTGGACCACACATTGGACATGAAAATTTTTCCTTTATTTGAAGACTTACAAGATAACAATAAAATTGGATTAAATATGTATATTTTTAGAATTTGAATTATCGCATACAACTAGAATTCACCATAACATACCACAGAAATGTGTCAACCCTGGAGCATCATGAATTGTCCACATAAGCATTACATGGAATTGAAATTATCTTTGTCCAATTGGTCAGGAGTCATACATAGTGAAACCATTCCATAACACCAACTCGTCAATAAGAGGTGCAATATATACATTCATATCTTTCACTTAGTACTTACCTAGTTGAATTAACAACAACATTAGATAATTATTGTGGCCATTTCACTCCAAGACTTATAATTACATGTAGATAACTATAAAATAATAAGATACCTGGAACAATCATTTCCAACATAATGTGCTCTCTCTTTATTGACATCCATGGAGGAAGGTTATTGTTTATAACAAAAATAGGCTACACCGAGCAAACGGATCTCATCTCTCCATGCGGATTGACACCGTCTGCTACTAGAGAAAGCTTGAGATTTTGAGGTTCCTCTTTAAAGTGTGGCCACTTTTCCTCTATGTCCATAAATGATGAACCATCCGCAAGCATTCAAATAATGTCATCTCGACTCCTTCCGCGTGCATGGTAATCCATAAATTGTGCCAAGCTATTGCACCTAAATAATCATTTCAGAAGTGGAATAATAAGGATGTGATGAAGAACCTTGCAAGACACCTTTTTTATCACTTGATCATCTCGATATCTGCTCGTATGGCATTTAGGGCATTCTGTTGCATTTTCATGTTCTTTATAATAAATAATATGATCTTTGGGACAAGTATCTATTGTTTGATACTCCATTCCAATATGTTTCATAGTGGCACATAATTCTCAGTACGAGTGAAGGAGAACATTTGATGGTGGTAATAGAAAGTCACCTACCAATCTGCAACAAATAATATAAGTCATTACTATAAACAATCTTAATGGTACATGTTTCACCTTTTATAGACTATAATGACATATATGACAAACTTTAGCATACATGACATTGCTATGTTGGATAAACCATTCATAACCTTCAAATTCACCAACAATAATACAATAGAGAGAAGAGTAGATTGGGAGCCTTCGTAAAGGGCCGTGTCCATCTTCTCAAGTAGAGGTATATCATGGACGTCGTTGATGTCATCCTCATCATAATCATCATCATCAACAGCACCAGCAACACTAGTACCAAATGTGTTCAAATGATCAATGCATTCATACCATCATCTTCAAATGTGTTTTTTGGCACATGATCATCATCTTCCATGGGATCATGATCTTAAACTTCAATACTCACACCTCCATGTTCCTCTATATTCACACTAGGGAGATCGACCTATATAAAAATGATAATAATCAAACCCCCCTTCAATGTGATAATCAAACCTCCTTCCATGGTTTATATGTATATTAATTGTGAAAACAAAATAACAAACAACTTACCACTGGATTATAATCAAACCCCCCTTCAATGTGACCATTCTCCCTACAATGTCTCTTTGCTGTTTTGATTTTGATTTTTCTTGTCTTTAAGCCGTTACAACTCTTGCATGGACAATAACATTTGTCATCGCCTTCTCTTTGAAAGTTAGACAACAATCTAGCGATTGTCTCCCTATTTTGATCAAATTCCCTTGTATTATCTGACATGATCCTTAATGTATATATCTGCAAAACAAATTGGAGATGCCTCCTTTCATTAGCTTCATGTCACCTTCTCATAGCTTCTCATTTTTTGACATATTTTGCCAAAGGCTTTATAGGAAACTAAGTAAGGGGTATTCTTGAGTTCAAACACATTAGCTACTACAACTAAATTATAAATCATGAATTCACTATAAAATTAATTCACTATAAATCAAGGGGCATTATAAATCATGAATTCGCTATAAAATTAATGTATTGCTCTAGATTTCATATGGACATTTTGTCAAATGGTTGGCATGTATGTTTATTCAAATGGAGTTATATCATTTAGAATGGATATATGATAGGTTGATATTAAATTCTATGTCCCTATTTGATCTAATAGCATCAATATAACAAATAGAGCACCAAACAATCAAATAGGGACATGAGGTGCTAAAAAAGTGAGCTCATAAAATAATAAATTTAGTCTTAATCAAATTTTATAAAACTACATATATTGTGTGAAGTGTTTGATCTCTCTTTATTTGTTTTGTTGTTTCGATATTCACTATGTGGTACTCCCCATTTATGATCATTTCATGAGAAAATGTCTTGATGGCTTGTGGGCTGCAAGCCAGGGCATCATGCATTATTTATGAGCTCACCATTTGAGCACCGACCAATCAAATAGGGACATGAGGTGCTCAAACAGTGAGCTCATAAATAATGCATGATGCACTAGTTGTAGGTAGTTATCTCTTCTATAATGATGGAGGAGTGAAAGGTAATGATCAATGAGGTTGCTGCTATTAGATCATACATTAATACACTTACTATTTTGAATTTGAGCTTGGGCATCATGCAATGTTATTGTTGTCATTGCATGCTTGCTTCTATTGTGCACCATATATTGTTTTATACACTATTTATTTCATTGAGACCACAAGCTTGGCATTTGTAATGTATTTTATGTTATTGGATCAATTCTACCATGTTGTTGAGGCTATAGATGCATTGAATCACCACTGCCATTCTACTTTGATAGCAGAAATATAACAAATAAAGCACCTTCCAGTCAAATAGGCACATAAGTAAGACATTTAATGCATTATTACTTCATCTTGATGATAAAAATTTCATTGGCTCAAAGCACATAGAAATTCAAAATAGTAAGATATCTTAATCTTTATGAGCTCAAATTCAAAATAGTAAGTGCATTATTTTATTACCAATGTCCCTATTTGATCTAATAGCATCAATATAACAAACAAAGCACCGACCAATCAAATAGGGACATGAGGTGCTCAAACAGTGAGCTCATAAAACAATATATTTAGTCTTAATAAAATATTATAAAATAACATATATTGTGTGAAGTGTTTGATGTCTCTTTATTTTTGTTGTTGTTGATATTCACTATGTGGTACTCCCCATTTATGATCATTTCATGAGGAAATGTCTTGATGGCTTGCGGGCTGCAAGCTAGGGCATCATGCATTATTTATGAGCTCACTGTTTGAGCACTGGCCAATCAAATAGGGACATGAGGTGCTCAAACAGTGAGATCATAAACAATGCATGATACCCCAGTTGTAGGTAGTTATCTCTTCTATAATGATGGAGGAGTGAAAGGTAATGATCAATGAGGTTGCTGCTATTAGATCATACATTAATACACTTACTATTTTGAATTTGACCTCGAGCATCATGCAATGTTATTGTTGTCATTGCATGCTTGTTGTTGTTGTGCACCATATATTATTTTATACACTGTTTATTTTATTAAGACCGTGAGCTATTGTAGTTGACTATATTCTTTTGGGGTCTGATCTATTGTAGTTGTTTCTTTTTTCTTTGAATCATTGTTTACAATTACTTTTGATGCAATATTTGTGTGAAGAAAAATAACAAAATGGTGAATGAGTGTATTTGACAAAGATAAACATGACACATTTTGTTGGGCTGATTGGGTTGGCCTGGTACCATTTACATGGCCTGGCTAGATATTAAATAGTGAGCTCATGAACAATGCTAGTATTAAACAATGAGCTCATGAATAATGTATGATGCCCTAGCTTGCAGCCCGCAAGCCATCAAGATATTTTCTTGAAATGATCATAACTAGGGAGTACCACATAGTGAATATCAACAACAAAACAAATAAAGAGAGATCAAACACTTTACACAATGCCTTGAAGGAAATAGAAATGATGCCCTAGCTTTCAAAGCTCACAGGTCATCAAGCATTCCAAATGAAAAGATGTAAACAATGCTAGTATTAAACAATGAGCTCATGAACAATGTATGATGCCCTAGCTTGTGTAATACCCCAAAAATAGGCTATAGGTTCATTAACCTCCTACACCTTCAATTCGAATGAAATTGACATCAAAGTCCTAACTTAAGGCACATCTGCACATTATTGAATTCTAATTGATTTTATCCTAAATTTTGCATCAGGGAATATCTTAGCAATATTCCTACTTTATCCTAATTATGTTTAATTTCATAATTATTTTTTTTGGCAAAAGTGGTCTAGCCATTGAATATATTTATTAAATAAATATGATTAAAAAATGGTCAACCGGGAAAGAACCAATAAGAAAACTTGGAATCGTCGCAATATACAAAATGTTTATAACATCGATATTTACAAAATACTTATATCGATGGCTAAAAACCCTGTGTACAATATGGAGCCAATACTTCCTCCAAAATCCAAAGATAATCTAAATTCTACAGGGTTTCAAAATTTTCAAAAATCATGCCTTGTATACAATATGGAGACAAAACTTCCTCCAATTTTACAAAATGTTTCTTAATTCAACAGGGTATAACAAAATTTTCAAAAAATTGAAATTTCCTATCTTCAAATTCTCACTCCTCCATTTCTTCGCATGCGGAGCCATATCCTGAAATCGGGGCATTAACACTGTGCAATGAGTAATCCCAACCAGAGTCCATGCAAGGCTGAGGAGTGGACTCCCATCCTGAACCATGAGCTGCGACACCATCAGCCATAGCCACATCACGAGGAAGAACAACCCATCCGGTTCCCTTATCTTTGTCTAGTGGACGAGACCACACGACACATTGAGCATCATATGAAGGATTACTAGAACACACACCCATGGGCACACCAACTGAACATGCATCAAGCCCTCCATTCTTCCCAAATTGGGAGCTAGTAATCAACCCTGAAGACACCGTTTGACTATCCATTAACGATGCATCTCTATTTGGCAGTCCCAAAAGATCAAGCAATGCAAATCCCTTTCTCTTCACACATTCCTCCAGTTGATGTCCCAACACTCTCGCAGTGACCTGCAGGGTGGACTTCATAAAATGGGGGCTCTATTTTTCAAATGATTTTTGGAGCGCATCGTAGGTAGCCATGATCTCATGTTTCTATAGAAGTTGAGACCTTGTGAACAATCATCCCACCAAAGCATGTCCTACCCACAAATCATACCGATGCATTGCCACTTTAAGCTTATTTTCATTCTAGAATTTCTATTTTACTACTTTCATTGCGAGTATCTCCAAAAGCATGGCTAATTGTAATAAGTCCATTGCATTCGACAAGAAAATTGACACAAAATTTGAGGGAAACATAACTTTCCTTGAGGAAGGAGAGAGAATCTCATCCCCAATTACATGCCGAATTGCCTGCCAAATCGAGGTAGAGTGAACAGAGAACATTGTATCCATTGCACAATCATCCAAATGAAGGGGAAGAATGTCCTCATCCACCATCGATTGAATCCAAATTCTATAATTTTTTGGCAGAATTATTCTATGGAACTGATAACATGAGTCACATTTGACACAAACATCTGATGGAAATGACATCCTGAGGCCAAATCTTATGTAATGCACTGAAAGTAGAAGCTGTTAGGGATATAAATAAGGCAAACTGTGCGACTTGAATGCAATATCCTATGGGAATAAAATATGATCAATTTTAACATGCTCGGACGATATGAAGTATAGATGGCCATGTGATCGATAGTGCTTAAGCTGTGGCCAGACTAAACTCGTACAAAGTGACATAGGGCATGCATTCATTAGAGGTGTGTTGTCATGCCTGACCATACTTTCTCTATTTTTCTTAGTTGCTTTGTTGTTTACATTAGACACTAGCTCTGTTTTGAAGATAAGCTAAACTCTACATATGGTTCTGTTTGTGTTCAGACTGGTTAATTTTTGTGCTTGTGAGATGCATCTGTTATAAACACTGCTTTTGTACTTCAGTTTGTTTGTACTTGGATTTGTTGTTGATCAGGTTTAGTTGTGCTGTTGATTTAGTGATGCATGATTTGATCTCAGCATCTGTTACAGGTTTTGATGTTGTAAGAGTTCTCGTTGTGGGAATTATAATTTTAGTACCTTCAAAGTTGTTGGGATTGTGAAATCAGAATTGGATTGTTTCTTATAAATCTGGCATAGATTTATGTGTTATTCTATTTGGTTTCCATTTATTCAGCAGTCATGCTTATATTGTGATTATGAAGTGCACAGTGATGTTCAGTAAAATTCACAGGTGTTTACATTAGTAGTAGTTGAGATATGAACAAAATTATATGAATGTGTGAGTGGATCATTGGAGATTGGATGCTATATCAGTCTGTTACTAAATCATATTATGAAAGTTCTTTTATGAAGCCTATTTCATATATAATTATGTATATATATCTATAATATATATATGAATATATGAAATGTTTGTTTTTAATTATGTTCTTGTTCCTTTTATCTAGTGTGAGTATGTTATATATCTATATCTATATCTATATATATATATCTATATATATATATATATATATATATATATATATATATATATATATGTATATATATATATATATAGATATAGATATATATATATATACATATATATATATATATATATACATATAGATATATATATATAGATATATATATATATATATATATGTATATATATATATATGTATATATATATATATGTATATATATATATATGTATATATATATATATATGTATATATATATATATGTATATATATATATATGTATATATATATATATGTATATATATATATATATATATATATATATATATATATATATATATATATATATATATATATATATATATATATAAACATATGTGTGAATGCTAATTCACACATATGTTTGTATATATATGTATATAGTGAAGGGGACTATTTTTGAATACACTTTTAGTTAATCTTGATATGCGAATGTGCTGTCGAAGGGTTATGGTTTATCTTACTCACCTTGTGGACTCAATAATTGAGACATTATTACTTTTCATTTGCTATTGGGTTAATTGGAATTAAGGTCGCATGTGTCTGTACCATGCAGTTATGAGGTTGGTAATTGTGCATACGTATTACTAAGGTGTTAGTCTGCTAGGTGATGGTTTTGGTTGTGGGCGTTTAAGAGATTTGATAGCATCATTAATTCTATTACTTCAGTTTGCATCTTATCGCCCATGTTGTGAAGTGCGGGCATTTCTCGCTCTTTGTTTGTGGTAATGGCGAGGTTCTCGGCATATGGTTTTAGTGGAATGATGAAACTAAGGGTTCCTCTCCTTTTATACATTCGGTTTCAAGCTCTGTTCCGCAGTGATAATGTTTTACCAGTGCTCAACATTGTTTTGCTCATTGGGTTGGCGAGATTTGGGTTTTATGTTGGGTTGCTTCTTTGGTCAGTGGTCATTGGTTTGGGTTTAGTATTGAAGCTTTGGTGTCAAGCTTGGAAGTGTGGGCTTGTAGCTAGAGGTGGATGCACTATATTTTCTTGCTGGGTATCGGATTGATAAGTTTGACACTTTGTTTTGCTTAAAAGGTCAGGGCCAACATCTAACCCTTTTTCCTCTGAACTATGCTTTTTCTTTATATATTCCATGCTTGTTAATGTTTTATGAAAATAATATCATGCATGTTTTGTGTATAAAGAACTAGAGGGATTAGTAGAAAATGATAGAAATGGTGAGCAAGCACTATTTTTGATTATGGGTTCTCAGATTTTTATATGTTTATGCATTCCTTCTGATATTCTGTTCGGGGTTTATGTAAGCTTGTGTATGAGGAAATGTTTTGACATTCCTTTTGATAGGAGTTTGAACATGGGTTTAGGGGTTTAGGCATGGTACATTGTTTTGGGAAATCATGCTCAGAGAAACATGTTAGTTCAGTCTCTTTTTTTCAAATCAGTGTATTAGAATATGATTGGAGTCGAATGACAGTCCGGGTGTTTTATTTTTGAATAGTTCTTTAGCTAACGTGGTTATGGGTCTCAAATGATAGTATTTGGTTTTTGGGACAGTGTTTAGAAATGGATACTTAGGGTCGTTAAGCTGTAATTCTAAGTATATTGTAACAGTAATTACGAATGGGAATTGGTCACAGCCGACAGAACAAAAACAGTTAATGAGTTTGTCTTGAGATAAACATAGTTGTTCAGAATGAGGTTCTTAGGCGTGAATGTCTTAGGATGTATTTCATGTATTGGGCATTGTATTTGATCATTGTCTTTCTATTTTAGCAGTGGATAATTGTTAAGATCAGAATGTCAATTTTGTGGCAGATTTGTTCAAAACTGAAATATGGATATTTGTTATTAGAGGTCTGTTGGATTTAGTCTTTACTTTTATATTGGGGTTTGACACCGAGTTGAATGGATTATGAGACATAATAGATTTAATTGTAATTTATATTTGAATAATTATTTGATCAATTATGTGGTGAATAGCATTCAAATTATGTTTCTCTCTTTGGCCAATATCCTTTAGAATTGTATCATGCATTTTGAGTTTGTTTGAATTAAGGGAAGGAAACATTTTATTCAATTATTGTTGGATGTGATATGATGACATTACAAAACAAAAGTAAAACCATGACTGTGGTTGTAAATTTATATTTGAATAGTATATGGTTAGCATTTGTATTTCGCTATCAAAATGGTTTTTATTGCAATATAGAATGTTGAATCTCAAAATATGACCTGATTTATCATTATTACTTAAATGAGATATTGTTGCTTAGCATTTGACTACTTTCCAGGTTTAGTATACGTAGTTGTAGACTAATGGTGCTATGTGCACAGAGCATTAGTTTATGATTTACTGATATTAAATTTGGGGATTAATCAAATGGGTGACAATTGGATTGTATCTTGTGTGGCATAAATTATGAATGCACTAAAGATATTGAAACTGAAATCTTTCTTTAATTCTGCTATCATGATAGTAGGATAGATGAGAAATATGAAATGGAATTTGTGGATATAGTTTTATATCTCTGGTTTGTTCCATTACCAGAACTGTTAAACTATGTGGAGTAATAGTTTGGTTCTATTTACATAAACATGTTTGGATATTTCAGTTAGAATGTGATTGTTGAGAATTCAGATGATGAACGCATATTAAGGTGGCTAAAATTGGGAAACCAATTCAGTGGACAAGTGATAACCTTTAAAATTAACCGGGTTGGGAATTCATATTAAAAAAGATTATTGGCCTCTCCTATGTCTATGATTTGCATGATCTAGAACGGAGTATGGGGCATGAGGTGCTGTTATGTTTTTAAACTGTTTTAACACTTAGCTATGAGCGCTATTTTGTTTATTAACAAGTACAATAGATTACCTTGCACTATAAGATACATCATGAGAATGACCATGGGTGCAGAAACATGATTCTTCGGTGATAATTCATCTCGGTGTATATATGCATCATCATTCTGAATTCTTACTATGAGTTTGCTTTCATTTTACTCATGCTGATATGTTTTATCCATGTGAATGTTAAAATGGTATACTTGTTTTATGGCGACTTGGATGTATGTACATTATGGTATTAACGTTATGGAAGGTATCACATGGAAGCTTCTTTGTGTTTATACATGCTGAGCCCTGTTGTCTATTTTGTGATTGTTTAAATGTTTTGCAGATTCTATTTGAGAAGGAACAATTTGTTGTTGGCAAGCAACTTGGATTGATTACTTGTTTGTAATAAACATTTGAGATAATTACCCATTATGATGTACTTCTTTGTAGAATGGAACAGTCTTTGTATTATAATTAAGGTCATGATGTATATTGACGATGAATTAATTGATATTGATGTGGATTGTCCTAGGGACATTTAGTTATTGTAACTTTTAATAGATTCTTTTATAAAAAATTTTTTGTTATGGTTTTCTTTTAGTTGTTGTTTTTCTGTTAGCACTATGGTTTTTATATTGTGGTGTTACATGTGTGAAGTATGAAGATGATGATCACATGGCAGATAGCTTGGTGGCAGTAACTAATTAAACATTCTCAATGAATCTTGAAAGCGATGTGAATGTACTGAAACCATATGTGTTGAAGTGGATTGTAATTAATGATGACACTTGTCAATGTCAGCCTTGATCAATACTTGCAAATCCACATATTTCTCAATGAAGGAGCTCGGTTGAAAGGTTGAGGTTATGGTTCCTTCACATCCTAAATTTGATAGATAATCAACAACTTTATTCCCCTCCCTTAAAGTATGAGAGATGCAAACATCCTAGCACTGATCCAAAAGGTTCCAAATCTGCTACAGAATATAGTTGAGCTGCCAATTAATTATTTGTCTCTTAATACAGGTATTAATGATTACTTGTGAGTCATCTTCAATCTGCACTTTATTAAAATTTCCTTTCTTGACAAGGGCTAAACCTGTAAGCAGAGCTTGAGCTTCTGAAATATTATTTGTTCCATCCGGTAGTGGAGCCGCTGTGAGTGCTAATACTAATCCATTGCAGTCTCTAATACAAGCCCCTAACACTGATTTCCTAGGATTTCCTCTAGAAGCCCCATCTTCACATATCCTGTAATAGGTGGATGTCATTGTATAGTAGCTTGATCTACTTTGGGTTGCACTATAGTGGTTAATCCCCATCCTATCGGAATGACTAATGTTTTCCATTCTCTAAGCATTCTACTATCCCAAGGGGTAATGATAGGATTTACCTTACATCTACTAAGACTTGCATTAGTAACCTCCACAATTGATCTTTCAATACCTTCCAACACCTTTTCTATAGAAGTTGATTCTTTCCTGAAAATCCTCTTATTCCTTTCCCACCAGATGGCCCATATGACTAGTGCCGGTGAGCATTTCCATAGTCCTGTGAATAGGGCCCTAGGATGGAGAATCAACCAAGCTTGAAATATGTCCCTTATGTTATTTTGAAGGGGGGAGGAGAAACTTAACTTTTTTAGCACGAACATCCAACAATGGTGGGCAAAAGGACAACCTAAAAAGAGGTGATCAGTAGTTTCAGCTTCCTCATTGCACAACACACAATTGAAGGCAGGGGCAATGTTTAATCTCTCTAGCTTGTCACTTGTTAGAATCCTTTTCTTAATGGCAAGCCATGCAAAGAAACCAGGTTTTGGTAATACAACATTATTCCAGCAGAATGAATATGCTCATGAAGGAGTCTTATCTAAAGCAATTCTTTGGATTAGCTTATAAGCCTCTTTGATTGAATAATTACCATCCTTTGTTGGCACCCACCTCAATTTATCTTCATTTTTGGAAAGGAAGGCATGTTTTTTGTCTAAAATGGCTCGAAAAAGAGTTTTGTCCTGACTGGATAATGGAAGCTGCTCCACATCTTTCCATATAACTCTTCTTGAGAATAAACAGATCACAGATATGTAGTGAATAACGTGATTCCCCCAAATATTCTCTGGAGCTGATGTGATATTTTGAATATTGGGTAGTGTGATCAAGGGTGGTTGGCCATTCCATGAATCTCTCCAGAAACTAACCTTATCTCCCTTATTAATTTTCCAAGTCACATATTTGAGTACAATGTCTCTAGAAGAGATCATAAAATCCCAAATAACAGACCCCTTCAGAGGATCAAGTATTGAGAATATCCTTGATGGCTCACTGTTATCCAAATACTTTTGCTACATAATTTGACACCATGTAGTATGAGACTTGATGTACATTTGCCAAACTACCTTACCTCCAAAGGCTACATTGCTTTTTGATAAATCATGAATTCTCGCACCACCTACAGCAAGGGTATATGCCATATCTTGGAGAGATATAAGTGGAATCTTCTTATCTTTTGTCATATTACCCGTCCAAAGGAACCCTCTGATCGGTTTTTGAATTTGAAGCAAGACTGATGGTGGAGCTTTAAAGACAGCTAAATAATAATTTGGTATACCTGAAAGTATTGATTTGATGAGTAGTATTCTGCCTGATAAAGAGAGCCATCTAGCTTTCCATGTCACCACTCTACTTTTAATTATTTCAATGGCCAAAGACCAATAACTTGCCTTATTTGATCCCATAAAGAAAGGTACTCCCAGATATTTTGAAGGTAAAAAATCCTCAGAGAAGCCCAGAATTCTCACAATTTTGTCTGATACAACTTTATTAGTATTAAAGAGGAAATTTTTTTTTTTTGAGGGTTGATTTTCTACCCTAAGACATCCGAATATAGTTGTAGTATGTGCTTAATCTGCCTTGCCTCTGAGACCTGTGATCTACCAAAAAGCAATGTATCATCTGCAAATAAAGAGTGAGTAATGTATCATCTTTAATTTCATAATTATTTGGTGATAAATCCTATTTATCCTAAAGTTTTATTAATTAAATATTTTGAATATTTAATTAATTAGATTTAATAATGCCACTTAATTATTTAATTAAATTTAATTCTAAATTATTCCTAAATTGTATTATTTTATTTTGACAATAAATCTAAAATCTCATGACTAATTGATTAAATTCTTATTTAATTGATTAATGTCAATTGTCAATTTTTAATAATATAGTTTTTGAATAAAAGTTTGATTTATTAATTGATTAAACCATAAATAAGTTGTTTTAGTTCAAAAATTAGTTAAGTTGAGAATAAATCACTTTATTTTTAATTTAATTTATAATTAAATCATGCACAACCAGAAAAGCAAGCAATTAGAAATTAACAATCAATTTTAAAATTGAAACTCAACATCTGATGATGAGTTAAAATTTTATCTAAAACTCTATTTTGAGTTAAACACTGCTTTTGCATGATTTTTGTAATTTAATTATCTCTGATTTCTTGATAACTCAAAAATCAACCTGAATTTATCAAGAGTGATTTATGGCTTTTCTGTTGTATCCTCAAAGCCCTGGATTTCTATAAAATCAAGGCTCAGCTCTTCATAATTATCAACACTCAAATTTGCACAATTACTCTAGCGAATTGGAAATTGAAGAATTAAGCACTTGCGACAGGCGATTTGTGAGATCTTTCATAGTTGATCATAGTTTTTGCATAGTTTCATATCATAGCTTCATATTCATCCATAACATTCTTAGATTAAATCTACATTCAATCTCAATTTCATCAATTTAGTTTAGATTCATACAGTTTCCATATTATTGCACAGAAAATACAAAAATCTAGATTAATCTGCATTCATTTCACATTCATTCTTTTGCATTCAAATCCTTCATTTAGGTGTTGCATTGTCACTGATCTCAATTCCAATCTAAGAACATCATACTCACACCTACTAGAAGGCAGTAAATTGCTAGGTTAGCATAGTTTCATTTATTTGTCAGATTTTGATTTCTGCTAACCTCTAATATTTTACTGAAGTGTTGTGTCTACAATTAGGTACAAAATTCACACACACATTTCTAGCACCCATTGTGGGGCCTTGAAACAGGTTTCCATTTCTTCTAATTCACTTCTATCTATTTTTCTATCATTTTCTGGTCCATTCTATGATTTTATTCTATGTCCATACATTTTTGGTATGACTTTTGTCAAAAAGTCATACCAAGAAGACCCCACTATCGTACGATAGTTGATTCTATCGAGGCTCATATCAGAAGCTATACATTGTCATTTGGGAGCTCTATTATCATTTGGTGAGACACCCACTATCGTATGAGTTTCCCGACTTTCATCTGGAACGTAACCCACTGTCATATGAGTTTTGACTCTAGGATTTGATTGTCGTTTCAGAATTTTTGGCATTCTTCAGATTTGATTTTCAAATTTGGACTAATAGCTAATCCTAACAATTGAAATCTTCTATTTTTTTACTGATATTTGCTTAATCTGATTGGGAAAAGCACAACTAAATTGCTAAAATAGGTAAAATCTACTAAGCGCATTGCGAGGAATTTAGGTATTCTACTACGATCTGATAACACTTTGATTTGGACATAAAATGAACTCTCATGTGTCAAGCTTGTGTGACTTTTCTCACTTTTGTATCATAAACTTCATTTTGGGCTATAAAACAAACATAGATTTGCTTTTTGTATATCTGTTACACATAGTAAGTAGGCCCTATGAAAACTATTTATGGATGATCTCGAGAGAGTGGGCTTCTTCCGCTTGTTCATGCATGCGAAGCTCTTCTTGACGAAGGATCCCCTTGTAGGTAGGGAGGTTACTAAGAGCGTCTCACGTTCTATTAGATTTGTGTCTTCAACTTTTGATTGATACATTCTCTCTCAGGAGGGGTTGATAGATCATTAGCGATTGAGGTCATAAGATCTTTGTGAGATAATCTTGGTCTTAACATGTCAGATTAATCTATTTTCTTTATTTTGGTTAAAAGTGAAAAGGCTAGAGGATTATGCTCTACTCCCTTTTTGGGTAGTACCAGAAACTCAGATCATTGAATCTAGAATCAGTCCCCATGTGGTATCTTTTATGAGTCACCTTTAGAGAGGGTTAACCGTAAGTGGACATTCCCTTAATTGGGTTAACCACGTGGATGGAACCTCAAGTGGTAATAGCCATTTTCACCATGGTAGCAGCAATCACTATATAAATGTCCTTGTGGAGGAAATCTTCATAGGTGTGGTCTCTTGTTGGGCTGTCAAATCTCCCTAGTAGCTCCTAATTGATTAAATTTTTGGACTGTTCCAAAACCCCGGTGCGCCTGGATTGGAGTTCACCCTCTTGAGATCACAAAAGTTGCAAAGTCAGACCATTACTACAAACCCTAGTGAGGCCAAATTTTTCATTTTCTAGGAATATGTGCATTATTGAAAAACTTTTGAGAACATACACAGTTAGTATTTCTAGGGATTAGCACAATAAGTCACTATTGCTTGTTCATGCACAAGGTTGCTTTTGCCCTTGTTCATTATTTTTAGACGATTGCCTACTTCCCTTGTTTGCTATTTTACATGCTTGATATCTACTCAGTTATTTGAAACGAACTATTACACATATCTTCAACACTAGACAAAAAACTTTGCCAACACTTTGAAACTGAAAACCCAAAATTGCAAAATCTGAAGTGAAATTCCTCTTTGGAGTCAAAAGTCATCCCACAGTCTCAGATTGTCATACAATTTTTTAGAGAAAGTCATTTCACAACCCCTGTATTGTCATATAGTATCCAGTATATTGTGGTACGAGTGTTGTCACCAGAAATCAAAAGAAAAATTATCCCTATCAGCAATTGTCATATGAATCTTGCAATTTTCGTTTGATAGCATACCCAGTGTCGTACGAGCTTTCAAAAACTCATTTGAGAATTTTCAAAAAGTTGTCAGAGATTGGTCAAATTTGTCAAAAATCCAATTTTTACAGCCTATTTCTAGATTCTGTCAAAACAGTCACTATGTCAGGAACATAGTAGAAACTAGAAGCAAATCCATTCATTTTCCTAAAGTGGTCTCTTGAGTTTGATTTAGCCTTTTGATTAATCGATTTGAGTCTTTTTCATCTTGTGTCAAAACCTTGTCAAAATTATCTTAAAAATTTAGTCTTGTTACTAAATGGCTAAGTGTTGTGAGCTCGTGCCCGCCATCTGTTGGGCATCGACCCACACTATTGTGGCATAGTATCCTTCATTTATGTCTGATCAAATCTTCAATCAATTCAATCTTGACAAGGTTGCATCATTCGATCTTCTTGAATCAGGTCTTTCTTCAGTTGTCTTGATCTTGCTTTCTTGCCTCACCCAACATTAATGGTGGAAACTAGAGCTTCCTCACACAAGAAATCTAGAGAAGCACTTAACACCACACCTTTGACTATTCACAAAGGTCCTACTCTTGAGCAACTCTACAATTCTGGTCTTTACGAAGATGATGGTCTTGGCAATTTTCGATTGAAAATTAATTATATACCCCCTCCATCAACTCACGGAGGTAATCAACAAAATCCTCCTCAAACTATCCCAAGGAGCCCTAAAAATCCTAACATGTCTCATGGAGGGACACAACATAGGTCTCAAGGACCCCATTCTCAACATGGTGTGGATCAAGAAACTACACCTTCTGAAATTGCTCGATATCAAAATGATGATGACTTCAAGAAAATGATGAGGCATTTATTGAAAGAAGATAGAGAGGCATACTTCCTAGAGTTAGCGCATCAAGGAGCTAAACTTCCTCCAAAATTTAATGTTGAAAATATCATTACGCATGAGGAAGAAAATCCTATCACAGCCATGATGAAACATATGCACGTCATGCAAGTCAAGCTTAAAAAACTAGAGAAAGAAAAGGAACCTAAGGAGTTCTCCATGGAGGCCCTATTCCCTTTTCCATTTGATAAAGACTTGTACATGCCACCATTCCCTAAAAGAGTGGAGATACCTAAATATGATAAGTATGATGGAAACTCTGATCCTCAAGATCATGTCAGAGAATTCTGTACTCAATGTATGGAGTTCATGCATGAACCAACCTAATTAATGTGTCTTTTCCCTTGATCTCTGGGAGGGTCATCCATTCATTGGTTCTCTAGAATGCCTCCAACTATCAAAACTTTTGAGGAGTTAATCAAATTGTTCTATCAACAATACTCTTATAATATTCAGCATCTGGTCACCACGATTGACATCTGCAATCTGAAACAATATCCAGGTGAACCATTCTTGACATTTCTTAAGAGATGGAGGAAGAAATTTTCTCTATATGCTAGACCCATTCTAGAAACCGAGAAGCTTGAAATCTTCATCAACAATCTTGTTCCAGAAATCAACTACCCTTTACAAATGCAAAATCATACATCTTTTGATAAGATGGTAGATAATGTGATCAAAATTGAGAAATTACTTGTGAAAAAGGAGACATCACACTTCAAAAGGACAAGTATGAATCTAGATCTAGTTTTAAGGAGAAGAACAAAAATTGGAACAAGAATAAAGGCATTGTCACAAATGGCATTGTTGATACTATCCCTGCCCCATCTAAGGCACCCACTTTCAATCTCACTATTGGCACCTAAGCCATCAAAGCTTCCAAACCTAAAACAATAGATTCCAACAAAAATTCATCTGATTATAAACCTTGGGCTACAAATCCTAACTTCAAATTCACTCCTCTTGGAGAATCCTTGGAATCTACCATGAAAACTCTATTGGAAAACAAAATCATCTACTTGCCTAAGATAAAAGTCTTTGATCCCGAACCTAAACCGAAATGGTGGAGAGAGAACAATTTCTGTGAATTCCATCGCAATAAAGGTCATAAGACTAATAACTGCATTCACTTGAAGCATATCATACAAGACAAAATTGATAATGGAGAAATCACAATTGATAATTATAAGAGCAATAATGATCATATAGCATTCACATAACCATTTCCTAAACATGGTAAGAAGATTCTTCTTCTTAGCCTAATATGGGTGCTAAAGTCAATTATGCCTACTTTGGAAATAATGTTGTTATCAATATGGTTGAACCATGTCTATCTGAGTGTTGCAATGTCATCACAATTGTGAGAAAAGATAGAGAAAATTAATTGGCTAATGCAGTTACTCGATCACAAGCTCAGGCACATCTACAAGGATAAATACCAGATTCATCAAATGTCCCTAAGGTGCCTTTCAATCTTTCATCTCTTTCTAACAGAAGGTTACATCCAAATCTTCAAATCCCAAAGACATGAGGCCTACATCATACAGTATTGTCCAACAACTCCAGCATACAAATGCAAAAATCTCCATGTTTGAGTTGCTTCGGATATGTCCAACTCATACAGCGATTCAAGACAAAGCTTTGCTTAGATCCAATGTTCCTGATAACCTTGATTTAGACATATTCTAGACTATGGTTGATCATCTTACATCTCCACAGTATATTTCCTTTTCAGAGGAAGATGATAACTCCTTGAGCCATCCGCATAACCAACCCTTGCATATTGAAGTCTTGATCCAAAACCATCGTGTCAAACATGTGTTGATAGATGGGGGCACTGGTCTAAACATTTGTTCTTTCATCTTGATTACACAATTGGGATTTTCAGAAATGGCCATTGATCCTAGAAAGAAGATAACTATCAAAGCATATGATGAGCAAGAAAGATCTTCCAAAGGAACAATTGTCTTACCTATAAGAACAGGTCTTGTTATCAAAGATACTATATGTCAAGTTCTTGACCTACCTTTGGCTTACAATATCCTTCTAGGGAGACCCTGGATACATGAAATGAAAGCTATTCCTTCTACATATCATCAATGTTTGAAATTTCCTTATGAAGGAGTAGAAGTGACAAGTCCAGCTAATCTATACACAACTTGCAATGCATTGAAAGAAAGTGTTGATAAACTTGTTCCTAATAATAGAGAATCTTCCACTAAGCAGCTAGACGTTTCTTCAACATCCAAAATGGAAGACATTGCTAAAGAGGTTAAGATAAAAGAAAATGGTATGGGAGAATATACTATAGAGCCAGTCTTATCTTTGAAATCTCTCCCTATCTCACCTAAGTCTTGTGGGCAAACTCTAAACAGTCTACAATTGAGTCTAAAGAACCTCTTGAGGCATATAAAGGAAATTTTGTTGTAGAACAAGTATCTAAACAAGAGTTTGAAGAGGATGAAGTTGTGCTTGCATGGCTATACAAAGATGAACCTAAATCTCAAGTTGTTCAAACATGTGAATCTAAAACACCGAAGATCCCTTCTAAGTCATATGGCCCAAGAAACAAGTTGATCACAAAAATGGGATATAAAGGAAAAGGACCTCTAGGATTACAAGGTAAAGTTCTTCTATCACCTCTTGATCATCGTGGATGAGAAAACAAGAATACAACAGGTCTAGGATATAAGAAGAAGCCTTTTTGTCTTAGCAAGAAATCACTACATGTCTTAGAATAGATTGAGCCATCCACAACAAATCAACTAAAGGGAGAAACAACAGAACAATCTGATAGTGATGATTCAGACACTACTAAAGATCTCATTCCTTATGAGCATTTGCCTAAAGAAATAAAAGACCTCCTTGAAGTTGAAGATGATCCAATAAAAAGAATTAATGTAGTAGAAACACAAGAACCTAATATAGAGCACGAGATAGTTGCACCACAAGAACTAGCTAATCTCGAAGGCAATAACACAGATAAAGAGGAAGGTGGTAGTTATTTTGAGACAAATTCCCATGAGTATGAATTCAAATCAGAATCTGAGGGTAACCCTTCTTGGGGTATTCATCCTGACTTTACTCATGTTCTTAGATTTCCTCGAGGCATAGATGAGGAGTCAAATGATTATGAATGGGGAGCCATTCTAGAAGAAGATGAGCTTATCATAGAGAAACATGTTGATGTTATTCACCAATATGCACCTAAAACCAATGTAAGTCTAAAGAGAAATGGTGAACTTATCAAGTCTGATCCACCAATGGCTGAAGTGGGCTCCCATAATGACATTGAGCCTATTCACGAATTGAACATCTTAAGTTGTAATATCACCTTTAAACTCGAGTGTCAGGTTAGGACCAATGATGATAGATCCATATCCATAAACATTATTTCCCAATTTTTCACCACTTTGACTATCCAACATCCTGAACTTCTTGACCAAACCTCTACAAATATGAGCCAAGGTATTTATACCTTTCCCAATGACTATGCCCTTGCTTTCTATTTCAATGCAGTTGAGCCTATGAGGACTTCCATCAGTGAACCGAGTGTTAGCATGACAGAGTTGGACATCAAGTATCTTAGTCAAAAAAATAAGAATAAGAATAAAAAGAAAAGGAGTTCTGAGGGTGAAAACTAGTTTGTGGCAGTCTCAGAACCTACAAAAGTAAAAATAAAAGACGTATCCAAAGGTGAAAAGCTCTTTAAGGTGCTTAAGGATGAGATATTTGATGTCCTTCCGAGTTATTTATAGGATAGATCTCTAGTTCTAATTGAGCCCACTCAATCTATCAACTTGGGAACAACAGAAGAACCATAGTTGATTCATGTAGCACAATCCTTATCAGAAGAAGAAAAGCAAAAATTTACAACATTCTTAATAGAAAAGAAGATCAACTTTGTGTGGAAATATTTAGATATGCCAGGGTAGGATCCCAATCTTATAATGCACCATTTATCTATAGCTCCAAACGTCAAACCTGTTAAGCAGAAATTGAGAAAGATGCATTCACATGTTGCACTCTTGGTAAAAGTTGAATTATAGAAGCTACTAAAAGCTAGATTCATCCGTGTTATTGACTATGCTGAATGGATCTCTAATATTGTACCTATTTCAAAACCAGACAAATCTTTAAGAGTATGCACAAATTTTAGAGATGTAAACAAAGCATGCCCTAAGGATGATTTTCCATTACCTAATATTGATATGATAGTGGATATGACTACGGGCTTTGAGATGTATTCTTTAATGGATGATTTTTTGGGATATAATCAAATCAAAATTGCTCCAAAAGATCAAGAGAAAACTGCTTTCACATGTGCATGGGGCACCTTTTGTTGGAATGCCATCCCATTTGGGCTTAAGAATGCTAGTGCTACATATCAGAGAGCTATGAAATCTATTTTTCATGACATGATGCATTGAACTATGGAAGATTATGTTGATGATACTTTGGCAAAATCTATGACAAGATCTGAATATCTAAATGACTTGAGCAAGATACTAGATAGAATGGAGAATTTTAGTCCTAGATTGAACCCTAAGAAGTGTGCTTTTGGTGTCACTTCTGGAAAGCTTTTAGACTACATTGTTTCAAAGAAAGGAATTGAAGTTGATCCAGCTAAAGTTAAAGCTATCATGGAGATGCAACCTCCTAAGAATATCAGTCAAATGAGAACATTACAAGGGTGAGTTCAATCTATCAAACGCTTCATATCTCAGCTAGCAGACATATCACAACCTTTTACAAAGACATTACATAAAGGTGTGACCTTTGCATGGAATGAGGAATGTGAAAATAATTTTAATCATATCAAGAAATATCTATCAAATCCTCCTATCTTGATGCCTCCCATTCAAGGGAAGCCTTTGATCTTATATGTCTCCGCTACAGACACATCACTGGGGGCATTGCTTGCACAACATGATGAGAATAAGAAGGAAAGAGCTATATACTATATCAGTAGAACATTGGTAGCATATGAAAACAACTATTCTATGATTGAAAAGGCTTGTCTAGCCGTGATCTTTGCATCACAGAAACTGAGACATTATATGTTGGCTCATACCACACATTTAGTAGCTAAGATTGATCCACTAAAGTACCTAGTAAGCAAAGTTTCCCTCATAGGTAGATTCGCCAAATGGGTCACGCTCTTAAGTGAATTTGACATTGAATATGTTGAAAGAAAAGCTATTAAAGGCCAAGTTATTGCTGATCAATTAGCAGATGCACCTTTGTTTAATGACACACCAATGCAAATGGAATTTCTAGATTCCTCTATCATGAATCTTTCTTCTAGAGAATGGAAATTGTTCTTTGATGGCTCCTATACATAGAATGGATCAGGAGCATGCATCTGTTTATCACTCCTCAAGGATACTCCATTCCTAAGGCATTTAGAATCAAATTTCCTTTTACAAACAATATTGCTGAATATGAAGCCCTTTTAAATGGTATGAAAATAGCAATTGAGTGGAGAGTAACAGAATTACGCATTCATGGAGACTCACAACTTGTAATACACCAAGTTAATGATGTGTATTAAATGAAGGATGAAAAGCTCATTCTATACAAAAGAATGGTAGATGATCTAAAGAAATACTTCATATCTATCACCTTTGAGCAAATACCTAGAATAGAGAATAAGGCTGCCGATGCAATGGCAACATTATCTACTTTATTACAATAGCCTGAACATGAGCTACGCTATGAGTTCCTGGTGGAAGCACTATCTTATCTTGCATATGACTCCCCTAAAACCCACATGATTTTCATTGTTGTCGGTCATGATTCATCCTGCTATAAAAACCTATCCTCCTATCTCAAAGACCAAATCATTCTTGATACCTTTAACCATCATGAAAAGAGATACCTTATTCGCAATGCCTCTTGATATGTTATCAATTATCATGATCTATACAAACAAGGTTTAGATGGTACACTACTTAGATTTTTAGAATGGGAAGAGTCTCAATGTGCATTAGAGGAAGTCCACAAAGGTATTTGTGGGTCACACTCGAATGGTTTAACACTAGCCTGAAAACTTATTAGGGTTTGGTACTATTGGCCGAAAATGGAGAAAGAGTCTATCAAGTTTTCCAAGAACTGTCAAAGGTGCCAAGTGCATGGCAACTTAATTCATGCTCTAGGGAGAGATCTAATTCCCTTCACTACACAATGTCCTTTTCACTAATGGGCATTTGATCTTATAGTATCCATACATCCTCATTCTTCTAATGGACATACCCACATTATTACAGCAATAGATTATTTCACAAAATGGGTAGAAGTAGTCCTTTTAACACAAGCAACTGGTAAACAAATATCTATGTTCATCTTGAACTACATCATATGCCAATCTGGTATTCCACATTCTATAGTCATAGATAATGGTGGACAATTCAAGAACAAAGACTTAGATGATCTATGTGCTAAATTCAAGATTACACAACATTGGTCATCTATCTACTATCCTCAAGGGAATGGACAAGCAAATGCTTCTAATAAGAATCTATTGAAAATCTTACACCAAACTGTTAATAAAATAGGAAGAGACTGGCATCTCATGATCAATCTAGCTCTCTGGGCCTACAGAACAAGTATCAAAATGCCCATTGGGGCTACACCATTCACTTTAGTTTATGGGTCTAAAGTGGTGCTGCCTATTTGAAATCCCATCACTAAGAATCAAAATGCATGGTCTAGTAACTGATGATGACTATAGAGTGTCTAGGTTGCAAGAACTTGAACTACTGGATGAGCACCGACAAGCAGCGTATGATCATCTCATAGTATATCAGAAAAGAATGTCTAGAGGCTACAACAAGAAAGTCAAACACAAAGAATTTTAGGTTGGCGATCTAGTCTTGAGAGAGAATCCTAAAAATCAATCACATCAAGAATGCAAGGGGAAGTTTGAACCCAACTGGCTGGGTCCCTTTGTTATCACTACTACTTTTGGCTCTAGAGCCTATCAACTCTTAATGACTGAAGAAGAATAGCTCTGAGAACCAATCAATGTTCTCCATCTAAAGAAATTATATGCCTAAGGCATTCGATCTTTGTAAAATGTCTTGAAAAATCTTAAAAATTTGAAAAAGTCCTTAAAAAAATGAACATCTTGGTGAAAACCTAGCAATAGATGCCTTGATGATTCACAAAAAAATAAAAAAATATCAAAAGTATAAAAAAATTGAAAAAATGAAAAATACAAAAAAATGAGAAAAAGAAAAAAGTGCCTTGGCAAAAACCTAGAAACAAGCGCCTTGGTAGAAAAAATAGAATCTCTGCCAAGATGGTGAAAACCCAACAAATGGGTGCCACTTGTTTAAAACACTCCATCTATCAGTGCAATCTTGGTCTTTCCCAACTCTCAGTCTCGCTTTAGTTTGTACATATCTCC
Source organism: Chamaecyparis obtusa (assembly GCA_027943335.1). Lineage (NCBI taxonomy): Eukaryota > Viridiplantae > Streptophyta > Pinopsida > Cupressales > Cupressaceae > Chamaecyparis > Chamaecyparis obtusa. The sequence continues at coordinate 1,188,311 of BSBK01003840.1, forward strand.
CAGTTTGTTTCTATATTCATGTTTTCAATAACTCAGTTTGTACACCAATCGACTCAAGCGTCTGTGTCCTATCAATGTTTCAAACTTGGGGGCAATCAATGTCATATCCTATGGCCTCTAGTATCTTTAGACGTGTCATATCTAGTCAAAATCTTTGAAGCTTCATTTGAGTCTGTCAGTCTGTCTCGTCTCCAGAAAGGATTTTGCATCTACAACAATGCAATCAAACATCAAAATGAAAATAATCCATACTTTTACATGCTTTTATCTCCTTGTATGCTTACTGATTCGCATTGAGATTTTTTTTGCATATTGTGTCCTTTTGAGCTCTTCGATGATGTCCTTTATAAGATTTAGAGAGTGATGATTGGGGACATAATCTTTTCTTTGTTTTCTGCTTGTATGTGAAAATATAACTTTGGAAATTCTGGATTGAAATGGTGTCCATCTGTAAGAGCCTCTATCTCGAATTGGATGGCCATGAATACCTCGACCATTGATACCCAGAAAATTCAAGGAAGTTTGATCTAACTATTGCCTTTTTGAGTGAGTTATTTCTCCTATTGTGAAATGTGATCTTACCTAAGGATGTGAACGATAAAGGGTCACTACGGGTAATTCACATTGGATTTAGAATGATCTCTTGACTACTTGATGTGTTTGTAATGCAAGGTGTATTCTTGTCATCATGACATTTATGTTTTGATGCTTATACAAATTGCTTTATTAATGGACATGATATTCAGGTCATCCTGGCATTTGTGCCTTGGTGCTTATATCTAATCTGACATTCTGAAAACAAAATCAATATTCATATGTCTATAGTTTCATAACTAGTGGATGTTGTATTGATTTATCCGGTTACCTAAAAAGTTCAATGATGACAACAAATCGACACATGATCAGTGACTAGGTCCTAGGTCTTAGGTTTTCATTTCATTCTGCATGTCACTTTGCACTTTGCATGATTGTGTGATCTCACAAAATGTTGAATTAAACTTAAATGCTTAATGATTCTTCAAAAAAAAAAATGCTAAATATGACACATGGACTAAGCATTGTACGAAGGTTCCTCCAACAAAATAGCAAGTAGAATCCTTTTTCGGGATCAAAATCAAAATATGAGATCGTTTATATTGTAAACTGCTTGCATATTTGACCTTCAATCATCAAATGAATCTAGAATGCAAGTTAACTGATTATCCTACATCAAACTATTTGAATTTCAACCTAGTCAAACTTGGTCTCCAAGACCTCTAAACGATGTAGAACACATTCTTGAACGTGTATAACCACTTCTCAAATCAATTAAACATGCTTCTAAACTATATAACACTAACTTTTCTTGTCAGATTTCAATTTTCATCCCAAAGGGGGCATGGTATTGCACATCATTCAAGTATGTAATTCAATTATGTTAATCAAATCTTTCTTCAGTAATCAAGACAACAACCATGTCTAGTTGCTGATTCATCTAAAGTCCTCGTCACTTGGGAAAAATCTATTGATTCTTGGGGCATATCAGATTCACAAAGATCCATATCAATCCGGTATCCTAAATCTATCTTGTAAACTGTATCAGCTTTTCGTAACTATCAGTTCATTAGCATCATTTCCTTGTTTCTTCGTAACTGATGGGTTTAGGATGTGATACCAATATGATTCATGCAAGGACATTCAGGTCTGGAATCAGTCACTCACTTCTTCACAATCATAAGGTTTAGAATCAGGCATTCTGACACTTTTTCATAATCATTGGTTCATTGTTGCTATAGTTGACATTATCTTTGGTCATTCAGGACCTAAATCTTAAATCTTGCATCTTCAAATATTTCAATCGGTTTCCATCTTGAAATCGGTTAATCTTTCAAATCAATTTCATACATATATCAGACATAGACTATTCTTTGAACCACTACGCTTTGCATAGTGATTCAAAGAGGGGCAAAATGTAATACCCCAAAAATGGGCTATAGGTTCATTAACCTCCTACATCTTCAATTCGAATGAAATCGACATCAAAGTCCTAACTTAAGGCACATCTGCACATTATTGAATTCTAATTGATTTTATCCTCAATTCTGCATCGGGGGATATTCCTAGCAATATTCCTACTTTATCCTAATTATCTTTAATTTCATAATTATTTGGCAGTAAATCCTATTTATCCTAAAGTTTGATTAATTTAATATTCTGAATATTTAATTAATTAGATTTAATACTGCCACTTAATTATTTAATTAAATTTTATCCTAAATTATTCCTAAATTATATTATTTTATTTTGACAATAAATCTAAAATTTCATGACTAATGGATTAAATTCTTATTTAATTGATTAATGTCAATTGTCAATTTTTAATAATATAGTTTTTGAATAAAAGTTTGATTTAATAATTGATTAACCCATAAATCAGTTGTTTTAGTTCAAAAATCAGTTAAGTTGAGAATAAATCACTTTATTTTTAAATTAATTTATGATTAAATCATGCACAACCAGAAAAGCAGGCAACTAGAAATTAACAATCAATTTTAAAATTGAAACTCAACATCTGATGATGAGTTGAAATTTTATCTAAAACTCTATTTTGAGTTAAACACTGCTTTTGCATGATTTTTGTAAGTTAATTATCTCTGATTTCCTGATAACTCAAAAATCAACCTGAGTTTATCAAGAGTGATTTATGGCTTTTCTATTGTATCCTCAAAGCCCTGGATTTCTATAAAATCAAGGCTCAGCTCTTCATAATTATCAACACTTGAATTTGCACAATTATTCTGGCGAATTGGTGATTGAAGAATTAAGCACTTGCGACAGGCGATTTGTGAGATCTTTCATAGTTGATCATAGTTTTTGCATAGTTTCATATCATAGCTTCATATTCATCCATAACATTCTTAGATTAAATCTGCATTCAATCTCAATTTCATCAATCTAGTTTAGATTCATACAGTTTCCATATTATTGCACAGAAAATACAAAAATCTAGATTAATCTGCATTCATTTCACATTCATTCTTTTGCATTCAAATCCTTTATTTAGGTGTTGCATTGTCACTGATCTCGATTCTAATCTGAGAACATCATACTCACACCTACTAGAAGGCAGTAAATGACCTGGTTAGCATAGTTTCATTTATTTGTCAGATTTTGATTTCTGTTAACCTCTAATATTTTACTGAAGTGTTGTGTCTATAGCTAGGTACAAAATTCACACACAGCTTGCAGCCTGTGAGCCATCAAGACATTTCCTCATGAAATGATCATAAATAGGGAGTACCACATAGTGAATATCAACAACAAAACAAATAAAGAGAGATCAAACACTTCACACAATGCCTTGAAGGTAATAGCAACGATGCCCTAGCTCTCAAAGCTCACTGGTCATTGAGCATTCCAAATGCTAAGATGTAAACAATGCCACTATTAACATTCATATTGTGCCATTAAATCAACAAATGCCATCAAAATGAAATTGAGGTGCTCAAATAGTGAGCTCATAAACAATGCCCTCTTCAGGCCACACAAAAGTGCAGTGTTGTCTTCACGACAGCTCTTCAAATTCACAAAAATTACAAATGACACTTTCTTTTTCAAAATCACAAAATTACAAAAATTTCATTGGCTCAAAGCACATAGAAATTCAAAATAGTAGGATATCTTAATCTTTATGAGCTCAAATTGAAAATAGTAAGTGTATTATTTTATTATTGATGTCCCTATTTGATTTAATAGCATCAATATAACAAACAGAGCACCAACCAATCAAATAGGGACATGAGGTGCTCAAACAGTGAGCTCATAAAATAATATATTTAATTTTAATAAAATCTTATAAAACAACATATATTGTGTGAAGTGTTTGATCTCTCTTTATTTGTTTTGGTGTTGATATTCACTATGTGGTACTCCCCGTTTATGATCATTTCATGAGGAAATGTCTTGATGGCTTGCCGGCTACAAGCTAGGGCATCATGCATTATTTATGAGCTCACTATTTGAGCACCAGCCAATCAAATAGGGACATGAAGTGCTCAAACAGTGAGCTAATAAACAATGCATGATGCCCTAGTTGTAGGTAGTTATCTCTTCTATAATGATGGAGGAGTGAAAGGTAATGATCAATGAGGTTGCTGTTATTAGATCATACATTAATACACTTACTATTTTGAATTTGAGCTTGGGCATCATGCAATGTTATTGTTGTCATTGCATGCTTGCTGATATTGTGCACCCTATATTGTTTTATACACATAGAACAATAGGTTTGGGGACTTAGACTTATGTTCAATCCTTAGTAATGGTTTGGGGAACTAATTATTAGATGAGTGACTATAGTACCCTAGTTTGCATTATTAGATGATCTTGTTTAATTTGTATTCATTTCATGCAAAGATACATGTAAAAGAAAAGAATTTTGTGCATCTAAAGATTACATGTATAGATATGAAAAATAACTTGTATATACTATACAAGGAAAATAACTTTCAGAAGAAAATGCAAGAGTACAAGTATACATAAGAGGATGAACATAAATAATAAGGGTGCCAGACATTGCCTGAAGTGATGAATTTTTTACCTAGGTATGAATCTAGTGTGCCCCTGTGTGATCCAGAACCTACAAAGAAAAGAGAGATGGGGGTTAGATAAAAAAATATCTAAGCAATGAATGAAATCCTATTAATGATCCTCATCTACAATTATGCATGTGCATAGTCAAGCCATACACTTCTGAAAGAAAAACTAAGCTCACAGTCTCAATGAAATAAATGGTGTATAAAACAATATATGGTGCACAACAGCAGCAACCATGCAATGACAACAATAACATTGCATGATGCCCGAGATCAAATTAAAAATAGTAAGTGTATTAATGTATGATCTAATAGAAACAACCTCATTCATCATTACCTTTCACTCCATCACTATAGAAGAGATAACTACCTAAAACTATATTTCATAATTCCTCCTTTGAAGTGTATATATATCAAGTATAATTATGAGTTTACATCATATATTTAGTCTTAATAAAATCTTATAAAACAACATAAAACTAACCCAAAATACTTTGTCTTAATAAAACATTAAATTTAGTCTTAATAAAATAATACACTTACTATTTTGAATTTGAACTCAACCATCAAGCATTGTTTATGAGCTCAATATTTGATTACCAACCAATCAAATAGGGACATGCGGTGCTCAAACAGTGAGCTCATAAACAATGCATGATGCCCTAGCTTGCAGCCTGCAAGCCATCAAAACATTTCCTCATGAAATGATCATAAACGTGGAGTACCACATAGTGAATATCAACAACGAAACAAATAAAGAAAGATCAAATACTTCACACAATGCCTTGAAGGTAATAGAAACGATGTCCTAGCTCTCAAAGATCACGGGTGATCAAGCATTCCAAATGAAAAGATGTAAAGAATACCAATATTAAATAGTGAGCTCATGAACAATGTATGATGCCCTAGCTTGTAGCCCATGAGCCATCAAGATATTTCCTCATGAAATGATCATAAACGGGGAGTACCACATAGTGAATATCAACACCAAAACAAATAAAGAGAGATCAAACACTTCACACAATATATGTTGTTTTATAATATTTTATTAAGACTAAATATATTATTTTATGAGCTCACTATTTGAGCACCTCATGTCCCTATTTGATTGGTCAGTGCTCTGTTTGTTATATTGATGCTATTAGATCAAATAGGGACATCAGTAATAAAATAATACACTTACTTTTTTGAATTTGAGCTCATAAAGATTAAGATGTCCCTATTTTATTACTGATGTCCCTATTTGCATATTTTCATCAAATGACCCAAAAACATCAAGAATGGTCTTATATGGTCACTAATAGCCAACTTTCAGAAGAATATGAATGAATGCAAACATACATAAGTGGATGAACATAAATAATGAAGGTACCAAACATTGCCTAAAGTAATGAAGTGTTGACCTAGGGTTCAATCTAGTATGCTCTTGTATGATCCAAAACCTGCAAGGAAAAGATGGGGTTAGATCCAAAGGATCTAAGCAATGTCTGGCACCCTATTATTGATCCTCATCTACAATTATGCATGTACATAGTCAAGCCATATACTTCTAAAACTAACTATGCTACAGAACATGGGTGTGTGTTAATGTGATTCAAAAGCTATTATGCAAGATTATTTTATTATTGAGATAAGGATATCTTAATTCTACAAGAATAAATGTTTTGAGAAATATTTGAATTTAATTTTTACAATAACATGAGGAGTGATATATTTCAAGCTTAAGCGAGTCTTCATACCATGCAGTGTTCATAGATTACGTTCAATGCATTATTTATGATTATATTGGTGGGAAAACTCTTGAAAATGCACAAAAGAGATTGCATTCAATTATGTTGTTTACATGACACATGTAGTTTACCTCTAGCCTAAATCAGCGTTGCATACAAATCTACAGATGATGCGTGGTATGAAGCCTCGCTCAAGCTTGAAAATGATAAGCATTATGATGCTGAGGTATAGTGTGGTAAGCACAAATATAGTTTCTCGTAAGCTGCTATTGGTATAGTTTTTGTTTTCAATAGTTGTAGAATCCAACTTCTCCTATACTTACACATATGTATACATTTTGAGATTGGTTTTAATGTCATGTAAATTTGAGTGAAATGGTAATAATATTTAAGAGCAACAAGTATGACATTTTAAACAAGTATGCATATACATTATATAACAGGAGGAGTGATATATTTTAATGACAACACTTAATGAGAAGGATGCCCATATAAAAAGAGGAGTGATATATTTTAATGGCAGTGGACATAGAAATTGCACTGAAACTCTGTAATTTATTATTGTAAGTGGACATAGAAATTACAGTGTAAGTAGTAGGATGATTGTAAGTGGACATAGAAATTACAGTGTAAGTAGTAGGATGATTGTAAGTGGACATAAAAATTGTAGTGAAACTCTGTAATTTATTATGGCTCAGTGTTGTATATCCATAGTCAATGTCTATTTAAACTTTAGGATGATACTTATATGATGGCTTAAGTAAATTGTTCTTACCTTGAGACTAGTACACCATTGGATTAGAGGATGGTTGTTATAATAGCAACTGTGTGTCTGTGGGATACTTTTATATTTTGTATTGAATGATGATACATATGTGTTTCTTCCTTTTACAATAGTTTATATTTTGATACTTATATCTTGAATTGTCAAATGACCAATGAGTGATAATTTCAAAAGTGTATCATAATTAAAGACATGTGAATTCATATTGTACTTAACCTAAATGCCACTATGTAATATTTTTACTTACGATATTTCAAGACCCCTCTCCATTTTAAACTACCCTATGACTTCAAAGGAGGAATTATGAAATATAGTTGTAGGTAGATATCTCTTCTATAATGATGGAGGAGTCAAAGGTAACTATCAATGAGGTTGCTGCTATTAGATCATACATTAATACACTTACTATTTTGACAACAATAAGATTGCATGATGTCAGAGCTCAAATTCAAAATAGTAAGTGTATTATTTTATTAATGATGTCCCTATTTGATATAATAGCATCAATATAACAAACAAAGCATTGACCAGTCAAATAGGGACATGAGGTGCTCAAATAGTGAGCTCATAAACAGTGTATGATGCCCTAGCTTGCAGCCCGCGAGCCATCAAGACATTTCCTCATGAAATGATCATAAAAGGGGAGTACCACATAGTGAATATCAAGAACAAAACAAATAAAGAGAGATCAAATACTTCACACAATGCCTTGAAGGTAATAGCAATGATGCCCTAGCTCTCAAAGCTTGTGGGTCATCAAGCATTCCAAATGCAAACAATGCCAGTATTAACATTCATATTTTTCCATTAAATCAACAAATGCCATAAAAATGAAATTGAGTTAATGAGAAGACAAAGCTCAAATGCCTACCTCAAGTCATGGCTGCCATATAAAGATCAAATGCTAAGAAACTATGTTATAAAATTTCATGCCAAATTTCAAGGCATGAAATTTTATAACTGTACATATATTTTCTTTGACTCCCCCACATTGTAAACTCAACGCTAAGGAGAAAAAAGTATGATGTCAAAAAGTATAAAATTTCATGCCTTGAAATTTTATAACATAGTTCCTTAGTAGCTGCCATATGAAGAGCAGTGCAAGGTGGCAACTTTCTCATTTTACCATAGTTAGGCCCCTCTTTTACCATGCTTTATGAGCTTTATGTTTTTTTTTAAGTGAAGACAAAGATTATCTGAATTTTTTATCTTTAAATTTTATTCATTTTATGATTTTAAAAATTGAAATAAAAAATATAAACTTTTAAGAAACTTTTACATCTTTTCATCAAATGACCTAAAAACATCAAGAATCGTCATATATGGTCACTAATAGCCAACTTTTAGAAGAATGTGAATGAATGCAAACATACATAAGTGGATGAACATAAATAATGAAGGTACCAGACATTGCCTAAAGTAATGAAGTGTTGACCTGGGGTTCAATCCAGTATGCTCTTGTATGTTCCAAAACCTGCAAGGAAGGAAAAGATGGGGTTAGATCCAAAAGATCTAAGCAATGCTTGGAACCCTATTACTGATCCTCATCTAAAATTATTCATGTGCATAGTCAAGCCATACATAGACTCAACAACATGGTAGCATTGATCCAATAACAGAAAATACATTACAAATGCCAAGCTCACGGTCTCAATGAAATAAACTATGTATAAAATAATATATGGTGCACAACAACAACAAGCATGCAATGACAACAATAACACTGCATGATGCCCGAGCTCAAATTCAAAATAGTAAGTGTATTAATGTATGATCTAATAACAATAACCTCATTGATCATTACCTTTGACTCCTCCATCATTATAGAAGAGATAACTACCTACAACTATATTTCATAATTCCTCCTCTAAAGTCATAGGTTAGTTTAACTATTGGACAATGAGCTTATAGGAGTTTCGAATAGATTTGAATAAAAACTGAGTATTGAATTTTATTTTTTCCTATTGTGATTTCAAGGGAGAAGAAGGCTAAGACCTTTTTAGCGGATCAGGGTGGTGTATATAGCTTGTAAGTTTATAGGTTTGCACTTTTTTTGTTTGAGGCTTAATTATACAATTACTTTTGATGCAATATTTGTGTGAAGAAAAATAACAAAATGGTGAATGAGTGTATTTGACAAAGATAAACATGACACATTTTGTTGGGCTGATTGGGTTGGCCTGGTACCATTTACATGGCCTGGCCAGATATTAAATAGTGAGCTCATGAACAATGCCAGTATTAAACAATGAGCTCATGAATAATGTATGATGCCCTAGCTTGCAGCCCGCAAGCCATCAAGATATTTTCTCATGAAATGATCATAACTAGGGAGTACCACATAGTGAATATCAACAACAAAACAAATAAAGAGAGATCAAACACTTCACACAATGCCTTGAAGGAAATAGAAATGATGCCCTAGCTTTCAAAGCTCACAGGTCATCAAGCATTCCAAATGAAAAGATGTAAACAATGCTAGTATTAAACAATGAGCTCATGAACAATGTATGATGCCCTAGTTTGCAGCCTATGAGCCATCAAGACATTTCCTCATGAAATGATCATAAATGTGGAGTACCACACAGTGAATATTAATAGAAAAACAAATAAATAGAGATCAAACACTTCACGCAATACCTTGAAGGTAATAGCAATGATGCCCTAGCTTCGCAGGTCATCAAGCATTCCAAATGAAAAGATGTAAACAATGCCAGTATTCAATAGTGAGCTCATAAACAATGTATGATACCTTAGCTTGTAGCCCGTGAGCCATTTAAACATTTCGTCATGAAATGATCATAAACAGGGAGTACCACATAGTGAATATCAACATAAAAACAAATAAAGAGAGATCAAACACTTCACACAATGCCTTGAAGGTAATAGCAACGATGCCCTAGCTCTCAAATCTCGTGGGTCATCGAGCATTCCAAATGCAAAGATGTAAACAATGCCAGTATTAACATTCATATTTTGACATTATATCAACAAATGCCATCAAAATGAAATTGAGTTAATGAGAAGACAAAGCTCGAATGCCTACCTCAAGTGCCAGTGCCCTCTTCCCACATGGTGTCGGTCTCTTCGTGCACACCAAACTTGAATGCCCTCTTTGCGCCACACAAAAGTGTAGTGTCATCTTCGCGACAGCTCTTCGAACTCACAAATTACAAATGACACTTTCTTTTTCTTTTTTTTTGTTTATAACCAAATGGATGTCACAATTATGACATCATCATTGCTATTACGACATTATCGGGAGCACTTACAAAAAAAAATACAAAAAAAAACACAAATTATAGTGACATCACAAATTGGCGTCAAAATTCAACCCCAAATGTTGTAGTGTCATCCCAAAAATATTTATGGTTTATTTTCAATAAGGGCTATCTTGCGCAGAGCTGCTATTTTCAAAAATTTACTATTTTTAGTAAGTTTTTTTTTTTAAGCTCAGAATGCTCTATTTTCTTCCATGGAGGTTCACTTTGGTCATATCAGCCTATCAGTAAAGTTTCATTTCCATATTAGGTCTAGTTTTGAAGATATTGAAATTTTTTGGTATTGGCAACAGGGTACATAAACTTTGAACTCAGTTTTGAAGGCTTTAGAGGCTTTGAATGGGGTTGACACTTCAGCTAACTGGATCTTGCATTAATTAAGTGTTTTAGAGAAATTTGTGTCATTTCCTAAATGGGGTCATAATAGCCAATTGGGTCAATGGATGATGACTTATGGTCTCCAAAAGTTGCGCTTCCTAAAATGGAAGAAAATGAATTTCCAAGTTCAAAATTTATTTTTGAGTTTTGAAAGTTGTTTGAGCCGACTCTAATGTAATAAAAATGAAAAATAAATAGTTCTATGGTTGGTCAGCCTGAATGGCTAAAATTCTAGAACCTTCCCGGGTGGTGGAAAATTGCCTATATAAGGAAGGCCCGTAGTTTTTTCTAGGGCAGTTCTGGGTAGTTATTCGAGGCTTTGTCTTATATAATATTGTAAGGAAAATGCCCATGTGGCTTTGCATATTTTAATTCTAAAATTTGTAATTCTACACTTGTGGAGATAATAAGAACCCCATTTTTTGTTCTTGCAAATTTTTGTTGTGTCTCTATTCCTGTTACGTGTTTTTGGTATTAAGGGGAGAATCATTTATCAAAAAAAATTGTACACCACTTGTCACAAGCATCCTAATCAACCAGTAGAACATCCTTGCATTCTTTAATTATGAGGTGCAATTATTTGATTATATTGTACAATGGCAAAAATGGGGAGAGAAATGAAATAGGTAATGTGGTAAATGGATTACTTTGCCATTTCATTGATTGCACATTAGGAAGGAAGAATTCCCCTAATAGGCTCAAGAGGTTACTCAAGCACTAATTGGGGTCAATATTTATCCTTCACTAAGTAATGTAATTAATGAAATAGGAATGACTTAAGTGATGTAGTTGATCTATTAGAAAAGTTACTAAAAGATGTTGAAAATAGACTATAACAGATATATAATGAGTTAAAATTGATAGAAATAGAAATAAGAGGATGAAACTAACCTGTGACAAAAATTTGAGTTGAAAGTGGCCAAGACACTTTGAGTTTTGTGAC